>JAUCEB010000015.1:746875-1493750 GCA_033557925.1 Phytophthora x cambivora | reverse complement strand
CACTACATGTAGCAACAGATCTTCAAGCTACGCGATGTAATTTAGCAGAGCGCTGGCTTATTGGTCCTGATGACGTGTATCAAGCAGCTTGGCATTTAGCGGTGCACCCAGATAGCGACACCACAGACTACTGTTTCCGTTTTCGACCTACTACGTAGTACAACTGAAGAAATGATTCTTAAAAGAAAAAGATGATCGAAAAGAATGGAAACCCATGCATCACAGCGCAGTGTCTGGGAAAACTTGAATTATGGGATTTCTTGTTCCCCCTCCGAAAAGCTGCAAATAACAACAGTTCCGATTGCCCACGAAAACTAAATCGAATCGATAACCCCACGGGCAAATACACAAGAGTGGATAGCAAACAATTCGAGAGATATCTATTATTCGCTTTCAAATCACACATTGCTTGTTCAGGACTCGACATTTTCGCAGACGAAATGGTTACTAGCGCTAGTTCGCGCGCAACACCGCCATTTTTGCTGCCGCAATAGCACTCTTCTTGTTACTGATGAGCGCGTCGCGCAAGGCAGTCAAAGCGTCTATCTTTGCCTGCGAGACCGATGAGCGACCCATAGCCACCGCCGCCCAAGTAGTACCCCAGTGGCCAGCGTATTTCTCAAGCTTATTCACTTGTGCGGTGGACAAAGGGCTGCGTTCCTCTTCGTCCTCAACAGTGAAACCACGTTCCTCGGCGTCCAGGGAGTCTTCGGACTCGTCTTCTTCCTCCTTGAAGAGCTTGTTGTTGCTCCTCAGAAGGCGCTGGCTCGGACTACCGCGCACCACCTTGGAGATCTTGGCCTGGTCGGAAGTGGCAGCAGCAAACGTGTCGCTTGCGAAAAGGAAGGACGCTACGGCAACCACCAGAACTTGAGAGAGACGCATGGCGTTTGTTGTTTGGCTTGAGGGCTTGAGCAGACGAAAGAAAGTTGCAAAGTGGGGATCGAGCTGCCCCATGCCAAAGACGTCCTATCGCCACAATGTCTGCTGCACGGCATTGGCAACGTCGTTGCGATGCGGGATTACCTGGTATTGATGCGACCGCGGCAGGTGTTGTTGCAGTACAACAGATGACCACTCTGCTTCGATTTGTAAAACAATTTGCCTTGAGACAATTCGTACTACCGTCATGTATGTATGCATGTAAACGCGTTTCGCGAGCCGTCTTGCCACCGGAGTGGCTCAACTTCCGCATGCGTCGGGTTATCTCTCATTCTCTACGTTTCTCTCTTCTCTCGGCCAGAGTCCATTAAGCGGCGCGTACGCTATCCGCGCCGGACAAGTTTATGGTCAGGACATATTGATGGTCAGTGTCCTGTATACAAATTTAGGTCAATAATAAAAATGGGTACGATAAATTTATGGACAAAAACAATTTTCACTTGAGTTTAGTATGGTTCACGGTACTTTTATCCTAACAGATCCTGTTAGGACCAAAATCGACCCACCCCATACTCAAAGCAAGTGAAATCGATTTTTGTCCTTAAATGGAGCGATTCCCGCAGCCGTTTGGGATGGAACAGAACCAGACCCAATAAGAAACGTGTATAAAAGGGGCGGGAATAAACGTCTGAGCCAATCAAAAGTGGGTACCCCCTCGCACAGACAATTTTAGGAGCCTCAGACTTGTCACTGCGGGAATCGCTCCAATTGGTCCTAAACGACCGTTTTTTGGGGTTAAGGGGCTTTGCTTGACAATTGAATTCGTATTTCCAAGCAACGATTGTTCAGAATTGAGAATTGACAATTCTGAACAATTGTTGCAGGCCTCTTAAAACTAGGCATTCATGGATAGGGCTTTTTGCATCTTTTATGAAGAAAAAAACTATTTTTGAGACTCCGAGACTTCAGATAGCTGGTGGCTCCACGTCGCCACGTTCAAGCACCAACAGTGGGGACCTGGGATTCCTCGCTGCTCATGATTTCCCCTCCACTAAGTGGAACACGACAGTCAGAATACATACTCGACTTGGCGTGGGGCCCTAATCGACAGAACAAGGACCTCAGAGAGGACCCGCTGCAACGGATCTGGATCACCTCACCACACGCAAGGCCGAAGGAAAAAGACCGAAGTGAACAGCTTCGCGGAAGACAGGCAGAACCTTTGTAGGTCTGCTTACCACACTGAGGCTTCCATAGGAAAGTTTTAATGCTCAATTGGAAGGCCGTTTACCATCACCTCGTCGTGGAGCTTACTCTCCAATTTTATGCCGTTTTCAGCAGCGAAAAGTGCACAGACATGCTCAATGGATCCAGATCCCCTCGAAAATGAAGAAGGCGAAGTCAACGGGATTGGTCGCCCTTCCCTAGATGTCTGGGGAGAGTTTATTGTGGTTGTCCCGGGTTGGGCCACGCCGAAGAAGCAACATCCGGATGTCAAGTGCAAACACTGCCTAAAGCTTTGGTTTGAGCCACGAAAGCTTCACGGGTCTCTTTGTGCCTCTTGCTCGTCGATTTGACAGACATACGGCTGTCATGAGACGAAGGTCGAGATCGACCACAACTCATTCAACTCCTGGATCGCGCTTGCGATACATCGCTCGAGACTCTTGCATGACCTGACCTCATTAGTTTCCAGAACATCTTGTTCTTCGACGCCGCAATAGAAGAAGCTGCGCCTTTCGGCGTCCACTTGAGCCTGGCTCGCTGAAAACAGCACGGTCTGGCCAAATTGCTCCGTCACCTTGTGCACCTTGCCAAAGCGACTGCAAGCTCCATGTACATCAGCCACGGGCGCCTTTCGCAGCGTTCCGGAGAACACGTGCATGTCATCGAGATAAATGTCCACGTCCTTGACACCACGCTCGAGCATCTTGCTGTAGTTCCAGAACTCGATCATCGACAGCACCACGGGGGTATCGAACCCGACGTACACGATATTCCCTTGCTGGTTGTAGCGCGCGCCGATACAGACGAACACTGGCGTGAACGTGGCTGCCACCAACCCCAGGGACTCCAGCAAGAAGAACTGAACCACGCCGCCCAGTAGAAGTCCGACCCAGCCAGGAAGCGGTTCCTCGAGATGGCGATAGCGTTGCCACGTCCTACTGCAGCCGTGCGGCCTTTGCTCCGGCGGGTCGCAGGCTTTGATTGTGACGCAGCTCGCCAAAAATATCTGGGGTAACCAATCTTGCAAATACAAATTTTACCGTACACAATGTTTACATAAAGGTATTACCACAATTAATAATTGTCTAGATTACCGCGGTAAGGTAATACCGATTATTAACTTGGTAAGAAACAACACTATGTATGAGATGAGGAAAAGATGGTCAAAGACGGTGCAAGAGCAACAGTGGAGCAGCGGGCTGCCTGCTGTGCCATCGCCCGAATTTTGGCTCACTATATACATACCTATATGATAGTCCATCCCCCACGCTGTCGTGTAACGAGTCAATTTCCATGTACATGTACGACTGCGCCGACAACGACAGCGCGCGCTCGTTCGCGGTACGCTGATGCCGCAGCGCGCGCTGCTTGTGTGGCAGGTCCTTGCGGTTGTTGTGATTGAACTCCTGTACGAAATTCTCTTTCAGGCGGTTATCAAAGACCTTCGCATCGGAAATTCCCTCTTCGATGCTCGGCCTGACAGCTAATCCGCTGGAAACCGCACATATAAATTATATACTTATTAATATGCTATACTGTATAAGTATGCGGTTTCCAGCGGACTTCGCTTGACAGCACATGGTTTAACAGATCGAATTTAGGAATTACGCAGGCTCTCTGAGAGTGACTCGACATAATTGCGCAGTCTCTCTGAGCGTGACTGAACATAATTACAGGTACAGGTAGTATAATATCTGTCAGGGTCTATCTACGACGAAAAGCGATAAAGTAATCTTATGGTGAACTGTTTGAGCAACTTTTAAGTTGAAATACGATTTAAAAATTAAACATCGTATTTCGACTTTAACAGTTCCTACGGAATGATCGTTATTATCAGTACCGCTATACCGGTACATTACTTGCGAGTTCGACACTTCATACGTCCGCATTAGCACGCCCGGGCGGGCGCGCCCGGGGGGAAACGTAGTTCGTAAGAACATGCTTTGCTTTGCTTTGTGGTTTATACACATGACACCCACGCAACTTATTCAGTATTAGGTGTATGTGGTATCGGAATTTTCGGGGTATCATTTTGCAAAGGTATTTATTGTTGCTTTTCGACGTTGTCGTCAGCGGTAACGCCATTCTGCGGAGCAGAACAGTACAGTACTGCTCATTTATTTAGAAAAAAAACAGGCAAGGCAAGCTGGCCGCCGCAAAGCAGCACTGCTGTTTTATTCAGAAAAAAGAGGTAATGTTGGTTTGCAAGTAAGCTTAGTGCTGTTTTTTTTTATCTTTTATTGAACCAATAAAGTATACCGTATCGGATAAGCTATGCTTCGTCGGGTACCTTGTACTACTGCTGGCGGCAGGCGAAAATCTCGAGAGACGCCTTCAACGCACGCACGCAGTGAAGTAGATCTTTGTGGCGGCGGCGGGCCATCCTTCGGGTAGACTTATGCTGGCGATGCAATTCGAGCACCTGATCGAGATCTGGGAGACGTTCTTCTTGCGCAACAGTGTCCTCTGGACAAAGTGACCGTTGCTTAACATCTCGAACGGGGCGTGAAATTGACGCCTGGGCCAGCAGCTCTGGCAACAACATACCATTCGGTTCCGTTCCAGCATGACTCTCACGTTGATAGAGGGTTTGCTCGATTTCCTGCAGCCGCGGCGGGGTCCTGTGCAGTTTCATCTGTTGCTGCACTCGGCTTGCTGCACTGGCAAGGTGTGCACGCGCCTCGCCGACGCCGTGGTGTGAAGCCAAGCTCATACTGCGGGACTTTCTCTTCAGGCTCATCGCATCTCTCCGTTTCCATTGGGGTTCTTTCACCGCGTTGTAATCCGCAGCTACAGCTTCCCAGTCAGCCCTCGAAGTTGGTAGGCTTGCCTGCACCAGCTCAAGTAAGCGTCTCATCTCGCCGATACTGTAGTTGGTTGAGCCGTGTCGTTTTGTCATCTATTCGATGCACACAGACGCAGTTAGTGCGTTAAATTCCAATGTAGCTTGCAAGTCCAGCGTATTCTCCCACCTGCTCTCCTCCCTGCGACTTTGTTAATGATTCAAGTGGAGGAAGGTCGCAATAGTGTACCCATACGACCCTGTGAATCAGACCGGAATCAGATGCATTATTATTATTTACATCGAGCCTACTTCAACTGCACTTCTACGTTTGCCTGTTCCCAGCTCAACTGGCTGAGGCGGGTCGTGAGCTGGCACTGCGTGCCGTTGTATAGCTGTAGATTCGAGTACTCGTTGATATCAACAATGGTCCAAGGCGATGGAAGAAGCTCGGAACCCCTTTCTAGATTCCAAAGCGTGGCAGTCAAAAGCAGCGAGTCAATGTCCTGTCGGTTAGCTTCGTATGATACTTTAAAAACCTACCAGAATAACAAATATGTTAGTAGCAGTCAAGCCGCAAAACCATTGTAGACCAACGTACACTGAGCATATCGTCTAGTGTTTCAGGTGCCTGAGCATCCACAAAGTGCATGCGAATCAGCTTCCACTGACCGTACGCATGATCTGAAATCCAGAGCAGCTTCATCCGGAGCAAAAGCTTGGTCGTAGACCCCTTCCTCTGAAGCACTTCCCGTAGACCTGCTGAATGCGGTCAGATAATCAATCATACTAATTCCACAATTCCTGAGTCGTACCTTCGACACTATCGACCACTGTCACTCCCTGCTCTGCCTCAACAGCCCTTGCCCCCAGCAGCTCTCGCATGCGTTAATATGGCGTTGATTTTGTTGACACCACTTCTGCACTCGTACTGGCACTGCTGGTAGGGCCCCCAGGGTCACCCTGATGCCGCTTTGAAATACGCGGGCTAGGCTTCATTGCCACCTTGACAGACTCTCGACGTGGCTTTCCCACCATCTTAGAAATACCACAATGACACTCGGAGTCGAGCGAGCTTATGCCCGCGATAGTCGGCGCTTAAATCCACCGTAGACCACGCTGTACTGTACGGTACTGCGTTGGAGCTCTATTAAAGATACGAGCCTCTGCATGGTTTGAGGAGGACTCCCCCCCCCCGTCGTACCCAGAGCATCTCTAGAGCATCTCCTGTCGTGGGTTTCACCAAAGGACTACGCATACACACATGCAACTCATATATTTAAAGCGGAATGAAGCCCCCTTCCGGTCGGGGTACATATCCTATACGGAACTTATACAACTAAATTTCACTCTCGCACGCAGGACATTTACCTGTTAGGCGCGCTTAGACTGCGTGCACTCTAGCCATGCTACCAAAAGAACGCACCTCATGCACGATGGTTTTCTGAGCCCAATGGATCACTGCTTTTTCGACGGACCAAATGGGTGCATGCGCACCTCATCCACGACGGTTCGCCAAGCCCAGTGGATCACTGTTTTTTCGATGGACCAGTGCATGCTCTACGAAAGAATTCTACCTAACAGTAGACTTCATCCTTAGAAATAATGTAGCTGAGGAAAAGTACCTTCATCCGCGACTGAAATCGTCGATAGCTGTATTGATTTGTAAGTTATATGGCACGAACACCATATTATGCATCTTCTAGGATGCCTAATGTCTAGGTTGATGGATTTATTCGCGTCCACTAGCACGAATTGTAGCTTACGACGGCAATGATTTCATGGCTCACTATTTTTTCGATGGACCAATGGGTACGAGAGATGACCTACCTACAAACTGTAACCGCTTGAACCGAACCAAGCGCTCAGCAATGTTTCGACGGACAGCCAGAGGTGCTGGCATGGAGCATTCCATTTTCAGCGGACCAATAGGTACATAATCCTTCAATGACCTCTTGTATATGTAGTGTGGTTCAGATAAGATATGCAACACTGCCCTGATAGCAAGGTGGTAGCTGGCTTGCCGTGTAGTAGCATTCACCCAGACTAAGGCCCTCCCTCGACTCTCTTAAGCTATGGGCATAAGTTTAAGCATGAATCAACGCTTATTTTCAAATTTGCTGCGCACAACTTACCCCCCCCCCACCACCACCACTACCACTACGCGTCAACGCCGCAATGATCATTCGTATGAAGTTTCTTTCGGATGGCAGTATCGTCTTCTTGGCCGCTGTCGCCATGGAGCAAGTGAACGCGTGGAGAGCTCTGATCCGCCCCACCGGCATCTGGTACAGCGACATCCTAGACAATGTCGTGGAGGAACTTGGTCGTCTCCAGTCTCCAGTGCCTGATCAAGAAGCACGTGCCATGGCGGACACGCTGCAGCGATTCTACAAGACTTTCATCCCTGATTCGGAAGCCAATGATTTTCGTTGGGTGGAGATGCTTGCTGGCAGGCGGGACCTACCTGTGCGCCGCGACTTCCAACCCGTGCAGCCAGGTGATGACCCCCTCGATGTTACCGCTATTCCTGGGGGAATGGTGGTCGCTTTGGAGAATGACACGTGCTTCGACGTGTATGGGTGGAACCACACCGTTGCTCTCCGGTCCAACTGCAAAGAGATCACGCTGCACAAAGGCGACGTATTTGTTTACCGTGGCGATTTAATTTTTGCCCCCGTCACCAACGACGACACCAACAACGTGTACCTTCATGCATATCTCGACACGCCGACGTCGGAGCGTCTCGAGAATCATCAGCCTGTCATCGTCCCAACGGTCAATGATACTGCTCGGATGGACGACCCGTTCTGCTTTGTGTGGGATTGTAAATTCCGGGCTGCCGATATCATAGGGGTTCGGCGCCACCTGAATCGCTTCCACGGATTCCGCTTTCACCACACGTCCCCTCCGGAGGAGTAAGCCGAGTGTCAAGCCGTGCAACCCGATTACCACCTGGTATTTCGATTTCATTTTCTACCTGTTAGCTAGTAGTTATATTGCAACTGAGCCGTAATATATTTTTTTGTTTGTGTCTACATGTAGTCTCCTGCTGATGGTAGCAATATCAGTAGCGCGGTTGGATTTCGGAAAATGTTGCTGACGATGAGCTTACCGTGTTATGACCAATTCAACTCGACTTGTGTTTTTGTATTTTACACATGGATTTATCCAAGTAGGACAACCTATGACTCGAGGTTGGGGACAGTGAAGTGGCTCATTTCATACCTTATACATGGTTCACCTCTAAAGATCCAGCAAGCAAGTGGTCGGTCGAAGCCTCATTGATAGCACTATTGACATCAGATGAGAATGGGCACTACACATTAATATACCTCAATCCAAGATCAAAAATCTAAACACCCAGCAGAACCCCGAAATCGTTCTCTGCTTCAAGCAGAGCGATTATTTGGGTTCACCTTAATTAAGCAGAGGTTCTGAGGAAAAGAGTGGCAAAATCTCAACCAACCGGATGCTTAGACCGGACTCATATCATTTTGGCAGGCAAAATAATTAATGGAAGTATGTGTTTCATGTGAGTTAGCCAATGTTCCGCTCTTGTGCATCTATCGTCGTCGCAGGCAAAATAATTATTGGAAGTACTTGTTTCATGTGAGTTAGCCACTGTTTTGCTTTTGTATCTCTATCAATACTGCTTAATTTTCTCATTCATCACACTATCCGAGTCAACTGAAGTTATCTACCCGACGGCTGCTGTAGTCTTTGAATTGTTTCACAGCTAAGAAGTTCTAGCCAATCTTCTTCATCCAGCGCCGCTTGCGAAGGATGAGCCCAGCTCATGATATCATCAGTCAGTGGCTGTAAAGTTACAAATGCTTCTCTGGTTGTCACTCGCGACACCAGAAGATACGGCTGCTCTCTTTTATTTGCAGCAGCCTTCTTCGACCGCCACTCAGTGACTACCATCGAATCTAAAGTTTCACCTTGGACTTTATAAGCGGTTGATGATACCGCACAAACAAACGGAAACAGCTGTATTCGAAGCGAAAGTGAACGGGGAACCCCACCAACAGATCCTGGTAGTGCTATATCGCATGGGCCGTAGGCTTGAGACTCAAAGAAAAGAGGGAATAGGTTTGCGTGGGGACAGCCGGCTACAGACGGGAATGGACATTTGGTGGTGTTAGCATAGGTTAATTGACATTAATGTACCTCACTTCAAATTCAAATTCAAATGTAAAGGTGCCCAAGTCCAGCCGCATTGAAGCATTGCGAGGGAAGTTAAAGCCTACAACCTTGTTCAGAATAGATTTCTCGTCAAGGTAAGATAATATTGGATAAGTTGCGGATGCTGATTGGTTCAAGTTTACCATAAAAGTTTATCCATCAATTTGAATTCGACACGAGGGGAATAATTATTCTCGACCTGTGGACAGCACACGCCGCCGTGGCGTTGAGGTGTGCAGCAGCCCCATCGACGAGGTGCAAGCGTTCCGTGAACATATAGTAAAAAGAGGGGTTATAAATACTTGTATACGGAACGAGCGGCTGATGGACAGTTTTTTATTGCCTTTATCGTGTCGTGTGGTATACGTCGAACTAAGACGCAAAACAATTTGAAAATCCAGAGCTGTTCCGGGCAACTGCACAGTCTTGTTTAAATGAAGTCTATATCATCGAAAGTCCGAGTGCATGTCTCCTTACTCGAAAGTCGGCGAAACGTACTCGAAAGTAAGGATAACCCCTGGTCTTCTAGTCAGAAAGATGCCAACACTGCAGCTTCTACGACAACTTTCAGTTGACAGGAGCAAGTCTTGGACACAGCGGAGTAGGGGTCATGCCAGCAACCAAGGGACATCGCTATTCATAGCTCCATGCACCAGCTTTACGGAACTGCTGCACACGCGATATTTATCAGCGTGGTCCCTGCAGAGACAACGTACCGGTAATTGAATGCATGAAACTCGTTGCCCTTGTTAACTGGAACCCATGCCATTCAGCTTGTCATGAGTGGTCGGCGTACAAGAACGGAAAACAATCGTGCTGAAAAACAAGTTCTACTGAAGCACAACGCTAACGAGATTGAACGAACGAAGAGCACAGTCGCCGTTTGTGTCGATTAAGGCTGACCCCGCAAGATAGTACCAGCAAGATACAGCCCGTCGAAAGTACTTTAGTACTTCTACTAAGTACTGACGCGATTCCCTCGGATGTAACAGATCCCAGACCCAGGAAGAAGCGTGCAGAAAAGGGGTGGGAATAAACGTCTGATCCAATCAAAAGTGGGGTGCCCCCTCGCACAGACTATTTTAGGAATCTCAGACTTGTCACAGACTGCTGCGGGAATCGCTCCACTTAGTACAATTTACATAACAAGATTTTACTTTTACTTAGTAGTATGTACTTTTGAAATCGGCAATTGTATTGTGCGTTCTACTTAAAATTGCCGTGGGCAGTTCTTTGAATCAACCGCGCAGCAAATCGCGCAAGCCTGTATAAATGCATAAGTCATTTGTTTACAAAGGCATTATGTGCAAAACACCGTCAAAACTATGTTCACCACACAACTGAAGCCACATCGACAGGGTACACTGTACCTGAAGCCACATCCAAATAGGGTACATGGTACCCGATACAGCAATTCTAGCCAATAAGAGTGAAGCGTCGGTTTGATGGCGGTTCCGTCAATAGGCCAAAAACGGCAAATTTGGACGGAATTCAGGGAAAACCTATGGAGCTTGAGCTTAGGGAGCTCGAGGTACCCAAAATCAAAAATGGGAAACTGAAATGGGTACGTCTTGTGCAGACCTAAAAATTGTCCAGCACGTTGATGCTGTTGTATTGTGTAGACCTAAAAAATAGTCCAGCAAGTAGAAATTGTTGCAGATGTGCTATGGAAAGTGCCAGGTGGGCATTTTGTTGATAGCACAGCGTTTAAAGGTGTCGATCTGGTCTTAGCATGCACTTAAGAGAATTTCCGGAACGCATATGGACCGACGACGATAGCGATGACCGGGCCCGAGACCTCTGCTCCGCTTGGTTGGACCGATGCAAGAGCGCGCCAGTTCTGGAAGCATTGGACATCGCAAGTGACCGAACCCAATGGGGAGCTCTGAGAGAACTTGTCGATGCTTCGCTATTGCGGCTTCGCCCACTGGAAATACCTCTGGAGCATTGGTTCATTCTCCATGTGCTTCCTTTTGCCGTAGCCGACTGGACCGCCTCGCCCATGCGCAGAGCACCGACTAGTGCAATGGCCCTTTGGTACAACGAGTACAACAGCATTCAACGGCTGTGCACAGATATCGCTGACAACCGCGACTGGAGCGCGGCGGCCAGGCTATCGCTTGGCGTAACGCAGATCGAGTCACCTCCCACCGCAGCAGCTGCCGCGGACCACAGGGGCGATTCAGCTGCGCGCAGGAAATAAGGGCTGCCCGGCCGCTCAACCCCGACGTGGCATGGAGCAAACCACGCTTGGGGATTTTTTTTCCCGTTCAAGGGCAACGAGAACGGTATCGCTCACTTCGCCGGGCGTTTCTACGTCACCGCCGACAAGGTATCCGCCGCCTAAAGGGGGTGGGTGTATCGCTCAGCAGTGACAGTGGAGACGCCCGGCACAACCAACTCGAGGAAGGCGAAGTGGTCATCAGTCTACTCAGTCAGAACGTGAGGGGGTTCGGCCAGTCCATGGACGATCGCTCAACCTGGCGCTCCTCTTTCAAGCGCCAACATGATCATGGGAAATTTGACGTCGTCTTTGTGCAAGAAACACACCTATCCCTCGCAAAAGGGCCCAAGGTGACCCGAGAACATGCGCTCCAGTGGGGATACCGAGTTGGTGACAAGTGCCCCAGCCTCTCTTTTTGGTCTGCGGGGACCAGTGCTTCCAGGGGGGTGGGCCTTCTTGTCCACCCCCAGAGCCGATTTCAAGAGATCACTCCCGTGTTGGTTCAATTCTGGTCGCCGCATTTCATGGCGGTCTCTGCAAAGCTGGATGGAGAGGACGTGTATCTGTTCAATGTGTACGCTCCAACTGACGAAGCCCTGCGAAAGCAGTACTACGATGTACTCTCAGCAATTTGTATCCCGGCCGGGACGCAGCTATATGTTGGAGGGGACTTCAACTGCACTCAAAATGGGATTCGCGACCGGTCATACGAACCGTATGCCAATTGCCATGCATCACGGGCCTTGTCCAAGTTGATTCAGCGATGGGGACTTCATGACAGTCTCAGTAATCGGCTCCCAGACCCGACAGATCGTGTTGCATTGACGAGGTTCTATGACGAACATCATACTCATGAGTATAGTGTCAGGGGACGGGTCCCTGCCACTAGCCGACTTGATCGGTGGTATTCCAACGATCAAGCACGGCCTTGGATGGCCACGACTCAAGTGG
This sequence comes from Phytophthora x cambivora, assembly GCA_033557925.1. Lineage (NCBI taxonomy): Eukaryota > Oomycota > Peronosporomycetes > Peronosporales > Peronosporaceae > Phytophthora > Phytophthora x cambivora. The sequence continues at coordinate 1,481,496 of JAUCEB010000015.1, read as the reverse complement.
ACAAGGCTGGGCTACAGTCGGACCACCAAGGAGTCATACTCCACCTGCGATCTCCTTCGAACCCAATCCGGCTTCACAAAGAAAAACGCGTCTTCCCGGTGCCCAACTATGCGCGTGCTCGTGCAGACGACACGGTACTCGGCGAATTAAAGGCGTTGTCTGATCGCTTAGAGTCTGGTTTCACGACGGCGCTGCAAGCTGCAAAGCTATGGGATCAAACGAAGCGTCGAGTCGCGGTGGGGCTACTGTATGCTGTAAGGGCAGCGAAGAAGAGCAAGAAGACGTATCGCAAGAAGACCAAGCGTATGTACCGCAGACTGGATCGTACCAAGGAGCTCGCCCGAGCCGCCTCTCAACAAGCCAACCAGGACCTCCAGCGACTTTGCCACGCCAAAATCGTGAGGCTCACGCAGCGCATTGCAACAACGAAACGCGAGTGGATTCGGGCAAAATCGCAGCGGTTGTTTAGATCGCATACGTGGCGAGAAGGGAAGACAACAAAAACCTTCTTTAAGCGGATACCCTGCAAGTTTGGGGACAACATCATCCCGGCCCTCCGTCACCACTCCGGCATCGCTGTTACCGACCTCCAGGCCAAGGCAGACACCCTCGCCGACGCATGGAGTCCTATTATGCGCGCCGTCCCGGCCTCTTCTTCAGCAGTCGAGCGCGTCACACGCTGGATGGAGCAGGACACCGGAGACGACACTGCAATGCTGGCTGATGCGGAGATGATCACGGAAACCGCAGTTAGAATGTGATAAGCTGGGCAACGACTGGTACCGAGCTTACAAAGATGCACGGGTTCCAATACTTACGCGGCTATATAAGCTCTTGTATACTGAACAAGTGTTTCCCGATTCCTTCCTGGAGGCAATTATCTTTTGCTTGAAGAAGAGTGGCGACGGTGGAGATCCTCTCAACTACAGACCGCTCGCGCTACTCAATACTGACTACAAGATCCTGACAAGACTACTTACGACTCAGGTTCGAACTACTCTTGCGCCGAAAATCAGCATCTTTCAGCAGGGTTTTGTCCCTGGTCGTCAAATTCACGCGACGATAGATTATTTCGCTGCTGCACAATGAATGGCTCTATGCTCAGACGACGCACGGGATGCTCTCGCGCTGCTATTGGACTTTGCCAAGGCCTATGACTCGCTTGACCGACAATTTCTGTACGCAGTGCTGCGCCGTCACGCCTACCCACGTCACTTTGTGCAGGTGATCGAAAAGCTCCACACTGGGACAAACGTGCGCTTCATTGCCAATGGAACACGCTCTCGAACGGTGACGGTCACCCGTGGCATCCGGCAAGGATGCCCACTTGCGCCGCTGCTCTTCATTCTAGCGCTGGAACCACTGTACAGGCGATTAGAGAAGGGGGCCGTTCATCAGGGGATCACTCTGCAGGCACGCACAGCCACTGCAGCTTTGAGGGTCGCAGGGCACGCCGACGATACGGCGAGATATTTGCGAAGCCCGGCGGAGCTGGAAGTGGCACTCGCTACTATCACGGACTTTGGTGCGGCTTCAGGTCTACACCTCAACTGCTCTAAAACAGTGGCCATTGCGCTGCACACAGACGGACTCCGCTCCAGCACACTCTGGACGGGGCCTGTTCGGCTCCTTCCCCGTGATGAACGATGCCGCTATTTAGGCGTACAAGCCGGAAGTCGCTCATAGGCAAGCCACTCGTGGCACACTGCGGGACAGCAGCTACAAATTCGAGTACGGCGGGCCAGCCAGCGCACTCTCACAGTGGATCAACGTGCTGTCGTTGCGGCGGCAGTGATCGTTCCTAAGCTGTTGTTCTTCGGTCGGCATGCTTGGCCGTCCACTGCAATTGTCGAGGAATATTCCAAGTGCATACGGAATTTCGTGTTACATGGCCATTTTGTGGAGAGACGTTCAGGAGTTAAATCATGGATTGCTTGAGGACATTACCCTTCTGCCCCGGCGGGACGGAGGGATGGCCGTGCCTGATCTGCGAGCAGAACTTCTGGCGATGGCGGCGCCGACAGTCACCGAGTGGGCTCTCAACGGGTCGCTGATCGACCATATCATTGGAGATATTTTTTGTTTTGGAACTGAGGTTCATTAATGTCATTTAGTTCTACCTAACGCCACATAATGCCCGTGTCTGTACCCTGCCTTGAACTCAGCATACAGCATGTTGCAGTCTGTGTGGCGCAGCGCGCCGGGAAAGACTGCGGTTCCATTCGGTTACACCGTCTCCGTGGCATGCTGGGGGTTCCCAGTTGCCAGCCATTCGGTTAACCAGTGGGCTACGTCTCGAGTAGCCATGTTTCGGATGGCTCCCCATCTGTCGCCATCCTTGTTAGCCATTGAGTCCGACCACTCCATGGGTTGTTGAGTGGTCCGGACCATGTTTGCCAGTGTTCGCACTGTGGCATTGTGCTCCCGCTGCACCGATCTCCATGTGGCGACCGTCACCGCGTCTGCCATCCTGCGGGTCTTCCAGTATGTCCCCTGAAGCTTGTTCCCTCGCGGCGCTCGGCGCGTCGCGTAGTTTCGAATGGCCATTTCATTGTCCCCGACGACATGCACTGCCGACCAGCCTTGCTGCCTGCAGAATTTTAGTCCTTTCAGGAGCCCAACGTTAGCCGCCGTCGTAGCGGTCAGCTTCCGGCTCTCCAGATAGGCGCCGCCCATGTATTTCACAGTTGCTTTCCCTGTGGCCACATCAGCCAGTGCTATCACAGTGCCGCCGCCCCCCTGTCCTGGTGATCCCGTGGTGACTCCTCCGCAGAAGACAATGATATGGACCCCTTGCTTGGGTAGGCCCCTACCATGATCTGCTGTTGGGCTGCAGAAGGCCTTACGGAATGTGTTTGTTATCATCTTCCGGACCCGGCCACCCACCGAACGCGGTATCGACGCAGTCACCTGGGTGTACCCCTCTCTGAGTCGTGCCTCAAACCCGGATTTGTGATATTCCGCGGTCGTGTCGTTTAGTTCGTGAAAATAGGATACTCACCACCGCCAAACGCTCAGTAAGTATAGGGCTGCTCCCAGTCTCCAGCAGCCGCTCAGTATTTGTTCCACGGAGTCACCAAGCTCCTCAGCCGTTGAGTCGGATTGGTCTGCAATGACCTGGCCCAAGTCGGCCATGAGAGCACTCGGCAAAGTTGGTAACTGCAGTGAGAAGACTGCCACCTCGGCCTCGTCAAGTGAGAGCCCAGCTAGCGCCCACTGGGCAATGAACTGGTGTCGTAGTTGGCGTGCAGCCGGGCACGTCCAAAAGACATGGAGTAAATCCACCTTGCTCGCCCGGATGCACGCCGGGTGCGGACACCCAAGACCGGCTGAGACGGGATTGTAGACAGACAGTGCGTGGTGCTTAATCCGTAGCAGGAGTTGTTCCCCCCACGGATTGAGCCCCACGATCCTCCTGATGCTCCCCCATGTAAGTCGACCTAAGCCCTTGGCTATTTCGGGGCACATGGCGTTCCACTTCGCAGTGGCTTTGGTCATGGCCCGCTTCGCCGACTTCTGGTGTGTTTTCGCAGCCAAAAGTTGTTTGTATGTTTTTTTTCCGGTGGTCCATCGCCGCTTGCCTGCCCACAGGCAGACCATCCTTGAGATCTGGGGGTGAGGGTGGACCCATGCCAACTTGGAGTTGGGGCTCACAATCGCAGCAATTCTCTCCGTTAACTCTCGATGCGATCATGCTGGGCTCCCTTCTACAGTGCTCAGCTCTGCCGACAGTGGCCTCGTCCACCATCCTTCAGCCCTATGCGTGAATGCTGTAATGGAGGACGCGTCATCCTTGACAGCGTAGCGGATCGCGCCGCTGTGATCACCTCTGCTGAGTAGGGAGGGGAAGTTCAGAATCAGTAAGACCATGAGGTGGCTCACTTGGCGTCTGACGCCCGCAGTGATCCTCGGGCTGAGCGCCGTTACGATCATACGGCCGGGCTCCAACCATGTCCAGTGGACCGCATCTTTGATGATGGCCCCTGGTGAGCATAACGTTCGGTACCTGGTGTTCGGGTTGATTAGTGTGCCTGACTCACTGTAGAGTCGCAGGCTCGTAAACGACACGTACGGCAGCCACTCACCGCAGAAAGTGCCATGTTGCGCACTTTCTGCGGCTATGTAAGTTTGACTCACCGACCCGCGGAGTGCTCGCAGATCCACCGTGAGTCGCCTTCCGCACCATTCCGTAGCAATTGGCCCGATGAAGTACATTAGAGCAGCTAATGCCCCGACCATCGCTGCCTTGTTGGGCACGATGCTGACCCCGCCGTGGGCAGCGCACACCTGTGCCCCCGTCTCCAGCAGTGTGGAGCAGAGTGGCATGCCTCTCTGCCGTGGTGCTGGTTGGCTGGGGGAATATCATTGGAGATATCCTATCCTCCAGCTCTGCTACTACTAATGCGTCCCCCGTCTTCGTGACCCCAAGTATAAGCGATCGTATTGTCCAGGGATTCCGCGATGGTGCTACGTTATGGAAAGCAGGCGCCAGCATGGTCCACCGAGCTGGGTTAAAACCATACACCAGCAAGCACGAAGAGGCGGTCCGAGAGCTTTACGGGATAGTTGATCAAGCTCTCCCCTATATACTGCGTTGGGATAGTGACCAGTGTGATTTGGATCTGTTGGTGCTGGCCGGAGGAGAAACAGCCACCCCACGTCAAATGCTACGCACCCAGACTGGCCAGCCATGTCTTGAGTGGCTGCCCTAAGCAGAAATTCGCCACCTTTTCCCGTGGAAGGCGCCGGACTCACTTGGTCATGCAGCGCTCGCCTGCCGTACCACCGCACCTGGTCGTGTCGTGAACGACATCGTCCACTGGACCCACGTTCGACCCGGCCGATTACGATTAACCAAGGGGCAGCGGTCGAGGGACAGGAAGTACGTCGACTCCTTCTGGACATCCTCGCTCACTATCCTGAGCTCGTGTACCCGACAAGCTGTACAGCGGAGCTACGGATCACGGCTATTCCAGCTGACCATCCCCTGACAGTGACTCCTACGACGGGTCCAGCCACCAAGACGAAAGTATCACTCAGTGTGGTAAGCACAACGGTGGTACCCATTCACAAGGTGGAGGTTTGCTCTCGACCAGCGGCAACGAGAGCGCTAAACGCATTCACCGCCAACGAGGTTAACATCCGGGGTATCCATCCCCACCCACGGCTGAACAGGATGGTGTGCCTCACGGCAGGACAAAGGCGGTGGAAACAGCCTCGACACGTCTATAAACGAGCGGTGCTTGCCAGGCCCAGCCGACACGGTGTGCGTAATGTTGCAGGACGGGCCAGTGCTTGGAGATTGGAACATCCGCAGATTGCCAGCGCTCTTGCTAAAGTTACCTGGAAAACGATTCGGACGATCAGTGGAGCCACAGGTTGGAGTGAACAAGTCTTGCTTCGATTTAAGCTTCAAGCCTTCACATGGTGGGACTCAACGCGCGGACTGCCATGCCCAATTGCCGAGTGCCTGCAGGTTGCAGTTAACACCTCACACACGTTTTGGACATGTGCGGGGGCCACCTGTTTGTGGAGAGTTTTCTATGTGCCGTGGACGGCACTTGGTGTTGTCGACTCATCCGACCGACTTTCATCCACTTTTCGACTTCAACTGAGGTGCGTACCGATTGGCATGTGGTCGCTATTGGACGAGTTACACGGACACGACACCGAAGCCACGCGAGACTCCATTCGCACACACATCTACACTATCTTGGATCAGTGTTGGCGACTCGGAGTAGTGACTACACTCCAAGGGATATGGCGGCGGCGATGTTTGTATCGGGATCCGGTAGAAGATGCGACAGCAACACGGGCGGCTGCGGTACTACATGGCAGGCTTCGCGCGGCCTACCTGACAATCAGGATCAACAACATGGCCATGAATGCGCCTCCGCCTTTGGTTGCGGCTGCACGTGCCTGTCACTTGGCGCTGACAACGCCCTCGGCGGAGACGGCACATATTCCCCATCAGACTGTCGGTGACATACGCACTTTGCTATTCTTCGACGGTGGATCTCGCGGCAATCCTGGACCAGGCGGTGCGGGAACGGTCATTGTGCAATTGGGTGGGGCGACGCTCACGCCCCGGGTGGTGTGGATGGCAAGCGTCTCTTACGCGTCGAAGACGACTAACAAGGGGCACTCGCTACTATCACGGACTTTGGTGCGGCTTCAGGTCTTCACCTCAACTGCTCTAAAACAGTGGCCATTGCGCTGCACACAGACGGACTCCGCTCCAGCACACTCTGGACGGGGCCTGTTCGGCTCCTTCCCCGTGATGAACGATACCGCTATTTAGGCGTACAAGCCGGAAGTCGCTCATAGGCAAGCCACTCGTGGCACACTGCGGGACAGCAGCTACAAATTCGAGTACGGCGGGCCAGCCAGCGCACTCTCACAGTGGATCAACGTGCTGTCGTTGCGGCGGCAGTGATCGTTCCTAAGCTGTTGTTCTTCGGTCGGCATGCTTGGCCGTCCACTGCAATTGTCGAGGAATATTCCAAGTGCATACGGAATTTCGTGTTACATGGCCATTTTGTGGAGAGACGTTCAGGAGTTAAATCATGGATTGCTTGAGGACATTACCCTTCTGCCCCGGCGGGACGGAGGGATGGCCGTGCCTGATCTGCGAGCAGAACTTCTGGCGATGGCGGCGCCGACAGTCACCGAGTGGGCTCTCAACGGGTCGCTGATCGACCATATCATTGGAGATATTTTTTTGTTTTGGAACTGAGGTTCATTAATGTCATTTAGTTCTACCTAACGCCACATAATGCCCGTGTCTGTACCCTGCCTTGAACTCAGCATACAGCATGTTGCAGTCTGTGTGGCGCAGCGCGCCGGGAAAGACTGCGGTTCCATTCGGTTACACCGTCTCCGTGGCATGCTGGGGGTTCCCAGTTGCCAGCCATTCGGTTAACCAGTGGGCTACGTCTCGAGTAGCCATGTTTCGGATGGCTCCCCATCTGTCGCCATCCTTGTTAGCCATTGAGTCCGACCACTCCATGGGTTGTTGAGTGGTCCGGACCATGTTTGCCAGTGTTCGCACTGTGGCATTGTGCTCCCGCTGCACCGATCTCCATGTTGCGACCGTCACCGCGTCTGCCATCCTGCGGGTCTTCCAGTATGTCCCCTGAAGCTTGTTCCCTCGCGGCGCTCGGCGCGTCGCGTAGTTTCGAATGGCCATTTCATTGTCCCCGACGACATGCACTGCCGACCAGCCTTGCTGCCTGCAGAATTTTAGTCCTTTCAGGAGCCCAACGTTAGCCGCCGTCGTAGCGGTCAGCTTCCGGCTCTCCAGATAGGCGCCGCCCATGTATTTCACAGTTGCTTTCCCTGTGGCCACATCAGCCAGTGCTATCACAGTGCCGCCGCCCCCCTGTCCTGGTGATCCCGTGGTGACTCCTCCGCAGAAGACAATGATATGGACCCCTTGCTTGGGTAGGCCCCTACCATGATCTGCTGTTGGGCTGCAGAAGGCCTTACGGAATGTGTTTGTTATCATCTTCCGGACCCGGCCACCCACCGAACGCGGTATCGACGCAGTCACCTGGGTGTACCCCTCTCTGAGTCGTGCCTCAAACCCGGATTTGTGATATTCCGCGGTCGCGTCGTTTAGTTCGTGAAAATAGGATACTCACCACCGCCAAACGCTCAGTAAGTATAGGGCTGCTCCCAGTCTCCAGCAGCCGCTCAGTATTTGTTCCACGGAGTCACCAAGCTCCTCAGCCGTTGAGTCGGATTGGTCTGCAATGACCTGGCCCAAGTCGGCCATGAGAGCACTCGGCAAAGTTGGTAACTGCAGTGAGAAGACTGCCACCTCGGCCTCGTCAAGTGAGAGCCCAGCTAGCGCCCACTGGGCAATGAACTGGTGTCGTAGTTGGCGTGCAGCCGGGCACGTCCAAAAGACATGGAGTAAATCCACCTTGCTCGCCCGGATGCACGCCGGGTGCGGACACCCAAGACCGGCTGAGACGGGATTGTAGACAGACAGTGCGTGGTGCTTAATCCGTAGCAGGAGTTGTTCCCCCCACGGATTGAGCCCCACGATCCTCCTGATGCTCCCCCATGTAAGTCGACCTAAGCCCTTGGCTATTTCGGGGCACATGGCGTTCCACTTCGCAGTGGCTTTGGTCATGGCCCGCTTCGCCGACTTCTGGTGTGTTTTCGCAGCCAAAAGTTGTTTGTATGTTTTTTTTTCCGGTGGTCCATCGCCGCTTGCCTGCCCACAGGCAGACCATCCTTGAGATCTGGGGGTGAGGGTGGACCCATGCCAACTTGGAGTTGGGGCTCACAATCGCAGCAATTCTCTCCGTTAACTCTCGATGCGATCATGCTGGGCTCCCTTCTACAGTGCTCAGCTCTGCCGACAGTGGCCTCGTCCACCATCCTTCAGCCCTATGCGTGAATGCTGTAATGGAGGACGCGTCATCCTTGACAGCGTAGCGGATCGCGCCGCTGTGATCACCTCTGCTGAGTAGGGAGGGGAAGTTCAGAATCAGTAAGACCATGAGGTGGCTCACTTGGCGTCTGACGCCCGCAGTGATCCTCGGGCTGAGCGCCGTTACGATCATACGGCCGGGCTCCAACCATGTCCAGTGGACCGCATCTTTGATGATGGCCCCTGGTGAGCATAACGTTCGGTACCTGGTGTTCGGGTTGATTAGTGTGCCTGACTCACTGTAGAGTCGCAGGCTCGTAAACGACACGTACGGCAGCCACTCACCGCAGAAAGTGCCATGTTGCGCACTTTCTGCGGCTATGTAAGTTTGACTCACCGACCCGCGGAGTGCTCGCAGATCCACCGTGAGTCGCCTTCCGCACCATTCCGTAGCAATTGGCCCGATGAAGTACATTAGAGCAGCTAATGCCCCGACCATCGCTGCCTTGTTGGGCACGATGCTGACCCCGCCGTGGGCAGCGCACACCTGTGCCCCCGTCTCCAGCAGTGTGGAGCAGAGTGGCATGCCTCTCTGCCGTGGTGCTGGTTGGCTGGGGGAATATCATTGGAGATATCCTATCCTCCAGCTCTGCTACTACTAATGCGTCCCCCGTCTTCGTGACCCCAAGTATAAGCGATCGTATTGTCCAGGGATTCCGCGATGGTGCTACGTTATGGAAAGCAGGCGCCAGCATGGTCCACCGAGCTGGGTTAAAACCATACACCAGCAAGCACGAAGAGGCGGTCCGAGAGCTTTACGGGATAGTTGATCAAGCTCTCCCCTATATACTGCGTTGGGATAGTGACCAGTGTGATTTGGATCTGTTGGTGCTGACCGGAGGAGAAACAGCCACCCCACGTCAAATGCTACGCACCCAGACTGGCCAGCCATGTCTTGAGTGGCTGCCCTAAGCAGAAATTCGCCACCTTTTCCCGTGGAAGGCGCCGGACTCACTTGGTCATGCAGCGCTCGCCTGCCGTACCACCGCACCTGGTCGTGTCGTGAACGACATCGTCCACTGGACCCACGTTCGACCCAGCCGATTACGATTAACCAAGGGGCAGCGGTCGAGGGACAGGAAGTACGTCGACTCCTTCTGGACATCCTCGCTCACTATCCTGAGCTCGTGTACCCGACAAGCTGTACAGCGGAGCTACGGATCACGGCTATTCCAGCTGACCATCCCCTGACAGTGACTCCTACGACGGGTCCAGCCACCAAGACGAAAGTATCACTCAGTGTGGTAAGCGCAACGGTGGGACCCATTCACAAGGTGGAGGTTTGCTCTCGACCTGCGGCAACGAGAGCGCTAAACGCATTCACCGCCAACGAGGTTAACATCCAGGGTATCCATCCCCACCCACGGCTGAACAGGATGATGTGCCTCACGGCAGGACAAAGGCGGTGGAAACAGCCTCGACACGTCTATAAACGAGCGGTGCTTGCCAGGCCCAGCCGACACGGTGTGCGTAATGTTACAGGACGGGCCAGTGCTTGGAGATTGGAACATCCGCAGATTGCCAGCGCTCTTGCTAAAGTTACCTGGAAATCGATTCGGACGATCAGTGGAGCCACAGGTTGGAGTGAACAAGTCTTGCTTCGATTTAAGCTTCAAGCCTTCACATGGTGGGACTCAACGCGCGGACTGCCATGCCCAATTGCCGAGTGCCTGCAGGTTGCAGTTAACACCTCACACACGTTTTGGACATGTGCGGGGGCCACCTGTTTGTGGAGAGTTTTCTATGTGCCGTGGACGGCACTTGGTGTTGTCGACTCATCCGACCGACTTTCATCCACTTTTCGACTTCAACTGAGGTGCGTACCGATTGGCATGTGGTCGCTATTGGACGAGTTACACGGACACGACACCGAAGCCACGCGAGACTCCATTCGCACACACATCTACACTATCTTGGATCAGTGTTGGCGACTCGGAGTAGTGACTACACTCCAAGGGATATGGCGGCGGCGATGTTTGTATCGGGATCCGGTAGAAGATGCGACAGCAACACGGGCGGCTGCGGTACTACATGGCAGGCTTCGCGCGGCCTACCTGACAATCAGGATCAACAACATGGCCATGAATGCGCCTCCGCCTTTGGTTGCGGCTGCACGTGCCTGTCACTTGGCGCTGACAACGCCCTCGGCGGAGACGGCACATATTCCCCATCAGACTGTCGGCGACATACGCACTTTGCTATTCTTCGACGGTGGATCTCGCGGCAATCCTGGACCAGGCGGTGCCGGAACGGTCATTGTGCAATTGGGTGGGGCGACGCTCACGCCCCGGGTGGTGTGGATGGCAAGCGTCTCTTACGCGTCGAAGACGACTAACAACATCGCTGAATATCGTGGGCTACTTAACGGACTACGGTATGCTGCTCGGTACAAGCTGTTGGGAGTACACGTCGTCGGTGACAGCAATCTCATTCTAACGTAGTTACGGTAGCGGAAAACGCCTCGAGCCAAGCACCAACAAGGCCTGTATACACAATGCCGATTACTAGCGGATCGACTGATGGTGTCCTCCTGGTCTCATCATTTACGCCATTTCAACAAGACGGCGGACGGATTAGCCAACCTGGCCATGGACACCAAGAAGAGCACGCAGGTAACTGCTGCAGACGTAGCAAGCCTGCCTTCGCGCTGGACATCAGTCATCGCGCCCCTCCAAGCGGACGTAGATCACTGGATGGACACACACCCGGATCAGGAGGACGGATGCCGGGCCTCCGCTCGTCGTGGCGCACCTTAATTGGTACGCATCTGCTGGCACCAGTAGCAGTAGCTAGCAAACCCTCAGATGATCTGTAAGCATCCGAGGGTCGGGCATTTTCTAGGTCGTTAGGGACTCTAAATGACTGTAATGCACCTCAGCTTAACACGCAATGCCCGTAAGAACCCGCCATTTTTGGCTGTTTTTTACGGGATTTCAAAACACAACTAAATCCGGTCTTGATAATAGCAAGCTTTATTATGCATCGCTATAAAGATCTGTCCAAGCCAAAACGTCCCATGCAGGTGCCATCTTCGTACCGATAAGTAAAAGATAGCTATCGCTCATTGAAAATGCTGTCTCGCCAAGGCAAGCCCGAGGTGGAGGAAGGACCCGGGCAAAGGAGTGGGATTATAATCCAACTCTAAGTTGTGCTGTCATTTCGATTGCCATTGCTTTCGGGTTCTTGACGCGGTAGCGCGGTAACGCGATAGATACCACTCTTATCAATTAGTACGCTACTAAAATGCATAAAACATCCATATTTAAGAAGATTCTCGACAGCTAGTTCAGTTCAATTAGTTATACGCTCAAACTTTGCAAGACTTCTTTCCATGCCAAATTTCAAAACGATGCGATAAGTCCTTATTTTTGCCCCCCATAAGGACCCTGCGGGTTCTTACGGGCATTGCGTGTTAAAACGAACTAGTACAATTTACATAACAAGATTTTACTTTTACTTAGTACTCTGTACTTTTAAAATCGGCAATTGTACTTGCTCATAAGTAAAGGGCCAAAAGTGCCGGTACTGCTTAGTCCAGCAGAATCCGACCCAGCTTTCGTACGCAGCAGCCGAGGGTGGCAAGTACGGGCCTGAGTCCAAGTTCGAGCCCATGTCTGCTGCGGACAAACTTCGCTCGCCTGTTGCACGCAGTCAAGTTGCTGTCGTCGAGGCTCCACGAGACAACGCAATGGCTGCTGGGATTCTAGTGACCTCCGTGACCACAACGACCGTGGAAGAGGAGGAGGAGTTCGAGTCTGGCCACCTCCACCGCTCGGTACCTGCTGTCGACGCTGTGGATATCGCGGTCGTGACCGACTCCCAGCAGCCTGTTGAGCGCGAAAGCGTCGAGCGTGAAGAGCCCAAGGACCAGAAGCCTACAGCTGCTATCGTACAGATTGAGGAGACTCGCAGAAGTATCCCGTCCGATGTCACGCCCACGCACGTCGGAGCTGCTGCTGCACCTCATCAGAAGCAGATTCGAGACAGTGAACGCCGCACGACGGTGTTGATCGACGGCGCCGAGCCGGACATCGAGCTGGACGAGCACTACGTTGAAATCGAGAGTCCCCGACCCAGCCACGGCCTCAACGACGAAGACGCGTGGGCTGTCACGCCGCGCTCGCTTGCGTGGAGTCATCTCCGCCTTAACCGGAAGAGTTGGAAGACCGGCACGTCGCCGTCGGGAAGCACCGAAGTCGTTCTGGACGATGTGAGCGGGTCACTGCAGGCCGGAGAGTTCCTGGTCATCACCGGCCCGTCGAAGGACGAGAGTCTCGCTCTGCTCTCGTGCCTCGCCGGGTATCAAGACGCGATGGAGGGCAACGTGACGGTCAACGGACGGCAATGGAACGAGAAGATGAACCGCTACGTCGCCTACGTCATGCGCGAGGACCTGTTCTACGAGACGCTGACGGTGCACGAGCACCTCGTCCTCCAGGCGCAGCTTCGCATGCGTCGCACGCACTCAGATGCAATGTGCTTGGAGCGTGTGGAGCGTGTCATGGAGGACATGGGGCTGTCCGACTGTCGGGACAAGTTGATCGGTGGCGGCATCTCGCTTCGGGGCATCACGCGGGGCGAACGCAAGCTGCTCGCGTTGGCCACTGCGCTGTTGACCAACCCGTCCATTGTGCTGGTAGAGGAGCCCACCGACGGTCTCGACACGTTCAGCGCCGAGAAGATCGTCGCCAAGCTGCGGTGGCTCGCGTTCGAGAAGCGGTTGACCGTGGCGGTGACGCTGCATCACCCGTCCTCGCACTTCTACGGGCTCTACGACGTGCTGTACCTGGTGGCCGATGCTTCGTGTGTGTACGACGGCAAGGCGGCGGACTGCGTCGCCTACTTCTCGACCATCGGGTACCAGTGTCCCGAGTACATGAGTCCCATGGACTACTTCATGCTTCAAATGGTCGTCGGTGACAGAGCATCGGACGACGAAGGCGTCGCCCGGGTCGACATGCTGAAGCGTGCGTGGGCGAACCGCAACGCTGCAGTGTACGCTGACAACGCCGCGCGAGCGGCGGATGCAAGCGAAGACGCTGTCGTGGACGACTACGACTGCAAACACCGCTACTACCACATGGGGTGCTGCGGTCAGCTGTGGCTGCTGTGGATGCGCCACATCCGTCGACTCTCTCGCTATGGCTTCGTCTTCTGGTGGCACCTGCTCGCTGCGCTGTTGATCGGCGTGGTCTTTGACCTCGTCTACCTGCAGCTCGACTTGAACGACCAGAAGGGGATCCAGAACTTCGCCGGGTGCTTCTTCTACGTGGTGGTGGTGTTCATGCTCTTCATCGCCTACAGGACGTTCGTGTTCATGCCGAGAGAGACCGCCATCGCTTTGCGAGAGCGTCAGGAATACCGTGGAGGCTGGTACCACCTGCTCTGCTGGTACGTCACCAAGCTCGTCGCTGAGCTTCCGGCGCTGTTCATCCTGTCGATCGCCTTGTTCGTGCCCGTGTTCTTGCTCGTCGGTATCGGCCACGGCTTCAAGCTCTACGTGTACATGCAGATCGTGCTGGTGCTCGCTGGGTGGGCTGCGATCGGCCTGGGATTCCTGACGCTCGGCGTGCTGCGCCATGTCACACTCGCGTTGATCGTGTACGCCGTGTTGCTGGTGTTGTTCGTGGCATTCGGTGGGCTCCTGATCAACGTGACGGACATCCCGGACTGGCTGGTGTGGCTGCACTACATCTCCCCGGTCAAGTACAGCTACGAGGCCTTGATGAAGCTCTTCTGGAAGCGAGTCGACTCGATCGATTGCGACTGGACTGTGGAGGGCTGCGTGGCTCTCACGGGGGACGGAGTGCTCAAGTACTACAGCATGGAGAACCGCTCGGCTCTGGGCGACTCGCTCATCCTGTTGGCGATCTGCTTCGCCTTCTTCTTCGTCGCCTTCTGGTTCCTTCTAGCGCTAGCAAACAAGCGCGTCAGCGGACTGCAGTGGCGCTACGACTGGAGCTTCAAGGGAGCGTTGGGCAGTGCGCAGCAGCGTATCGCCAACGCTTCGACGAGCGAGAAACACGCGGCCACGCGCAGCAGCGTGCAACGCGTCGTTGAGAGGAAGAGTCAACACAGTTCGTCCGCTGTCGAGGCGGACAACTGCTATATCCGCGTCGAGACGCCGCGTGTTGGAGCCCATGGAGTCTGCGACGCGCCCGCGATCACCTTGGGCTGGAGCAGCTTGTGGCTCAAGGCCCAAAGCGACAAGAAGACCCAGAACGACCAGCAGTACCTGCTTAGTGACGCTAGCGGCTCGGCCAAGTGTGGCGAGTTGGTTCTCGTGACGGGGTCATCAAGCGAGTCGAACGTGGCGCTACTGGAGAGTCTCGGTGGACTCCAGAAGCGCCTGAAGGGCAAGGTGACATTGAACGGTGCGGTGTCCGGACCGCAGAAGATTGCGGAGCGCGCTGCGTACGTTGCGCGCGACGATTTGTTCTACGAGACGTTGACAGTGGAGGAGCACGTTCAATTCCAGGCTCAGCTGGTGGTTGGCAAGTCCAGCGGATGCTGCGGACAGAGCTGTGGATCTGGTGCTGGCGAACTCGAAGCAGAGCGTGTGGAGATGGTTCTGGACGAGCTGGAGCTCGCGTCGAAGCGCCACATGCTCATCCGCTACTTGTCTGCTGCGGACAGCAAGATGCTGGCGATTGCGACGGCGTTGCTCACGAACCCGTCGGTGCTGCTGGTTGAGGAGCCCACGTGCGGAATGGACTTCTACTCTTCGCAGCGCGTGGTGTTGAAGCTCCGCCAGTTGGCTCGTGAAGGACGCACGGTGCTGGTGACGATGACACACCCGTCCTCGCATCTGTACGCGCTGTTCGACGCGCTGTACCTGCTCGCCGGTGGAGCAGCCGTGTACCATGGCAAGGTGCGGGAGGCTGTGCCGTACTTCGCCTCGCTGGGCTACCAGTGCCCGCAGTACATGAGCCCCGTCGACTACTTCATCCGCCAAGTATCCGTGGGAGATGCCGGCCAGGCGACGCTCTTCAAGGAGGCTTGGTCCACGCGATACTCGGAGTTGTGTCTGGCGGACAACGGTGACGAGCAGGACGACGAGCAGAGCGCGGGCGCTAGTCGCCGCCGTGTTGGATGCTGCGGTCAGCTATCGCTGCTTTTCCAGCGCCACGTGCTGCGTCTTGTTCGCTACCGCGCGGTCTTCGGCTGGCACGCGCTATGGATGATCGTGCTCGGCGTGATCTTCGGACTCATCTTCCTGCAGCTCGATCTGGACGACCAGCAGGACATTCAGAACTGGGCCGGCGCCTTCTTCTTCCTCGTCGTGCTGCAGATGCTGGTGAACGCGTACAGGACCTTCGTGTTCCTGCCGCGCGAGATGGCAGTCGCCGAGCGCGAGCACCGAAGCGGTCGCTACTACATGGTGTGCTGGTACCTCACCAAGGTGTTCACGGAGCTGCCGGCGATGATGGTGCTGTCGATTCTGCTGTTCGTGCCCGCTTACCTGCTCATCGGCATCGGCCACGGCTTCAAGCTCTACTTCTTCATGCAGCTGGTGATGTGGCTCGCTGCTTGGAGTGCCGCGGGTATGGCGAGTCTGCTGCTTGGTCTGTTCCGTCGCGTGCGTGTGGCATTGATCGTCTACATGCTGCTGATGATCCTGTTCGTCGTCTTCGGTGGACTGTTGATCAACGTGGACGACGTGCCGGACTACCTCATCTGGCTGCACTACATTTCGCCGGTCAAGTACGGCTACGAGGCGCTCATGAAGCTCTTCTGGGGTCGCATCGCCTTCCTCGCCTGCGGTGGCGGCGATGGCAGTGGAAGTGGCAGCGGCAGCGTTGCGTTTGCTGGTACTGTGGGCGACGACTACGCGTTCAGCCAGTCCGGCTCGGGCTCGTTCGCAGATGACGACGGATGCATTGCTCACTCGGGTGATGAAGTACTGTCGCACTACAGCATGGAGTCTCGTGATGCACGCAGCGACAGCATCATTCTGCTGGAGCTCACGGTGCTGTACTTCTTCGTCGGCTACGCGTTGTTGTCGCTGCGTTGGCGTCAGTACAAAACGCGCCAGCAGCGGCATTCGACGCAGAACACTATCGACAACTAGATAGATGCTGACTTTGTGTGTAGGAATAGCTGAATATTGCGTACTTCGAACTACATGAAGTGGAATGAATAATAAGCTTATGAATTTGAACTGGTTTGTCGGCGATTAGGCGGCTTGGTCAAGAATCAACCGACACTGGCGTAACTCGAGCGTCGCCGAAGACGAAAGCCAAGTGCGTCAAGGTTGTTTAGGAAGTGCATCATTGGGGTTAGCAGATCGGACGTGTGGAGAACACTCTGCATGCCCCCCCCCCCCCCCCCCCCCCCCCCGCTGCTTGTCCCACTTGAACACCGTCTAGCTGTGCACCACGAACTCTCGTCCTAGCTGCTTGGAAGCAATCGCATTTCCTCTGGCACAGTTTGCCAAGTGCAAAAACACGTGACGTAGCGTACACTCAGCGATGACGATTTTTTGCGCGTGGCGTTGACATAACGTTAGTCAGCAGGACCACCTACGAATGTACTACGTATAATGTAGTACGTAAGTATGGAGTATCAGGTCTGACATTTTATTAGCGGTCAGCGTCCAGGAACCCTTTAGCACTGTCTGTCGAGTCCAGCTTTAGAACGTCCTTGCAGATGTTCTCTAGGGGGGGTGTAAGTGGCCTTCTATTTGAGTATTGTTACTTTCCTATAGAAGCCTTGCAGATGTTCTCTGGGGTCTTACTTTCCGTCATCCAGTGCTTGAACTGAGCGGTCTGTAGATCCTTCGCGAACTGCTCCGTCTTCTCGACCTTCGTGCCCGCTTGAATCATAGTCGCCAGCTTCTCGTCGCCGTAGGCCTTGGTGAGCGTCTGGATCACGGTTGCCTTCGAAAACGGATACTCTGCCATGAACGCTTTCACGTACAGGGTCCAAACGCTCAATAGTGGATTGGAGATCAGGTCGTCCCCAGCCTCGTCAAGTTTCAAGCGCTGCAGCATATTTGCTGGGTGGTCGGGATCAGCCAGCCAGCTCTTCACCACCTCGTTCTTGAATTTCGTGGCCCCGGGGCCGTCGTCTACTGAAGCAAGGAGCTTCAGGACACCTTCTTCACCGTAACCCTTTTTGAGGACTTCTAGGAAAGTTACCTGCTTCCTGGGGTGCTTGGTGTTGTAAGCCGTCAGGTAGTGGGACCAGGTAGCGAATTGTGGGCTATCAAAAAGCCCAGCACCCGTCTTACTGAGTCTCTGTGCATCCATTACATCGAGGGGGCTGAAACCACTGTCCAACCAACGGCTGATTTGCGTTGCCTCCTGTTTCGTGGGGATTGCCTTGATGTTAGTACTTTTCACTGCTGCGGCTGCCTTCTTTAACATCCCAGATCAGTCAACTTGATGCCAAAAGCCCGTTCTTCTTCCTCCTCCTTCTCAGTAGCTGCAAATATCTTGTGAGTCCTCAGGAGCCGTTTAGTAGAGAAGCTTTCCTCGTCGGTGAGACGACGGGCGATCAACTCGGATTCCGTCGAGGTCGAGGTGGCAGCGGAACTTGCAACGAGGAACGCAGCTGCCAGTGCAAAGTAGTGGACGCGCATGGCAGACTTCGTCGCTTTACCGGTAATTCAAGAGTGCGACTAAATTTACGTCGATCGCCGATTGACGTAAATTTGATCAACGATCGCTATGGATGAAAAAAACAGATCGTTTGCCATTCATTTCTGGAGATCCCGCAGCTCCTAATGAATTATTTGAACATTCAGGTGGACATAAAACGCACGATTGCCCT
This sequence comes from Phytophthora x cambivora, assembly GCA_033557925.1. Taxonomy (NCBI): domain Eukaryota; phylum Oomycota; class Peronosporomycetes; order Peronosporales; family Peronosporaceae; genus Phytophthora; species Phytophthora x cambivora. Next base: position 1,463,279 of record JAUCEB010000015.1, on the reverse strand, counting down.
TGCAGACTCCTCTCTAGATTTATCTTTTAAGTGTGTGGTAAGTCGCCTTCTATTTGAGCTTATCTAGATTTATCATTTAAAGCCCCCCCCCCAGGTGGCTAAAAGCGGCTCTGAATGACAGATGTTTCAATTTCCTTTCGGTTGCCGACTCCTCATCGTCACTACATGTAGCAACAGATCTTCAAGCTACGCGATGTAATTTAGCAGAGCGCTGGCTTATTGGTCCTGATGACGTGTATCAAGCAGCTTGGCATTTAGCGGTGCACCCAGATAGCGACACCACAGACTACTGTTTCCGTTTTCGACCTACTACGTAGTACAACTGAAGAAATGATTCTTAAAAGAAAAAGATGATCGAAAAGAATGGAAACCCATGCATCACAGCGCAGTGTCTGGGAAAACTTGAATTATGGGATTTCTTGTTGCCCCTCCGAAAAGCTGCAAATAACAACAGTTCCGATTGCCCACGAAAACTAAATCGAATCGATAACCCCACGGGCAAATACACAAGAGTGGATAGCAAACAATTCGAGAGATATCTATTATTCGCTTTCAAATCACACATTGCTTGTTCAGGACTCGACATTTTCGCAGACGAAATGGTTACTAGCGCTAGTTCGCGCGCAACACCGCCATTTTTGCTGCCGCAATAGCACTCTTCTTGTTACTGATGAGCGCGTCGCGCAAGGCAGTCAAAGCGTCTATCTTTGCCTGCGAGACCGATGAGCGACCCATAGCCACCGCCGCCCAAGTAGTACCCCAGTGGCCAGCGTATTTCTCAAGCTTCTTCACTTGTGCGGTGGACAAAGGACTGCGTTCCTCTTCGTCCTCAACAGTGAAACCACGTTCCTCGGCGTCCAGGGAGTCTTCGGACTCGTCTTCTTCCTCCTTGAAGAGCTTGTTGTTGCTCCTCAGAAGGCGCTGGCTCGGACTACCGCGCACCACCTTGGAGATCTTGGCCTGGTCGGAAGTGGCAGCAGCAAACGTGTCGCTTGCGAAAAGGAAGGACGCTACGGCAACCACCAGAACTTGAGAGAGACGCATGGCGTTTGTTGTTTGGCTTGAGGGCTTGAGCAGACGAAAGAAAGTTGCAAAGTGGGGATCGAGCTGCCCCATGCCAAAGACGTCCTATCGCCACAATGTCTGCTGCACGGCATTGGCAACGTCGTTGCGATGCGGGATTACCTGGTATTGATGCGAGCGCGGCAGGTGTTGTTGCAGTACAACAGATGACCACTCTGCTTCGATTTGTAAAACAATTTGCCTTGAGACAATTCGTACTACCGTCATGTATGTATGCATGTAAACGCGTTTCGCGAGCCGTCTTGCCACCGGAGTGGCTCAACTCCCGCATGCGTCGGGTTATCTCTCATTCTCTACGTTTCTCTCTTCTCTCGGCCAGAGTCCATTAAGCGGCGCGTACGCTATCCGCTCCGGACAAGTTTATGGTCAGGACATATTGATGGTCAGTGTCCTGTATACAAATTTAGGTCAATAAGAAAAATGGGTACGATAAATTTATGGACAAAAACTATTTTCACTTGAGTTTAGTATGGTTCACGGTACTTTTATCCTAACAGATCCTGTTAGGACCAAAATCGACCCACCCCATACTCAAAGCAAGTGAAATCGATTTTTGTCCTTAAATGGAGCGATTCCCGCAGCCGTTTGGGATGGAACAGAACCAGACCCAATAAGAAACGTGTATAAAAGGGGCGGGGATAAACGTCTGAGCCAATCAAAAGTGGGTACCCCCTCGCACAGACAATTTTAGGAGCCTCAGACTTGTCACTGCGGGAATCGCTCCAATTGGTCCTAAATGACCGTTTTTTGGGGTTAAGGGGCTTTGCTTGACAATTGAATTCGTATTTCCAAGCAACGATTGTTCAGAATTGAGAATTGACAATTCTGAACAATTGTTGCAGGCCTCTTAAAACTAGGCATTCATGGATAGGGCTTTTTGCATCTTTTATGAAGAAAAAAACTATTTTTGAGACTCCGAGACTTCAGATAGCTGGTGGCTCCACGTCGCCACGTTCAAGCACCAACAGTGGGGACCTGGGATTCCTCGCTGCTCATGATTTCCCCTCCACTAACTGGAACACGACAGTCAGAATACATACTCGACTTGGCGTGGGGCCCTAATCGACAGAACAAGGACCTCAGAGAGGACCCGCTGCAACGGATCTGGATCACCTCACCACACGCAAGGCCGAAGGAAAAAGACCGAAGTGAACAGCTTCGCGGAAGACAGGCAGAACCTTTGTAGGTCTGCTTACCACACTGAGGCTTCCATAGGAAAGTTTTAATGCTCAATTGGAAGGCCGTTTACCATCACCTCGTCGTCGAGCTTACTCTCCAATTTTATGCCGTTTTCAGCAGCGAAAAGTGCACAGGCATGCTGGCAAGCCCATAACCGAAATCATACACCAGGGAAATCTTTGTGCTCGTCCTCTAACCTCCCATTTCTGCTGGGTGGAAATAGTCATTCTGAAAAGTTAGGATTAGGCATTTTGACTTTTTTCTGGCCCAATGCCGAGTTATAAGAGGCCTTAGAATTGTGAGCCAATGACTCACGGGCTCCAAATCCTGTGCTGACATATGAGTACCGGTTCTGTACAGATTTACGTGACTAATCACTGATTAGTAATCAGGCATGCAGGCAAGGGAAAACGTCAACACAACACGTGTATGAGATGAGGAAAAGATGGTCAAAGACGGTGCAAGAGCAACAGTGGAGCAGCGGGCTGCCTGCTGTGCCATCGCCCGAATTTTGGCTCACTATATACATACCTATATGATAGTCCATCCCCCACGCTGTCGTGTAACGAGTCAATTTCCATGTACATGTACGACTGCGCCGACAATGACAGCGCGCGCTCGTTCGCGGTACGCTGATGCCGCAGCGCGCGCTGCTTGTGTGGCAGGTCCTTGCGGTTGTTGTGATTGAACTCCTGCACGAAATTCTCTTTCAGGCGGTTATCAAAGACCTTCGCATCGGAAATTCCCTCTTCGATGCTCGGCCTGACAGCTAATCCGCTGGAAACCGCACATATAAATTATATACTTATGCTATACTGTATAAGTATGCGGTTTCCAGCGGACTTCGCTTGACAGCACATGGTTTAACAGATCGAATTTAGGAATTACGCAGGCTCTCTGAGAGTGACTCGACATAATTGCGCAGTCTCTCTGAGCGTGACTGAACATAATTACAGGTACAGGTAGTATAATATCTGTCAGGTACGCAGGGTCTATCTACGACGAAAAGCGATAAAGTAATCTTATGGTGAACTGTTTGAGCAACTTTTAAGTTGAAATACGATTTAAAAATTAAACATCGTATTTCGACTTTAACAGTTCCTACGGAATGATCGTTATTATCAGTACCGCTATACCGGTACATTACTTGCGAGTTCGACACTTCATACGTCCGCATTAGCACGCCCGGGCGGGCGCGCCCGGGGGGAAACGTAGTTCGTAAGAACATGCTTTGCTTTGCTTTGTGGTTTATACACATGACACCAACACAACTTATTCAGTATTAGGTGTATGTGGTATTGGAATTTTCGGGGTATCATTTTGCAAAGGTATTTATTGAACCAATAAAGTATACCGTATCGGATAAGCTATGCTTCGTCGGGTACCTTGTACTACTGCTGGCGGCAGGCGAAAATCTCGAGAGACGCCTTCAACGCACGCACACAGTGAAGTAGATCTTTGTGGTGGCGGCGGGCCATCCTTCGGGTAGACTTATGCTGGCGATGCAATTCGAGCACCTGATCGAGATCTGGGAGACGTTCTTCTTGCGCAACAGTGTCCTCTGGACAAAGTGACCGTTGCTTAACATCTCGAACGTGGCGTGAAATTGACGCCTGGGCCAGCAGCTCTGGCAACAACGTACCATTCGGTTCCGTTCCAGCATGACTCTCACGTTGATAGAGGGTTTGCTCGATTTCCTGCAGCCGCGGCGGGGTCCTGTGCAGTTTCATCTGTTGCTGCACTCGGCTTGCTGCACTGGCAAGGTGTGCACGCGCCTCGCCGACGCCGTGGTGTGAAGCCAAGCTCATACTGCGGGACTTTCTCTTCAGGCTCATCGCATCTCTCCGTTTCCATTGGGGTTCTTTCACCGCGTTGTAATCCGCAGCTACAGCTTCCCAGTCAGCCCTCGAAGTTGGTAGGCTTGCCTGCACCAGCTCAAGTAAGCGTCTCATCTCGCCGATACTGTAGTTGGTTGAGCCGTGTCGTTTTGTCATCTATTCGATGCACACAGACGCAGTTAGTGCGTTAAATTCCAATGTAGCTTGCAAGTCCAGCGTATTCTCCCACCTGCTCTCCTCCCTGCGACTTTGTTAATGATTCAAGTGGAGGAAGGTCGCAATAGTGTACCCATACGACCCTGTGAATCAGACCGGAATCAGATGCATTATTATTATTTACATCGAGCCTACTTCAACTGCACTTCTACGTTTGCCTGTTCCCAGCTCAACTGGCTGAGGCGGGTCGTGAGCTGGCACTGCGTGCCGTTGTATAGCTGTAGATTCGAGTACTCGTTGATATCAACAATGGTCCCAGGCGATGGAAGAAGCTCGGAACCCCTTTCTAGATTCCAAAGCGTGGCAGTCAAAAGCAGCGAGTCAATGTCCTGTCGGTTAGCTTCGTATGATACTTTAAAAACCTACCAGAATAACAAATATGTTAGTAGCAGTCAAGCCGCAAAACCATTGTAGACCAACGTACACTGAGCATATCGTCTAGTGTTTCAGGTGCCTGAGCATCCACAAAGTGCATGCGAATCAGCTTCCACTGACCGTACGCATGATCTGAAATCCAGAGCAGCTTCATCCGGAGCAAAAGCTTGGTCGTAGACCCCTTCCTCTGAAGCACTTCCCGTAGACCTGCTGAATGCGGTCAGATAATCAATCATACTAATTCCACAATTCCTGAGTCGTACCTTCGACACTATCGACCACTGTCACTCCCTGCTCTGCCTCAACAGCCCTTGCCCCCAGCAGCTCTCGCATGCGTTGCTATGGCGTTGATTTTGTTGACACCACTTCTGCACTCGTACTGGCACTGCTGGTAGGGCCCCCAGGGTCACCCTGGTGCCGCTTTGAAATACGCGGGCTAGGCTTCATTGCCACCTTGACAGACTCTCGACGTGGCTTTCCCACCATCTTAGAAAAACCACAATGACACTCGGAGTCGAGCGAGCTTATGCCCGCGATAGTCGGCGCTTAAATCCACCGTAGACCACGCTGTACTGTACGGTACTGCGTTGGCGCTCTATTAAAGATACGAGCCTCTGCATGGTTTGAGGAGAACTCCCCCCCCCCCCCGTCGTACCCAGAGCATCTCTAGAGCATCTCCTGTCGTGGGTTTCACCAAAGGACTACGCATACACACATGAAACTCTTATATTTAAAGCGGAATGAAGCCCCCTTCCGGTCGGGGTACATATCCTATACGGAACTTATACAACTAAATTTCACTCTCGCACGCAGGACATTTACCTGTTAGGCGCGCTTAGACTGCGTGCACTCTAGCCATGCTACCAAAAGAACGCACCTCATGCACGATGGTTTTCTGAGCCCAATGGATCACTGCTTTTTCGACGGACCAAATGGGTGCATGCGCACCTCATCCACGACGGTTCGCCAAGCCCAGTGGATCACTGTTTTTTCGATGGACCAGTGCATGCTCTACGAAAGAATTCTACCTAACAGTAGACTTCATCCTTAGAAATAATGTAGCTGAGGAAAAGTACCTTCATCCGCGACTGAAATCGTCGATAGCTGTATTGATTTATAAGTTATATGGCACGAACACCATATTATGCATCTTCTAGGATGCCTAATGTCTAGGTTGATGGATTTATTCGCGTCCACTAGCACGAATTGTAGCTTACGACGGCAATGATTTCATGGCTCACTATTTTTTCGATGGACCAATGGGTACGAGAGATGACCTACCTACAAACTGTAACCGCTTGAACCGAACCAAGCGCTCAGCAATGTTTCGACGGACAGCCAGAGGTGCTGGCATGGAGCATTCCATTTTCAGCGGACCAATAGGTACATAATCCTTCAATGACCTCTTGTATATGTAGTGTGGTTCAGATAAGATATGCAACACTGCCCTGATAGCAAGGTGGTAGCTGGCTTGCCGTGTAGTAGCATTCACCCAGACTAAGGCCCTCCCTCGACTCTCTTAAGCTATGGGCATAAGTTTAAGCATGAATCAACGCTTAGTTTCAAATTTGCTGCGCACAACTTACCCCCCCCCCACCACCACCACTACCACTACGCGTCAACGCCGCAATGATCATTCGTATGAAGTTTCTTTCGGATGGCAGTATCGTCTTCTTGGCCGCTGTCGCCATGGAGCAAGTGAACGCGTGGAGAGCTCTGATCCACCCCACCGGCATCTGGTACAGCAACATCCTAGACAATGTCGTGGAGGAACTTGGTCGTCTCCAGTGCCTGATCAAGAGGCACGTGCCATGGCGGACACGCTGCAGCGATTCTACAAGACTTTCATCCCTGATTCGGAAGCCAATGATTTTCGTTGGGTGGAGATGCTTGCTGGCAGGCGGGACCTACCTGTGCGCCGCGACTTCCAACCCGTGCAGCCATGTGATGACCCTCTCGACGTTACCGCTATTCCTGGGGGAATGGTGGTCGCTTTGGAGAATGACACGTGCTTCGACGTGTATGGGTGGAACCACACCGTTGCTCTCCGGTCCAACTGCAAAGAGATCACGCTGCACAAAGGCGACGTATTTGTTTACCGTGGCGATTTAATTTTTGCCCCCGTCACCAACGACGACACCAACAACGTGTACCTTCATGCATATCTCGACACGCCGACGTCGGAGCGTCTCGAGAATCATCAGCCTGTCATCGTCCCAACGGTCAATGATACTGCTCGGATGGACGACCCGTTCTGCTTTGTGTGGGATTGTAAATTCCGGGCTGCCGATATCATAGGGGTTCGGCGTCACCTGAATCGCTTCCACGGATTCCGCTTTCACCACACGTCCCCTCCGGAGGAGTAAGCCGAGTGTCAAACCGTGCAACCCGATTGCCACCTGGTATTTCGATTTCATTTTCTGCCTGTTAGCTAGTAGTTATATTGCAACTGAGCCGTAATATATTTTCTTGTTTGTGTCTACATGTAGTCTCCTGCTGATGGTAGCAATATCAGTAGCGCGGTTGGATTTCGGAAAATGTTGCTGACGATGAGCTTACCGTGTTATGACCAATTCAACTCGACTTGTGTTTTTGTATTTTACACATGGATTTATCCAAGTAGGACAACCTATGACTCGAGGTTGGGGACAGTGAAGTGGCTCATTTCATACCTTATACATGGTTCACCTCTAAAGATCCAGCAAGCAAGTGGTCGGTCGAAGCCTCATTGATAGCACTACTGACATCAGATGAGAATGGGCACTACACATTAATATACCTCAATCCAAGATCAAAAATCTAAACACCCAGCAGAACCCCGAAATCGTTCTCTGCTTCAAGCAGAGCGATTATTTGGGTTCACCTTAATTAAGCAGAGGTTCTGAGGAAAAGAGTGGCAAAATCTCAACCAACCGGATGCTTAGACCGGACTCATATCATTTTGGCAGGCAAAATAATTAATGGAAGTATGTGTTTCATGTGAGTTAGCCAATGTTCCGCTCTTGTGCATCTATCGTCGTCGCAGGCAAAATAATTATTGGAAGTACTTGTTTCATGTGAGTTAGCCACTGTTTTGCTTTTGTATCTCTATCAATACTGCTTAATTTTCTCATTCATCACACTATCCGAGTCAACTGAAGTTATCTACCCGACGGCTGCTGTAGTCTTTGAATTGTTTCACAGCTAAGAAGTTCTAGCCAATCTTCTTCATCCAGCGCCGCTTGCGAAGGATGAGCCCAGCTCATGATATCATCAGTCAGTGGCTGTAAAGTTACAAATGCTTCTCTGGTTGTCACTCGCGACACCAGAAGATACGGCTGCTCTCTTTTATTTGCAGCAGCCTTCTTCGACCGCCACTCAGTGACTACCATCGAATCTAAAGTTTCACCTTGGACTTTATAAGCGGTTGATGATACCGCACAAACAAACGGAAACAGCTGTATTCGAAGCGAAAGTGAGCGGGGAACCCCACCAACAGATCCTGGTAGTGCTATATCGCATGGGCCGTAGGCTTGAGACTCAAAGAAAAGAGGGAATAGGTTTGCGTGGGGACAGCCGGCTACAGACGGGAATGGACATTTGGTGGTGTTAGCATAGGTTAATTGACATTAATGTACTTCACTTCAAATTCAAATTCAAATGTAAAGGTGCCCAAGTCCAGCCGCATTGAAGCATTGCGAGGGAAGTTAAAGCCTACAACCTTGTTCAGAATAGATTTCTCGTCAAGGTAAGATAATATTGGATAAGTTGCGGATGCTGATTGGTTCAAGTTTACCATAAAAGTTTATCCATCAATTTGAATTCGACACGAGGGGAATAATTATTCTCGACCTGTGGACAGCACACGCCGCCGTGGCGTTGAGCTGTGCAGCAGCCCCATCGACGGGGTGCAAGCGTTCCGTGAACATATAGTAAAAAGAGGGGTTATAAATACTTGTATACGGAACGAGCGGCTGATGGACAGTTTTTTATTGCCTTTATCGTGTCGTGTGGTATACGTCGAACTAAGACGCAAAACAATTTGAAAATCCAGAGCTGTTCCGGGCAACTGCACAGTCTTGTTTAAATGAAGTCTATATCATCGAAAGTCCGAGTGCATGTCTCCTTACTCGAAAGTCGGCGAAACGTACTCGAAAGCAAGGACAACCCCTGGTCTACTAGTCAGAAAGACGCCAACACTGCAGCTTCTACGACAACTTTCAGTCGACAGGAGCAAGTCTTGGACACAGCGGAGTAGGGGTCATGCCAGCAACCAAGGGACATCGCTATTCATAGCTCCATGCGCCAGCTTTACGGAACTGCTGCACACGCGATATTTATCAGCGCGGTCCCTGCAGAGACAACGTACCGGTAATTGAATGCATGAAACTCGTTGCCCTTGTTAACTGGAACCCATGCCATTCAGCTTGTCATGAGTGGTCGGCGTACAAGAACGGAAAACAATCGTGCTGAAAAACAAGTTCTACTGAAGCACAACGCTAACGAGATTGAACGAACGAAGAGCACAGTCGCCGTTTGTGTCGATTAAGGCTGACCCCGCAAGATAGTACCAGCAAGATACAGCCCGTCGAAAGTACTTTAGTACTTCTACTAAGTACTGACGCGATTCCCTCGGATGTAACAGATCCCAGACCCAGGAAGAAGCGTGCAGAAAAGGGGTGGGAATAAACGTCTTATCCAATCAAAAGCGGGGTGCCCCCTCGCACAGACTATTTTAGGAATCTCAGACTTGTCACAGACTGCTGCGGGAATCGCTCCACTTAGTACAATTTACATAACAAGATTTTACTTTTACTTAGTAGTATGTACTTTTAAAATCGGCAATTGTATTGTGCGTTCTACTTAAAATTGCCGTGGGCAGTTCTTTGAATCAACCGCGCAGCAAATCGCGCAAGCCTGTATAAATGCATAAGTCATTTGTTTACAAAGGCATTATGTGCAAAACACCGTCAAAACTATGTTCACCACACAACTGAAGCCACATCGACAGGGTACACTGTACCTGAAGCCACATCCAAATAGGGTACATGGTACCCGATACAGCAATTCTAGCCAATAAGAGTGAAGCGTCGGTTTGATGGCGGTTCCGTCAATAGGCCAAAAACGGCAAATTTGGACGGAATTCAGGGAAAATCTATGGAGCTTGAGCTTAGGGAGCTCGAGGTACCCAAAATCAAAAATGGGAAACTGAAATGGGTACGTCTTGTGCAGACCTAAAAATTGTCCAACACGTTGATGCTGTTGTATTGTGTAGACCTAAAAAATAGTCCAGCAAGTAGAAGTTGTTGCAGATGTGCTAAGGAAAGTGCCAGGTGGGCATTTTGTTGATAGCACAGCGTTTAAAGGTGTCGATCTGGTCTTAGCATGCACTTAAGAGAATTTCCGGAACGCATATGGACCGACGACGATAGCGATGACCGGGCCCGAGACCTCTGCTCCGCTTGGTTGGACCGATGCAAGAGCGCGCCAGTTCTGGAAGCATTGGACATCGCAAGTGACCGAACCCAATGGGGAGCTCTGAGAGAACTTGTCGATGCTTCGCTATTGCGGCTTCGCCCACTGGAAATACCTCTGGAGCATTGGTTCATTCTCCATGTGCTTCCTTTTGCCGTAGCCGACTGGACCGCCTCGCCCATGGGCAGAGCACCGACTAGTGCAATGGCCATTTGGTACAACGAGTACAACAGCATTCAACGGCTGTGCACAGATATCGCTGACAACCGCGACTGGAGCGCGGCGGCCAGGCTATCGCTTGGCGTAACGCAGATCGAGTCACCTCCCACCGCAGCAGCTGCCGCGGACCACAGGGGCGATTCAGCTGCGCGCAGGAAATAAGGGCTGCCCGGCCGCTCAACCCCGACGTGGCATGGAGCAAACCACGCTTGGGGATTTTTTTTCCCGTTCAAGGGCAACGAGAACGGTATCTCTCACTTCGCCGGGCGTTTCTACGTCACCGCCGACAAGGTATCCGCCGCCTAAAGGGGGTGGGTGTATCGCTCAGCAGTGACAGTGGAGACGCCTGGAACAACCAACTCGAGGAAGGCGAAGTGGTCATCAGTCTACTCAGTCAGAACGTGAGGGGGTTCGGCCAGTCCATGGACTATCGCTCAACCTGGCTCTCCTCTTTCAAGCGCCAACATGATCATGGGAAATTTGACGTCGTCTTTGTGCAAGAAACACACATATCCCTCGCAAAAGGGCCCAAGGTGACCCGAGAACATGCGCTCCAGTGGGGATACCGAGTTGGTGACAAGTGCCCCAGCCTCTCTTTTTGGTCTGCGGGGACCAGTGCTTCCAGGGGGGTGGGCCTTCTTGTCCACCCCCAGAGCCGATTTCAAGAGATCACTCCCGTGTTGGTTCAATTCTGGTCGCCGCATTTCATGGCGGTCTCTGCAAAGCTGGATGGAGAGGACGTGTACCTGTTCAATGTGTACGCTCCAACTGACGAAGCCCTGCGAGAGCAGTACTACGATGTACTCTCAGCAATTTGTATCCCGGCCGGGACGCAGCTATATGTTGGAGGGGACTTCAACTGCACTCAAAATGGGATTCGCGACCGGTCATACGAACCGTATGCCAATTGCCATGCATCACGGGCCTTGTCCAAGTTGATTCAGCGATGGGGACTTCATGACAGTCTCAGTAATCGGCTCCCAGACCCGACAGATCGTGTTGCATTGACGAGGTTCTATGACGAACATCATACTCATGAGTATAGTGTCAGGGGACGGGTCCCTGCCACTAGCCGACTTGATCGGTGGTATTCCAACGATCAAGCACGGCCTTGGATGGCCACGACTCAAGTGGACAAGGCTGGGCTACAGTCGGACCACCAGGGAGTCATACTCCACCTGCGATCTCCTTCGAACCCAATCCGGCTTCACAAAGAAAAACGCGTCTTCCCGGTGCCCAACTATGCGCGTGCTCGTGCAGACGACACGGTACTCGGCGAATTAAAGGCGTTGTCTGATCGCTTAGAGTCTGGTTTCACGACGGCGCTGCAAGCTGCAAAGCTATGGGATCAAACGAAGCGTCGAGTCGCGGTGGGGCTACTGAATGCTGTAAGGGCAGCGAAGAAGAGCAAGAAGACGTATCGCAAGAAGACCAAGCGTATGTACCGCAGACTGGATCGTACCAAGGAGCTCGCCCGAGCCGCCTCTCAACAAGCCAACCAGGACCTCCAGCGACTTTGCCACGCCAAAATCGTGAGGCTCACGCAGCGCATCGCAACAACGAAACGCGAGTGGATTCGGGCAAAATCGCAGCGGTTGTTTAGATCGCATACGTGGCGAGAAGGGAAGACAACAAAAACCTTCTTCAAGCGGATATCCTGCAAGTTTGGGGACAACATCATCCCGGCCCTCCGTCACCACTCCGGCATCGCTGTTACCGACCCCCAGGCCAAGGCAGACACCCTCGCCGACGCATGGATTCCTATTATGCGCGCCGTCCCGGCCTCTTCTTCAGCAGTCGAGCGCGTCACACGCTGGATGGAGCAGGACACCGGAGACGACACTTCAATGCTGGCTGATGCGGAGATGATCACGGAAACCGCAGTTAGAATGTGATAAGCTGGGCAACGACTGGTACCGAGCTTACAAAGATGCACGGGTTCCAATACTTACGCGGCTATACAAGCTCTGGTATACTGAACAAGTGTTTCCCGATTCCTTCCTGGAGGCAATTATCTTTTGCTTGAAGAAGAGTGGCGACGGTGGAGATCCTCTCAACTACAGACCGCTCGCGCTACTCAATACTGACTACAAGATCCTGACAAGACTACTTACGACTCAGGTTCGAACTACTCTTGCGCCGAAAATCAGCATCTTTCAGCAGGGTTTTGTCCCTGGTCGTCAAATTCACGCGACGATAGATTATTTCGCTGCTGCACAAAGAATGGCTCTACGCTCAGACGACGCACGGGATGCTCTCGCGCTGCTATTGGACTTTGCCAAGGCCTATGACTCGCTTGACCGACAATTTCTGTACGCAGTGCTGCGCCGTCACGGCTACCCACGTCACTTTGTGCAGGTGATCGAAAAGCTCCACACTGGGACAAACGTGCGCTTCATTGCCAATGGAACACGCTCTCGAACGGTGACGGTCACCCGTGGCATCCGGCAAGGATGCCCACTTGCGCCGCTGCTCTTCATTCTAGCGCTGGAACCACTGTACAGGCGATTAGAGAAGGGGGCCGTTCATCAGGGGATCACTCTGCAGGCACGCACAGCCACTGCAGCTTTGAGGGTCGCAGGGCACGCCGACGATACGGCGAGATATTTGCGAAGCCCGGCGGAGCTGGAAGTGGCACTCGCTACCGTAAAAAACGGCTCCAGTGCGACACCGTTCAGCGGTCATAACCAAGTCAAATAAAAAACCTCGCAAGGTTTTTTATTTGACTCGCTCGGACGACCTCCCTCCTCCGCACCACTGGCGCTGGGCGTCTCGCACAGTGACGGCTCGCCATTGTCTGATCACCCCTCATCTCAAACCAGGAAGTGGCATGAAGCGCCGGCCAAAAAACAAGAATAAACTCAAGCTCAAGGTATTTACGCTACCAATTCAATATTTATTGACTAGCTAAATCGATATGTGTGCTGCATCATGACTAGGGTGTGGAGCAAACGAAGACGACGCGTGTGGCTGAGGTCGCTGTCGGATTAGCCGTACACCGCTCCACGGTATACCGCTGGAAAAAACAAGAAGCCGAGCTGAAGGCCAACAACAGCAACAATTTTTACGTTAACGTGAAGGCACACGAAGCACAGCGCGTACGTCATCCCGATTTAGAGCGGAGGTAATTCTGAACTGGTTGCGCTTAATTCTTGATTTATTTGTTATATTTTGATTTAACTCTGTTCAATAAAGGCTCTTAGAATATGTTGCAGAAATGAGGAAGAACCGAAAGCTTTGTGTAACGACCAAATGCCTCATTTTAATGATGGCCAAGTTTGACCCCGAATTTGTTCGCGCACGCCGCTACACTGCTCTCCGTACATGGACTGCTCGTTTCTTGAAACGAAACCGCCTTGTCATACGTCGAGTAACGCACAAGGGCTCGAAGACACGAAGCGATAACCAGGTTTGTATTGGTGGAATTTTATTTGTAAATTTGATATTCTAATTGTTTTGTTTTAAGGATGTTGCGGATTCTTTTGCAAATTCTGTCAATGTGGCTGTAGAAATGGACGGAATTCTGTCATTTCACAAGAACTATGAAGACAAATATTCTGGCCTTTTTAACATGGACCAAACTGCAGTATTCGTGGACAACCTTGGTAAGTTGACAGTGGACTACCGTGGGACCCGCAACGTGGACATTATCCAAGGAACATCTGAAAGTGGCGGTCGCTGTAGTGTTTTTCTATGTGCGTCCGCTACTGGCCAGAAGTTGAAGCCTTTTATCGTCTTCGCCGGGGTGCCAGGATGCCGCGTAGCTGATGAGGTGACATCAGCATCGTTCGGATCATCGTTCGTCGAACACACAGTACAGGTGAAGGCATGGTGTGACCATGCAATTATGAAGGAGTGGATTACAAAGGTATGTTCGATTGATCTTTTTTTAATCTGTATTTTTTCATTTATTTCTGTAATTTTACATTTATTTCTGTTTATTATTTGTTTTAGATCTGGCGCCCAAGTGTAGACGGCTGCCGCATGCTGTTACTGGACAGCCTCAAGGTCCACAAAATGGCTAGTATCCGAGAGCTGCTCGAAGATGAGTGTTCGACACAGGTCCAGTACATCCCTCCAGGGGTCACCGGTCTTAGCCAACCCATGGACGTGAGTGTCATGCGGACGTTCAAGAGAAAAATCGAGTAAGTCTTGCACACTCTGCTATTAATTTTTGGTATTGCTTGCTTCTAATTATTTTGCAATTGCAGAGATCTTTACGTGAAATATCATACCGAGCATCCTTTCCCCAGGGACGCCGCTGAGCGACGCGTGATGCTTTCTTACCTGGTCGGAAAGGCGTGGGATTTGGTCCAAGCGAAAACTATCATTAAAGGTTTTCGCCGAGCGAAACTCCTCCCTGTCGGTCCTCGTGACGAGAATGGTGTGTTTAAGACGTACTTGCGCCCGTTGCCGGATGTGTCGGTTGTTGACGAAGACTCAGAATCCGACGTCGTGGCCGATCAACATCAATAGATATGCATTTTCAGAATTAGAATCCATAGAAAAATATACTTGGTGAGAGAGCTTATGGGTTATATGCAAATAAGCAGGTTATTAAATTCATTAGTGGAGGGGGGTGTCGTCCCTAAAATCCTCTATGTCGCACTGGGGCCGTTTGTCGCACTGGAGCCGCTTTTTACGGTACTATCACGGACTTTGGTGCGGCTTCAGGTCTACATCTCAACTGCTCTAAAACAGTGGCCATTGCGCTGCACACAGACGGTCTCCGCTCCAGCACACTCTGGACGGGGCCTGTTCGGCTCCTTCCCCGTGATGAACGATGCCGCTATTTAGGCGTACAAGCCGGAAGTCGCTCATAGGCAAGCCACTCGTGGCACACTGCGGGACAGCAGCTACAAATTCGAGTACGGCGGGCCAGCCAGCGCACTCTCACAGTGGATCAACGTGCTGTCGTTGCGGCGGCAGTGATCGTTCCTAAGCTGTTATTCTTCGGTCGGCATGCTTGGCCGTCCACTGCAATTGTCGAGGAATATTCCAAGTGCATACGGAATTTCGTGTTACATGGCCATTTTGTGGAGAGACGTTCAGGAGTTAAATCATGGATTGCTTGAGGACATTACCCTTCTGCCCCGGCGGGACGGAGGGATGGCCGTGCCTGATCTGCGAGCAGAACTTCTGGCGATGGCGGCGCCGACAGTCACCGAGTGGGCTCTCAACGGGTCGCTGATCGACCATATCATTGGAGATATTTTTTGTTTTGGAACTGAGGTTCATTAATGTCATTTAGTTCTACCTAACGCCACATAATGCCCGTGTCTGTACCCTGCCTTGAACTCAGCATACAGCATGTTGCAGTCTGTGCGGCGCAGCGCGCCGGGAAAGACTGCGGTTCCATTCGGTTACACCGTCTCCGTGGCATGCTGGGGGTTCCCAGTTGCCAGCCATTCGGTTAACCAGTGGGCTACGTCTCGAGTAGCCATGTTTCGGATGGCTCCCCGTCTGTCGCCATCCTTGTTAGCCATTGAGTCCGACCACTCCATGGGTTGTTGAGTGGTCCGGACCATGTTTGCCAGTGTTCGCACTGTGGCATTGTGCTCCCGCTGCACCGATCTCCATGTGGCGACCGTCACCGCGTCTGCCATCCTGCGGGTCTTCCAGTATGTCCCCTGAAGCTTTTTCCCTCGCGGCGCTCGGCGCGTCGCGTAGTTTCGAATGGCCATTTCATTGTCCCCGACGACATGCATAGCCGACCAGCCTTGCTGCCTGCAGAATTTTAGTCCTTTCAGGAGCCCAACGTTAGCCGCCGTCGTAGCGGTCAGCTTCCGGCTCTCCAGATAGGCGCCGCCCATGTATTTCACAGTCGCTTTCCCTGTGGCCACATCAGCCAGTGCTATCACAGTGCCGCCGCCCCCCTGTCCTGGTGATCCCGTGGTGACTCCTCCGCAGAAGACAATGATATGGACCCCTTGCTTGGGTAGGCCCCTACCATGATCTGCTGTTGGGCTGCAGAAGGCCTTACGGAATGTGTTTGTTATCATCTTCCGGACCCGCCCACCCACCGAATGCGGTATCGACGCAGTCACCTGGGTGTACCCCTCTCTGAGTCGTGCCTCAAACCCGGATTTGTGATATTCCGCGGTCGTGTCGTTTAGTTCGTGAAAATAGGATACTCACCACCGCCAAACGCTCAGTAAGTATAGGGCTGCTCCCAGTCTCCAGCAGCCGCTCAGTATTTGTTCCACGGAGTCACCAAGCTCCTCAGCCGTTGAGTCGGATTGGTCTGCAATGACCTGGCCCAAGTCGGCCATGAGAGCACTCGGCAAAGTTGGTAACTGCAGTGAGAAGACCGCCACCTCGGCCTCGTCAAGTGAGAGCCCAGCTAGCGCCCACTGGGCAATGAACTGGTGTCGTAGTTGGCGTGCAGCCGGGCACGTCCAAAAGACATGGAGCAAATCCACCTTGCTCGCCCGGATGCACGCCGGGTGCGGACACCCAAGACCGGCTGAGACGGGATTGTAGACAGACAGTGCGTGGTGCTTAATCCGTAGCAGGAGTTGTTCCCCCCACGGATTGAGCCCCACGATCCTCCTGATGCTCCCCCATGTAAGTCGACCTAAGCCCTTGGCTATTTCGGGGCACATGGCGTTCCACTTCGCAGTGGCTTTGGTCATGGCCCGCTTCGCCGACTTCTGGTGTGTTTTCGCAGCCAAAAGTTGTTTGTATGTCTTTTTTCCGGTGGTCCATCGCCGCTTGCCTGCCCACAGGCAGACCATCCTTGAGATCTGGGGGTGAGGGTGGACCCATGCCAACTTGGAGTTGGGGCTCACAATCGCAGCAATTCTCTCCGTTAACTCTCGATGCGATCATGCTGGGCTCCCTTCTACAGTGCTCAGCTCTGCCGACAGTGGCCTCGTCCACCATCCTTCAGCCCTATGCGTGAATGCTGTAATGGAGGACGCGTCATCCTTGACAGCGTAGCGGATCGCGCCGCTGTGATCACCTCTGCTGAGTAGGGAGGGGAAGTTCAGAATCAGTAAGACCATGAGGTGGCTCACTTGGCGTCTGACGCCCGCAGTGATCCTCGGGCTGAGCGCCGTTACGATCATACGGCCGGGCTCCGACCATGTCCAGTGGACCGCATCTTTGATGATGGCCCCTGGTGAGCATAACGTTCGGTACCTGGTGTTCGGGTTGATTAGTGTGCCTGACTCACTGTAGAGTCGCAGGCTCGTAAACGACACGTACGGCAGCCACTCACCGCAGAAAGTGCCATGTTGCGCACTTTCTGCGGCTATGTAAGTTTGACTCACCGACCCGCGGAGTGCTCGCAGATCCACCGTGAGTCGCTTCCGCACCATTCCGTAGCAATTGGCCCGCTGAAGTACATTAGAACAGCTAATGCCCCGACCATCGCTGCCTTGTTGGGCACGATGCTGACCCCGCCGTGGGCAGCGCACACCTGTGCCCCCGTCTCCAGCAGTGTGGAGCAGAGTGGCATGCCTCTCTGCCGTGGTGCTGGTTGGCTGGGGGAATATCATTGGAGATATCCTATCCTCCAGCTCTGCTACTACTAATGCGTCCCCCGTCTTCGTGACCCCAAGTATAAGCGATCGTATTGTCCAGGGATTCCGCGATGGTGCTACGTTATGGAAAGCAGGCGCCAGCATGGTCCACCGAGCTGGGTTAAAACCATACACCAGCAAGCACGAAGAGGCGGTCCGAGAGCTTTACGGGATAGTTGATCAAGCTCTCCCCTATATACTGCGTTGGGATAGTGACCAGTGTGATTTGGATCTGTTGGTGCTGGCCGGAGGAGAAACAGCCACCCCACGTCAAATGCTACGCACCCAGACTGGCCAGCCATGTCTTGAGTGGCTACCCTAAGCAGAAATTCGCCACCTTTTCCCGTGGAAGGCGCCGGACTCACTTGGTCATGCAGCGCTCGCCTGCCGTACCACCGCACCTGGTCGTGTCGTGAACGACATCGTCCACTGGACCCACGTTCGACCCGGCCGATTACGATTAACCAAGGGGCAGCGGTCGAGGGACAGGAAGTACGTCGACTCCTTCTGGACATCCTCGCTCACTATCCTGAGCTCGTGTACCCGACAAGCTGTACAGCGGAGCTACGGATCACGGCTATTCCAGCTGACCATCCCCTGACAGTGACTCCTACGACGGGTCCAGCCACCAAGACGAAAGTATCACTCAGTGTGGTAAGCACAACGGTGGGACCCATTCACAAGGTGGAGGTTTGCTCTCGACCTGCGGCAACGAGAGCGCTAAACGCATTCACCGCCAACGAGGTTAACATCCGGGGTATCCATCCCCACCCACGGCTGAACAGGATGGTGTGCCTCACGGCAGGACAAAGGCGGTGGAAACAGCCTCGACACGTCTATAAACGAGCGGTGCTTGCCAGGCCCAGCCGACACGGTGTGCGTAATGTTGCAGGACAGTGCTTGGAGATTGAAACATCCGCAGATTGCCAGCGCTCTTGCTAAAGTTACCTGGAAAACGATTCGGACGATCAGTGGAGCCACAGGTTGGAGTGAACAAGTCTTGCTTCGATTTAAGCTTCAAGCCTTCACATGGTGGGACTCAACGCGCGGACTGCCATGCCCAATTGCCGAGTGCCTGCAGGTTGCAGTTAACACCTCACACACGTTTTGGACATGGGCGGGGGCCACCTGTTTGTGGAGAGTTTTCTATCTGCCGTGGACGGCACTTGGTGTTGTCGACTCATCCGACCGACTTTCATCCACTTTTCGACTTCAACTGAGGTGCGTACCGATTGGCATGTGGTCGCTATTGGACGAGTTACACGGACACGACACCGAAGCCACGCGAGACTCCATTCGCACACACATCTACACTATCTTGGATCAGTGTTGGCGACTCGGAGTAGTGACTACACTCCAAAGGATATGGCGGCGGCGATGTTTGTATCGGGATCCGGTAGAAGATGCGACAGCAACACGGGCGGCTGCGGTACTACATGGCAGGCTTCGCGCGGCCTACCTGACAATCAGGATCAACAACATGGCCATGAATGCGCCTCCGCCTTTGGTTGCGGCTGCACGTGCCTGTCACTTGGCGCTGGCAACGCCCTCGGCGGAGACGGCACATATTCCCCATCAGACTGTCGGCGGCATACGCACTTTGCTATTCTTCGACGGTGGATCTCGCGGCAATCCTGGACCAGGCGGTGCGGGAACGGTCATTGTGCAATTGGGTGGGGCGACGCTCACGCCCCGGGTGGTGTGGATGGCAAGCGTCTCTTACGCGTCGAAGACGACTAACAACATCGCTGAATATCGTGGGCTACTTAACGGACTACGGTATGCTGCTCGGTGCAAGCTGTTGGGAGTACACGTCGTCGGTGACAGCAATCTCATTCTAACGCAGTTACGGAAGCGGAAAACGCCTCGAGCCAAGCACCAACAAGGCCTGTATACACAATGCCGATTACTAGCGGATCGACTGATGGTGTCCTCCTGGTCTCATCATTTACGCCATTTCAACAAGACGGCAGACGGATTAGCCAACCTGGCCATGGACACCAAGAAGAGCACGCAGGTAACTGCTGCAGACGTAGCAAGCCTGCCTTCGCGCTGGACATCAGTCATCGCGCCCCTCCAAGCGGACGTAGATCACTGGATGGACACACACCCGGATCAGGAGGACGGATGCCGGGCCTCCGCTCGTCGTGGCGCACCTTAATTGGTACGCATCTGCTGGCACCAGTAGCAGTA
Source organism: Phytophthora x cambivora (assembly GCA_033557925.1). Lineage (NCBI taxonomy): Eukaryota > Oomycota > Peronosporomycetes > Peronosporales > Peronosporaceae > Phytophthora > Phytophthora x cambivora. The sequence goes on along the minus strand of JAUCEB010000015.1, from coordinate 1,443,196 downwards.
GCTAGCAAACCCTCAGATGATCTGTAAGCATCCGAGGGTCGGGCATTTTCTAGGTCGTTAGGGACTCTAAATGACTGTAATGCACCTCAGCTTAACACGCAATGCCCGGAAGAACCCGCCATTTTTGGCTGTTTTTTACGGGATTTCAAAACACAACTAAATCCGGTCTTGATAATAGCAAGCTTTATTATGCATCGCTATAAAGATCTGTCCAAGCCAAAACGTCCCATGCAGGTGCCATCTTCGTACCGATAAGTAAAAGATAGCTATCGCTCATTGAAAATGCTGTCTCGCCAAGGCAAGCCCGAGGTGGAGGAAGGACCCGGGCAAAGGAGTGGGATTATAATCCAACTCTAAGTTGTGCTGTCATTTCGATTGCCATTGCTTTCGGGTTCTTGACGCGGTAGCGCGGTAACGCGATAGATACCACTCATATCAATTAGTACGCTACTAAAATGCATAAAACATCCATATTTAAGAAGATTCTCGACAGCTAGTTCAGTTCAATTAGTTATACGCTCAAACTTTGCAAGACTTCTTTCCATGCCAAATTTCAAAACGATGCGATAAGTCCTTATTTTTGCCCCCCATAAGGACCCTGCGGGTTCTTACGGGCATTGCGTGTTAAAACAACTAGTACAATTTACATAACAAGATTTTACTTTTACTTAGTACTCTGTACAAGATTTTACTTTTACTTAGTACTCTGATTCTCGACAGCTAGTTCAGTTCAATTAGTTATACGCTCAAACTTTGCAAGACTTCTTTCCATGCCAAATTTCAAAACGATGCGATAAGTCCTTATTTTTGCCCCCCATAAGGACCCTGCGGGTTCTTACGGGCATTGCGTGTTAAAACAACTAGTACAATTTACATAACAAGATTTTACTTTTACTTAGTACTCTGTACTTTTAAAATCGGCAATTGTACTTGCTCATAAGTAAAGGGCCAAAAGTGCCGGTACTGCTTAGTCCTAGCGAAGCTCGTCAGTTCTGGCGCCAGCAAGACCAGCAGAATCCGACCCAGCTTTCGTACGCAGCAGCCGAGGGTGGCAAGTACGGGCCTGAGTCCAAGTTCGAGCCCATGTCTGCTGCGGACAAACTTCGCTCGCCTGTTGCACGCAGTCAAGTTGCTGTCGTCGAGGCTCCACGAGACAACGCAATGGCTGCTGGGATTCTAGTGACCTCCGTGACCACAACGACCGTGGAAGAGGAGGAGGAGTTCGAGTCTGGCCACCTCCACCGCTCGGTACCTGCTGTCGACGCTGTGGATATCGCGGTCGTGACCGACTCCCAGCAGCCTGTTGAGCGCGAAAGCGTCGAGCGTGAAGAGCCCAAGGATCAGAAGCCTACAGCTGCTATCGTACAGATTGAGGAGACTCGCAGAAGTATCCCGTCCGATGTCACGCCCACGCACGTCGGAGCTGCTGCTGCACCTCATCAGAAGCAGATTCGAGACAGTGAACGCCGCACGACGGTGTTGATCGACGGCGCCGAGCCGGACATCGAGCTGGACGAGCACTACGTTGAAATCGAGAGTCCCCGACCCAGCCACGGCCTCAACGACGAAGACGCGTGGGCTGTCACGCCGCGCTCGCTTGCGTGGAGTCACCTGCGCCTGAACCGCAAGAGCTGGAAGAAGACCGGCACGTCGCCGTCGGGAAGCACCGAAGTCGTTCTGGACGATGTGAGCGGGTCCCTGCAGGCCGGTGAGTTCCTGGTGATCACCGGTCCGTCGAAGGACGAGAGTCTCGCTCTGCTCTCGTGCCTCGCCGGGTATCAAGACGCGATGGAGGGCAACGTGACGGTCAACGGACGGCAATGGAACGAGAAGATAAACCGCTACGTCGCCTACGTCATGCGCGAGGACCTGTTCTACGAGACGCTGACGGTGCACGAGCACCTCGTCCTCCAGGCGCAGCTTCGCATGCGTCGCACGCACTCAGATGCAATGTGCTTGGAGCGTGTGGAGCGTGTCATGGAGGACATGGGGCTGTCCGACTGTCGGGACAAGTTGATCGGCGGTGGCATCTCGCTTCGTGGCATCACGCGGGGCGAGCGCAAGCTGCTCGCGCTGGCCACTGCGCTGTTGACCAACCCGTCCATTGTGCTGGTGGAGGAGCCCACCGACGGTCTCGACACGTTCAGCGCCGAGAAGATCGTCGCCAAGCTGCGGTGGCTCGCGTTCGAGAAGCGGTTGACCGTGGCGGTGACGCTGCATCACCCGTCCTCGCACTTCTACGGGCTCTACGACGTGCTGTACCTGGTGGCCGATGCTTCGTGTGTGTACGACGGCAAGGCGGCGGACTGCGTCGCCTACTTCTCGACCATCGGCTACCAGTGTCCCGAGTACATGAGTCCCATGGACTACTTCATGCTTCAAATGGTCGTCGGCGACAGAGCATCGGACGACGAAGGCGTCGCTCGGGTCGACATACTGAAGCGCGAGTGGGCGAACCGCAACGCTGCGGTGTACGCTGACAACGCCGCGCGAGCGGCGGCTGCAAGTGAAGACGCTGTCGTGGATGACTACGACTGCAAACACCGCTACTACCACATGGGGTGCTGCGGTCAGCTGTGGCTGCTGTGGACGCGCCACATCCGTCGACTCTCTCGCTATGGCTTCGTCTTCTGGTGGCACCTGCTCGCTGCGCTGTTGATCGGCGTGGTCTTTGGCCTCGTCTACCTGCAGCTCGACCTGAACGACCAGAAGGGAATCCAGAACTTCTCTGGGTGCTTCTTCTACGTGGTCGTGGTGCTCATGCTCTTCATCACCTACAGGACGTTCGTGTTCATGCCGAGAGAGACCGCCATCGCCCTGCGAGAGCGTCAGGAATACCGTGGAGGCTGGTACCACCTGCTCTGCTGGTACGTCACCAAGCTCGTCGCTGAGCTTCCGGCGCTGATCATCCTGTCGATCGCCTTGTTCGTGCTCGTGTTCTTGCTCGTCGGTATCGGCCACGGCTTCAAGCTCTACGAGTACATGCAGATCGTGCTGGAGCTCGCTGGGTGGGCTGCGATCGGCCTCGGATTCCTGACGCTCGGCGTGCTGCGCCATGTCACGCTCGCGTTGTTCGTGTACGCCGTGTTGCTGGTGTTGTTCGTGGCATTCGGTGGGCTCCTCATCAACGTGACGGACATTCCGGACTGGCTGGTGTGGCTGCACTACATCTCCCCGGTCAAGTACAGCTACGAGGCCTTGATGAAGCTCTTCTGGAAGCGTGTCGACTCGATCGACTGCGACTGGACTGTGGAGGGCTGCGTGGCTCTCACGGGTGACGCAGTGCTCAAGTACTACAGCATGGAGAACCGCTCGGCTCTGGGCGACTCGCTCATCCTGTTCGCGATCTGCTTCGCCTTCTTCTTCGTCGCCTTCTGGTTCCTTCTTGCGCTAGCGAGCAAGCGCGTCAGCGGACTGCAGTGGCGCTACGACTGGAGCTTCAAGGGGGCGTTGGGCAGTGCGCAGCAGCGTATCGCCAACGCTTCGACGAGCGAGAAACACGCGGCCACGCGTAGCAGCGTGCACCGCGTCGTTGAGAGGAAGAGTCAACACAGTTCGTCCGCTGCCGAGGCGGACAACTACTACATCCGCGTCGAGACGCCGCGTGTTGGCGCGCACGGGGTCTGTGACGCGCCGGCGATCACCTTGGGCTGGAGCAGCTTGTGGCTCAAGACCCAAAGCGACAAGAAGACCAAGAACGACCAGCAGTACCTGCTCAGTGACGCTAGCGGCTCGGCCAAGTGTGGCGAGTTGGTTCTCGTGACAGGTCCATCAAGCGAGTCGAACGTGGCGCTGCTGGAGAGTCTCGGTGGGCTCCAGAAGCGTCTGAAGGGCAAAGTGACATTGAACGGCGCAGTGTCGGGACCGCAGAAGACTGCGGAGTGCGCTGCGTACGTCGCGCGCGACGATTTGTTCTACGAGACGTTGACGGTGGAGGAGCACGTTCAATTCCAGGCTCAGCTGGTGGTTGGCAAGTCCAGCGGATGCTACGGACTGAGCTGTGGATCTGGTGCTGGCGAACTCGAAGCAGAGCGTGTGGAGATGGTTCTGGACGAGCTGGAGCTCGCGTCGAAGCGCCACATGCTCATCCGCTACTTGTCTGCTGCGGACATCAAGATGCTGGCGATTGCGACGGCGTTGCTCACGAACCCGTCGGTGGTGCTGGTCGAGGAGCCCACAAGCGGAATGGACTTCTACTCTTCGCAGCGCGTGGTGTTGAAGCTCCGCCAGTTGGCTCGTGGAGGACGCACAGTGCTGGTGACGATGTCGCACCCGTCCTCGCACCTGTACGCGCTGTTCGATGCGCTGTACCTGCTCGCCGGTGGAGCAGCCGTGTACCATGGCAAGGTGCGGGAGGCTGTGCCGTACTTCGCCTCGCTGGGCTACCAGTGCCCGCAGTACATGAGCCCCGTCGACTACTTCATCCGCCAAGTATCCGTGGGCGATGCCGGCCAGGCGACGCTCTTCAAGGAGGCTTGGTCCACGCGATACTCAGAGTTGTGTCTGGCGGACAACAGTGACGAGCAGGACGACGAGCAGAGCGCGGGGGTTAACCGCCGTCGTGTTGGATGCTGCGGGCAGCTTTCGCTGCTCTTCCAGCGCCACGTGCTGCGTCTTGCTCGCTACCGCGCGGTCTTCGGCTGGCACGCGCTGTGGATGATCGTGCTCGGCGTGATCTTCGGCCTCATCTTCCTACAGCTCGATCTGGACGACCAGCAGGACATTCAGAACTGGGCCGGCGCCTTCTTCTTCCTCGTCGTGCTGCAGATGCTGGTGAACGCGTACAGGACCTTCGTGTTCCTGCCGCGTGAGATGGCAGTCGCCGAGCGCGAGCACCGAAGCGGTCGCTACTACATGGTGTGCTGGTACCTCACCAAGGTGTTCACGGAGCTGCCGGCAATGATGGTGCTGTCGATTCTGCTGTTCGTGCCGGCCTACCTGTTGATCGGCATCGGACACGGCTTCAAGCTCTACTTCTTCATGCAGCTGGTGATGTGGCTCGCTGCGTGGAGTGCTGCGGGCATGGCGAGTCTGCTGCTTGGTCTGTTCCGTCGTGTGCGTGTGGCGTTGATCGTCTACATGCTGCTGCTGATCCTGTTCGTCGTCTTCGGTGGACTGCTGATCAACGTGGACGACGTGCCGGACTACCTCATCTGGCTGCACTACATTTCGCCGGTCAAGTACGGCTACGAGGCGCTCACGAAGCTCTTCTGGGGTCGCATCGCCTTCCTCGCCTGCGGTGGCGGCGATGGCAGTGGAAGTGGCAGCGGCAGCGTTGCGTTTGCTGGTACTGTGGGCGACGACTACGCGTTCAGCCAGTCCGGCTCGGGCTCGTTCGCAGATGACGACGGATGCATTGCTCACTCGGGTGATGAAGTACTGTCGCACTACAGCATGGAGTCTCGTGATGCACGCAGCGACAGCATCATTCTGCTGGAGCTCACGGTGCTGTACTTCTTCGTCGGCTACGCGTTGCTGTCGCTGCGTTGGCGTCAGTACAAAACGCGCCAGCAGCGGCATTCGACGCAGAACACTATCGACAACTAGATAGATGCTGACTTTGTGTGTAGGAATAGCTGAATATTGCGTACTTCGAACTACATGAAGTGGAATGAATAATAAGCTTATGAATTTGAACTGGTTTGTCGGCGATTAGGCGGCTTGGTCAAGAATCAACCGACACTGGCGTAACTCGAGCGTCGCCGAAGACGAAAGCCAAGTGCGTCAAGGTTGTTTAGGAAGTGCATCATTGGGGTTAGCAGATCGGACGTGTGGAGAACACTCTGCATGCCCCCCCCCCCCCCCCCCCCCCCCCCCGCTGCTTGTCCCACTTGAACACCGTCTAGCTGTGCACCACGAACTCTCGTCCTAGCTGCTTGGAAGCAATCGCATTTCCTCTGGCACAGTTTGCCAAGTGCAAAAACACGTGACGTAGCGTACACTCAGCGATGACGATTTTTTGCGCGTGGCGTTGACATAACGTTAGTCAGCAGGACCACCTACGAATGTACTACGTATAATAGTACGTAAGTATGGAGTATCAGGTCTGACATTTTATTAGCGGTCAGCGTCCAGGAACCCTTTAGCACTGTCTGTCGAGTCCAGCTTTAGAACGTCCTTGCAGATGTTCTCTGGGGTCTTACTTTCCGTCATCCAGTGCTTGAACTGAGCGGTCTGTAGATCCTTCGCGAACTGCTCCGTCTTCTCGACCTTCGTGCCCGCTTGAATCATCGTCGCCAGCTTCTCGTCGCCGTAGGCCTTGGTGAGCGTCTGGATCACGGTTGCCTTCGAAAACGGATACTCTGCCATGAACGCTTTCACGTACAGGGTCCAAACGCTCAATAGTGGATTCGTCTCCAGCCTCGTCAAGTTTCAAGCGCTGCAGCATGTTTGCTGGGTGGTCGGGGTTAGCGATCCAGCTTTTCACCACCTCGTTCTTGAATTTCGTGGCCCCTGGGCCGTCGTCTACTGAAGCTAGGAGACGCAGGACACCTTCTTCGCCGTAGATGTTGTTGAAGGCTTCTAGGACAGTTAGCTGCTTCCTGGGGTACTTGGTGTTGTACGCCGTCAGATAGTTGGACCAAGTAGCAAATTGTGGGCTATCAAAAAGCCCAGCACCCGTCTTACTGAGTCTCTGTGCATCCATTACATCGAAGGGGCTGAAACCACTGTCCAACCAACGACTGATTTGCGTTGCCTCCTGTTTCGTGGGGATTGCCTTGATGTTAGTACTTTTCACTGCTGCGGCTGCCTTCTTTGACATCCCAGATCAGTCAACTTGATGCCAAAAACCCGTTCTTCTTCCTCCTCCTTCTCAGCAGCTGCAAATGTCTTGTGAGTCCTCAGGAGCCGTTTAGTAGAGAAGCTTTCCTCGTCGGTGAGACGACGGGCGATCAACTCGGATTCCGTCGAGGTCGAGGTGGCAGCGGAACTTGCAACGAGGAACGCAGCTGCCAGTGCAAAGTAGTGGACGCGCATGGCAGACTTCGTCGCTTTACCGGTAATTCAAGAGTGCGACTAAATTTACGTCGATCGCCGATTGACGTAAATTTGATCAACGATCGCTATGGATGAAAAAAACAGATCGTTTGCCATTCATTTCTGGAGATCCCGCAGCTCCTAATGAATTATTTGAACATTCAGGTGGACATAAAACGCACGATTGCCCTTGCAGACTCCTCTCTAGATTTATCATTTAAGTGTGTGGTAAGTGGCCTTCTATTTGAGCTTATCTAGATTTATCATTTAAAGCCCCCCCCCAGGTGGCTAAAAGCGGCTCTGAATGACAGATGTTTCAATTTCCTTTCGGTTGCCGACTCCTCATCGTCACTACATGTAGCAACAGATCTTCAAGCTACGCGATGTAATTTAGCAGAGCGCTGGCTTATTGGTCCTGATGACGTGTATCAAGCAGCTTGGCATTTAGCGGTGCACCCAGATAGCGACACCACAGACTACTGTTTCCGTTTTCGACCTACTACGTAGTACAACTGAAGAAATGATTCTTAAAAGAAAAAGATGATCGAAAAGAATGGAAACCCATGCATCACAGCGCAGTGTCTGGGAAAACTTGAATTATGGGATTTCTTGTTCCCCCTCCGAAAAGCTGCAAATAACAACAGTTCCGATTGCCCACGAAAACTAAATCGAATCGATAACCCCACGGGCAAATACACAAGAGTGGATAGCAAACAATTCGAGAGATATCTATTATTCGCTTTCAAATCACACATTGCTTGTTCAGGACTCGACATTTTCGCAGACGAAATGGTTACTAGCGCTAGTTCGCGCGCAACACCGCCATTTTTGCTGCCGCAATAGCACTCTTCTTGTTACTGATGAGCGCGTCGCGCAAGGCAGTCAAAGCGTCTATCTTTGCCTGCGAGACCGATGAGCGACCCATAGCCACCGCCGCCCAAGTAGTACCCCAGTGGCCAGCGTATTTCTCAAGCTTCTTCACTTGTGCGGTGGACAAAGGACTGCGTTCCTCTTCGTCCTCAACAGTGAAACCACGTTCCTCGGCGTCCAGGGAGTCTTCGGACTCGTCTTCTTCCTCCTTGAAGAGCTTGTTGTTGCTCCTCAGAAGGCGCTGGCTCGGACTACCGCGCACCACCTTGGAGATCTTGGCCTGGTCGGAAGTGGCAGCAGCAAACGTGTCGCTTGCGAAAAGGAAGGACGCTACGGCAACCACCAGAACTTGAGAGAGACGCATGGCGTTTGTTGTTTGGCTTGAGGGCTTGAGCAGACGAAAGAAAGTTGCAAAGTGGGGATCGAGCTGCCCCATGCCAAAGACGTCCTATCGCCACAATGTCTGCTGCACGGCATTGGCAACGTCGTTGCGATGCGGGATTACCTGGTATTGATGCGACCGCGGCAGGTGTTGTTGCAGTACAACAGATGACCACTCTGCTTCGATTTGTAAAACAATTTGCCTTGAGACAATTCGTACTACCGTCATGTAGGTATGCATGTAAACGCGTTTCGCGAGCCGTCTTGCCACCGGAGTGGCTCAACTTCCGCATGCGTCGGGTTATCTCTCATTCTCTACGTTTCTCTCTTCTCTCGGCCAGAGTCCATTAAGCGGCGCGTACGCTATCCGCGCCGGACAAGTTTATGGTCAGGACATATTGATGGTCAGTGTCCTATATACAAATTTAGGTCAATAAGAAAAATGGGTACGATAAATTTATGGACAAAAACTATTTTCACTTGAGTTTAGTATGGTTCACGGTACTTTTATCCTAACAGATCCTGTTAGGACCAAAATCGACCCACCCCATACTCAAAGCAAGTGAAATCGATTTTTGTCCTTAAATGGAGCGATTCCCGCAGCCGTTTGGGATGGAACAGAACCAGACCCAATAAGAAACGTGTATAAAAGGGGCGGGGATAAACGTCTGAGCCAATCAAAAGTGGGTACCCCCTCGCACAGACAATTTTAGGAGCCTCAGACTTGTCACTGCGGGAATCGCTCCAATTGGTCCTAAACGACCGTTTTTTGGTTAAGGGGCTTTGCTTGACAATTGAATTCGTATTTTTAAGCAACGATTGTTCAGAATTGAGAATTGACAATTCTGAACAATTGTTGCAGGCCTCTTAAAACTAGGCATTCATGGATAGGGCTTTTTGCATCTTTTATGAAGAAAAAAACTATTTTTGAGACTCCGAGACTTCAGATAGCTGGTGGCTCCACGTCGCCACGTTCAAGCACCAACAGTGGGGACCTGGGATTCCTCGCTGCTCATGATTTCCCCTCCACTAACTGGAACACGACAGTCAGAATACATACTCGACTTGGCGTGGGGCCCTAATCGACAGAACAAGGACCTCAGAGAGGACCCGCTGCAACGGATCTGGATCACCTCACCACACGCAAGGCCGAAGGAAAAAGACCGAAGTGAACAGCTTCGCGGAAGACAGGCAGAACCTTTGTAGGTCTGCTTACCACACTGAGGCTTCCATAGGAAAGTTTTAATGCTCAATTGGAAGGCCGTTTACCATCACCTCGTCGTGGAGCTTACTCTCCAATTTTATGCCGTTTTCAGCAGCGAAAAGTGCACAGGCATGCTGGCAAGCCCATAACCGAAATCATACACCAGGGAAATCTTTGTGCTCGTCCTCTAACCTCCCATTTCTGCTGGGTGGAAATAGGCATTCTGAAAAGTTAGGATTAGGCATTTTGCCTTTTTTCTGGCCCAATGCCGAGTTATAAGAGGCCTGAGAATTGTGAGCCAATGACTCACGGGCTCCAAATCCTGTGCTGACATATGAGTACCGGTTCTGTACAGATTTACGTGACTAATCACCAAGTGTACTGACCAAGGCATGCAGGCAAGGGAAAACGTCAACACAACACGTGTATGAGATGAGGAAAAGATGGTCAAAGACGGTGCAAGAGCAACAGTGGAGCAGCGGGCTGCCTGCTGTGCCATCGCCCGAATTTTGGCTCACTATATACATACCTATATGATAGTCCATCCCCCACGCTGTCGTGTAACGAGTCAATTTCCATGTACATGTACGACTGCGCCGACAACGACAGCGCGCGCTCGTTCGCGGTACGCTGATGCCGCAGCGCGCGCTGCTTGTGTGGCAGGTCCTTGCGGTTGTTGTGATTGAACTCCTGCACGAAATTCTCTTTCAGGCGGTTATCAAAGACCTTCGCATCGGAAATTCCCTCTTCGATGCTCGGCCTGACAGCTAATCCGCTGGAAACCGCACATATAAATTATATACTTATGCTATACTGTATAAGTATGCGGTTTCCAGCGGACTTCGCTTGACAGCACATGGTTTAACAGATCGAATTAAGGAATTACGCAGGCTCTCTGAGAGTGACTCGACATAATTGCGCAGTCTCTCTGAGCGTGACTGAACATAATTACAGGTACAGGTAGTATAATATCTGTCAGGTACGCAGGGTCTATCTACGACGAAAAGCGATAAAGTAATCTTATGGTGAACTGTTTGAGCAACTTTTAAGTTGAAATATGATTTAAAAATTAAACATCGTATTTCGACTTTAACAGTTCCTACGGAATGATCGTTATTATCAGTACCGCTATACCGGTACATTACTTGCGAGTTCGACACTTCATACGTCCGCATTAGCACGCCCGGGCGGGCGCGCCCGGGGGGAAACGTAGTTCGTAAGAACATGCTTTGCTTTGCTTTGTGGTTTATACACATGACACCAACGCAACTTATTCAGTATTAGGTGTATGTGGTATCGGAATTTTCGGGGTATCATTTTGCAAAGGTATTTATTGTTGCTTTTCGACGTTGTATCCTTGTCGTCAGCGGTAACGCCATTCTGCGGAGCAGAACAGTACAGTACTGCTCATTTATTTAGAAAAAAACAGGCAAGGCAAGCTGGCCGCCGCAAAGCAGCACTGCTGTTTTATTCAGAAAAAAGAGGTAATGTTGGTTTGCAAGTAAGCTTAGTGCTGTTTTTTTTATCTTTTATTGAACCAATAAAGTATACCGTATCGGATAAGCTATGCTTCGTCGGGTACCTTGTACTACTGCTGGCGGCAGGCGAAAATCTCGAGAGACGCCTTCAACGCACGCACGCAGTGAAGTAGATCTTTGTGGTGGCGGCGGGCCATCCTTCGGGTAGACTTATGCTGGCGATGCAATTCGAGCACCTGATCGAGATCTGGGAGACGTTCTTCTTGCGCAACAGTGTCCTCTGGACAAAGTGACCGTTGCTTAACATCTCGAACGGGGCGTGAAATTGACGCCTGGGCCAGCAGCTCTGGCAACAACGTACCATTCGGTTCCGTTCCAGCATGACTCTCACGTTGATAGAGGGTTTGCTCGATTTCCTGCAGCCGCGGCGGGGTCCTGTGCAGTTTCATCTGTTGCTGCACTCGGCTTGCTGCACTGGCAAGGTGTGCACGCGCCTCGCCGACGCCGTGGTGTGAAGCCAAGCTCATACTGCGGGACTTTCTCTTCAGGCTCATCGCATCTCTCCGTTTCCATTGGGGTTCTTTCACCGCGTTGTAATCCACAGCTACAGCTTCCCAGTCAGCCCTCGAAGTTGGTAGGCTTGCCTGCACCAGCTCAAGTAAGCGTCTCATCTCGCCGATACTGTAATTGGTTGAGCCGTGTCGTTTTGTCATCTATTCGATGCACACAGACGCAGTTAGTGCGTTAAATTCCAATGTAGCTTGCAAGTCCAGCGTATTCTCCCACCTGCTCTCCTCCCTGCGACTTTGTTAATGATTCAAGTGGAGGAAGGTCGCAATAGTGTACCCATACGACCCTGTGAATCAGACCGGAATCAGATGCATTATTATTATTTACATCGAGCCTACTTCAACTGCACTTCTACGTTTGCCTGTTCCCAGCTCAACTTGCTGAGGCGGGTCGTGAGCTGGCACTGCGTGCCGTTGTATAGCTGTAGATTCGAGTACTCGTTGATATCAACAATGGTCCCAGGCGATGGAAGAAGCTCGGAACCCCTTTCTAGATTCCAAAGCGTGGCAGTCAAAAGCAGCGAGTCAATGTCCTGTCGGTTAGCTTCGTATGATACTTTAAAAACCTACCAGAATAACAAATATGTTAGTAGCAGTCAAGCCGCAAAACCATTGTAGACCAACGTACACTGAGCATATCGTCTAGTGTTTCAGGTGCCTGAGCATCCACAAAGTGCATGCGAATCAGCTTCCACTGACCGTACGCATGATCTGAAATCCAGAGCAGCTTCATCCGGAGCAAAAGCTTGGTCGTAGACCCCTTCCTCTGAAGCACTTCCCGTAGACCTGCTGAATGCGGTCAGATAATCAATCATACTAATTCCACAATTCCTGAGTCGTACCTTCGACACTATCGACCACTGTCACTCCCTGCTCTGCCTCAACAGCCCTTGCCCCCAGCAGCTCTCGCATGCGTTGCTATGGCGTTGATTTTGTTGACACCACTTCTGCACTCGTACTGGCACTGCTGGTAGGGCCCCCAGGGTCACCCTGGTGCCGCTTTGAAATACGCGGGCTAGGCTTCATTGCCACCTTGACAGACTCTCGACGTGGCTTTCCCACCATCTTAGAAAAACCACAATGACACTCGGAGTCGAGCGAGCTTATGCCCGCGATAGTCGGCGCTTAAATCCACCGTAGACCACGCTGTACTGTACGGTACTGCGTTGGCGCTCTATTAAAGATACGAGCCTCTGCATGGTTTGAGGAGGACTCCCCCCCCCCCCCCCCCCGTCGTACCCAGAGCATCTCTAGAGCATCTCCTGTCGTGGGTTTCACCAAAGGACTACGCATACACACATGAAACTCATATATTTAAAGCGGAATGAAGCCCCCTTCCGGTCGGGGTACATATCCTATACGGAACTTATACAACTAAATTTCACTCTCGCACGCAGGACATTTACCTGTTAGGCGCGCTTAGACTGCGTGCCCTCTAGCCATGCTACCAAAAGAACGCACCTCATGCACGATGGTTTTCTGAGCCCAATGGATCACTGCTTTTTCGACGGACCAAATGGGTGCATGCGCACCTCATCCACGACGGTTCGCCAAGCCCAGTGGATCACTGTTTTTTCGATGGACCAGTGCATGCTCTACGAAAGAATTCTACCTAACAGTAGACTTCATCCTTAGAAATAATGTAGCTGAGGAAAAGTACCTTCATCCGCGACTGAAATCGTCGATAGCTGTATTGATTTATAAGTTATATGGCACGAACACCATATTATGCATCTTCTAGGATGCCTAATGTCTAGGTTGATGGATTTATTCGCGTCCACTAGCACGAATTGTAGCTTACGACGGCAATGATTTCATGGCTCACTATTTTTTCGATGGACCAATGGGTACGAGAGATGACCTACCTACAAACTGTAACCGCTTGAACCGAACCAAGCGCTCAGCAATGTTTCGACGGACAGCCAGAGGTGCTGGCATGGAGCATTCCATTTTCAGCGGACCAATAGGTACATAATCCTTCAATGACCTCTTGTATATGTAGTGTGGTTCAGATAAGATATGCAACACTGCCCTGATAGCAAGGTGGTAGCTGGCTTGCCGTGTAGTAGCATTCACCCAGACTAAGGCCCTCCCTCGACTCTCTTAAGCTATGGGCATAAGTTTAAGCATGAATCAACGCTTAGTTTCAAATTTGCTGCGCACAACTTACCCCCCCCCCCACCACCACTACCACTACGCGTCAACGCCGCAATGATCATTCGTATGAAGTTTCTTTCGGATGGCAGTATCGTCTTCTTGGCCGCTGTCGCCATGGAGCAAGTGAACGCGTGGAGAGCTCTGATCCGCCCCACCGGCATCTGGTACAGCGACATCCTAGACAATGTCGTGGAGGAACTTGGTCGTCTCCAGTCTCCAGTGCCTGATCAAGAAGCACGTGCCATGGCGGACACGCTGCAGCGATTCTACAAGACTTTCATCCCTGATTCGGAAGCCAATGATTTTCGTTGGGTGGAGATGCTTGCTGGCAGGCGGGACCTACCTGTGCGCCGCGACTTCCAACCCGTGCAGCCATGTGATGACCCCCTCGATGTTACCGCTATTCCTGGGGGAATGGTGGTCGCTTTGGAGAATGACACGTGCTTCGACGTGTATGGGTGGAACCACACCGTTGCTCTCCGGTCCAACTGCAAAGAGATCACGCTGCACAAAGGCGACGTATTTGTTTACCGTGGCGATTTAATTTTTGCCCCCGTCACCAACGACGACACCAACAACGTGTACCTTCATGCATATCTCGACACGCCGACGTCGGAGCGTCTCGAGAATCATCAGCCTGTCATCGTCCCAACGGTCAATGATACTGCTCGGATGGACGACCCGTTCTGCTTTGTGTGGGATTGTAAATTCCGGGCTGCCGATATCATAGGGGTTCGGCGCCACCTGAATCGCTTCCACGGATTCCGCTTTCACCACACGTCCCCTCCGGAGGAGTAAGCCGAGTGTCAAGCCGTGCAACCCGATTGCCACCTGGTATTTAGATTTCATTTTCTGCCTGTTAGCTAGTAGTTATATTGCAACTGAGTCGTAATATATTTTCTTGTTTGTGTCTACATGTAGTCTCCTGCTGATGGTAGCAATATCAGTAGCGCGGTTGGATTTCGGAAAATGTTGCTGACGATGAGCTTACCGTGTTATGACCAATTCAACTCGACTTGTGTTTTTGTATTTTACACATGGATTTATCCAAGTAGGACAACCTATGACTCGAGGTTGGGGACAGTGAAGTGGCTCATTTCATACCTTATACATGGTTCACCTCTAAAGATCCAGCAAGCAAGTGGTCGGTCGAAGCCTCATTGATAGCACTATTGACATCAGATGAGAATGGGCACTACACATTAATATACCTCAATCCAAGATCAAAAATCTAAACACCCAGCAGAACCCCGAAATCGTTCTCTGCTTCAAGCAGAGCGATTATTTGGGTTCACCTTAATTAAGCAGAGGTTCTGAGGAAAAGAGTGGCAAAATCTCAACCAACCGGATGCTTAGACCGGACTCATATCATTTTGGCAGGCAAAATAATTAATGGAAGTATGTGTTTCATGTGAGTTAGCCAATGTTCCGCTCTTGTGCATCTATCGTCGTCGCAGGCAAAATAATTATTGGAAGTACTTGTTTCATGTGAGTTAGCCACTGTTTTGCTTTTGTATCTCTATCAATACTGCTTAATTTTCTCATTCATCACACTATCCGAGTCAACTGAAGTTATCTACCCGACGGCTGCTGTAGTCTTTGAATTGTTTCACAGCTAAGAAGTTCTAGCCAATCTTCTTCATCCAGCGCCGCTTGCGAAGGATGAGCCCAGCTCATGATATCATCAGTCAGTGGCTGTAAAGTTACAAATGCTTCTCTGGTTGTCACTCGCGACACCAGAAGATACGGCTGCTCTCTTTTATTTGCAGCAGCCTTCTTCGACCGCCACTCAGTGACTACCATCGAATCTAAAGTTTCACCTTGGACTTTATAAGCGGTTGATGATACCGCACAAACAAACGGAAACAGCTGTATTCGAAGCGAAAGTGAACGGGGAACCCCACCAACAGATCCTGGTAGTGCTATATCGCATGGGCCGTAGGCTTGAGACTCAAAGAAAAGAGGGAATAGGTTTGCGTGGGGACAGCCGGCTACAGACGGGAATGGACATTTGGTGGTGTTAGCATAGGTTAATTGACATTAATGTACTTCACTTCAAATTCAAATTCAAATGTAAAGGTGCCCAAGTCCAGCCGCATTGAAGCATTGCGAGGGAAGTTAAAGCCTACAACCTTGTTCAGAATAGATTTCTCGTCAAGGTAAGATAATATTGGATAAGTTGAGGATGCTGATTGGTTCAAGTTTACCATAAAAGTTTATCCATCAATTTGAATTCGACACGAGGGGAATAATTATTCTCGACCTGTGGACAGCACACGCCGCCGTGGCATTGAGCTGTGCAGCAGCCCCATCGACGAGGTGCAAGCGTTCCGTGAACATATAGTAAAAAGAGGGGTTATAAATACTTGTATACGGAACGAGCGGCTGATGGACAGTTTTTTATTGCCTTTATCGTGTCGTGTGGTATACGTCGAACTAAGACGCAAAACAATTTGAAAATCCAGAGCTGTTCCGGGCAACTGCACAGTCTTGTTTAAATGAAGTCTATATCATCGAAAGTCCGAGTGCATGTCTCCTTACTCGAAAGTCGGCGAAACGTACTCGAAAGCAAGGATAACCCCTGGTCTTCTAGTCAGAAAGATGCCAACACTGCAGCTTCTACGACAACTTTCAGTTGACAGGAGCAAGTCTTGGACACAGCGGAGTAGGGGTCATGCCAGCAACCAAGGGACATCGCTATTCATAGCTCCATGCGCCAGCTTTACGGAACTGCTGCACACGCGATATTTATCAGCGTGGTCCCTGCAGAGACAACGTACCGGTAATTGAATGCATGAAACTCGTTGCCCTTGTTAACTGGAACCCATGCCATTCAGCTTGTCATGAGTGGTCGGCGTACAAGAACGGAAAACAATCGTGCTGAAAAACAAGTTCTACTGAAGCACAACGCTAACGAGATTGAACGAACGAAGAGCACAGTCGCCATTTGTGTCGATTAAGGCTGACCCCGCAAGATAGTACCAGCAAGATACAGCCCGTCAAAAGTACTTTAGTACTTCTACTAAGTACTGACGCGATTCCCTCGGATGTAACAGATCCCAGACCCAGGAAGAAGCGTGTAGAAAAGGGGTGGGAATAAACGTCTGATCCAATCAAAAGTGAGGTGCCCCCTCGCACAGACTATTTTAGGAATCTCAGACTTGTCACAGACTGCTGCGGGAATCGCTCCACTTAGTACAATTTACATAACAAGATTTTACTTTTACTTAGTAGTATGTACTTTTAAAATCGGCAATTGTATTGTGCGTTCTACTTAAAATTGCCGTTGGCAGTTCTTTGAATCAACCGCGCAGCAAATCGCGCAAGCCTGTATAAATGCATAAGTCATTTGTTTACAAAGGCATTATGTGCAAAACACCGTCAAAACTATGTTCACCACACAACTGAAGCCACATCGACAGGGTACACTGTACCTGAAGCCACATCCAAATAGGGTACATGGTACCCGATACAGCAATTCTAGCCAATAAGAGTGAAGCGTCGGTTTGATGGCGGTTCCGTCAATAGGCCAAAAACGGCAAATTTGGACGGAATTCAGGGAAAATCTATGGAGCTTGAGCTTAGGGAGCTCGAGGTACCCAAAATCAAAAATGGGAAACTGAAATGGGTACGTCTTGTGCAGACCTAAAAATTGTCCAGCACGTTGATGCTGTTGTATTGTGTAGACCTAAAAAATAGTCCAGCAAGTAGAAGTTGTTGCAGATGTGCTAAGGAAAGTGCCAGGTGGGCATTTTGTTGATAGCACAGCGTTTAAAGGTGTCGATCTGGTCTTAGCATGCACTTAAGAGAATTTCCGAAACGCATATGGACCGACGACGATAGCGATGACCGGGCCCGAGACCTCTGCTCCGCTTGGTTGGACCGATGCAAGAGCGCGCCAGTTCTGGAAGCATTGGACATCGCAAGTGACCGAACCCAATGGGGAGCTCTGAGAGAACTTGTCGATGCTTCGCTATTGCGGCTTCGCCCACTGGAAATACCTCTGGAGCATTGGTTCATTCTCCATGTGCATGTGCTTCCTTTTGCCGTAGCCGACTGGACCGCCTCGCCCATGGGCAGAGCACCGACTAGTGCAATGGCCCTTTGGTACAACGAGTACAACATCATTCAACGGCTGTGCACAGATATCGCTGACAACCGCGACTGGAGCGCGGCGGCCAGGCTATCGCTTGGCGTAACGCAGATCGAGTCACCTCCCACCGCAGCAGCTGCCGCGGACCACAGGGGCGATTCAGCTGCGCGCAGGAAATAAGGGCTGCCCGGCCGCTCAACCCCGACGTGGCATGGAGCAAACCACGCTTGGGGATTTTTTTTCCCGTTCAAGGGCAACGAGAACGGTATCGCTCACTTCGCCGGGCGTTTCTACGTCACCGCCGACAAGGTATCCGCCGCCTAAAGGGGGTGGGTGTATCGCTCAGCAGTGACAGTGGAGACGCCCGGCACAACCAACTCGAGGAAGGCGAAGTGGTCATCAGTCTACTCAGTCAGAACGTGAGGGGTTCGGCCAGTCCATGGACGATCGCTCAACCTGGCTCTCCTCTTTCAAGCGCCAACATGATCATGGGAAATTTGACGTCGTCTTTGTGCAAGAAACACACATATCCCTCGCAAAAGGGCCCAAGGTGACCCGAGAACATGCGCTCCAGTGGGGATACCGAGTTGGTGACAAGTGCCCCAGCCTCTCTTTTTGGTCTGCGGGGACCAGTGCTTCCAGGGGGGTGGGCCTTCTTGTCCACCCCCAGAGCCGATTTCAAGAGATCACTCCCGTGTTGGTTCAATTCTGGTCGCCGCATTTCATGGCGGTCTCTGCAAAGCTGGATGGAGAGGACGTGTACCTGTTCAATGTGTACGCTCCAACTGACGAAGCCCTGCGAGAGCAGTACTACGATGTACTCTCAGCAATTTGTATCCCGGCCGGGACGCAGCTATATGTTGGAGGGGACTTCAACTGCACTCAAAATGGGATTCGCGACCGGTCATACGAACCGTATGCCAATTGCCATGCATCACGGGCCTTGTCCAAGTTGATTCAGCGATGGGGACTTCATGACAGTCTCAGTAATCGGCTCCCAGACCCGACAGATCGTGTTGCATTGACGAGGTTCTATGACGAACATCATACTCATGAGTATAGTGTCAGGGGACGGGTCCCTGCCACTAGCCGACTTGATCGGTGGTATTCCAACGATCAAGCACGGCCTTGGATGGCCACGACTCAAGTGGACAAGGCTGGGCTACAGTCGGACCACCAGGGAGTCATACTCCACCTGCGATCTCCTTCGAACCCAATCCGGCTTCACAAAGAAAAACGCGTCTTCCCGGTGCCCAACTATGCGCGTGCTCGTGCAGACGACACGGTACTCGGCGAATTAAAGGCGTTGCCTGATCGCTTAGAGTCTGGTTTCACGACGGCGCTGCAAGCTGCAAAGCTATGGGATCAAACGAAGCGTCGAGTCGCGGTGGGGCTACTGAATGCTGTAAGGGCAGCGAAGAAGAGCAAGAAGACCAAGCGTATGTACCGCAGACTGGATCGTACCAAGGAGCTCGCCCGAGCCGCCTCTCAACAAGCCAACCAGGACCTCCAGCGACTTTGCCACGCCAAAATCGTGAGGCTCACGCAGCGCATCGCAACAACGAAACGCGAGTGGATTCGGGCAAAATCGCAGCGGTTGTTTAGATCGCATACGTGGCGAGAAGGGAAGATAACAAAAACCTTCTTCAAGCGGATATCCTGCAAGTTTGGGGACAACATCATCCCGGCCCTCCGTCACCACTCCGGCATCGCTGTTACCGACCCCCAGGCCAAGGCAGACACCCTCGCCGACGCATGGATTCCTATTATGCGCGCCGTCCCGGCCTCTTCTTCAGCAGTCGAGCGCGTCACACGCCGGATGGAGCAGGACACCGGAGACGACACTGCAATGCTGGCTGATGCGGAGATGATCACGGAAACCGCAGTTAGAATGTGATAAGCTGGGCAACGACTGGTACCGAGCTTACAAAGATGCACGGGTTCCAATACTTACGCGGCTATACAAGCTCTGGTATACTGAACAAGTGTTTCCCGATTCCTTCCTGGAGGCAATTATCTTTTGCTTGAAGAAGAGTGGCGACGGTGGAGATCCTCTCAACTACAGACCGCTCGCGCTACTCAATACTGACTACAAGATCCAGACAAGACTACTTACGACTCAGGTTCGAACTACTCTTGCGCCGAAAATCAGCATCTTTCAGCAGGGTTTTATCCCTGGTCGTCAAATTCACGCGACGATAGATTATTTCGCTGCTGCACAATGAATGGCTCTATACTCAGACGACGCACGGGATGCTCTCGCGCTGCTATTGGACTTTGCCAAGGCCTATGACTCGCTTGACCGACAATTTCTGTACGCAGTGCTGCGCCGTCACGGCTACCCACGTCACTTTGTGCAGGTGATCGAAAAGCTCCACACTGGGACAAACGTGCGCTTCCTTGCCAATGGAACACGCTCTCGAACGGTGACGGTCAACCGTGGCATCCGGCAAGGATGCCCACTTGCGCCGCTGCTCTTCATTCTAGCGCTGGAACCACTGTACAGGCGATTAGAGAAGGGGGCCGTTCATCAGGGGATCACCCTGCAGGCACGCACAGCCACTGCAGCTTTGAGGGTCGCAGGGCACGCCGAAGATACGGCGAGATATTTGCGAAGCCCGGCGGAGCTGGAAGTGGCACTCGCTACTATCACGGACTTTGGTGCGGCTTCAGGTCTACACCTCAACTGCTCTAAAACAGTGGCCATTGCGCTGCACACAGACGGACTCCGCTCCAGCACACTCTGGACGGGGCCTGTTCGGCTCCATCCCCGTGATGAACGATGCCGCTATTTAGGCGTACAAGCCGGAAGTCGCTCATAGGCAAGCCACTCGTGGCACACTGCGGGACAGCAGCTACAAATTCGAGTACGGCGGGCCAGCCAGCGCACTCTCACAGTGGATCAACATGCTGTCGTTGCGGCGGCAGTGATCGTTCCTAAGCTGTTGTTCTTCGGTCGGCATGCTTGGCCGTCCACTGCAATTGTCGAGAAATATTCCAAGTGCATACGGAATTTCGTGTTACATGGCCATTTTGTGGAGAGACGTTCAGGAGTTAAAGCATGGATTGCTTGAGGACATTACCCTTCTGCCCCGGCGGGACGGAGGGATGGCCGTGCCTGATCTGCGAGCAGAACTTCTGGCGATGGCGGCGCCGACAGTCACCGAGTGGGCTCTCAACGGGTCGCTGATCGACCATATCATTGGAGATATTTTTTGTTTTGGAACTGAGGTTCATTAATGTCATTTAGTTCTACCTAACGCCACATAATGCCCGTGTCTGTACCCTGCCTTGAACTCAGCATACAGCATGTTGCAGTCTGTGTGGCGCAGCGCGCCGGGAAAGACTGCGGTTCCATTCGGTTACACCGTCTCCGTGGCATGCTGGGGGTTCCCAGTTGCCAGCCATTCGGTTAACCAGTGGGCTACGTCTCGAGTAGCCATGTTTCGGATGGCTCCCCATCTGTCGCCATCCTTGTTAGCCATTGAGTCCGACCACTCCATGGGTTGTTGAGTGGTCCGGACCATGTTTGCCGGTGTTCGCACTGTGGCATTGTGCTCCCGCTGCACCGATCTCCATGTGGCGACCGTCACCGCGTCTGCCATCCTGCGGGTCTTCCAGTATGTCCCCTGAAGCTTGTTCCCTCGCGTAGTTTCGAATGGCCATTTCATTGTCCCCGACGACATGCACTGCCGACCAGCCTTGCTGCCTGCAGAATTTTAGTCCTTTCAGGAGCCCAACGTTAGCCGCCGTCGTAGCGGTCAGCTTCCGGCTCTCCAGATAGGCGCCGCCCATGTATTTCACAGTCGCTTTCCCTGTGGCCACATCAGCCAGTGCTATCACAGTGCCGCCGCCCCCCTGTCCTGGTGATCCCGTGGTGACTCCTCCGCAGAAGACAATGATATGGACCCCTTGCTTGGGTAGGCCCCTACCATGATCTGCTGTTGGGCTGCAGAAGGCCTTACGGAATGTGTTTGTTATCATCTTCCGGACCCGGCCACCCACCGAATGCGGTATCGACGCAGTCACCTGGGTGTACCCCTCTCTGAGTCGTGCCTCAAACCCGGATTTGTGATATTCCGCGGTCGTGTCGTTTAGTTCGTGAAAATAGGATACTCACCACCGCCAAACGCTCAGTAAGTAAAGGGCTGCTCCCAGTCTCCAGCAGCCGCTCAGTATTTGTTCCACGGAGTCACCAAGCTCCTCAGCCGTTGAGTCGGATTGGTCTGCAATGACCTGGCCCAAGTCGGCCATGAGAGCACTCGGCAAAGTTGGTAACTGCAGTGAGAAGACCGCCACCTCGGCCTCGTCAAGTGAGAGCCCAGCTAGCGCCCACTGGGCAATGAACTGGTGTCGTAGTTGGCGTGCAGCCGGGCACGTCCAAAAGACATGGAGTAAATCCACCTTGCTCGCCCGGATGCACGCCGGGTGCGGACACCCAAGACCGGCTGAGACGGGATTGTAGACAGACAGTGCGTGGTGCTTAATCCGTAGCAGGAGTTGTTCCCCCCACGGATTGAGCCCCACGATCCTCCTGATGCTCCCCCATGTAAGTCGACCTAAGCCCTTGGCTATTTCGGGGCACATGGCGTTCCACTTCGCAGTGGCTTTGGTCATGGCCCGCTTCGCCGACTTCTGGTGTGTTTTCGCAGCCAAAAGTTGTTTGTATGTCTTTTTTCCGGTGGTCCATCGCCGCTTGCCTGCCCACAGGCAGACCATCCTTGAGATCTGGGGGTGAGGGTGGACCCATGTCAACTTGGAGTTGGGGCTCACAATCGCAGCAATTCTCTCCGTTAACTCTCGATGCGATCATGCTGGGCTCCCTTCTACAGTGCTCAGCTCTGCCGACAGTGGCCTCGTCCACCATCCTTCAGCCCTATGCGTGAATGCTGTAATGGAGGACGCGTCATCCTTGACAGCGTAGCGGATCGCGCCGCTGTGATCACCTCTGCTGAGTAGGGAGGGGAAGTTCAGAATCAGTAAGACCATGAGGTGGCTCACTTGGCGTCTGACGCCCGCAGTGATCCTCGGGCTGAGCGCCGTTACGATCATACGGCCGGGCTCCGACCATGTCCAGTGGACCGCATCTTTGATGATGGCCCCTGGTGAGCATAACGTTCGGTACCTGGTGTTCGGGTTGATTAGTGTGCCTGACTCACTGTAGAGTCGCAGGCTCGTAAACGACACGTACGGCAGCCACTCACCGCAGAAAGTGCCATGTTGCGCACTTTCTGCGGCTATGTAAGTTTGACTCACCGACCCGCGGAGTGCTCGCAGATCCACCGTGAGTCGCCTTCCGCACCATTCCGTAGCAATTGGCCCGCTGAAGTACATTAGAGCAGCTAATGCCCCGACCATCGCTGCCTTGTTGGGCACGATGCTGACCCCGCCGTGGGCAGCGCACACCTGTGCCCCCGTCTCCAGCAGTGTGGAGCAGAGTGGCATGCCTCTCTGCCGTGGTGCTGGTTGGCTGGGGGAATATCATTGGAGATATCCTATCCTCCAGCTCTGCTACTACTAATGCGTCCCCCGTCTTCGTGACCCCAAGTATAAGCGATCGTATTGTCCAGGGATTCCGCGATGGTGCTACGTTATGGAAAGCAGGCGCCAGCATGGTCCACCGAGCTGGGTTAAAACCATACACCAGCAAGCACGAAGAGGCGGTCCGAGAGCTTTACGGGATAGTTGATCAAGCTCTCCCCTATATACTGCGTTGGGATAGTGACCAGTGTGATTTGGATCTGTTGGTGCTGGTCGGAGGAGAAACAGCCACCCCACGTCAAATGCTACGCACCCAGACTGGCCAGCCATGTCTTGAGTGGCTGCCCTAAGCAGAAATTCGCCACCTTTTCCCGTGGAAGGCGCCGGACTCACTTGGTCATGCAGCGCTCGCCTGCCGTACCACCGCACCTGGTCGTGTCGTGAACGACATCGTCCACTGGACCCACGTTCGACCCGGCCGATTACGATTAACCAAGGGGCAGCGGTCGAGGGACAGGAAGTACGTCGACTCCTTCTGGACATCCTCGCTCACTATCCTGAGCTCGTGTACCCGACAAGCTGTACAGCGGAGCTACGGATCACGGCTATTCCAGCTGACCATCCCCTGACAGTGACTCCTACGACGGGTCCAGCCACCAAGACGAAAGTATCACTCAGTGTGGTAAGCACAACGGTGGGACCCATTCACAAGGTGGAGGTTTGCTCTCGACCTGCGGCAACGAGAGCGCTAAACGCATTCACCGCCAACGAGGTTAACATCCGGGGTATCCATCCCCACCCACGGCTGAACAGGATGGTGTGCCTCACGGCAGGACAAAGGCGGTGGAAACAGCCTCGACACGTCTATAAACGAGCGGTGCTTGCCAGGCCTAGCCGACACGGTGTGCGTAATGTTGCAGGACGGGCCAGTGCTTGGAGATTGGAACATCCGCAAATTGCCAGCGCTCTTGCTAAAGTTACCTGGAAAACGATTCGGACGATCAGTGGAGCCACAGGTTGGAGTGAACAAGTCTTGCTTCGATTTAAGCTTCAAGCCTTCACATGGTGGGACTCAACGCGCGGACTGCCATGCCCAATTGCCGAGTGCCTGCAGGTTGCAGTTAACACCTCACACACGTTTTGGACATGGGCGGGGGCCACCTGTTTGTGGAGAGTTTTCTATGTGCCGTGGACGGCACTTGGTGTTGTCGACTCATCCGACCGACTTTCATCCACTTTTCGACTTCAACTGAGGTGCGTACCGATTGGCATGTGGTCGCTATTGGACGAGTTACACGGACACGACACCGAAGCCACGCGAGACTCCATTCGCACACACATCTACACTATCTTGGATCAGTGTTGGCGACTCGGAGTAGCGACTACACTCCAAGGGATATGGCGGCGGCGATGTTTGTATCGGGATCCGGTAGAAGATGCGACAGCAACACGGGCGGCTGCGGTACTACATGGCAGGCTTCGCGCGGCCTACCTGACAATCAGGATCAACAACATGGCCATGAATGCGCCTCCGCCTTTGGTTGCGCTGCACGTGCCTGTCACTTGGCGCTGACAACGCCCTCGGCGGAGACGGCACATATTCCCCATCAGACTGTCGGCGACATAGGCACTTTGCTATTCTTCGACGGTGGATCTCGCGGCAATCCTGGACCAGGCGGTGCGGGAACGGTCATTGTGCAATTGGGTGGGGCGACGCTCACGCCCCGGGTGGTGTGGATGGCAAGCGTCTCTTACGCGTCGAAGACGACTAACAACATCGCTGAATATCGTGGGCTACTTAACGGACTACGGTATGCTGCTCGGTGCAAGCTGTTGGGAGTACACGTCGTCGGTGACAGCAATCTCATTCTAACGCAGTTACGGAAGCGGAAAACGCCTCGAGCCAAGCACCAACAAGGCCTGTATACACAATGCCGATTACTAGCGGATCGACTGATGGTGTCCTCCTGGTCTCATCATTTACGCCATTTCAACAAGACGGCGGACGGATTAGCCAACCTGGCCATGGACACCAAGAAGAGCACGCAGGTAACTGCTGCAGACGTAGCAAGCCTGCCTTCGCGCTGGACATCAGTCATCGCGCCCCTCCAAGCGGACGTAGATCACTGGATGGACACACACCCGGATCAGGAGGACGGATGCCGGGCCTCCGCTCGTCGTGGCGCACCTTAATTGGTACGCATCTGCTGGCACCAGTAGCAGTAGCTAGCAAACCCTCAGATGATCTGTAAGCATCCGAGGGTCGGGCATTTTCTAGGTCGTTAGGGACTCTAAATGACTGTAATGCACCTCAGCTTAATACGCAATGCCCGTAAGAACCCGCCATTTTTGGCTGTTTTTTACGGGATTTCAAAACACAACTAAATCCGGTCTTGATAATAGCAAGCTTTATTATGCATCGCTATAAAGATCTGTCCAAGCCAAAACGTCCCATGCAGGTGCCATCTTCGTACCGATAAGTAAAAGATAGCTATCGCTCATTGAAAATGCTGTCTCGCCAAGGCAAGCCCGAGGTGGAGGAAGGACCCGGGCAAAGGAGTGGGATTATAATCCAACTCTAAGTTGTGCTGTCATTTCGATTGCCATTGCTTTCGGGTTCTTGACGCGGTAGCGCGGTAACGCGATAGATACCACTCTTATCAATTGAACCAGTTGGCGGTGATCCGGATTCGTAGTTCGAAGAACTATGTATAGTATCTCGTTACCCTGCGCTGCTAAGGAAACCGACTTCGTACCGGTATTATTATACACGTGGACCACGCACTTCTACGTGCACCACGTACATTTGTACGGGCGTGGCTGGCTAAGGCCGCGGTATCAACCGGTATTTCCCCCGTATTTCCTTCTATACGACGTGAACCACACAGAACCTTTGTGGAGCACACAGAACTTTGCACGCCGAGCGCCATTTCCTGCGATTCTTTCTACCATGTGGACCACACAGTCTGGCGACCGGCGTAGAGAGCGCACGGATCTCGGTAGCGCACACCACATTGGGATGTGCTGTGGGGTGCTCCACACGAAACGGGATCGATTTTAAGGATTCGGGCCATGAATGCGAAGCCGCGGGGGGATGAGGCCCCGTCGCGGCGCGGATCAAATTAAAAAAGTTGGGCCCGATGTATGGGGAGCTCGCCTGACCACGTACCGTATTGGTCCATCCAGGTTTCTTTGGGCCATTAATGGGAGCTCACCCATGCACCCATTAATGGCCCAAAGAAACCTGGATGGACCAATACGGTACGTGGTCACGCGAGCTCGCCGCGCATGGCAGCCGACCCTCATTCATCGATTTTCTGTTTTCAAGCGCAAGCTGGAGATTTTGGCGAAGGTGGTGGTGGTGCTGCTGCTGCAGCGGCATTGCCGGGGTCGAGCCAAGGTAAGCCGCGCGTGCATGCGGTTCATTTGTGGCTGCCTACTGACTGCTGTGCCTTGTTTTGCGTGCCACCAGCCCCGCGACCACCAGCAGCAGCAGCGGCGCCGGCAGCAGCAGCAGCAGCATTGGCGGGGTCGAGCCAAGGTAAGCCGCGCGTGCATGCGGTTCATTTGTGGCTGCCTACTGACTGCTGTGCCTTGTTTTGCGTGCCACCAGCCCCGCGACCACCAGCAGCAGCAGCGGCGCCGGCAGCAGCAGCAGCATTGCCGGGGTCGAGCCAAGGTAAGCCGCGCGTGCATGCGGTTCATTTGTGGATGCCTACTGACTGCTGTGCCTTGTTTTGCGTGCCACCAGCCCCGCGATCACCAGCAGCAGCGGCGCCGGCAGCAGCAGCAGCAGCATTGGCGGGGTCGAGCCAAGGTAAGCCGCGCGTGCATGCGGTTCATTTGTGGCTGCCTACTGACTGCTGTGCCTTGTTTTGCGTGCCACCAGCCCCGCGATCACCAGCAGCAGCGGCGCCGGCAGCAGCAGCAGCAGCATTGGCGGGGTCGAGCCAAGGTAAGCCGCGCGTACATGCGGTTCATTTGTGGCTGCCTACTGACTGCTGTGCCTTGTTTTGCGTGCCACCAGCCCCGCGACCACCAGCAGCAGCAGCGGCGCCGGCAGCAGCAGCAGCATTGCCGGGGTCGAGCCAAGGTAAGCCGCGCGTACATGCGGTTCATTTGTGGCTGCCTTCTGACTGCTGTGCCTTGTTTTGCGTGCCACCAGCCCCGCGACCACCAGCAGCAGCGGCGCCGGCAGCAGCAGCAGCAGCATTGGCGGGGTCGAGCCAAGGTAAGCCGCGCGTGCATGCGGTTCATTTGTGGCTGCCTACTGACTGCTGTGCCTTGTTTTGCGTGCCACCAGCCCCGCGACCACCAGTAGCAGCGGCGCCGGCAGCAGCAGCAGCATTGGCGGGGTCGAGCCAAGGTAAGCCGCGCGTACATGCGGTTCATTTGTGGCTGCCTTCTGACTGCTGTGCCTTGTTTTGCGTGCCACCAGCCCCGCGACCACCAGCAGCAGCGGCGCCGGCAGCAGCAGCAGCAGCATTGGCGGGGTCGAGCCAAGGTAAGCCGCGCGTGCATGCGGTTCATTTGTGGATGCCTTCTGACTGCTGTGCCTTGTTTTGCGTGCCACCAGCCCCGCGACCACCAGCAGCAGCGGCGCCGGCAGCAGCAGCAGCAGCATTGGCGGGGTCGAGCCAAGGTAAGCCGCGCGTGCATGCGGTTCATTTGTGGCTGCCTACTGACTGCTGTGCCTTGTTTTGCGTGCCACCAGCCCCGCGACCACCAGTAGCAGCGGCGCCGGCAGCAGCAGCAGCATTGGCGGGGTCGAGCCAAGGTAAGCCGCGCGTGCATGCGGTTCATTTGTGGCTGCCTACTGACTGCTGTGCCTTGTTTTGCGTGCCACCAGCCCCGCGACCAGCAGCAGCAGCGGCGCCGGCAGCAGCAGCAGCATTGCCGGACGAGGCACAGCAAGATGGAGCTGGTGCAAGGTAAGCCGCGTGTGCATTTGCTGACACTTTCTTTGATGGGTTCATGCTGATTTCTGTTCCTTGTTTTACATGCCACCAGCTCCGCCTGGAATGACACCGAGCTAGCCACTACCGCAACGCCACCACGATCAGCAGCGGTAGCAGCAGCAGCAGCATTGCCGGTTGAGGCACGGCAAGCTGGGGCCCGTGAGCATCTCATTTATATTGGACCAGATAACTCACTAGCATCACACAAAGTAACTAATAGTTGCTCTTATTGGACAAAACAACTTCTGCCTCTGAAAAAATGGAACGACTGAACTACTGTAGATGCGCCCGTTATCACACAACCATCACACTCTCAAAAAACCAGAATCACAGCAACACCAGAGCGAATTGGTGCACACCACCACTACAGCAAGCAGAACGGATGGCTCTGAGTGCGAAGGAAACCAAGAAGCGCAAATGTGACGGTGGCCAAGTCGCGCCGGGTTCACACAAGCGGAAGAAGCTAGAAGCAGGAAGCGCAAGTGCGAGTGCAGAGAAGACGGCAACCCAAGGCAAAGGCGTCACTACTTCTCCGACGGGCAAGACAGTGCGCAAGACGGGTGCCGGCAAGGCAACGATATGCAAGACAGCGAGCAAGACGGGTGCCGGCAAGGCAACGACGGGCAAGACAGTGAGCAAGACGGATGCCGGCAAGGCAACGACGGGCAAGACAGTGAGCAAGACGGGTGCCGGCAAGGCAATGAACCAAGACGCTTCTGGTGAAATCCAAGAGATGGAGATGGTGCAGAGTTTGGTGGAGCAACAAGCGGCCACGATTGCCAGTGAACAACCGCTTAGCATTAAAGAAGTTAAGCAGGCGTACGATGCGCTCGTGAAGATGCACGCGCGGTGGAGGAAGGGTAAGCGTCAACTTGGCCGCCGAAAGAAGGGCGACTTCAAACTGAGCGCATCCCAGGTGGAGCTCATAGCAAATCGATACCGGGTGGCAAGGCAGACGAACACGACTGTGGACTACGAGGGCGCATCAAGAAACGTGAACTTTCGTTTAATCAGTGCCGACAAGTTGAGGGACCAAGAACCATACGTGATCGCAATGCTACGGATGGCGCTGGAGCAACAACGACAGATTGACGACGGGAATCCTGAAAAGACAAGTGAGAATTGGGCTGATGAGGTGGTGCAGTTGAAATTGGAGCACAAGCACGAAATCGACGCATTTTTGCAGACCATTCGCGAACTGGAGGGCGCAAATTTGCGCCTCAAGGCTGGACGGCCGCAGACGTCAGACAATTCTGTCCAAGCGTCACTAAAGGAGGCGGAAGGACCAAACTCGACAACAAACGAAGAACTTGAGTCGCGGAAGAAGCAGATAAACGAGTTGCAGACGCATGCCACGAATGTGCAGGCTGAAAATTTTCAGCTTAGGGGGCAACTGGATCTGCAATGTACAGCAGTGATATCTCTCGAAAGTAGACTGGAGGAGGTGAGAGCAGATAATGCAAAGCTGAAGCAGAAAGTTGAGGCTCTTGAGACTACTCACGCGATGCAAGAGAATTTGGATAAAAGAACGGTGGAGCTGAATGAACAAGCGCGCGTTCAGAAGTCGGAGCGGGCCACTCTGGCCGAGGAGATGAAGAAGCACGCAGAGACAGTGGAAGAAGACAAGGTTGCTCACCAGGCATGGATGAGAGATCGCGACGCCACCCTTAGTGAGTTACATGGGTTACAACAAGAGAATGCCAAGATTGGCGACTACTCTAAAACAGTGCATGAGTGGATTTCGAAGTGCCGTAATGCAGAACGGGAGATGAAGGCTGCGCAGAATGGCTACAATGGATTGCAGTGCATCAGAGCAAACTTGGAGAAAGAGTTAAAGGATTCCCGACATGCCGAGCAAGATTTGGAGAAAGAGTTAAAGGATTCCCGACATGCCGTGCAAGATTTGCAGAGAGAAAACGCGGACCTGTGGTTGTGGATGCGCTCGCTGGATGCCTGTTGTGATGTCGAGATTGCGACCAACAAGTTTGTTTCAGCCCGCACCGCTGCCTGTACGTTCTTTTTGCTGAGGTACTTGAAATGGTTTTTTTTCTAACTACACCTTGGTGTTGTGTGAAGTTCAAGACATGTCGGGAAGGGAAAGACGCGATTTTTGTGTGGCAAAATATGAGGAAGTTTATCCAGGCCGTGGTGGTGATCTGGATTGCCAGATGAAAGCATTCACGCACACTCGAAACCGAATCTGCCACGACGGTGTCATTCGCGATGTCTCGCATGAAGAATTCCAATGGAAGGGAAATGACATTCGAAAAATGCTGGCTGACTTAGGAGCATGAACTGCCCCTGGTACCTTGTAGCGCAGTTCAACGATGCATATTTAACACCAAATCAACCTCTTGCTTACATTAATTGTTGTGTGTTTTTCGCTATGACATAATGAAAGGCGAGACTTCTACATCGAAAAAGTTGCACCCCTGCTAGCAGCCACTAGACGTACCGACTTCCCTTTGTTATGACGTACTCCTTGTTATGGCATACACCGTGTATTAGCCAATAGGAGGACGAATGGGAAGCGCACCGGTGCAACCTTAGTTATCACATACAGCACCCAAACTGTCTCTCCTGCAGAGCTAAAATCTTTCAAACGTGCACTTTTGGACCATACAACTTGGTCTGATGGAGCAACATCTATTATATCCACCAGCTTCGGAAAAATGCGGCTTCGTTAACGAGCAGCAATACATGTAGATAACGAGCAGCAATAGATTCCTGGTCATATCAAGGGAACACTTCATGTAGACAGTCCAGTGAGTATCCGGTCTATGTGCGTACGTTTACTGTATGCCATAACAAAGGGAAGTCGGTAAGTGACTTGGACTTATTTCTGCTTCTGGTTTGTGATTGGCTTTAGGGCGTCCCGATCAGCCAAGAAGTCGCAGATACTTTGTGTAATTGGCTTTCTGGTTTCGCGTGTGTGCTGCATGTGAGAAAATGCCGGCAGTACTGACGATTTTGGCTCTCGTGTTTTGTGTGCCGAGCCAAGGGGGAATTCGCGAAGAGTGGATACCGACCAAGCCAAGTCACCGGAGAGGAAGCTACTGTCTCGTGTGTTGTCTGTGTTGCATGTGCGATAGCCCTGGCGGCACTGGTGACTTTGACTCTCTTGTTTCGTGTGTGTGTGTCTGTGTGTGTTGGATGTGAGAAAACGAGTGTATGGAAATTGGAGACGCGACGAGTAGTTATGCAAGCTCTTTTCAATTGGTGCGTATTTCTACCGATTCGCTTGAGATATAAGCAATTCCTGGTGTTTCCTGGTGGTCGTCGCGAGCACTGCAGCGCCTACTATCCGAATCACCAACCGTGGACCGCTGGTGAGCAGGCATACTTTACAGAATGTCAAAGATAGTATTTGTTCATGCAGCAAACCACATTAACCTCGATCATACTAGACGAAATGATACCTATAACTTCACTACACGAATTGGTCGGTTTGTGGTCGTGGCTGGTCCTTGCGTTTTGAGCGCGCGTCATTCTTTTGAGGAGAATTCACGGCTCGAGGTGGCGCGCCGCGCGTTGGAAGCGAATGCCATGGAAGCGGATCAGGTGACGACGCAGAGACAGAGACATTCCCTCGAAGTTGCAGTTCTCCACAATGCAGATTGGGCGGTCAATTCCGCGCGTATCGTCGATCTCCGTAACCACGGTGGGGCGGAGGTCGTGTGGGTGGTCGTCGTGGCCAGCACCGTAGAGAATGACGTAGCCCTCTGTAGGGAATCTCTCTCGGACTTGCATGACTTCGGCGAGGTTGCAGTGGTGGCTCGTTGTTTGGGTGCTTGAGACGCAGCGGAATTAAGAATGAGAACGTGGGCATGCATATCCAAAGGCCAAGGCCATAAGCCCGAACCTCTAGGCCTGCACGGCGAGCTTGGTGAG
This sequence comes from Phytophthora x cambivora, assembly GCA_033557925.1. Lineage (NCBI taxonomy): Eukaryota > Oomycota > Peronosporomycetes > Peronosporales > Peronosporaceae > Phytophthora > Phytophthora x cambivora. The sequence goes on along the minus strand of JAUCEB010000015.1, from coordinate 1,411,136 downwards.
GCGGAGACGACCCTTGGTGAGGAGCAGCGATAACCGACACCCATTGGCACCCGTGCGTGCCTGGACCATCGATAAAATAATGGTCCATGCGCTCGGCGAGGAGGCGCTCACGAAACTATTGCGTTGCACGAGTTTAAATGTGAGAAGCTATGTGAGCTCCTTATAAGATGCCATGCCAACGCTGAGGTGGAAGCAGGTGCGTTCGTGAACCCATTGAAATTGGCACAATGAGCAGATGCGGGTGAGTCTAAGCCAAGAAGTCGCAGGTACTTTGTGTAATTAGCTCTCTCGTATCGCGTGTTATCGCGTGTTGTTCTTGTTGAAGTAAGCGGGATCAAAACTACTTGACTGGGCCTTCTGAGCCAATACTACTTAACTTCAACTTCAACGATTGCTTTAGCGTGTTCTCGCGCTGTACAGCGCGTGACACTTAGGCCTCGAGCGCCAAGAACTCTGCCGCTTGGCGTTTTTTGGGTAATTGATGGGGCATCCTGGCGGCCATTGAAGTCATCAATCGTGTAGCAGCGCCGGCAGGCATCAAAGGCGCAGGTAGTTGCATTGGGTGTGGTTGCAGCCTGCCGCTATCTATGACACGCTGGTCGTCGCACGCAACGGCTTTGTGACGGACGAGATTACACACAGGCGCTTCGATTTTACCGAGCATCCTAAAGCTAGTGGTGGTGATGGTATGAAGCGCGGAGGGCACCCTTGTGCAGCCGAATACTTGCACTAAAATAGTATCACTGACAAGCGTGGATATTTGACCAATCAAAGTGCGTTCATCTTGCTGACAGCTTGCAACAACTCATCAGCAAGATTTGACAATCAAAAAATTGAATATTGACCAATCAAAGTGCGGTCATCTTAGTGACAGCTTGTCAACGGAGCTATGTGCAAGATTTCAAGATAAAAAATCGAATATTGATAACTTGAAGTGCATTTATCTTCTGGACAGCTTGTATGCTAAGCTCATGTGAAAGATAAGAAAATCAAGATGCTGTCATTTAGCAAGCCAAAATTGTTCGCCCGACAAAGCTACTAATGGAGCGATTCCCGCAGCCAAAATCCTAGTCGTAGATCCCAGACCCAATAAGAAACGTGCAGAAAAGGGGCTGGAACAGACGTCTGAGCCAATCAAAAGTCTGTGCGAGGGGGGTACCCCCTCCGCCAGATCTTATTTGGCGGAACAGACTTGTAACAGACTGCTGCGGGAATCGCTCCAATCGCTCTGTTTCTCCAAGTATTCCATGTCACGTTGAATCGAGAGGCAACGCTGGTGGAACGAGAGGTGGTCTGTCTTATCAACAGCACCAGGTTCGTGGCACAGGAAGTTCCGCGTGTGAAAAAACTCATTGAGGTCTTGTTCCAGGCTGGCTGCGTCTTTCGGGTTGATTTTTTTCATTTTCTCCACGACGACACGGCATTGTTCCAGTCTCGACATTTTCAAGTCTGTTTGTAAAACCAGCAACACAACGTAAGTCAGTGAGAAAGCAAGTGCACACTACATTCCAAAAGATATGTACAATCATGGTTGCGTTTCCCGAGAAAGGTTTCAATGCAGTGCTCCGTGCCGCAGCATGCAGCGTACGAGTCGAGCTTCATCTTCAATTCATCGGCGCGTTTGGTCTCTTGATCCCTTTCGTAACGCAGGTAGTCCGCATTTTGAATCGCAGCTTCGCGGTCATATTTTGCCGTGTCAATTGCACGCTGGCACTCAGCATAGCTTTGCTTAGTAGTCCTCACGTGTAAATCGTATCGGGATTTTTCCATTTTCAGTTTCGCCCACTCGTCCTCGACTCTCTCGCGTTGCGCTTTCAGGTCCTTAGCTTCTGCAACAAGCTTCTCGCGTCCTGCTTTCAGGGCATCAGCTTCTGCAACAAGCTTCTCGCGTCCCGCTTTCAGGGCATCAGCTTCTGCGGCAAGCCTCCACTCCTCTTCAGCAAGTCTGTTGCTAAATGCAACTAGCTCGGCTTGTCTGGTGGTCTCTGCTTCCATTTTTTTATCCAGCTGTGCTACTTTATCCTTGACTTGATTCACTTCGCCTCCAAGTTCGGCAGACTTGCCGTGCCCCGTCACCACTTCCTTGAGAGTGCTGTTCTTCGCCTTCACTTCGTTCAATTCGTTCTGTAGCTTCCCAATTTCCACTTCGTAAGACTCCTTCAGCTTCGAAATCGTCAGACTGTGCTGCTCCTCCTTCTGCTTAATGCCCACTTCGAGCTGCTTGCACTTCGCAACGTCTTCCTTGTGCTGCACGTCCAACATCGCGATCTCTTCTTTCAAAGCTTCAATGTTTTCCATGGGTTCGCCTGCATCAATTTCACGCTGCTCAGCCAACGCCTTCTTGAGAAGCACTTTCAACTCGGGCTCCTTGGTCCTCAACTCCTCTGCGTGGTCCTTGAAGTCCTTGAAACGTGACCTGGTTGAAAGTGTTTGATAGTCCACGTCTTTATGGGCGTTTCGTGCAGCAAGATATCGATCAGCGAAAACCTCCAACACGGATGGACTCAACTTGAATTTGTCACCTGACCTGCGTTTGCTCGCCTGGCGCTTGCCGCCTTTCATTCGTTTATGCATTTTTTTCAGCGCCGGCACCGCCTCGGCAAGATCGGCCAGTGAAAGTTCTTGATCGTCACTTGGCTGCCGTATCGTTTCACCCTCGAGGGCTCCGGCGGCTTCGGCCGTCGCATTTCTGGTCACTCTCGCCGTCTTGTTCTTTGCTGACTCGCCATCGACCTCGTCCTCGTCTTGGTCGCGCTTTCGCTTGCTTTGCAGAGTGTCTTCAGAAGATGCTTGTGAAGGCGTGGACTTGCTGGGAGCCTGGGGTCGAGCTGTAGTCATCTTGTCGCTCGTCTTACCGACAAGTAAAAATGTAGAGCAACGGGCGTATCCCAACGATTTTCAAAACTGATAAGCGGAATTGGTAGGCTATAGTTTTCTGAAGGACAAAGCTTTTTTATGTATCTTGCACAGAGCTTGCGCTCGTCTAAAACGAAACTCACGTTACTTGTATGATGCCAAAATCAACTTCATTGACCGCCATAGTTGTTCCCGCCCGTGGACTGCGCTATGCTGGCACCTACACCGTGATCAAAACGTCGGACGGTTCGTGCGATCCTTAATCGCACACCAGCACGACGTCATCAGCCTCGATCTTCGCGATTGAAGATGTCCCACATCGAAAATCCTATCTGGGACATAATCTCTGAAATAACACACACGCCAGCCAGTATTGACTCAATCGTACGCGGCTCGCTGAGGTCGCTCGCATGTGTCTAGGACCCTCCAACACACCGAACCCCATAAACAATTGCGCCGCTGCTCCAAAACCTGGTGACGCCCGTGTCGCTGCTCCTGGACTCCATGACCGCGACTGCTGCAAGATCCGGTGACGCCTACCCTGCTGCAGGACTTGGTGAAGCGCACGCTGTGTATGCACGCAACTGCAAGTCTGGGAAGCATGCGAACGCTGGACGTCGATGTGTAGCGAGACAGAATAGAAGCAATGACAGCTGAAAAAAAGCATGGCAACTTGAAAATACGCGCTCCATTCACTGTTCCATCATGCATGTCAGCAAAACTGTCAACTTCGCTACTCTAGGCTACCCTCCGACTACGCATGAGTCCAGGTGAGCTAGGTGCTGCTCTCGCTCTGCCGGCCGCCGCCATGCTCGCCATGCTGCTCTCGCTGTCCCCGCTACCGCTAAGCTCGCCGCAAAGCTGTGGCCGGGCTCGCCGACGGTCGCCCATCCCGCCGCCATGCTCACCATCTCGCCACGCTGCTGTCGCTGTGCTTGCCGTGAATGTCCGCCGTGCTGCGCTCGCTGGTGCCGGCCGCCGCTATGCTCGCCGTGCTGCTGTCGCCCATGCCGGCCGCTGTGCACGTCGTGCTGCTCTCGCTGTGTCGGCCGCCGCCATGCTCGTCATGCTGCTCTCGTTGTCCCCGCTACCGCTACACTCGCCGTGCCGCTGTGGCCGGGCTCACCGGAATGCTTGCCGACGGTCGCCCACGCCGCTGAGATCGTCCAGGAGCGGAACTGGTCCGGCCAAGATGTCGATGTTGACTATCCCAGGTCAATGTTGACTTATGTTCGGTGATATGGTGTGGTCAACATCAGAAGCAGCGGAATCTTGGAGGTTTGACGACATTCGACGTGTGAGAAATGAAGTTCAAAGCCCGACAAATCGTTGACGACTACCGGGCGTATTGGGAGGACCGCCGCGCGTATATGCAGTACCCGCCTCGGCTCTTCGTGATCATGAGAGGCCTCCCGGGCAGTGGCAAGACAACGCTTGCTCTAGAGGTCGCTCATTATGCAGAAACGGTTGATTTCCGCGCATCGATTTGCTCAGCTGACCTCTTCTTCCAGCGCGGAGGATCCTATGTGTTCGACGCAAGTCGGCTTTGGGAGGCGCATCGAAGCTGCTACGAACAATGCAGAGAATTCCTGTGTCGCAGCCCCGACCGTGGCGTGGATATCGTTATCGTCGACAACTGCAACCTTCGGATGGATGATTTTGAGCGCTATCAGGATCTGCACATTCCCTCGGACATGCTTGCGGTTGCTGCGTTCGAATGCCCCCGTGGCATAGCGGAAGCAACACAGCTCTTGGAACGAGCTAATCGTGTTGGCCACGCTATCCCTGGTCGCACTTTCGTGGAGTACTTCAACACCTGGAGACACAACGCACCGGAGGAGCCGCGCCTCGACAACGAAGAGGACACCGACGATGAGCTGCACATCGATAACGAGCTGACCACCGTCAATATGCAGCGCGAATACATCATCACGCTGGGAGAGTTTATGCGTGATCGCTAACGTGCTCCGGCAATGCCGAAGTGGTGACTGGTAGCTTCAGTAAATCTCTAATTCGACGTATCCACTCTTGTGTTGGCGCTTATCTCGCCACTTCTGCATCTTTTTGTAAAGATAACCATGTGCATCTACTCGTACATCTCTCATTGAGTCACCAAGTCGACTACGACTTGGAACGTGTCTAAGCTGGCTTAGACACTTGTTACTGAAGCCATCTCAACAACGACTTATACCAAGTAGCTAGTCGTGCTAATGGCAGGAAACGCGGAGAGCACCGCAGTGTGAATGTGTTCGGCAAAATACTTCACGTCACTGGCACTTCAACTCTTATCACTGACAAGCATGGATATTTGACCAATCAAAGTGCGTTCATCTTGCTGACAGCTTGCAACAACTCATCAGCAAGATTTGACAATCAAAGAATTGAATATTGGCCAATCAAAGTGCGGTCATCTTAGTGACAGCTTGTCAACGGAGCTATGTGCAAGATTTCAAGATCAAAAAATCGAATATTGATAACTTGAAGTGCATTTATCTTCTGGACAGCTTGTATGCTAAGCTCATGTGAAAGATAAGAAAATCAAGATGCTGTCATTTAGCAAGCCAAAATTGTTCGCCTGACAAAGCTACTAATCGCTCTGTTTCTCCAAGTATTCCATGTCACGTTGAATCGAGAGGCAACGCTGGTGGAACGAGAGGTGGTCTGTCTTATCAACAGCACCAGGTTCGTGGCACAGGAAGTTCCGCGTGTGAAAAAACTCATTGAGGTCTTGTTCCAGGCTGGCTGCGTCTTTCGGGTTGATTTTTTTCATTTTCTCCACGACGACACGGCATTGTTCCAGTCTCGACATTTTCAAGTCTGTTTGTAAAACCAGCAACACAACGTAAGTCAGCAAGAAAGCAAGTGCACACTACATTCCAAAAGATACGTACACTCACGGATACGTTTCTCGACAAAGGCTTCAATAGTTGTTTCCGCCCGTGAACTGCGCTATGATGGCACCTACAGCATTTTCAAAACGTCGGACGGTTCGTGCGATCCGTAATCCGAAGAAATACGCCCCAGGCGTGAAATGAAGAAAGCAGGTTTTGATCCGAGCTGGTTCTCCAGCTCCCAACAGCGTCACCACAAGCACGAGCTTGGAGTGCAGCAGTACACCACACAATCAGTCATGAGATCCAACGAAACGTCCTTCTTATTCACTTGCCAAAGTTTCATTTTTTTTTTTTGGGGGGGGGGGGGGTTGGAGCTTATCGCTTCCTTCAGGTTGTTACAGCTTCAAGTAGGTTTGTGGCGGCGGTTGTAGTGCTTGTAGTAAGTGTTGCGCTTGGCAAACTGCTTCTCGCACACACAGCAGAACTTACCTTTCTCATTGAGCTCTCGATCGCGAGCTCGATTGGCCGCACGGGCAGGGTTGCGCGAGCATCCTCTTTTGTGATTTGAGACTTGTAACTTGGTTGGCGCCATGAATCGGCAGAACTCACACTTATACGCTGGAGGAGGCGCGAACTCGGTCGCATCGGCTCCCCACTTGATGCCCTTGATCGTCAGCACGCTGCCTGTAGTTGAGTTCCGTAAAGGCAGCACCGCTGTGGATAACGTCGCCACGGAATATGACACAGTCACCGGCGCCAAGCAGGACTTCGGTCCTACGACGAGGATCCGCAACGGCAAAGCACTTCGGATACAATATCAACTTGGTGTTCTCCGTCAGGCCAATGATAAGCCCGGCTTGAATCTCGGAGAACTTCTTGCGCGCTTTGCCGATCTCGACGGCTGGGATGTCTCGATGTGGATCTTGCTCCTCGCCACCAGGCAAGCTCTTGAGTGCCACCCATTCCTTTGGCTGCCAGCGCATGTGAAACTTCTTGATCAGCAGGGTTGCTTCGTCCTTCAGTTTCTTGTAGGCCTTCCGTTTCAGCGGCGCCATCTTCCTGAACTCATCGAAAGTATTGCTGCCAACCTCCTTGAAGATCGATACAAAATCGAGCGTCTTGGATTCGTCGTCAGCCTCGATCTTCGCGCGAACCGTCGTGATCATCTCCGCCGCGAACACTTTCGGCATGATCATGTATCCGTCTTCCCAGAAGCACTTGAGCAGAGTTTCCACCGCATCGTCATCTATCACCGCGCTCATGGCGTTGGCTAGCTCTCTTGCGATTTGTCGGGTGACGAAGATGTCACACATCGAAAAACCGATCTGTGACACAATCTGTGATTTGATTGGCCAATAATACACACGTTGCACACAACTCAATCAATCTTCCATGGCCAGAACTAATCGCAAAGCTCCTTGCTCGACGGCCCAGCGGATGGCAGACCTCGCTCTGTTCATTCAAGTTACCCGCCGCTGTACTGCTAACATGCCAGAACCCATATCTCCAAAACCTGGTGACGCCCGTGTCACTGCTCCTGGACTCCGTGACCGCGCTACTGCTGCAAAATCCGGTGACGCCGACGCTGCTGCAGAACTTGGTGAAGCGCAAGCTGCGAGTGCTGACGAAGCCTAGCTCACCTGGACTCCACTGTTAGCTTGTGTACTCGGAGGGTAGCCTAGAGTAGCGAAGTTGACATTTTTACTGACATGCGTGATGAAACATTGAATGGAGCTCATATTTTCAAGTTTTCATGCTATTTGTTTTCAGCTGTCATTGCTTCTATTCTGTATCGCTACGATCAAACAAGTGCGTCTCCAATCGCCACGGCCGCTGCATTCTCTAGGCTTCGCGCAGCTTAACTGTCTTATGTATACGTTTTGACAATTCGGGGTAGTCAACTTAGCCAGTTTACGTTTTGACAATCCGGGGTTCTTGTCATCTTCTTACAGTTAGCCATTTTAATTCCTCCGTCGCCACCGATGACGTTTCCTAATCGCTTGAACTACCGCGTCCGCGCCTCCGTGAGCACAAGTGCCACCAGCACCAGTACTGCCGAGCCGCTCAACGACACGGACGACTACAGGGCCGCCACCCGCGAATACTGGGAAGACCCAGGATCGGTCTTTTTCGTCGCGACGATGGACTCGTTCAAGAAGGAACACCCGTTCGGTGCGTAGCTCTTGAGCTGGTCGAGACCTCCCCCCCACGGTCACAGAATTACACCAACGATGCCATTTTGCAGAGAAGCGCCAAGCCGAAGCCGAACGCATTCGATTCAAGTACTCGGACCGGATTCCGGTGTGTATGCTTTACCGGTATAGATTCACTGGTGATATCTAACTCGTGTTTTTTGTTATCGTGGTGCAGGTGATTTGTGAAAAGGCGGACCGTAGCAACATCTCGGACATTGACAAGAAGAAGTACTTGGTGCCGGCGGATCTGACAGTCGGCCAATTCGTGTTCGTGATCCGAAAGCGCATCAAACTGAGTCCGGAGAAGGCAATCTTCATCTTCATCAACAACGTCCTCCCACCCACAGGTATGTGACTATGTTATGCCATTATTTGTGTTATCTAATACTCATTGATCATTTTTTTAAATTTTTTTTTTCTGGTTTAGCGGCACTAATGTCGAACATTTACAAAGAGCAGAAAGACTCTGATGGTTTTCTCTACGTCACCTACAGCGGCGAAAACACCTTCGGCGAATAGGCGCTGTTGGCGTGTGGGGACTCGATTCTGGTTGACGATTTTTTGTTGTTGTCGCTGTAGTAGGCTTTCTATTCTGCGCTCTCATCCTGTGAGCCGCTGTATTGACTAATTACTATAATGATTGTACTGCTGATATTAGTAGCAGCAGATCGAGTGTATTTCGCCTTGCTTGTTCAGTCAACGTTGTGTCACGCTGTGTCGGCGTTGACTTGGATTTACTGGTATGAGCTCACATTCTATGGCCTTAGATCTCAGCATACTAAAGAGCGATGAAAAAGGTTATTGAATCATCGTTACGCAACTCACAAACAGCTACTGGAAGCAGCAGGCTAACGCCTCGAGGTTCCGGCAACCTGGTCAACTTTGAAATAATCTGGCCAATTATTTCCGCGTGTTTGGCGCCACATCTTCTGAATTGCCTTACTCTGGCTGCGCGAACGATTCAACGGTGAATGTGGGCACCTCAGTATCATCGGCGAATTGTTGGAAAAGCGCTCGAACGGTAGCTGGCGGCCGCGGGCGTCGCGATCGCTCATTCAATTCTAACGCATGGGCTTCGTCACGGCACGATAGCTTAACCGTGACCACCGCTCCCTCGTACCCGTCCCTGGCCCATTCAGAGGTCACCACGGCAATAATTAGCTGCCTATCGGCTGCCGATAAATTCATCTCGTCGATGATCACAGCATCCGCTGCTTGCAACGATAGTTTAACATCATCTTCTGCCATTTCTCGCCCCCATTCTCTGAGCTCTTCGTGAAACCCCGAGCCGCACACCCGCACTTGGCGAGTGATGCCGTCCGTGTTTCGCTGCCTTTCGAAAGCTTCACGAAATTCCGCTGCCAAAACCCCACTAAACACGCTCTTTCCCGCTCCAGGAAGCCCACAGAGTAGCACCACATACTTCGCATAAACCCAGTTACTCTCCACGGTGTCCGCTAGAATCTGGTTGATCCCATATTGCCAGTCGATCGAGGCCTCCATTCTTGTTTGCCGTTGCGAATTCTGTTGTGTTGTCAACTAAGTACTGCTTGATCAGGGCAGTCGATCACCCCCCCTCAATCACGCCAAGGTTGCCCCCCATTGGCCAAAAGAAAACTACCGTGAAAGAAAAGTTTTAACTCCTTTTAGTGAAAGTTCGCTTAAAGGCACGGCACCCAGTCCAATGCATGATCATTTCATGTTTCCAGGTCGTCCGAGGGGTTGTTAGCTAACGTGAACACACACATTGAAATCGGGATGATGAGCGGATGCGGTAAGGCTCAACGAAGAAGTCGCAGGTATTTTATGCAATTGGATCTCTGGTATCGCGTGTGTGCTGCATGTGAGAAAATGCCGGCAGTAGTGACGATTTTCGCCCTCTTGTTTTGTGTGCCGAGCCAAGGGTGAGGAATTCACGCAGAGTGGAGACCAACCAAGCCAAGTCACCGGAGCGGAAGCTACCGGCCCTTATCACCTGGCTCAATAAATTCCAGATATCTTGCACTTAGCAATGTAGATAGACAAGCTGATCCTTTCTCTCTCTGTCTCTTGTGTTGTCTGTGTTGCATGTGCGATAGCCCTGGCGGCACTGGTGACTTTGGCTCTCTTGTTTCGTGTGTGTGTGCGTCTGTGTGTGTTGGATGTGAGAAAACGAGTGTATGGAAATTGGAGACGCGACGAGTAGTTATGCAAGCTCTTTTCAATTGGTGCGTATTTCTACCGATTCGCTTGAGATATAAGCAATTCCTGGCGTTTCCTGGTGGACATCGCGAGCACTCCAGCGTCTAGTATCCGAATCACCAACCGTGGACCGCTGGTGAGCAGGCATACTTTACAGAATCTCAACGATAGTATTTGTTCATGCAGCAAACCACATTAACCACGATTATACTAGACAAAATGATACCTATAACTACACTACACGAATTGGTCGGTTGATGGTTGTGGCCGGTCCTTGCGTTTTGAGCGCGCGCCACTCTTTTGAGGAGAACTCACGGCTCGAGGTGGCGCGCCGCGCGTTGGAAGCGAATGCCATGGGAGCGGTTGAGGTGACGACGCAGAGACAGAGGCGTTCCCTTGAAGGTGCAGTTCCAAACAATGCAGCTTGGGTCGTCAATTCCGCGCGTATCGTCGATCTCGGTAACCACGGTGGGGCGGTGGTCGTGTGGGCGCTCGTAGAATGGTGAATCAAGGTACGCGTGGAGACAAATGTTGTTTGAATCGTACCCGACAGGCGCGAGAATGAAGTCTCCGCGGAAAAGAACAATGTCCCCCTTGTTCAGCTCGAGCCGCCTCCGGTTTGATCGGAGCGCAAACCTCTCGTTCCACCCGTACGCGTAAAAGCACGTGGCATCGTTGGTGGCGACCACAATCGATCCAGGTAGAGCACTCGTGTCCATGATGTCGGCACCAAGGGGAACCGTGAGAAATTCTCTACGAGGTGGTTGGTCTTCCGTGCCAGCCGGGGTCATGATGAAGTGGAAGGTATGCGCACTTGCGTCCGGGAAAATCGTCCGGTAAAACCGCTTCAGCAAGCGCGACATACCACGGGCGTCTTGGTCCGGCACAACAACTTTGACACGAACTCGTTCGTCAGTCATGTTCGCTTCATCATCGAAAAAGCCAAAAAAACCATCATTCATTTCACCATAAAACCAGCCATTGGTTTGGCGTGCGATCGACCGCCAGACGTTGATCGTGTCGTCGTGGACAGCACCGTAGAAGACGACGTAGCCCTTTGTAGCGAATCTCTCTCGGACATGCATGACTTTGGTGAGGTTGCAAGGGTGGCTCGTTGGTTGGGTGCTTGAGGCGAGGCGGAATTAAGAATAAGCACGTGGGCATGCATATCCAATGGCCAAGGACATAAGCTCAACTCACAGGCTTGGGACGCTGCCGCGACGAGCTTGAAGACGACCCTTGGTGAGGAGAATCGATAACCGACACCCATTGGCACCCGTGCGTGCCTGGACCATCGATAAAATTATGGACCATGAGCTCGGGGAGGTGGCGTCGATGAGCCAATTGTGCTCGACGTCGGTTTTAAATTCAAAGGGCTACTACAGTACCGAAGTACACACAGCGTGCGAAGATCTGTGATCTGGTCTGGGCATCACTATCACAGCATTCACTATCATTTCCCCACCGTCGCGAATCAACTGGGGATGCAAACTCGCGGCAAATGGTGGATACACCCACAAACAAAACGCGCGTGGTGCGCCCGCGTGAAGATATTGATGACCAAGCTGCAGATGACCTGCTGACGGGCTTGGACGAGAATTACCGAGCTGAGCAGGACCACGCGGCCAAGCGTCGTCGCAGCAATGAAACAAGCACTCCATGTCGTAGTCTACCGTCTCCTTCGTTTGCATCTCTTGGACAAGAGGGGTTCCATTCATTAAACCAGAATCAACCAGCAGCATCACTTTCGCGCTCCAGTCAACCGAGCGTAGCACAACCAGATAGTGACGAAGATGACTTGCTACACCACCTGACTGTCGAACGAAGGCGAGAGATGAACAGGTTATACCAGCGCCAGTTTATAGCCCGAACAAAGAAGAAGCGCCGTGGTGCAATTAGTCAAGTTTCACTTGGAGGCATACAAAAAAAAAAACATTGAAAGCTGAGGCAAGCGCATCTTGGGATGGAACGTTTGACAACGAGCTCTGTGACAGTGAGCGGAAAGAATGCATGGATGGACTTCGTCGAGCTTTAGGAGCTGATGGCTTGGACGAATGTGTGTGTACCGTGTGTGATAGGCTGGAGCTTCGCCACAAAACCCGCCGAATTGATGATACCAATTGGGAATACATGAATAAGATGAAGCGAAGCTTGAAAGTGTCAAACAGATCAAACATTCCCGGTGATCTAGTTTCTCAATACCGATCTCCACCCCATCTGCCAGATTTGGAAGGTTTAATGGTCTCCCCACGAGGAATAACATGCTACAATGATGACACTAACTCACAGCGAGCATGGTTTTCTGTTTGTTATGAATGTGATCGATCTATTGACCAGTGCAAGCTTCCGAAGTTTTCGATTGCAAATGGATTTTACGTCGGGAGGATTAGTGAGCATTTGCGAGGTCTTACGCTACCGGAGCGATTTATGACGCAGCTGGTTAGTCTTTCCGCCATTACTCGTGTGATGCGAGGAGGTAGACATCGATGTATTCGTTCTCATTGCATCGCTTTTGACTGCACGCCGGGACCTCCGATATTGCTATTGCCGCGGTCAATAGAAAACATTAAATCCTACCGAGTTGTTATGGTGGGGGAGTTCACACCAGCACAATCGGAAAAAGTTCGAAAGATGCACAGAGTTCGAAACCAAAAGGTCCGGGAAGTGTTTGAATTCTACAAAGAAAACAATCATTTGTACGCCAATGTGCTCCAAAATGAACCAGCTCTACTTTTCGACGATGTGGATGCTGCTGACCAGACGTTCACAGAGCGTGTTGAAGATAGTAGTGGCGAGTTGAACGACGGGATAAACCGAGAGCAAGAAACCATTCGAGGTGAGAATGATGAATTCCGTGTTTTTAACGAGAACAATGAGATTAACGTGATTGAGCGGCGACTTGGAATATCGGACGCATTTGTGCCTGCTATGATACAAGAACACCCGGCAGCACCCAAAGCTGGAGACCGTGGAGAGCGTCGGTTTGAAGTTCGCGGGTCAAATAAAATCTCAACTGATGTTTCTGGTGATCTGTTTGCTCGCATGTTCCCGCATCTTTTTCCGTTTGGCCGTGGCCACCCAGGTGAAGCTAGACCGGTTGCAGTATCTGTTCACGAATGCGTGAAGTATTACACTATGCTAAGCGAGCGTCAATTTGCGGAGGATGAGTTGTTCACTCTGGTGGCATTCGATCGGATTTCGTTAAGTAATATGTACATTCACAATCACTTCCGTTGTCAGCGCTTCCCTAGTCTATTAGATGGTTACGAAAGTCTGACTGGGGAGCAGCTCGGTCGTGCAATACTTGAAAATGAACGAAGGCGCCAAGGATGCCTACCGTGGCGCAAACGAAACGATGATGTTGCTGGGCGGTTCTTGAAGACGGTAGAAATTGGAAGCAAGTCATGCTGGGGGAGTAACGCGGAAAGATCTCAGTGCCGACATAAAGCCTTTGCTTACCAAGTTCGATTCGGCCAACCAGCACTCTTCGTCACTCTAACCCCCAACACAGATAATTCACTCGTACTGGCTCACTATGCAGGTATATCATCCGTGAGCACGCTGTTTGATGTACTCGAATCCCGAGTACTCGGCAAAGCAGAGTTGCGAGAGGCTAGTCTAAGAAATGATTGCGCTTCCACGAGCCTGTTCATGCGTCAGATTGATGCGTTTATCAATTACCCGCTGGGAATGGATCCAGCAACGAGAACAAAGCTGCCATATCGTGGACTATTTGGCGACGTGAAGGCTTAGTTTGGGATGGTAGAAACACAAGGGATACGCTACATCTCCACATTTTAATATGGCTGAACCATTGCCCAACTAATTCAACAGCTTTTGAACGGCTATTACGGAGCCCTGATGGTGATGATTTTCGGGAGCAGGTGATTTCGTACAGCCGAAGTATAGTATCAAATGACTTGCCAATTCCTGTCGAAGCTTCTTGGTGTAGTAAGTGTAGCGCACCGTTTTCAAAGTTTGTTGGGCTGTCTATTCCCGACAGTGCTCGCCAAGATCCTATCACTAGCAAAAAGAACACTCGCAATAGGGGCAAACCTACAGAGCCGGCACTCGTACAGTGCAGCGTTTGCAATCACCAATTCAGCTCACAACACCTATTGCGAGGCGCATTGCTGAATTTTCGCCCTGATCAGTGGCCGGTATGGGAACATCCATTGACAGCAAGCGAAGTGAAGCAGCAGGCCGACAGGGAGGTCGTTTGCCGTGATACGACGAAGCAAGCTGTTGATATTGTTGATGACAGAGAAAAGAATCATGCTAGCCTAAAAGGTAACCAGAAGAACGCAGACTTTTCGTTTGAGCTCTTACGCGAGCAAAATCGTGCTCAGATGGAGCTCTGTAAGAGCGACGATGACCCGTTTAGAGCCGACGAACTTACACGCACATTTGAAGTGTCTCCACCTTCCGTATCTGATGGGAGAATGACACGGACATCCCTAGATTACATGGTTGCAGCATTGGTGATCCAGTTGAATCAGCATTTATGGAATCACACGAATAGTTGCTTCAAGCAATCTCGATCAACCCCGCACGATGCATATTGTCGCTACCGTTTTCCTCGTGATCTGGTCGAAACAGCTTCGTTTGACGCATCAGGAGTGGAACTCGGGCGAAAGCTTGGCCATGAATTTGTGAATGGCTTTAACTACGAAATTATGGCAACGTTTAGATGCAATCATGACATCCAAGTACTTCTCGGGGGTAGCGATGTCACAGATCGAATTTTTTATTGCTGCAAATACGTGACAAAACCTCAAAACAGAGTTGATTCGCAAGTTGCCGTTGCCGTAGCTGCGCTAAAGCGACGTGAAGAGCGTGAAAAGGTAGATGAACAAGATCCAAAAATATTGGCGCGAAAGCGAGTCGCCGCTCTGATGTACAATTTGACAAACCGCCACGAAATGGCTGGTCCACTGGCCGCATTATACTTGTATCGAGGATCATGTTGCTACTCAAGTGATACTTGCGTCTCACTGCCTCTCGGTGATGCCATCAGGCAGCTTACGACGGCAGACGGATATGCCTGCACTTTGGTAAAGGAAAGCGCTGATCTTCAATCGTCAAAATACCATGCAGTATCTTTCCTGGATGATTACATCTACCGTCCGAAGAGCTTGGAGAGTTTAAATATGTACGAGTTTGCAATGTCATACTTCAGGAGGAAGAACGAAAGTGCAACCAGTTGCATCCTACAATTTCTTCAAAATCACCCACTGCATGAAACGCATAGTCTGGGCAAGAGGCATAAAAGCATCGTCCCCGTCATAAATGGCTTTCGCATGCCATCTGAAGATCTCGAGGGGAGCCCAGAGGTTGTATCGAAGCGTGCCATGCTCTCGCTTGTCCTGTTCAAACCTTTTCGTACACTGGAGTCTTTAATCGGGGTCGCGGACGCCAGTGATGAACAGGCATGGGTCAACGTGTTCGAAACTTGGAAAATGACCCGGAGCAGTTTTGTTGAAGCGATTATGGAGAATATGGAGGACTTCTATAGGGGGTCAAAGAGAGCTGCAGATCAGGCCAAGGCAGCAACTGTGCCCTCAAACGGTCAACAGAGTGATACCGAAGGTGACGATACCAGCAGCGACGACAGCGATAATTTAGCTGGAGAGGGTGATGCGGACATATATTGCGAAGGATGCCATGATGACGACGATTTTGATATGAAATTGCTGTGGGAAGACGACGAAAATCGCAATGTTATTTTGGATAGTTCATCTTTGCATCCTGCTGCGTGCCCAACGTCCGCTTCGCCAGACGGTAATGCAGCCACAATTTTAGCCATTTTTAAGACTCATGGACTGCTAAACGGCGCAGCGTCTGCGCTAGCAAGCAATTTATCTCCAGAATGGCCCCCGGAAAATGTCCCCCCCCTTGATGCAATGAAGAAATGGGTTATTAATGCAAACACAGACAATCATGTGGTTTCCCAGAGTTTACCCATCGTTACTCCGCGGGATACTCAGATTGTCGAGCTTCTAAGCAATACTCTCCGTGATACTAACATGGCATGGCCACGATCGGTCGATTTGAACCGCTCACCGCATGTGAAAAAGAGCTTTGCCAGTATCGCCGACATATCTGCAGTTTACACTCTTAATGAAAGACAGCACTACGCTCTGCAAATTATTGGATCTTCATTATTTTTGCGATGGAAGCAAATCGAGGTTTCTGAAGTAGACGGCTCCCGTTTGGAGACAACGCTTCGCGATAGTCAACTACTCATGTTTCTAGGTGGCGAAGGTGGCACCGGAAAAAGCAGGATCATCGAAGCAGTGCAGGCGTTGTGTGATAGCTGGGGGAGGCCTCATAGCTTCGTAAAGACTGCGTTGACGGGAAAGGCAGCGACACTCATCAGCGGACGGACGCTAGCAAGCTTTCTTTTGCAAATTCAAAAACGAAGGTCATCGGATGACATTATGAATGTGGAGATAATCATTGTGGATGAAGTATCGATGATGAAGAAATATCAGCTTGCTCAACTAGATAAACGCCTGCGTGTTGCCAAACGTGTACCCGGTGTTGTGTTTGGCGGTGTCCACGTCATTCTCGTGGGTGATTTCTTGCAGTTGCCTCCCGTAGGTGGTTCACCCCTGTACCAAGATCCATTGACGCGCTCAAAAAAGGCAAAAATATCCGCTGATGAGCTCGCGGGGTATCATCTGTGGCACTTGTTCACCGACGTCATCATTTTAAAAGAATCCGTGCGATTTGCAAACGACCCTGAATGGGGTCACGGGTGCCAGCAAGCCCGGCTCGGAATATGGACACCGCAATTTGTCGATATAATTAATTCGCGCGTTGTGACACTCGAAACCAAGCGGGATTCGTTCAACGATGAAGAAAAAATGGCTACATTTGTCACCCCTGACAACATGACTAGAATGTGTATCAACAACCTGTTCATTTCAACTACGGCACGCCTGCTTCCTGATGGCGAATTTCCTGTGCGTGTCGTGGCGAACTTCAGAGGAAAATTGAAAGCTCTTAATCGCTTTGAAACAGCGACTATCATGGCGCTACCGGACACCAAGTTTGGGAGGATGTCACCGTACCTTGACTTAATCGTCGGGATGCCAATACAGGTCTCACAGAACGTTCGCGCAGCAAAAATGGTGGCAAATGGGACTCTGGGAACGCTTGAAGCAATTATTTATCACCCTGGTACAACTTTCCGTTTTGTGCATGACAGCACTGCCGACATGACGGTTAAAGTTCCCAGTGTACCTCCTTATGTTCTATTGGTGCGGATCGATCGGGGTTCAACAGCCATTGCATTACAAGGCGTTAGTGATGCAAACATATTTCCTCTCTTTTTTGACGCTCAAGCATATAGCGCTTGTGAAATCACGCTTCCGGGGAAGTTCCGTGGAGTACCAAGGATGCTTCAAGTTAAGATTCAGCAGTTCCCACTTGTTTGCGCAGCGGCATCGACCGTATACAAAGTTCAGGGTGAGACATTGGAAAATATGGTGGTTACCGAGTGGCGTTCTAAGTTCCGCATTTCAAACAAGAGAGAGCAGCCGTATTTACTAGTGTCGCGCGTGACGACGAGACGTGCGTTCACAACGCTCCAACCTCTAACAAGCGAATTGATCGCGTGGGCAAACCCACCAGAGGCTGCGTTACAAGAAGAAAATCGGTTGTGCCAGCTCTGCCGAACCACGATGGTAAAGCTACGAAGTGCTACAATAGAACGTTAAATAGATTAGTTTCAAAACAAGAAGTTGTGCTCCGACCGCAATGCTATGCCAAATTAGCCATGTCACATCAGCACCAAACACTACTGATGACTTTGACTCTCTTATTTCGTGTGTGTGTTGCATGTGAGATAATGCCGGTAGCACTGATGCCTTTGCGATTGTATTCGATTTTATACAGGAGGTGCCAAAAGCTGCGCGCAGCAGCCGCTAGCGTGGCAACGCGCTCCACGTTCGGGTCAGGTGATTGTGCTTAATTCCAAGGTTGCCTTTCTTGTTTTTTTTGGGAGTATATACACGCAGCGACGTAGTGTTGGAGTTGCACATGTGAAACGTATAAAGAGGATTTGAGATTGGACATGTTATTGATTACTTCGCTCGCTCATAGATGTAAACTTGAATTAGTTTGTTCGTCCAACTGGCTGGTCCCCGTATAACGTGTTGCAGTTGCCACTTAGTGCAGAAGGTGTTTCGACAGGACGGCCGATGCCTCGGGCAGTACGACTCGGTCGATATCACAAATCGTGCACGCCGGAGAGCACATAACTCTTGTAGGACGAGCATTTTCACGTCATCCAAGAACAGAATGCTGTTCAGATAGACGATTGAGGCTTGGCAGAGCGGCGCGTGTGCCGATATTCCACAGTCCTTCGCATTGCCTTCGAGCAGGACAACTTTCTTGAGCAATGGCTGCACGAGCGCATATCTGTTGATCAGCTGGCAGCCAAGGTGACACAATCGGGGACGGATCTCAATTCCTAAGCACCTCTGAGCTGCTGTCTGAAGAGCAAACTGTGCAACAATATTTCCAATACCACAGCCAATATCGAGAAAAACATCGTCAGCTCGGATAGGTCCAATGATGTTAATAACAACAGCCACCGCTTGTGGAAGAAGCTCTCCAGCATTCTCATGTAGCACACCAGCTTTCTGTTGGACATCGGTCTTGGTAACCGAACCGAAGACGGAGCGGAGAAGGCATGCTGCAGCTTGGTAGTCCAGGAAGGGAGGTCGCGGACGGCTTGGGGTGGAATCGCTTGGACTGTCGGCACGGCGCGTAGAACTGAAGAAGCAGGGGGGAAACTTGGACAAGTCGTTGCCATGGGTGCGCTTGAGGGTTCGTAGGCGCGTTTCGAGCTCCTTTGTGGTCTTATTAATGCGAAACCGGCGCAGCTTCCGCGCTACAGTAGACCACTCCACACGACGGTTTTGCTGCGCGTACTGAAACGCGAGTCTGACTAACAACTTGTCGGCATCGTCCGAGAACGTCGGCAGCATGGGTATATGCAATCGGGTGTATCTGGAGTGACTGGATAACTAGCATACTTAAACGAAGTGACTACAATCCATACTATAATCAAGACGATTACACATGTTCAGTTGTTGCAGTAATTTCGATACACGCGTACAATTCCTTGACGTCTTTTTGCATAGTGAAACCAAGTTCATTACACGGGTTTTGTGTAGCCGTTTTGTAGCTCTGCAAAGGAGCTCCCACTTGAGCATCTCCGCCAAACGTTTGAGTCAATATCGACTTGGTTTAAGTCCATGTTGACTTCGCGATCAATAAAACAAGCGTATTCGAGTCAAAGTTGGCTCGCTCGAAGTCATCGGTGACTTGGAAATGTGTATTCATTCATCGTTACGCAGCAGTACACACAACTACAGCCGGTTGGCACTCTCAAACGCAGCCAATACTTCCATAATCTTCGCGCATACACGCACGTATCTGTCGTGGTCCATCGAGCGAATGACGGTACCTGTCTTGTCGTGAACCAACTTATTTCTTTTATCCCAGAACTCGACCACAAGCGCCTTGAACTCTTCAGCATCCGCCGTGTTCGATCCAAACGCCTCCATCATTTTGCCCTGAATGAAGTCGCGCTTCTTCTGCATTGTGCTCATGTTACCTACATTTTTTCAGTTCAGAGACAATGAAAGTCAATGCAATGTCAAACCATACTGAAGCAGAAACTCAAGCGGCTTACCATCTCGGATGACGGCGTTCCATTCCGTGAACTCTTCGATAGCTTTCTCGGTCACCGCGCTATGCTTGAACATACTCAAGTATAGCTTTAGCCTCGCGATGGTGTCTTGCAATCCGCTGTTCTCCGTTGTCACCGTCTCTAGCGCAGCCTTCATCGATTCCAACTGCGTTCTCACTCCATACCGTTCTGCTTGCATCGCCGCCCTCTCTTCCTCGATCCGGATGCGGTTGGCTTCGAGCTCTTCAAACGCAGCCGGGCACCCGTTGTTCCTGAACTGCTCTTCCAGGAGCCGGGTCTGGCGCTTCATTTCATTCAAAAGCTTCGCCTGCCTCAGCGATATTCGGCCTTCTTGTTGCTTCTCTCGACTCGGCTTCTCTCGTTTCTTTTTATCCGCGTCCAACTGCTCCCGCTCCTGTTGCAGGCAATGCGTTACGTTCTGGAGCCGCCGGCCCTCCTCTTTGAGCTTGGCCTCTTGAGATTTCAGCTCCTCGGCTTTGACTTGTAGTTCTCTCTCCTTGTTCTCCATATTCTTCTCTCGCGTAGCCACCTCGTTCTCCCGGTCCTCCAGATTTTTCTTGCGCTCGTCCACCTCTCTCGTGAGGTTGTTCATGTCTTCGTGCACATCCTGGAGTTTCTTAGCATGGCTATCCTGCGCCTTAAGTAGATTGTCTGCCTGCGAGGTGACGGATTGCTTCAACTCAGTTTCCACCTGGGCAAGTTTGTTGCGCAAGCCACTTGAAATCGCCCTCTCATCGGCTAGTTTTGCAGCCGTCTTCCTCCACTCATGCGCTGTCACGGTACATTTGTCGTCGCCACTGCCATCACCACTGCCATCATTCCTGAGTTCGGCCAGCTTCTTCGCAGCGGCTGCTAACTGCTCCTCTAATTTCATTGAGCGTGCTAGTTCCTCCTCCAGCTGTCGGGCCCCTTTCTGCTTCTCTTCATCTTGCTTCTCTCGGAACTGCTTCAGTGCTTGCGAAATGGTATTTTCAAGATGCGCATACCCCTCTGACGCTAGCGATGCTTGGTTTCCGGCTGCGGCAAGCTGCTGAGCCGCGTGGATGTCGCATTGCTCGATCGCCAGGTGCTCGGCTCCGCCACGTTGCGATAGCTTCGACGAACCCGATCCAGCGGTCTGCGCGTGTGCGTCTGCTTTCAGGGCTTGGTCCGCTATGTAAACCTCGTAGAACTCTTTCAGCAGCGCAGGCTCGTGACGCTTCAGCTTTTCTGGATTGTCTTTGAACTGCTTGAATTGGTTCAACGTGCTCAAAGACTCGTAGTCCAAGTCGTTGCCGCCGTTCCTAGCAGCTGTGTATTTCTCCGCCCATATACGCTTCTGGTAGTCTGCCATCTTGTAGTAATCACCTGCGTTGCGCCGTGGGCCTTGCCGGTGCTCGCCCTTTTCGTCTGCCATCTTCTTTTGTAGAGCCAAGCACGTGGACCGGAGCGCGTGCTTGGGTACCAGGGGGGTCGTCTCTTCATCGCGAGTCTTCGTCTCGTTCTCCGATGCACTCATGGCGCCCAACTCGCGCGTCGTCCCGTGGGATCCTTCGCCAGTCTTCTTGGCAGTCTTCCTCTGCTTACGGGGCTTGGCGAAGTGTCTCGCCCCTCCCCCTTCTTCCGCTTCTGCTTGGCATTGCCGGTGGCAGACGTGGTCTTGGCAGCGTTTGCTGACTTGTCAGTGGGCGCGCTCGTCCGCTTTGTCGCTGGCTTGTCCGTCGCCTTTGCAGCTTTCTTGCTCCTCGTCATGGGCGCCTGGCGAGCAGCACCGCCAGCAGTTCCCTCGCTCTCTGCAGCCTGAGACCGCTTCGCCATCAGCACTTTGCTGCAGTCAAGGTTCTTTGAGAAAGTGATTCTACAGTTGAATATATTGATGTGGACCAATTCGATTTAGAATCAAGAGGACTCTAAGTCAACGTTGACTTGGTATAAGTCGTTGTTGAGATGGCTTCAGTAACAAGTGTCTAAGCCAGCGTAGATACGTTCCAAGTCGTAGTCGACTTGGTGACTCAATGAGAGATGTACGAGTAGATGCACATGGTTATCTTTACAAAAAGATGCAGAAGTGGCGAGATAAGCGCCAACACAAGAGTGGATACGTCAAATTAGAGATTTACTGAAGCTACCAGTCACCACTTCGGCATTGCCGGAGCACGTTAGCGATCACGCATAAACTCTTCCAGCGTGATGATGTATTCGCGCGGCATATCGACGGTGGTCAGCTCATCATCGATGTGCAGCTCATCGACGATGTCCACCTCGTTGTCGAGGCGCGGCTCCTCCAGTGCGTTGCGTCTCCAGGTGTTATAGTACTCCATGAAAGTGCGACCAGGGATAGTGTGGCCAGCACGGTTAGCTCGTTCCAAGGGCCGTGTTGCTTCCGTTATGCTACGGGGGCATTCGAACGAAGCAACCGCAAGCATGTCCGGGGAAATGTGCAGATCCAGATAGCGCTCAAAATCATCCATCCGAAGGTTGCAGTTGTCGACGATAACGACATCCACGCCACGGTCGGGGCTGCAACACAGGAGTTCTCTGCATTGTTCGTAGCAGCGTCTAGGCGCCTCCAAATGCCGATTCGCGTCGAACACATAGGATCTTCCGCGCAGGACGAAGAGGCCAGCTGAGTCAGCTGAGCAAACCGATGCGCGGAAATCAAACGTTGCTGCATAATGAGCGACCTCTAGAGCAAACATTGTCTTGCCACTGCCCGGGAGGCCTCTCATGATCACGAAGAGCCGAGGCGGGTACTGCATATACGCGCGCCGGTCCATCCGATACGCCCGGTAGTCGTCAACGATTCGTCGGGCTTTGAACTCCATTTCTCACACGTCGAATGTCGTCGAACCTGAAAATTGACGACTGGGTCTGCTACGGTTCTAACGGGCAAGTCCGGGAAAGGGAAGACGGCATTTCTTAGAACTTTCACGTCCAAGATTCCGCTTCTGATGTTGACCACACCATATCACCGAACATAAGTCAACATTGACCTGGGATAGTCAACATCGACATCTTGGCCGGACCAGTTCCGCTGGCGACCGTCGGCAAGCATTCCGGTGAGCCCGGCCACAGCGGCACGGCGAGCGTAGCGGTAGCGGGGACAACGAGAGCAGCATGACGACCATGGCGGCGGCCGGCACAGCGAGAGCAGCACGACGAGCATGGCGGCGGCCGGCATGGGCGACGATTTCTGTTGGACATCGGTCTTGGTAACCGAACCGAAGACGGAGCGGAGAAGGCATCCTGCAGCTTGGTAGTCCAGGACGAGAGGTCGCGGACGGCTTGGGGTGGTATTGCTTGAACTGTCGGCACGGCGCGTAGAACTGAAGAACCAGGGGGGGGGGGATTTGGACAAGTCGTTGTCATGGCCGCGCTGGGCGGGTTCGTAGGCGCCAGCTCTGCCGAACCACGATGGTAAAGCTACGAAGTGCTACAATAGAACGTTAAATAGATTAGTTTCAAAACAAGAAGTTGTGCTCCGACCGCGATGCTATGCCAAATTAGCCATGTCACATCAGCACCAAACACTACTGATGACTTTGACTCTCTTATTTCGTGTGTGTGTTGCATGTGAGATAATGCCGGTAGCACTGATGCCTTTGCGATTGTATTCGATTTTATACAGGAGGTGCCAAAAGCTGCGCGCAGCAGCCGCTAGCGTGGCAACGCGCTCCACGTTCGGGTCAGGTGATTGTGCTTAATTCCAAGGTTGCCTTTCTTGTTTTTTTTGGGAGTATATACACGCAGCGACGTAGTGTTGGAGTTGCACATGTGAAACGTATAAAGAGGATTTGAGATTGGACATGTTATTGATTACTTCGCTCGCTCATAGATGTAAACTTGAATTAGTTTGTTCGTCCAACTGGCTGGTCCCCGTATAACGTGTTGCAGTTGCCACTTAGTGCAGAAGGTGTTTCGACAGGACGGCCGATGCCTCGGGCAGTACGACTCGGTCGATATCACAAATCGTGCACGCCGGAGAGCACATAACTCTTGTAGGACGAGCATTTTCACGTCATCCAAGAACAGAATGCTGTTCAGATAGACGATTGAGGCTTGGCAGAGCGGCGCGTGTGCCGATATTCCACAGTCCTTCGCATTGCCTTCGAGCAGGACAACTTTCTTGAGCAATGGCTGCACGAGCGCATATCTGTTGATCAGCTGGCAGCCAAGGTGACACAATCGGGGACGGATCTCAATTCCTAAGCACCTCTGAGCTGCTGTCTGAAGAGCAAACTGTGCAACAATATTTCCAATACCACAGCCAATATCGAGAAAAACATCGTCAGCTCGGATAGGTCCAATGATGTTAATAACAACAGCCACCGCTTGTGGAAGAAGCTCTCCAGCATTCTCATGTAGCACACCAGCTTTCTGTTGGACATCGGTCTTGGTAACCGAACCGAAGACGGAGCGGAGAAGGCATGCTGCAGCTTGGTAGTCCAGGAAGGGAGGTCGCGGACGGCTTGGGGTGGAATCGCTTGGACTGTCGGCACGGCGCGTAGAACTGAAGAAGCAGGGGGGAAACTTGGACAAGTCGTTGCCATGGGTGCGCTTGAGGGTTCGTAGGCGCGTTTCGAGCTCCTTTGTGGTCTTATTAATGCGAAACCGGCGCAGCTTCCGCGCTACAGTAGACCACTCCACACGACGGTTTTGCTGCGCGTACTGAAACGCGAGTCTGACTAACAACTTGTCGGCATCGTCCGAGAACGTCGGCAGCATGGGTATATGCAATCGGGTGTATCTGGAGTGACTGGATAACTAGCATACTTAAACGAAGTGACTACAATCCATACTATAATCAAGACGATTACACATGTTCAGTTGTTGCAGTAATTTCGATACACGCGTACAATTCCTTGACGTCTTTTTGCATAGTGAAACCAAGTTCATTACACGGGTTTTGTGTAGCCGTTTTGTAGCTCTGCAAAGGAGCTCCCACTTGAGCATCTCCGCCAAACGTTTGAGTCAATATCGACTTGGTTTAAGTCCATGTTGACTTCGCGATCAATAAAACAAGCGTATTCGAGTCAAAGTTGGCTCGCTCGAAGTCATCGGTGACTTGGAAATGTGTATTCATTCATCGTTACGCAGCAGTACACACAACTACAGCCGGTTGGCACTCTCAAACGCAGCCAATACTTCCATAATCTTCGCGCATACACGCACGTATCTGTCGTGGTCCATCGAGCGAATGACGGTACCTGTCTTGTCGTGAACCAACTTATTTCTTTTATCCCAGAACTCGACCACAAGCGCCTTGAACTCTTCAGCATCCGCCGTGTTCGATCCAAACGCCTCCATCATTTTGCCCTGAATGAAGTCGCGCTTCTTCTGCATTGTGCTCATGTTACCTACATTTTTTCAGTTCAGAGACAATGAAAGTCAATGCAATGTCAAACCATACTGAAGCAGAAACTCAAGCGGCTTACCATCTCGGATGACGGCGTTCCATTCCGTGAACTCTTCGATAGCTTTCTCGGTCACCGCGCTATGCTTGAACATACTCAAGTATAGCTTTAGCCTCGCGATGGTGTCTTGCAATCCGCTGTTCTCCGTTGTCACCGTCTCTAGCGCAGCCTTCATCGATTCCAACTGCGTTCTCACTCCATACCGTTCTGCTTGCATCGCCGCCCTCTCTTCCTCGATCCGGATGCGGTTGGCTTCGAGCTCTTCAAACGCAGCCGGGCACCCGTTGTTCCTGAACTGCTCTTCCAGGAGCCGGGTCTGGCGCTTCATTTCATTCAAAAGCTTCGCCTGCCTCAGCGATATTCGGCCTTCTTGTTGCTTCTCTCGACTCGGCTTCTCTCGTTTCTTTTTATCCGCGTCCAACTGCTCCCGCTCCTGTTGCAGGCAATGCGTTACGTTCTGGAGCCGCCGGCCCTCCTCTTTGAGCTTGGCCTCTTGAGATTTCAGCTCCTCGGCTTTGACTTGTAGTTCTCTCTCCTTGTTCTCCATATTCTTCTCTCGCGTAGCCACCTCGTTCTCCCGGTCCTCCAGATTTTTCTTGCGCTCGTCCACCTCTCTCGTGAGGTTGTTCATGTCTTCGTGCACATCCTGGAGTTTCTTAGCATGGCTATCCTGCGCCTTAAGTAGATTGTCTGCCTGCGAGGTGACGGATTGCTTCAACTCAGTTTCCACCTGGGCAAGTTTGTTGCGCAAGCCACTTGAAATCGCCCTCTCATCGGCTAGTTTTGCAGCCGTCTTCCTCCACTCATGCGCTGTCACGGTACATTTGTCGTCGCCACTGCCATCACCACTGCCATCATTCCTGAGTTCGGCCAGCTTCTTCGCAGCGGCTGCTAACTGCTCCTCTAATTTCATTGAGCGTGCTAGTTCCTCCTCCAGCTGTCGGGCCCCTTTCTGCTTCTCTTCATCTTGCTTCTCTCGGAACTGCTTCAGTGCTTGCGAAATGGTATTTTCAAGATGCGCATACCCCTCTGACGCTAGCGATGCTTGGTTTCCGGCTGCGGCAAGCTGCTGAGCCGCGTGGATGTCGCATTGCTCGATCGCCAGGTGCTCGGCTCCGCCACGTTGCGATAGCTTCGACGAACCCGATCCAGCGGTCTGCGCGTGTGCGTCTGCTTTCAGGGCTTGGTCCGCTATGTAAACCTCGTAGAACTCTTTCAGCAGCGCAGGCTCGTGACGCTTCAGCTTTTCTGGATTGTCTTTGAACTGCTTGAATTGGTTCAACGTGCTCAAAGACTCGTAGTCCAAGTCGTTGCCGCCGTTCCTAGCAGCTGTGTATTTCTCCGCCCATATACGCTTCTGGTAGTCTGCCATCTTGTAGTAATCACCTGCGTTGCGCCGTGGGCCTTGCCGGTGCTCGCCCTTTTCGTCTGCCATCTTCTTTTGTAGAGCCAAGCACGTGGACCGGAGCGCGTGCTTGGGTACCAGGGGGGTCGTCTCTTCATCGCGAGTCTTCGTCTCGTTCTCCGATGCACTCATGGCGCCCAACTCGCGCGTCGTCCCGTGGGATCCTTCGCCAGTCTTCTTGGCAGTCTTCCTCTGCTTACGGGGCTTGGCGAAGTGTCTCGCCCCTCCCCCTTCTTCCGCTTCTGCTTGGCATTGCCGGTGGCAGACGTGGTCTTGGCAGCGTTTGCTGACTTGTCAGTGGGCGCGCTCGTCCGCTTTGTCGCTGGCTTGTCCGTCGCCTTTGCAGCTTTCTTGCTCCTCGTCATGGGCGCCTGGCGAGCAGCACCGCCAGCAGTTCCCTCGCTCTCTGCAGCCTGAGACCGCTTCGCCATCAGCACTTTGCTGCAGTCAAGGTTCTTTGAGAAAGTGATTCTACAGTTGAATATATTGATGTGGACCAATTCGATTTAGAATCAAGAGGACTCTAAGTCAACGTTGACTTGGTATAAGTCGTTGTTGAGATGGCTTCAGTAACAAGTGTCTAAGCCAGCGTAGATACGTTCCAAGTCGTAGTCGACTTGGTGACTCAATGAGAGATGTACGAGTAGATGCACATGGTTATCTTTACAAAAAGATGCAGAAGTGGCGAGATAAGCGCCAACACAAGAGTGGATACGTCAAATTAGAGATTTACTGAAGCTACCAGTCACCACTTCGGCATTGCCGGAGCACGTTAGCGATCACGCATAAACTCTTCCAGCGTGATGATGTATTCGCGCGGCATATCGACGGTGGTCAGCTCATCATCGATGTGCAGCTCATCGACGATGTCCACCTCGTTGTCGAGGCGCGGCTCCTCCAGTGCGTTGCGTCTCCAGGTGTTATAGTACTCCATGAAAGTGCGACCAGGGATAGTGTGGCCAGCACGGTTAGCTCGTTCCAAGGGCCGTGTTGCTTCCGTTATGCTACGGGGGCATTCGAACGAAGCAACCGCAAGCATGTCCGGGGAAATGTGCAGATCCAGATAGCGCTCAAAATCATCCATCCGAAGGTTGCAGTTGTCGACGATAACGACATCCACGCCACGGTCGGGGCTGCAACACAGGAGTTCTCTGCATTGTTCGTAGCAGCGTCTAGGCGCCTCCAAATGCCGATTCGCGTCGAACACATAGGATCTTCCGCGCAGGACGAAGAGGCCAGCTGAGTCAGCTGAGCAAACCGATGCGCGGAAATCAAACGTTGCTGCATAATGAGCGACCTCTAGAGCAAACATTGTCTTGCCACTGCCCGGGAGGCCTCTCATGATCACGAAGAGCCGAGGCGGGTACTGCATATACGCGCGCCGGTCCATCCGATACGCCCGGTAGTCGTCAACGATTCGTCGGGCTTTGAACTCCATTTCTCACACGTCGAATGTCGTCGAACCTGAAAATTGACGACTGGGTCTGCTACGGTTCTAACGGGCAAGTCCGGGAAAGGGAAGACGGCATTTCTTAGAACTTTCACGTCCAAGATTCCGCTTCTGATGTTGACCACACCATATCACCGAACATAAGTCAACATTGACCTGGGATAGTCAACATCGACATCTTGGCCGGACCAGTTCCGCTGGCGACCGTCGGCAAGCATTCCGGTGAGCCCGGCCACAGCGGCACGGCGAGCGTAGCGGTAGCGGGGACAACGAGAGCAGCATGACGACCATGGCGGCGGCCGGCACAGCGAGAGCAGCACGACGAGCATGGCGGCGGCCGGCATGGGCGACGATTTCTGTTGGACATCGGTCTTGGTAACCGAACCGAAGACGGAGCGGAGAAGGCATCCTGCAGCTTGGTAGTCCAGGACGAGAGGTCGCGGACGGCTTGGGGTGGTATTGCTTGAACTGTCGGCACGGCGCGTAGAACTGAAGAACCAGGGGGGGGGGGATTTGGACAAGTCGTTGTCATGGCCGCGCTGGGCGGGTTCGTAGGCGCGTTTCAAGCTCCTTTGTGGGCTTATTAATGCGAAACCGGCGCAGCTTCCGCGCTACAGTAGACCACTCCAAACGACGGTTTTGCTGCGCGTACTGAAACACGAGTCTGACTAGCAACTTGTCGGCATCGTCCGAGAACGTCGGCAGCATGAATCGGGTGTATCTGGAGTGACTGGATAACTAGCATACTTAAACGAAGTGACTACAATCCATACTATAATCAAGACGATTACACATGTTCAGTTGTTGCAGTAATTTCGATACACGCGTACAATTCCTTGACGTCTTTTTGCATAGTGAAACCAAGTTCATTACACGGGTTTTGTGTTAGCACTGCAAAGGAGCTTTCACTTGAGCATCTCCGCCAAACCTCGCTAACTGTAGGGATGAATGGCAAATAAGAACACCCGCATAACATGCTGGTCGTCGCCCGCAACGGCTTTGTGACGGCCGAGATCACACACAGGCGCTTCGATTTTACCGAGCATCCTAAAGCTAGTGGTGGTGATGGTATGAAGCGCGGAGGGCACCCTTGTGCAGCCGAATACTTGCTAAAATAGTATCACTGACAAGCAAGGATATTTGACCAATCAAAGTGCGTTCATCTTGCTGACAGCTTGCAACAACTCATCAGCAAGATTTGACAATCAAAAAATTCGAATATTGACCAATCAAAGTGTGCTCATCTTATTCACAGGCCGCACCGCCACCACGACCGGCAGCAGCGGCGGCAGCATCAGCGGCAGCCTGTCAATAAGATGAGCGCAGTCATACCTCACAGAATCTCGAAGATAGTATTTGTTCATGCAGCAAACCACATTAACCACGAATATACTAGACAAGATCATACCTATAGCTACACTACACGAATGGGTCAATTGGTGGTTGTGCTCTCCTTGCGTTTTGAGCGCGCGCCATTCTTTTCAGGAGATCTCACGGCTCGAGGTGGCGCGCCGTGCGTTGGAAACGGATGCCATGGTAGCGGTTCAGGTGACGACGCAGAGACAGAGGCGTTCCCTTAAAGGTGCAGTTCCACACAATGCAGAACGGGTCGTCAATTCCACGCGTATCGTCGATTTCAGGAACCACGGTGGGGCGGTGGTCGTCTGGGCGGTCGTAGAATGGTGAATCAAGGTACGCGTGGAGACAAATGTTGTTTGTATCGTACCCGACAGGCGCGAGAATGAAGTCTCCACGGAAAAGAACAATGTCCCCCTTGTTCAGCTCCAGCAACTTCCGGTTTGATCGGAGTGCGAGCCTCTCGTTCCACCCGTACGCGTAATAGCACGTGTCATCGTTGGTGGTGACCACAATCGATCCAGGTAGAGCACTCGTGTCCATGATGTCGGCACCAAGCGGAACCGTGATAAATTCTCTACGAGGTGGTTGGTCTTCCGTGCCAGCCGGAGTCTTGTTGAAGTGCCAGTCATGCGCACTTGCGTCCGGGAAAAACGTTCGGTAGAACCGCTGCAGCAAGCGCGACATTTCACGGGCGTCTTGGTCCGGCACAGCAGCTTTGACACGAACTTGTTCCTCGGTCATGTCGTTCACTTCCTCTTCAAACCAGCCATCGATTTGGCGTGCGATCGACCGCCAGGAGTTGATCGTGTCGACGTGGACAGCACCGTAGAAGATGACGTAGCCCTTTGTAGCGAATCTCTCTCGGACTTGCATGACTTCGGTGAGGTTGCAGTGGTGACACAATGGTTGGGTGCGTGCGACGCAGCGGAATTGAGAATAAGCATGTAGACATGCATATCCAATGGCCAAGGACATAAGCCCAACTCCCCAGGCCTGCAGCACTGCCACGGTTTGGTGAGAAGAAGACGACCCTTGATGGGGAGATGCGATAACTGACACCCATTGCCTCCCGTGCGTGCCTGGACCATCGATAAAATTATGGTCCATGAGCTCAGCGAGGAGGCGTCCATGAAACTATTGTGCTCGCATCAGACACCCATTGCCTCCCGTGCGTGCCTGGACCATCGATAAAATTATGGTCCATGAGCTCAGCGAGGAGGCGTTCATGAAACTATTGTGCTCGCATCAGTTTAAATGTGAGAAACTGTCGTCGCTGGTGTTGTTGCTGGCCACCATCACGGAGTCTCTGCTGTTACCGATCTGCGAGCGCTGTGCGAGCTCCTTATCGGATGCCATGTTAACGCTGAGTCGTGAGGAATTTTGCCGTGGATTTAGGTCATCGCACGGTAAACGGTAGTGTGATGGTCCATCCACAAAATTGTGATCCCCGATGCCACGGCCGAAGCATCTCCAACCATGGACCATCGTTAGAATTATGAACCACTAGCTACGAGGCGCGTTCTTAAAATTGAGATAATGAGCGGATGCGGGTGGGGCTGTCAAGATGAGGTTTAGCTTGACCTGTAAGATAGCGTGGTGTGAGTAGGTTTCGATGTCTGCCAACCTTTATGCCTATGTGTGTTCAATATAAGATACCGTATCATTGCCACTAAGTTGGTGGCACCAGCCCCCGTGATTACAAAATAAGCGGTCATGCACGCCTCACAATTCGTTTTACAATGCTTCCTGAGTAGCACACGAGCCGGTTTTGCTGCGGTGATGCTTCATGTTGAAGCTAAAGCGTAATATTTGTTGTGAGAAGTGGCTCGTATCTTTTGAACAAGACCAATACGTACCGTACCGCCATATCGTCGAACTAAACCGCTTCGCCATCTCGCAATTGAAATCTCCTGGTGTCATTGCGCATTTTCAATCATGGTGGGCAAGCCTCGCCACGACGCGGAAGCCACGAAGCTGACCAAGAAATCGATGAAGAGCGCCGCGAAGGTTGTCATCCGCGAACAGCACATCGATGTTCCTGCAACGAGCAATGAGACCGCTGCACCGCAACAACCATCACTGACGCCGTACGAACGGATGCGCCAATTGCTGGCGCAGCGAGATCCCGTTGCTGGACCAGTTGTCGTGGACACGGCCGAAGGTATGCGTTGTTGCAGCTCCAGGGCGGTTCTCAATGGTGCAGATGGTTTCCTATGCATTGATGCGTTTTCGCCAGGTTTGAAGCGTCACGTTCAAGGCAGCGAGTGTGACTGTAAGGCGTGCATACGGATGAAGCTGCTTTGGATTTCTGGTCATAAGTACAAGGACTGGAGACTCGCTCGGCTTCATCTCGTTGATGCGAATGCGCCAGAAAGTCTCGAGGAGATGCTGAAAGTATGAGTGTGCATTCCAAGTTGCTCGCTGCGCGCTTCTAACCAAATGTGCTATAGGTGTTTCGAGACAGGTACGAAAGCAATCGCCAAGAAATCGACTCGCTTCTGGTGACTGCTACGGTGTGGAACGTGGAGAGTGACTCCGAGCTTTTGCCGACGCCGGGCTGCGTTGTCGAAATTAGCGACTACACCAATCTTCAGCTCTACGGTGACACACAATGTCAACTCACGACCCGACTGAGTCAGATCAACTGGGAAGGGAAAGCGCTGTAAGCAAGGGTCTACGTGTGCGCTGTGCATATAATAGTAGTAGTAACATAGTTGTAATTACGTGCATAAATCATCGGATTTAAGGGGAAATGGGTACACGTTTCGTCCGTCTTGCGCTGCCGTATCATTCGTGAATTCGAGACGCAGCCCCCAGGTGAGAACGCCTTCTTGAGGCTTTTGAGAGGCTGCTACCACGCTAATTGACTTTGTGCAGATGACCAAACGGCCGGGGTCGTCCAACTACACTACCAGCGAGATGAAGTGCTTGCTGGCCCTCGTGCAGAGTCACCTGCCGGCCTCCAAGAGAGACTGGGACCTCGTGGCGGCCGCGTACAACACAAGAAAAGAGCCTCGATGGAAGCCGAGAAACGCAGTGAGCCTTACGAGGAAGTATCGCAATATGTGCTTGGTGTCCAACAAAGTTGAAGCGGAGCTTGCCAGCACCATAAGGCGGGTGCAAACCATGATGAAGAAGCAGAAAACGCCACAAACCAGAGCAGCAAACCCGATCTCCGCCGCTGTTATATCAGGACCGACAAGCGTTCATGCTGCAGCACTGAAGTCCCTCGATGTCGTGCCGCCGTCTTCAGTCCCAAGTCGTTCAGGAGTGCAAGAAAGCGCTGGTGACGAGGTGCGGCTTTATGAGTGGGTGGAGGAAGGTGCGGCGCCGCCTCTGGATTGTGAAGGCAGCGGCATAGTGGCTGTTTCACAGTGGCTTCAAACGGTTTCGAAGCAGCTCACCACGGAACGAGGGGAAGCCCATCGGAAGCATCGAGAGATCATCAAGGGAATTTCGCCGCTGAAAGTCACGCTTGATTATCTTGTCGTGCAGCTACAATGATGTAGCCAAGCCAACATCACAATATATATGTCTTCAGCAGAGATTACACAAATTATGGCTCTCCAAAGACACTAATTAGACGGTAGGGCTACGTCCGAACGCTCATGCAGCATCGGCAGAAACTCCAGCAGCATCCACGACAGCTCGCACTGTGCGCAACTTCAAGTATCTGCACGATACCGTAGTGGCTCATAAATTTAAAGATGATCCAAGCATTCGACCTATCGCATCTGCACAGTCATTTTCGTTTTTGCATTGACTTCCGCACGCAATGCCAGGGCGTGGCGAAGGCATCCAAGGCTCTGGAAGAGGAGGGGCTAAGCGTCACCGCAAGATCCTCCGCGACTCTATTCAGGGCCTCACCAATCCGTCAATACGGCGTCTTGCTCGCCGCGCCGGCGTGGTTCGAATCTCTGGGCTTATCTATCAAGAGACACGGGCGGTGCTCAGAGTGTACCTGAGCAGCGTAATTCGAGATGCCATGACCTATGCAGAACACGCTAACAGAAAGACAATCATGTACATGGACATCCTGTATGCTCTCAAGCGCCAAGGTCAGACCCTCTACGGCTTCAAGACGTAAGATAGAATCGTGCAACATTGTGTATCAAAATTAATTGAACGAAACTTTTCCCGGTATTGTGTAGACTACTATTACTCTGTGATTTTGATTGAAGATGCCCCACATCGAAAAACCAATCTGGGACACGATCTGTGATTTGATTGGCCAATAACCCACACGTCTGGCAACCCGCTAGCAACGGTTCAACGAGCAGCACGGTGTCTGTGTCCAGCATCTCAGGCAATGGCGCAGGCAGATACTTGTCACTCAGTCTTGCCCCCGATCCTCCACCACGTTCTGCGCCATTCTGTAGGGAGGCGTTGCTAAAACGGCGTATCCTATGTAAGTCGACAGGCCTCAACGCATTTCACCGATCTCTTCTAGCTAATCGGAACATTCTAGAGGTTAGCGGATTGATGGGAAGGAAATCAAACGGTTTCTTGGCAAAGCGCTTCAAGCTCAGGCCCTCACTTTGCCACGAACCATGCAGGCAGCCGAAGAGACCTGGCGACAGACGATTGAAGACGAAGAGGCTGCCTCTGCGGCGGTTGTTGAGGCGGAGAGGGCCCTTCAGCAACTCTTGGAGCACCACCTACCCAGCAGCCCAACGGTGGATAATGCGGAGTCGGAGCTAGACCTGCGACGCTCTGAATACGAATGTATGCAGCAGGCAACGGACGAAGCCGACGCTATATTCAATCACGCGCAGTGGGAGGTTATCGTGGCAGAGCGCGATCACCGTCGGGCGGAACACGAACAGCGCGCTCAGGCAGTGTTGCAGCAGTCGCGACCACGACAGCTGCACGCCTCGACCATCATGGTCACGCCTTCGCACACAAATGAACAGGACGAGGTTCGCTGCGGTGGCGTTGAAGACAGTTCGAGCAGTGGTAATGCAAGAGACCCCCCGACCGACTCGCTCATGGCTATGGCCATAGTTGCTTCCCAAGCGTTTGGAGTTTCGCCTAGTCCGCCGGCTCTAGCATTAACTCAAACTCAAACGGCTGGCTATCTATCGGAGCGTGAATCTGAGACAAAGAGTCAAGATGCTGACAGCGATGCCAATGATGAGAGTTCTGAAAGCGTTGAGTCGTCGGAGTTTGTTCCCAGTACCGAGACGGAGGATTCTGAGTCTTCTAGCTGAGATCGCGAGTTAACTATACCTCGTACGAGAAGTGCTGGAGAGTTTGTAGGTGCACATTCACAACAATGGGAGCGGAACGCGAGAGTATCAAGCGCGAGTGGGCGAAACTGGAAATGGAAAAATCCCGGCACGATTTCCACGTGAGAGCTGCTGGCAACGCTATACCAAGCTAGACCTGTTATTTCAAGCTTCCGCTAAGCGATTCAATATCATGTATGTACTTGGAGCACAACGCTATCATTAAGTACCTTAACCTCTTGGGGCACTTCAAAGTGCCAACATTAATTCTGGCGAAACCCCGCTCGAACATCCGCAAGATGCTGCACTTCGGCGTCTCGACGAGCACGGTGGTCGGCCAGTATACAGGCTACCACTTCTTGCACATATCGTGCTTCTGCTCCAGCTGTTTCTTCCCGTGCCGCCATCCAGCGTCGGTGCATCGCTTGGAGAGTATCGCCAGCTTGTCCTATGGTTTCGGCGTCTGCACCCGAACGACCAAGCTGGAAGACATTTTGGGCGGCTTGGACAACGTTTACGAATTCACCTTGCTCGACCGAGATTGCGCGAGTCATAGCAGCTCTGGCTTCTCTCCGATCCCGATGAGCTTGCTCTCCAGCAGTTCTTGCATCCATGGATGCACCTATAACAGCACAGTAAACATCAATACTGCGTCCACATCATAGTCTCAAGAACAATTGCACCGCAATACCCACGCAGAAAAGCAACCGAAAATGAAAGAAAACTGAGACTGACAGCATTATCGTGATTGACAGAAGCTGACCTTCAACAACTAGCCAGTAAATTCACCACAAC
Organism: Phytophthora x cambivora; assembly: GCA_033557925.1. Classification (NCBI taxonomy): domain Eukaryota; phylum Oomycota; class Peronosporomycetes; order Peronosporales; family Peronosporaceae; genus Phytophthora; species Phytophthora x cambivora. The sequence goes on along the minus strand of JAUCEB010000015.1, from coordinate 1,375,713 downwards.
AACTATTGCAGAGATCTATATTTTCAATAAATCGCAGCTTATCATTGCACATACGTCGTACGAGAAGTGCTGGAGAGTTTGTAGGTGCACATTCGTAACTAAATTGCAATTTTGATGAAAATCGTGTTCTGCATCGCTCGTGTTGTTTTAATGCCTCATGTGCCTAGCTGCTGCCGCGCCACAACCATGACCAGCAGCAGCGGCAGCAGCAGTATTGCTGGACGATGCAGATGAAGCCGGGGTCAGTGCAAGATACAACACACAACGCAACTTTATGTTGGACTAGTTATCTCACTAGCATCACACAAAGTGACTATGTTGACATCAATTACCAAACATTAGCTTCTTGATCATGCCAACATTGTCTCGGCTCGCACAGTTGCTCTTCATTGCTCCGTTCTATCTTTCGAGCGACTATAGCCATTGCTCAGTAGGTCTGTGCACATAAGATGAAGTTCGAGCAAATCATTGTTGGCTTTATTAGCGCTTGAAACAAGTAACCTCTTCCTAGGTGTCGACTGCTTACTTTGCCGGATGTGCCGGAGGTTAACGATCGCGCATGAACTCGTCCAGCTTGACAACGTAGTCATGGCTGCATGAATGATGCAGCCGGGTTGGGAAGACGCGGCGCCAGATCTCATAGTACTCCATGAAAGTGGGCTCTGGTATGTCATGGCCAACAGCGATAGCACGTTCCAAAAGTATGGTTGCTTCGACCGGACCACGCGGGCATTCAAACGAAGCAACTGCAAGCTTGTCTGAACGTATCTGGAGATCCAGATAGCGCTTCAATTCGAGCACCCGGAGGTTGGTGTTGTCAACGATGACAATATCGACGCCTCGGTCCAGGCGGCACTCTAATGCTTCGCGGCACTGCGTGTAGCATGTTTCATGCGCTTCATGGAGTTGGTTCGGATCGAACACGTAGGTCCCCCCACGCTGGAAAAACTTGTCGGCAGAGCAGATAAGCGTGGACAAGCCGAACTGATCAGCATATCGAGCAACCTCCAGTGCAAACGTCGACTTGCCACTTCCTGGGAGGCCCCTCATGATCAGGAACAGTCGAGGCGGGTGATTCATGCGCTCGCGATAGTCATCACGGTGGGCCCTGTAGTCGTCGACGAGATTGTACGCTTCGCGCTCCATTCTTGACAGTTGGTAAATGAGGACGTTGAAGTAATTGTGCAAGCTCTTTTGCACTTGAGAAAAAATTCAAAATTGATCCTCTTGAGATCTAATAGCTAATTTCAAAATCGATTCTCTTGAGATCTAATAGCTAATTTCAAAATTGATTCTCTTGAGATCTAATAGATTATTTCAAGAACTTCTAACAGTGATATCTGACACAGAATACATGGACTCGTGTTACCCTGTAGAGGCTACGCATCTACCCCGCCGTAGTCGAGATTGTTTGGACGAAGGCTCGCCCGTCATGTCGTCCTTGCCGGCCACCTTGGGTGGGGCGAACTTGACATGGTAGCTGCGGCCGCCAGCCGAGTGCACGCGGCGGCCCGAGATGCGCTCCAATCGTTGTGTAAGCCCCACCGTTGCAGGCACATCTACCCAGTGCAGCCTGCCGCTATCTATAACATGCTGGTCGTCGCACGCAACGGCTTCGTGGCGGACGAGATCACACACAGGCGCTTCGATTTTACCGAGCTTCCTAAAGCTAGTGGTGGTGATGGTATGAAGCGCGGAGGGCACCCTTGTGCAGCCGAATACTTGCACTAAAATAGTATCACTGACAAGCAAGGATATTTGACCAATCAAAGTGCGTTCATCTTGCTGACAGCTTGCAACAACTCATCAGCAAGATTTGACAATCAAAAAATTGAATATTGACCAATCAAAGTGCGGTCATCTTAGTGACAGCTTGTCAACGGAGCTATGTGCAAGATTTCAAGATCAAAAAATCGAATATTGATAACTTGAAGTGCATTTATCTTCTGGACAGCTTGTATGCTAAGCTCATGTGAAAGATAAGAAAATCAAGATGCTGTCATTTAGCAAGCCAAAATTGTTCGCCCGACAAAGCTACTAATCGCTCTGTTTCTCCAAGTTTTCCACGAAACGTTGAATCGAGAGGCAACGCTGGTGGAACGAGGGGTGGTCTGTCTTATCAACAGCACCAGGTTCGTGGCACAGCAAGTTCCGAGTTTTAAAAAACTCATCGAGGTCTTGTTCCAGGCTGGCTGTGTCTTCTGATTTGACTTTTTTCATTTGCTCGACGACGACACGGTATCGTTCCAGTCTTGGCATTTTCAAGTCTGTTTGTAAAACCAGCAACACAACATAAGTGAGCAAGAAAGCAAGTGCACTACATTCCAAAAAATACGTACACTCACAGAACCGTTTCGCGACAAAGGCTTGAATGCAGTGCTCCGTGTCGCAGCATGCAGCGTACGAGTCCAGCTTCATCTTCAATTCATTGGCGCGTTTGATCTCTTGACTCGCAACATCGCGGTCATGTTTTGCCGTGTCAATTGCACGCTGCCAATCAGCATAGCGTTGCACTTGGAAATCGTGTCGGGATTGTTCCCTTTCCAGTTTCGCCCACTCGCCCTTGATACGCTCGAGTTCCGCTTTCAGGCCCTCAGATTGTGCGACAAGCACCCGCTCCTTTCTAGCAAGTCTGTTGTCAAACGCAACTAGCTCTGTTTGTCTGGTGGTCTCTGCTTCCATTTTTCGTTCCAGCTCTGCTACTTTATCCTTGACTTCATTCACTTCGCCTCCAACTTCGGCAGACTTGCCGCGCCCCGTCACCACTTCCTTGAGAGCGCTGTTCATTGCCTTCACTTCGTTCAATTTGTTCTGTATCTTCCCAATTTCCACTTCGTAAGACTTCTTCAGCTTCGAAATCGCCAGACTATGCTGCTCCTCCTGGTGCTTACTGTCCACTTCGAGCTGCTTGCACTTCGCAACGTCTTCCTTGTGCTGCACGTCCAACATCGCGATCTCTTCTTTCAAAGCTTCAATGTTTTCCACGGGTTCGCGTGCATCAATTTCACGCTGCTCAGCCAACGCCTTCTTGAGAAGCACTTTCAACTCGGGCTCCTTGGTCCTCAACTCCTCTGCGTGGTCCTTGAAGTCCTTGAAATATTCCGTGGTTGAAAGTCTTTGATAGTCCACGCCTTTATGGGCGTTTCGTGCCGCAAGATATCGATCAGCGAAAACCGCCAACATGGATGGACTCAACTTGAATTTGTCACCTGACCTGCGTTTGCTCAACTGGCGCTTGCCGCGTTTCATTCGTTTATGCATTTTTTTCAGCGCCGGCACCGCCTCGGCAAGATCGGCCAGCGATAGTTCTTGCTCATCAGCCGATATCACATTGTTTTCACCACGTGTCGGTCCTGTCATTTCGCCCTCAACATCCTCAGTAGGCTTGTCCGTCACACTTGGCTGCCGCGTCGTCACTCCCCCAACACCTTTAACGACCTTGTCCGCCGTATTTCTTGTCACCTTCCGGGTCTTATTCTTCGTTGCCTCGCCATCGACCTGGTCCTCGTCTTGGTCGCGCTTTCGCTTGCTTCGACAAGTGCCTTCAGAAGATGCTTGTGAAGGCTTGAGCTTGCTGGTTGCCTGGGGTCGAACGTTCGTATTCTTGCCGCTCGTCTTGCCGCTATTCTTGGTGGCTCTGGGCATGTCAGCAACAGCAGAACGGCGCTGAGTAGCAGAAGATCCTTGTGAAGGCTTGGACTTGCAGGCTGCTTAGGGTCGAGTTTTAGTCTTCTTGCCGCTCGCCTACCGACAGTAAAAATGTAGAGCAACGTATCTCAATGATTTTCAAAACTGATAAACGGCTAAATCGAATACGATTCAATTGGCAGGCTATAGTTTCCTGAAGGACAAGCTTTTTTATTTGCAGCAGTCGTGCCGCTATTTCCTTCCTTCTCAGTTGAAGTGGGCTTAGCCTCGTCGCGGACGTTCACTTGAGTTTAGTATGGTATACTCTAGCCTACTGATAACGGAGGCTGTGCTCGAGCACAGTTCTCCCGCAATCCCGAATCTGCTAAGTGGGCGAACAGTGTCTTCTGCCGTTCCTCTGCTCTGCGCGCAATACAATCTTCCATGACCAGAACTAATCGCAAAGCTCCTCGCTCGGCGGCCCAGCGGGCGGCAGACCTCGCTCTGTTCATTCAAGTTACCCGCCGCTGTACTGCTAACATGCCAGAACCCATATCTCCAAAACCTGGTGACGCCCGTGTCGCTGCTCCTGGACTCCGTGACCGCGCTGCTGCTGGAAAATCCGGTGACGCCGACGCTGCTGCTGAACTTGGTGAAGCGCAAGCTGCGAGTGCTGACGAAGCCTAGCTCACCTGGACTCCACTGCTAGCTTGTGTACTCGGAGGGTAGCCTAGAGTAGCGAAGTTGACATTTTTACTGGCATGCGTGATGAAACATTGAATGGAGCTCATATTTTTGAAGTTGTCATGCTATTTGTTTCCAGCTGTCATTGCTTCTACTAGCCAAGCGCCGCCGCTACGCAGTGGTAGATTTTATTAGTTGGAGACGTCCTCTACGGCAGTGGCGCTCCCCGTCCCGCTCGCCTCGTCGGCTCGCTGCACTACTCGCGGTGCTGTGTTGGCGAGTCCAATGTAGCTTGCCCTGCAGGCTGCAGGAGATTTCACCTGCTCAGTGGGGTTGAAGTGGGATCCATGTCTTTTTACGTCAACAAAGTAAAACCCCTATTTAAAAATGTTTTAAAGCGTGTAGAAATCCCTTTTTACATGCAAATGTAAACATGTAAAAACAAAAATGCTAACACTGCCCCCACGGTCACAGAATTAGGCCAACGATGTCATTTTGCAGAGAAGCGCCAAGCCGAAGCCCAACGCATTCGATTCAAGTACTCTGACCGGATTCCGGTGTGTATGTTTTACCGGTATATATTCACTGGTGATATTCTGTCCAACTTTGCCAAATCCGATCGGTTTCAAGAATAGCCCCAATACAATTCCCAAGTCAGATTGGAATCACCCGAGGGCCGCATGTCATGGCTACATCCGTACTTAAGCGAGAAAGTATGTTATCGTGGTTTGGACTTCAATCAAAATTGATTCTCTTGAAATCTAATAGAAGCGAAAGGGGGAACGTTGTTCTTCGAACTACGTTCCTCCCCGGACCCCGGGTTCGGGCTTGCTAGTCACCACCCGTGATCCGTTCTCAAAAATTATACCGGTACCATTATCGGTTTTTAAAAATTGGGATTTTAAAATTTGGTCTTCTTGCTGAAGAACCGGCGAGGCTTTTTCGACCTGGGTCACCCTACTTTCTAGATCGGTTCTGTTGTCGTGGACATCGTCGTCGCCAGTGCAGACGATGGCCTATAATGATGGCTTTGCTTTCGATGCTAGAGAAACCTTGTTGGAGAAACTGCATGACGACGCCCTCAGACTGCTGCCACTCACGACCTTCCCGCACTGTGTCCCAACACAAGCCAATCGCGTCGTATCTCCTCTACTGTCTCGAGCCCGAGGGCTTCCAACACTCGGTCACGCGCCGCTTGTTTTGCCCAGGGCCGCGATTTCGACGCCATTGTGCATCAAAATCATCTTCTCGACGTGATGGAGCCATCATGTTTGGTTCTCTCTCTGTCCTTTGGCCTTCTCTTTGGCGTTGCATTGCGATGTCGCCCACTCCCATGATCTTTCACTATCCAGATCCGACTCAAGCACTACAGCAAAAATAAATAATTCGAGAAAACCGAAAACGTTTTGCGGTGATCCGGATCACCGCCAACTGTTTCAATTAGTACGCTACTAAAATGCATAAAACATCCATATTTAAGAAGATTCTCGACAGCTAGTTCAGTTCAATTAGTTATACGCTCAAACTTTGCAAGACTTCTTTCCATGCCAAATTTCAAAACGATGCGATAAGTCCTTATTTTTGCCCCCCATAAGGACCCTGCGGGTTCTTACGGGCATTGCGTGTTAAAACAACTAGTACAATTTACATAACAAGATTTTACTTTTACTTAGTACTCTGTACTTTTAAAATCGGCAATTGTACTTGCTCATAAGTAAAGGGCCAAAAGTGCCGGTACTGCTTAGTCCTAGCGAAGCTCGTCAGTTCTGGCGCCAGCAAGACCAGCAGAATCCGACCCAGCTTTCGTACGCAGCAGCCGAGGGTGGCAAGTACGGGCCTGAGTCCAAGTTCGAGCCCATGTCTGCTGCGGACAAACTTCGCTCGCCTGTTGCACGCAGTCAAGTTGCTGTCGTCGAGGCTCCACGAGACAACGCAATGGCTGCTGGGATTCTAGTGACCTCCGTGACCACAACGACCGTGGAAGAGGAGGAGGAGTTCGAGTCTGGCCACCTCCACCGCTCGGTACCTGCTGTCGACGCTGTGGATATCGCGGTCGTAATCGACTCCCAGCAGCCTATCGAGCGTGAAAACGTCGAGCGTGAAGAGCCCAATGACCAGAAGCCTACAGCTGCTATCGTACAGATTGAGGAGACTCGCAGAAGTATCCCGTCCGATGTCACGCCCACGCACGTCGGAGCTGCTGCTGCGCCTCAGCAGAAGCAGATTCGAGACAGTGAACGCCGCACAACGGTGTTGATCGACGGTGCCGAGCCGGACATCGAGCTGGACGAGCACTACGTTGAAATCGAGAGTCCCCGACCCAGCCACGGCCTCAACGACGAAGACGCGTGGGCTGTCACGCCGCGCTCGCTTGCGTGGAGTCACCTGCGCCTGAACCGCAAGAGCTGGAAGAAGACCGGCACGTCGCCGTCGGGAAGCACCGAAGTCGTTCTGGACGATGTGAGCGGGTCCCTGCAGGCCGGTGAGTTCCTGGTGATCACCGGTCCGTCGAAGGACGAGAGTCTCGCTCTGCTCTCGTGCCTCGCCGGGTATCAAGACGCGATGGAGGGCAACGTGACGGTCAACGGACGGCAATGGAACGAGAAGATGAACCGCTACGTCGCCTACGTCATGCGCGAGGACCTGTTCTACGAGACGCTGACGGTGCACGAGCACCTCGTCCTCCAGGCGCAGCTTCGCATGCGTCGCACGCACTCAGATGCAATGTGCTTGGAGCGTGTGGAGCGTGTCATGGAGGACATGGGGCTGTCCGACTGTCGGGACAAGTTGATCGGCGGTGGCATCTCGCTTCGTGGCATCACGCGGGGCGAGCGCAAGCTGCTCGCGCTGGCCACTGCGCTGTTGACCAACCCGTCCATTGTGCTGGTGGAGGAGCCCACCGACGGTCTCGACACGTTCAGCGCCGAGAAGATCGTCGCCAAGCTGCGGTGGCTCGCGTTCGAGAAGCGGTTGACCGTGGCGGTGACGCTGCATCACCCGTCCTCGCACTTCTACGGGCTCTACGACGTGCTGTACCTGGTGGCCGATGCTTCGTGTGTGTACGACGGCAAGGCGGCGGACTGCGTCGCCTACTTCTCGACCATCGGCTACCAGTGTCCCGAGTACATGAGTCCCATGGACTACTTCATGCTTCAAATGGTCGTCGGCGACAGAGCATCGGACGACGAAGGCGTCGCTCGGGTCGACATACTGAAGCGCGAGTGGGCGAACCGCAACGCTGCGGTGTACGCTGACAACGCCGCGCGAGCGGCGGCTGCAAGTGAAGACGCTGTCGTGGATGACTACGACTGCAAACACCGCTACTACCACATGGGGTGCTGCGGTCAGCTGTGGCTGCTGTGGACGCGCCACATCCGTCGACTCTCTCGCTATGGCTTCGTCTTCTGGTGGCACCTGCTCGCTGCGCTGTTGATCGGCGTGGTCTTTGGCCTCGTCTACCTGCAGCTCGACCTGAACGACCAGAAGGGAATCCAGAACTTCTCTGGGTGCTTCTTCTACGTGGTCGTGGTGCTCATGCTCTTCATCACCTACAGGACGTTCGTGTTCATGCCGAGAGAGACCGCCATCGCCCTGCGAGAGCGTCAGGAATACCGTGGAGGCTGGTACCACCTGCTCTGCTGGTACGTCACCAAGCTCGTCGCTGAGCTTCCGGCGCTGATCATCCTGTCGATCGCCTTGTTCGTGCTCGTGTTCTTGCTCGTCGGTATCGGCCACGGCTTCAAGCTCTACGAGTACATGCAGATCGTGCTGGTGCTCGCTGGGTGGGCTGCGATCGGCCTCGGATTCCTGACGCTCGGCGTGCTGCGCCATGTCACGCTCGCGTTGTTCGTGTACGCCGTGTTGCTGGTGTTGTTCGTGGCATTCGGTGGGCTCCTCATCAACGTGACGGACATTCCGGACTGGCTGGTGTGGCTGCACTACATCTCCCCGGTCAAGTACAGCTACGAGGCCTTGATGAAGCTCTTCTGGAAGCGTGTCGACTCGATCGACTGCGACTGGACTGTGGAGGGCTGCGTGGCTCTCACGGGTGACGCAGTGCTCAAGTACTACAGCATGGAGAACCGCTCGGCTCTGGGCGACTCGCTCATCCTGTTCGCGATCTGCTTCGCCTTCTTCTTCGTCGCCTTCTGGTTCCTTCTTGCGCTAGCGAGCAAGCGCGTCAGCGGACTGCAGTGGCGCTACGACTGGAGCTTCAAGGGGGCGTTGGGCAGTGCGCAGCAGCGTATCGCCAACGCTTCGACGAGCGAGAAACACGCGGCCACGCGTAGCAGCGTGCACCGCGTCGTTGAGAGGAAGAGTCAACACAGTTCGTCCGCTGCCGAGGCGGACAACTACTACATCCGCGTCGAGACGCCGCGTGTTGGCGCGCAGGGGGTCTGTGACGCGCCGGCGATCACCTTGGGCTGGAGCAGCTTGTGGCTCAAGACCCAAAGCGACAAGAAGACCAAGAACGACCAGCAGTACCTGCTCAGTGACGCTAGCGGCTCGGCCAAGTGTGGCGAGTTGGTTCTCGTGACAGGTCCATCAAGCGAGTCGAACGTGGCGCTGCTGGAGAGTCTCGGTGGGCTCCAGAAGCGTCTGAAGGGCAAAGTGACATTGAACGGCGCAGTGTCGGGACCGCAGAAGACTGCGGAGTGCGCTGCGTACGTCGCGCGCGACGATTTGTTCTACGAGACGTTGACGGTGGAGGAGCACGTTCAATTCCAGGCTCAGCTGGTGGTTGGCAAGTCCAGCGGATGCTACGGACTGAGCTGTGGATCTGGTGCTGGCGAACTCGAAGCAGAGCGTGTGGAGATGGTTCTGGACGAGCTGGAGCTCGCGTCGAAGCGCCACATGCTCATCCGCTACTTGTCTGCTGCGGACATCAAGATGCTGGCGATTGCGACGGCGTTGCTCACGAACCCGTCGGTGCTGCTGGTCGAGGAGCCCACAAGCGGAATGGACTTCTACTCTTCGCAGCGCGTGGTGTTGAAGCTCCGCCAGTTGGCTCGTGGAGGACGCACAGTGCTGGTGACGATGTCGCACCCGTCCTCGCACCTGTACGCGCTGTTCGATGCGCTGTACCTGCTCGCCGGTGGAGCAGCCGTGTACCATGGCAAGGTGCGGGAGGCTGTGCCGTACTTCGCCTCGCTGGGCTACCAGTGCCCGCAGTACATGAGCCCCGTCGACTACTTCATCCGCCAAGTATCCGTGGGCGATGCCGGCCAGGCGACGCTCTTCAAGGAGGCTTGGTCCACGCGATACTCAGAGTTGTGTCTGGCGGACAACAGTGACGAGCAGGACGACGAGCAGAGCGCGGGGGTTAACCGCCGTCGTGTTGGATGCTGCGGTCAGCTTTCGCTGCTCTTCCAGCGCCACGTGCTGCGTCTTGCTCGCTACCGCGCGGTCTTCGGCTGGCACGCGCTGTGGATGATCGTGCTCGGCGTGATCTTCGGCCTCATCTTCCTACAGCTCGATCTGGACGACCAGCAGGACATTCAGAACTGGGCCGGCGCCTTCTTCTTCCTCGTCGTGCTGCAGATGCTGGTGAACGCGTACAGGACCTTCGTGTTCCTGCCGCGTGAGATGGCAGTCGCCGAGCGCGAGCACCGAAGCGGTCGCTACTACATGGTGTGCTGGTACCTCACCAAGGTGTTCACGGAGCTGCCGGCAATGATGGTGCTGTCGATTCTGCTGTTCGTGCCGGCCTACCTGTTGATCGGCATCGGACACGGCTTCAAGCTCTACTTCTTCATGCAGCTGGTGATGTGGCTCGCTGCGTGGAGTGCTGCGGGCATGGCGAGTCTGCTGCTTGGTCTGTTCCGTCGTGTGCGTGTGGCGTTGATCGTCTACATGCTGCTGCTGATCCTGTTCGTCGTCTTCGGTGGACTGCTGATCAACGTGGACGACGTGCCGGACTACCTCATCTGGCTGCACTACATTTCGCCGGTCAAGTACGGCTACGAGGCGCTCACGAAGCTCTTCTGGGGTCGCATCGCCTTCCTCGCCTGCGGTGGCGGCGATGGCAGTGGAAGTGGCAGCGGCAGCGTTGCGTTTGCTGGTACTGTGGGCGACGACTACGCGTTCAGCCAGTCCGGCTCGGGCTCGTTCGCAGATGACGACGGATGCATTGCTCACTCGGGTGATGAAGTACTGTCGCACTACAGCATGGAGTCTCGTGATGCACGCAGCGACAGCATCATTCTGCTGGAGCTCACGGTGCTGTACTTCTTCGTCGGCTACGCGTTGCTGTCGCTGCGTTGGCGTCAGTACAAAACGCGCCAGCAGCGGCATTCGACGCAGAACACTATCGACAACTAGATAGATGCTGACTTTGTGTGTAGGAATAGCTGAATATTGCGTACTTCGAACTACATGAAGTGGAATGAATAATAAGCTTATGAATTTGAACTGGTTTGTCGGCGATTAGGCGGCTTGGTCAAGAATCAACCGACACTGGCGTAACTCGAGCGTCGCCGAAGACGAAAGCCAAGTGCGTCAAGGTTGTTTAGGAAGTGCATCATTGGGGTTAGCAGATCGGACGTGTGGAGAACACTCTGCATGCCCCCCCCCCCCCCCCCCCCCCCCCCGCTGCTTGTCCCACTTGAACACCGTCTAGCTGTGCACCACGAACTCTCGTCCTAGCTGCTTGGAAGCAATCGCATTTCCTCTGGCACAGTTTGCCAAGTGCAAAAACACGTGACGTAGCGTACACTCAGCGATGACGATTTTTTGCGCGTGGCGTTGACATAACGTTAGTCAGCAGGACCACCTACGAATGTACTACGTATAATAGTACGTAAGTATGGAGTATCAGGTCTGACATTTTATTAGCGGTCAGCGTCCAGGAACCCTTTAGCACTGTCTGTCGAGTCCAGCTTTAGAACGTCCTTGCAGATGTTCTCTGGGGTCTTACTTTCCGTCATCCAGTGCTTGAACTGAGCGGTCTGTAGATCCTTCGCGAACTGCTCCGTCTTCTCGACCTTCGTGCCCGCTTGAATCATCGTCGCCAGCTTCTCGTCGCCGTAGGCCTTGGTGAGCGTCTGGATCACGGTTGCCTTCGAAAACGGATACTCTGCCATGAACGCTTTCACGTACAGGGTCCAAACGCTCAATAGTGGATTCGTCTCCAGCCTCGTCAAGTTTCAAGCGCTGCAGCATGTTTGCTGGGTGGTCGGGGTTAGCGATCCAGCTTTTCACCACCTCGTTCTTGAATTTCGTGGCCCCTGGGCCGTCGTCTACTGAAGCTAGGAGACGCAGGACACCTTCTTCGCCGTAGATGTTGTTGAAGGCTTCTAGGACAGTTAGCTGCTTCCTGGGGTACTTGGTGTTGTACGCCGTCAGATAGTTGGACCAAGTAGCAAATTGTGGGCTATCAAAAAGCCCAGCACCCGTCTTACTGAGTCTCTGTGCATCCATTACATCGAAGGGGCTGAAACCACTGTCCAACCAACGACTGATTTGCGTTGCCTCCTGTTTCGTGGGGATTGCCTTGATGTTAGTACTTTTCACTGCTGCGGCTGCCTTCTTTGACATCCCAGATCAGTCAACTTGATGCCAAAAACCCGTTCTTCTTCCTCCTCCTTCTCAGCAGCTGCAAATGTCTTGTGAGTCCTCAGGAGCCGTTTAGTAGAGAAGCTTTCCTCGTCGGTGAGACGACGGGCGATCAACTCGGATTCCGTCGAGGTCGAGGTGGCAGCGGAACTTGCAACGAGGAACGCAGCTGCCAGTGCAAAGTAGTGGACGCGCATGGCAGACTTCGTCGCTTTACCGGTAATTCAAGAGTGCGACTAAATTTACGTCGATCGCCGATTGACGTAAATTTGATCAACGATCGCTATGGATGAAAAAAACAGATCGTTTGCCATTCATTTCTGGAGATCCCGCAGCTCCTAATGAATTATTTGAACATTCAGGTGGACATAAAACGCACGATTGCCCTTGCAGACTCCTCTCTAGATTTATCATTTAAGTGTGTGGTAAGTGGCCTTCTATTTGAGCTTATCTAGATTTATCATTTAAAGCCCCCCCCCAGGTGGCTAAAAGCGGCTCTGAATGACAGATGTTTCAATTTCCTTTCGGTTGCCGACTCCTCATCGTCACTACATGTAGCAACAGATCTTCAAGCTACGCGATGTAATTTAGCAGAGCGCTGGCTTATTGGTCCTGATGACGTGTATCAAGCAGCTTGGCATTTAGCGGTGCACCCAGATAGCGACACCACAGACTACTGTTTCCGTTTTCGACCTACTACGTAGTACAACTGAAGAAATGATTCTTAAAAGAAAAAGATGATCGAAAAGAATGGAAACCCATGCATCACAGCGCAGTGTCTGGGAAAACTTGAATTATGGGATTTCTTGTTCCCCCTCCGAAAAGCTGCAAATAACAACAGTTCCGATTGCCCACGAAAACTAAATCGAATCGATAACCCCACGGGCAAATACACAAGAGTGGATAGCAAACAATTCGAGAGATATCTATTATTCGCTTTCAAATCACACATTGCTTGTTCAGGACTCGACATTTTCGCAGACGAAATGGTTACTAGCGCTAGTTCGCGCGCAACACCGCCATTTTTGCTGCCGCAATAGCACTCTTCTTGTTACTGATGAGCGCGTCGCGCAAGGCAGTCAAAGCGTCTATCTTTGCCTGCGAGACCGATGAGCGACCCATAGCCACCGCCGCCCAAGTAGTACCCCAGTGGCCAGCGTATTTCTCAAGCTTCTTCACTTGTGCGGTGGACAAAGGACTGCGTTCCTCTTCGTCCTCAACAGTGAAACCACGTTCCTCGGCGTCCAGGGAGTCTTCGGACTCGTCTTCTTCCTCCTTGAAGAGCTTGTTGTTGCTCCTCAGAAGGCGCTGGCTCGGACTACCGCGCACCACCTTGGAGATCTTGGCCTGGTCGGAAGTGGCAGCAGCAAACGTGTCGCTTGCGAAAAGGAAGGACGCTACGGCAACCACCAGAACTTGAGAGAGACGCATGGCGTTTGTTGTTTGGCTTGAGGGCTTGAGCAGACGAAAGAAAGTTGCAAAGTGGGGATCGAGCTGCCCCATGCCAAAGACGTCCTATCGCCACAATGTCTGCTGCACGGCATTGGCAACGTCGTTGCGATGCGGGATTACCTGGTATTGATGCGACCGCGGCAGGTGTTGTTGCAGTACAACAGATGACCACTCTGCTTCGATTTGTAAAACAATTTGCCTTGAGACAATTCGTACTACCGTCATGTATGTATGCATGTAAACGCGTTTCGCGAGCCGTCTTGCCACCGGAGTGGCTCAACTTCCGCATGCGTCGGGTTATCTCTCATTCTCTACGTTTCTCTCTTCTCTCGGCCAGAGTCCATTAAGCGGCGCGTACGCTATCCGCGCCGGACAAGTTTATGGTCAGGACATATTGATGGTCAGTGTCCTATTTACAAATTTAGGTCAATAAGAAAAATGGGTACGATAAATTTATGGACAAAAACTATTTTCACTTGAGTTTAGTATGGTTCACGGTACTTTTATCCTAACAGATCCTGTTAGGACCAAAATCGACCCACCCCATACTCAAAGCAAGTGAAATCGATTTTTGTCCTTAAATGGAGCGATTCCCGCAGCCGTTTGGGATGGAACAGAACCAGACCCAATAAGAAACGTGTATAAAAGGGGCGGGGATAAACGTCTGAGCCAATCAAAAGTGGGTACCCCCTCGCACAGACAATTTTAGGAGCCTCAGACTTGTCACTGCGGGAATCGCTCCAATTGGTCCTAAACGACCGTTTTTTGGTTAAGGGGCTTTGCTTGACAATTGAATTCGTATTTTTAAGCAACGATTGTTCAGAATTGAGAATTGACAATTCTGAACAATTGTTGCAGGCCTCTTAAAACTAGGCATTCATGGATAGGGCTTTTTGCATCTTTTATGAAGAAAAAAACTATTTTTGAGACTCCGAGACTTCAGATAGCTGGTGGCTCCACGTCGCCACGTTCAAGCACCAACAGTGGGGACCTGGGATTCCTCGCTGCTCATGATTTCCCCTCCACTAACTGGAACACGACAGTCAGAATACATACTCGACTTGGCGTGGGGCCCTAATCGACAGAACAAGGACCTCAGAGAGGACCCGCTGCAACGGATCTGGATCACCTCACCACACGCAAGGCCGAAGGAAAAAGACCGAAGTGAACAGCTTCGCGGAAGACAGGCAGAACCTTTGTAGGTCTGCTTACCACACTGAGGCTTCCATAGGAAAGTTTTAATGCTCAATTGGAAGGCCGTTTACCATCACCTCGTCGTGGAGCTTACTCTCCAATTTTATGCCGTTTTCAGCAGCGAAAAGTGCACAGGCATGCTGGCAAGCCCATAACCGAAATCATACACCAGGGAAATCTTTGTGCTCGTCCTCTAACCTCCCATTTCTGCTGGGTGGAAATAGGCATTCTGAAAAGTTAGGATTAGGCATTTTGCCTTTTTTCTGGCCCAATGCCGAGTTATAAGAGGCCTGAGAATTGTGAGCCAATGACTCACGGGCTCCAAATCCTGTGCTGACATATGAGTACCGGTTCTGTACAGATTTACGTGACTAATCACCAAGTGTACTGACCAAGGCATGCAGGCAAGGGAAAACGTCAACACAACACGTGTATGAGATGAGGAAAAGATGGTCAAAGACGGTGCAAGAGCAACAGTGGAGCAGCGGGCTGCCTGCTGTGCCATCGCCCGAATTTTGGCTCACTATATACATACCTATATGATAGTCCATCCCCCACGCTGTCGTGTAACGAGTCAATTTCCATGTACATGTACGACTGCGCCGACAACGACAGCGCGCGCTCGTTCGCGGTACGCTGATGCCGCAGCGCGCGCTGCTTGTGTGGCAGGTCCTTGCGGTTGTTGTGATTGAACTCCTGCACGAAATTCTCTTTCAGGCGGTTATCAAAGACCTTCGCATCGGAAATTCCCTCTTCGATGCTCGGCCTGACAGCTAATCCGCTGGAAACCGCACATATAAATTATATACTTATGCTATACTGTATAAGTATGCGGTTTCCAGCGGACTTCGCTTGACAGCACATGGTTTAACAGATCGAATTAAGGAATTACGCAGGCTCTCTGAGAGTGACTCGACATAATTGCGCAGTCTCTCTGAGCGTGACTGAACATAATTACAGGTACAGGTAGTATAATATCTGTCAGGTACGCAGGGTCTATCTACGACGAAAAGCGATAAAGTAATCTTATGGTGAACTGTTTGAGCAACTTTTAAGTTGAAATATGATTTAAAAATTAAACATCGTATTTCGACTTTAACAGTTCCTACGGAATGATCGTTATTATCAGTACCGCTATACCGGTACATTACTTGCGAGTTCGACACTTCATACGTCCGCATTAGCACGCCCGGGCGGGCGCGCCCGGGGGGAAACGTAGTTCGTAAGAACATGCTTTGCTTTGCTTTGTGGTTTATACACATGACACCAACGCAACTTATTCAGTATTAGGTGTATGTGGTATCGGAATTTTCGGGGTATCATTTTGCAAAGGTATTTATTGTTGCTTTTCGACGTTGTATCCTTGTCGTCAGCGGTAACGCCATTCTGCGGAGCAGAACAGTACAGTACTGCTCATTTATTTAGAAAAAAACAGGCAAGGCAAGCTGGCCGCCGCAAAGCAGCACTGCTGTTTTATTCAGAAAAAAGAGGTAATGTTGGTTTGCAAGTAAGCTTAGTGCTGTTTTTTTTATCTTTTATTGAACCAATAAAGTATACCGTATCGGATAAGCTATGCTTCGTCGGGTACCTTGTACTACTGCTGGCGGCAGGCGAAAATCTCGAGAGACGCCTTCAACGCACGCACGCAGTGAAGTAGATCTTTGTGGTGGCGGCGGGCCATCCTTCGGGTAGACTTATGCTGGCGATGCAATTCGAGCACCTGATCGAGATCTGGGAGACGTTCTTCTTGCGCAACAGTGTCCTCTGGACAAAGTGACCGTTGCTTAACATCTCGAACGGGGCGTGAAATTGACGCCTGGGCCAGCAGCTCTGGCAACAACGTACCATTCGGTTCCGTTCCAGCATGACTCTCACGTTGATAGAGGGTTTGCTCGATTTCCTGCAGCCGCGGCGGGGTCCTGTGCAGTTTCATCTGTTGCTGCACTCGGCTTGCTGCACTGGCAAGGTGTGCACGCGCCTCGCCGACGCCGTGGTGTGAAGCCAAGCTCATACTGCGGGACTTTCTCTTCAGGCTCATCGCATCTCTCCGTTTCCATTGGGGTTCTTTCACCGCGTTGTAATCCACAGCTACAGCTTCCCAGTCAGCCCTCGAAGTTGGTAGGCTTGCCTGCACCAGCTCAAGTAAGCGTCTCATCTCGCCGATACTGTAATTGGTTGAGCCGTGTCGTTTTGTCATCTATTCGATGCACACAGACGCAGTTAGTGCGTTAAATTCCAATGTAGCTTGCAAGTCCAGCGTATTCTCCCACCTGCTCTCCTCCCTGCGACTTTGTTAATGATTCAAGTGGAGGAAGGTCGCAATAGTGTACCCATACGACCCTGTGAATCAGACCGGAATCAGATGCATTATTATTATTTACATCGAGCCTACTTCAACTGCACTTCTACGTTTGCCTGTTCCCAGCTCAACTGGCTGAGGCGGGTCGTGAGCTGGCACTGCGTGCCGTTGTATAGCTGTAGATTCGAGTACTCGTTGATATCAACAATGGTCCCAGGCGATGGAAGAAGCTCGGAACCCCTTTCTAGATTCCAAAGCGTGGCAGTCAAAAGCAGCGAGTCAATGTCCTGTCGGTTAGCTTCGTATGATACTTTAAAAACCTACCAGAATAACAAATATGTTAGTAGCAGTCAAGCCGCAAAACCATTGTAGACCAACGTACACTGAGCATATCGTCTAGTGTTTCAGGTGCCTGAGCATCCACAAAGTGCATGCGAATCAGCTTCCACTGACCGTACGCATGATCTGAAATCCAGAGCAGCTTCATCCGGAGCAAAAGCTTGGTCGTAGACCCCTTCCTCTGAAGCACTTCCCGTAGACCTGCTGAATGCGGTCAGATAATCAATCATACTAATTCCACAATTCCTGAGTCGTACCTTCGACACTATCGACCACTGTCACTCCCTGCTCTGCCTCAACAGCCCTTGCCCCCAGCAGCTCTCGCATGCGTTGCTATGGCGTTGATTTTGTTGACACCACTTCTGCACTCGTACTGGCACTGCTGGTAGGGCCCCCAGGGTCACCCTGGTGCCGCTTTGAAATACGCGGGCTAGGCTTCATTGCCACCTTGACAGACTCTCGACGTGGCTTTCCCACCATCTTAGAAAAACCACAATGACACTCGGAGTCGAGCGAGCTTATGCCCGCGATAGTCGGCGCTTAAATCCACCGTAGACCACGCTGTACTGTACGGTACTGCGTTGGCGCTCTATTAAAGATACGAGCCTCTGCATGGTTTGAGGAGGACTCCCCCCCCCCCCCCCCCGTCGTACCCAGAGCATCTCTAGAGCATCTCCTGTCGTGGGTTTCACCAAAGGACTACGCATACACACATGAAACTCATATATTTAAAGCGGAATGAAGCCCCCTTCCGGTCGGGGTACATATCCTATACGGAACTTATACAACTAAATTTCACTCTCGCACGCAGGACATTTACCTGTTAGGCGCGCTTAGACTGCGTGCCCTCTAGCCATGCTACCAAAAGAACGCACCTCATGCACGATGGTTTTCTGAGCCCAATGGATCACTGCTTTTTCGACGGACCAAATGGGTGCATGCGCACCTCATCCACGACGGTTCGCCAAGCCCAGTGGATCACTGTTTTTTCGATGGACCAGTGCATGCTCTACGAAAGAATTCTACCTAACAGTAGACTTCATCCTTAGAAATAATGTAGCTGAGGAAAAGTACCTTCATCCGCGACTGAAATCGTCGATAGCTGTATTGATTTATAAGTTATATGGCACGAACACCATATTATGCATCTTCTAGGATGCCTAATGTCTAGGTTGATGGATTTATTCGCGTCCACTAGCACGAATTGTAGCTTACGACGGCAATGATTTCATGGCTCACTATTTTTTCGATGGACCAATGGGTACGAGAGATGACCTACCTACAAACTGTAACCGCTTGAACCGAACCAAGCGCTCAGCAATGTTTCGACGGACAGCCAGAGGTGCTGGCATGGAGCATTCCATTTTCAGCGGACCAATAGGTACATAATCCTTCAATGACCTCTTGTATATGTAGTGTGGTTCAGATAAGATATGCAACACTGCCCTGATAGCAAGGTGGTAGCTGGCTTGCCGTGTAGTAGCATTCACCCAGACTAAGGCCCTCCCTCGACTCTCTTAAGCTATGGGCATAAGTTTAAGCATGAATCAACGCTTAGTTTCAAATTTGCTGCGCACAACTTACCCCCCCCCCCACCACCACTACCACTACGCGTCAACGCCGCAATGATCATTCGTATGAAGTTTCTTTCGGATGGCAGTATCGTCTTCTTGGCCGCTGTCGCCATGGAGCAAGTGAACGCGTGGAGAGCTCTGATCCGCCCCACCGGCATCTGGTACAGCGACATCCTAGACAATGTCGTGGAGGAACTTGGTCGTCTCCAGTCTCCAGTGCCTGATCAAGAAGCACGTGCCATGGCGGACACGCTGCAGCGATTCTACAAGACTTTCATCCCTGATTCGGAAGCCAATGATTTTCGTTGGGTGGAGATGCTTGCTGGCAGGCGGGACCTACCTGTGCGCCGCGACTTCCAACCCGTGCAGCCATGTGATGACCCCCTCGATGTTACCGCTATTCCTGGGGGAATGGTGGTCGCTTTGGAGAATGACACGTGCTTCGACGTGTATGGGTGGAACCACACCGTTGCTCTCCGGTCCAACTGCAAAGAGATCACGCTGCACAAAGGCGACGTATTTGTTTACCGTGGCGATTTAATTTTTGCCCCCGTCACCAACGACGACACCAACAACGTGTACCTTCATGCATATCTCGACACGCCGACGTCGGAGCGTCTCGAGAATCATCAGCCTGTCATCGTCCCAACGGTCAATGATACTGCTCGGATGGACGACCCGTTCTGCTTTGTGTGGGATTGTAAATTCCGGGCTGCCGATATCATAGGGGTTCGGCGCCACCTGAATCGCTTCCACGGATTCCGCTTTCACCACACGTCCCCTCCGGAGGAGTAAGCCGAGTGTCAAGCCGTGCAACCCGATTGCCACCTGGTATTTAGATTTCATTTTCTGCCTGTTAGCTAGTAGTTATATTGCAACTGAGTCGTAATATATTTTCTTGTTTGTGTCTACATGTAGTCTCCTGCTGATGGTAGCAATATCAGTAGCGCGGTTGGATTTCGGAAAATGTTGCTGACGATGAGCTTACCGTGTTATGACCAATTCAACTCGACTTGTGTTTTTGTATTTTACACATGGATTTATCCAAGTAGGACAACCTATGACTCGAGGTTGGGGACAGTGAAGTGGCTCATTTCATACCTTATACATGGTTCACCTCTAAAGATCCAGCAAGCAAGTGGTCGGTCGAAGCCTCATTGATAGCACTATTGACATCAGATGAGAATGGGCACTACACATTAATATACCTCAATCCAAGATCAAAAATCTAAACACCCAGCAGAACCCCGAAATCGTTCTCTGCTTCAAGCAGAGCGATTATTTGGGTTCACCTTAATTAAGCAGAGGTTCTGAGGAAAAGAGTGGCAAAATCTCAACCAACCGGATGCTTAGACCGGACTCATATCATTTTGGCAGGCAAAATAATTAATGGAAGTATGTGTTTCATGTGAGTTAGCCAATGTTCCGCTCTTGTGCATCTATCGTCGTCGCAGGCAAAATAATTATTGGAAGTACTTGTTTCATGTGAGTTAGCCACTGTTTTGCTTTTGTATCTCTATCAATACTGCTTAATTTTCTCATTCATCACACTATCCGAGTCAACTGAAGTTATCTACCCGACGGCTGCTGTAGTCTTTGAATTGTTTCACAGCTAAGAAGTTCTAGCCAATCTTCTTCATCCAGCGCCGCTTGCGAAGGATGAGCCCAGCTCATGATATCATCAGTCAGTGGCTGTAAAGTTACAAATGCTTCTCTGGTTGTCACTCGCGACACCAGAAGATACGGCTGCTCTCTTTTATTTGCAGCAGCCTTCTTCGACCGCCACTCAGTGACTACCATCGAATCTAAAGTTTCACCTTGGACTTTATAAGCGGTTGATGATACCGCACAAACAAACGGAAACAGCTGTATTCGAAGCGAAAGTGAACGGGGAACCCCACCAACAGATCCTGGTAGTGCTATATCGCATGGGCCGTAGGCTTGAGACTCAAAGAAAAGAGGGAATAGGTTTGCGTGGGGACAGCCGGCTACAGACGGGAATGGACATTTGGTGGTGTTAGCATAGGTTAATTGACATTAATGTACTTCACTTCAAATTCAAATTCAAATGTAAAGGTGCCCAAGTCCAGCCGCATTGAAGCATTGCGAGGGAAGTTAAAGCCTACAACCTTGTTCAGAATAGATTTCTCGTCAAGGTAAGATAATATTGGATAAGTTGAGGATGCTGATTGGTTCAAGTTTACCATAAAAGTTTATCCATCAATTTGAATTCGACACGAGGGGAATAATTATTCTCGACCTGTGGACAGCACACGCCGCCGTGGCATTGAGCTGTGCAGCAGCCCCATCGACGAGGTGCAAGCGTTCCGTGAACATATAGTAAAAAGAGGGGTTATAAATACTTGTATACGGAACGAGCGGCTGATGGACAGTTTTTTATTGCCTTTATCGTGTCGTGTGGTATACGTCGAACTAAGACGCAAAACAATTTGAAAATCCAGAGCTGTTCCGGGCAACTGCACAGTCTTGTTTAAATGAAGTCTATATCATCGAAAGTCCGAGTGCATGTCTCCTTACTCGAAAGTCGGCGAAACGTACTCGAAAGCAAGGATAACCCCTGGTCTTCTAGTCAGAAAGATGCCAACACTGCAGCTTCTACGACAACTTTCAGTTGACAGGAGCAAGTCTTGGACACAGCGGAGTAGGGGTCATGCCAGCAACCAAGGGACATCGCTATTCATAGCTCCATGCGCCAGCTTTACGGAACTGCTGCACACGCGATATTTATCAGCGTGGTCCCTGCAGAGACAACGTACCGGTAATTGAATGCATGAAACTCGTTGCCCTTGTTAACTGGAACCCATGCCATTCAGCTTGTCATGAGTGGTCGGCGTACAAGAACGGAAAACAATCGTGCTGAAAAACAAGTTCTACTGAAGCACAACGCTAACGAGATTGAACGAACGAAGAGCACAGTCGCCATTTGTGTCGATTAAGGCTGACCCCGCAAGATAGTACCAGCAAGATACAGCCCGTCAAAAGTACTTTAGTACTTCTACTAAGTACTGACGCGATTCCCTCGGATGTAACAGATCCCAGACCCAGGAAGAAGCGTGTAGAAAAGGGGTGGGAATAAACGTCTGATCCAATCAAAAGTGAGGTGCCCCCTCGCACAGACTATTTTAGGAATCTCAGACTTGTCACAGACTGCTGCGGGAATCGCTCCACTTAGTACAATTTACATAACAAGATTTTACTTTTACTTAGTAGTATGTACTTTTAAAATCGGCAATTGTATTGTGCGTTCTACTTAAAATTGCCGTTGGCAGTTCTTTGAATCAACCGCGCAGCAAATCGCGCAAGCCTGTATAAATGCATAAGTCATTTGTTTACAAAGGCATTATGTGCAAAACACCGTCAAAACTATGTTCACCACACAACTGAAGCCACATCGACAGGGTACACTGTACCTGAAGCCACATCCAAATAGGGTACATGGTACCCGATACAGCAATTCTAGCCAATAAGAGTGAAGCGTCGGTTTGATGGCGGTTCCGTCAATAGGCCAAAAACGGCAAATTTGGACGGAATTCAGGGAAAATCTATGGAGCTTGAGCTTAGGGAGCTCGAGGTACCCAAAATCAAAAATGGGAAACTGAAATGGGTACGTCTTGTGCAGACCTAAAAATTGTCCAGCACGTTGATGCTGTTGTATTGTGTAGACCTAAAAAATAGTCCAGCAAGTAGAAGTTGTTGCAGATGTGCTAAGGAAAGTGCCAGGTGGGCATTTTGTTGATAGCACAGCGTTTAAAGGTGTCGATCTGGTCTTAGCATGCACTTAAGAGAATTTCCGAAACGCATATGGACCGACGACGATAGCGATGACCGGGCCCGAGACCTCTGCTCCGCTTGGTTGGACCGATGCAAGAGCGCGCCAGTTCTGGAAGCATTGGACATCGCAAGTGACCGAACCCAATGGGGAGCTCTGAGAGAACTTGTCGATGCTTCGCTATTGCGGCTTCGCCCACTGGAAATACCTCTGGAGCATTGGTTCATTCTCCATGTGCATGTGCTTCCTTTTGCCGTAGCCGACTGGACCGCCTCGCCCATGGGCAGAGCACCGACTAGTGCAATGGCCCTTTGGTACAACGAGTACAACATCATTCAACGGCTGTGCACAGATATCGCTGACAACCGCGACTGGAGCGCGGCGGCCAGGCTATCGCTTGGCGTAACGCAGATCGAGTCACCTCCCACCGCAGCAGCTGCCGCGGACCACAGGGGCGATTCAGCTGCGCGCAGGAAATAAGGGCTGCCCGGCCGCTCAACCCCGACGTGGCATGGAGCAAACCACGCTTGGGGATTTTTTTTCCCGTTCAAGGGCAACGAGAACGGTATCGCTCACTTCGCCGGGCGTTTCTACGTCACCGCCGACAAGGTATCCGCCGCCTAAAGGGGGTGGGTGTATCGCTCAGCAGTGACAGTGGAGACGCCCGGCACAACCAACTCGAGGAAGGCGAAGTGGTCATCAGTCTACTCAGTCAGAACGTGAGGGGTTCGGCCAGTCCATGGACGATCGCTCAACCTGGCTCTCCTCTTTCAAGCGCCAACATGATCATGGGAAATTTGACGTCGTCTTTGTGCAAGAAACACACATATCCCTCGCAAAAGGGCCCAAGGTGACCCGAGAACATGCGCTCCAGTGGGGATACCGAGTTGGTGACAAGTGCCCCAGCCTCTCTTTTTGGTCTGCGGGGACCAGTGCTTCCAGGGGGGTGGGCCTTCTTGTCCACCCCCAGAGCCGATTTCAAGAGATCACTCCCGTGTTGGTTCAATTCTGGTCGCCGCATTTCATGGCGGTCTCTGCAAAGCTGGATGGAGAGGACGTGTACCTGTTCAATGTGTACGCTCCAACTGACGAAGCCCTGCGAGAGCAGTACTACGATGTACTCTCAGCAATTTGTATCCCGGCCGGGACGCAGCTATATGTTGGAGGGGACTTCAACTGCACTCAAAATGGGATTCGCGACCGGTCATACGAACCGTATGCCAATTGCCATGCATCACGGGCCTTGTCCAAGTTGATTCAGCGATGGGGACTTCATGACAGTCTCAGTAATCGGCTCCCAGACCCGACAGATCGTGTTGCATTGACGAGGTTCTATGACGAACATCATACTCATGAGTATAGTGTCAGGGGACGGGTCCCTGCCACTAGCCGACTTGATCGGTGGTATTCCAACGATCAAGCACGGCCTTGGATGGCCACGACTCAAGTGGACAAGGCTGGGCTACAGTCGGACCACCAGGGAGTCATACTCCACCTGCGATCTCCTTCGAACCCAATCCGGCTTCACAAAGAAAAACGCGTCTTCCCGGTGCCCAACTATGCGCGTGCTCGTGCAGACGACACGGTACTCGGCGAATTAAAGGCGTTGCCTGATCGCTTAGAGTCTGGTTTCACGACGGCGCTGCAAGCTGCAAAGCTATGGGATCAAACGAAGCGTCGAGTCGCGGTGGGGCTACTGAATGCTGTAAGGGCAGCGAAGAAGAGCAAGAAGACCAAGCGTATGTACCGCAGACTGGATCGTACCAAGGAGCTCGCCCGAGCCGCCTCTCAACAAGCCAACCAGGACCTCCAGCGACTTTGCCACGCCAAAATCGTGAGGCTCACGCAGCGCATCGCAACAACGAAACGCGAGTGGATTCGGGCAAAATCGCAGCGGTTGTTTAGATCGCATACGTGGCGAGAAGGGAAGATAACAAAAACCTTCTTCAAGCGGATATCCTGCAAGTTTGGGGACAACATCATCCCGGCCCTCCGTCACCACTCCGGCATCGCTGTTACCGACCCCCAGGCCAAGGCAGACACCCTCGCCGACGCATGGATTCCTATTATGCGCGCCGTCCCGGCCTCTTCTTCAGCAGTCGAGCGCGTCACACGCCGGATGGAGCAGGACACCGGAGACGACACTGCAATGCTGGCTGATGCGGAGATGATCACGGAAACCGCAGTTAGAATGTGATAAGCTGGGCAACGACTGGTACCGAGCTTACAAAGATGCACGGGTTCCAATACTTACGCGGCTATACAAGCTCTGGTATACTGAACAAGTGTTTCCCGATTCCTTCCTGGAGGCAATTATCTTTTGCTTGAAGAAGAGTGGCGACGGTGGAGATCCTCTCAACTACAGACCGCTCGCGCTACTCAATACTGACTACAAGATCCAGACAAGACTACTTACGACTCAGGTTCGAACTACTCTTGCGCCGAAAATCAGCATCTTTCAGCAGGGTTTTATCCCTGGTCGTCAAATTCACGCGACGATAGATTATTTCGCTGCTGCACAATGAATGGCTCTATACTCAGACGACGCACGGGATGCTCTCGCGCTGCTATTGGACTTTGCCAAGGCCTATGACTCGCTTGACCGACAATTTCTGTACGCAGTGCTGCGCCGTCACGGCTACCCACGTCACTTTGTGCAGGTGATCGAAAAGCTCCACACTGGGACAAACGTGCGCTTCCTTGCCAATGGAACACGCTCTCGAACGGTGACGGTCAACCGTGGCATCCGGCAAGGATGCCCACTTGCGCCGCTGCTCTTCATTCTAGCGCTGGAACCACTGTACAGGCGATTAGAGAAGGGGGCCGTTCATCAGGGGATCACCCTGCAGGCACGCACAGCCACTGCAGCTTTGAGGGTCGCAGGGCACGCCGAAGATACGGCGAGATATTTGCGAAGCCCGGCGGAGCTGGAAGTGGCACTCGCTACTATCACGGACTTTGGTGCGGCTTCAGGTCTACACCTCAACTGCTCTAAAACAGTGGCCATTGCGCTGCACACAGACGGACTCCGCTCCAGCACACTCTGGACGGGGCCTGTTCGGCTCCATCCCCGTGATGAACGATGCCGCTATTTAGACGTACAAGCCGGAAGTCGCTCATAGGCAAGCCACTCGTGGCACACTGCGGGACAGCAGCTACAAATTCGAGTACGGCGGGCCAGCCAGCGCACTCTCACAGTGGATCAACATGCTGTCGTTGCGGCGGCAGTGATCGTTCCTAAGCTGTTGTTCTTCGGTCGGCATGCTTGGCCGTCCACTGCAATTGTCGAGAAATATTCCAAGTGCATACGGAATTTCGTGTTACATGGCCATTTTGTGGAGAGACGTTCAGGAGTTAAAGCATGGATTGCTTGAGGACATTACCCTTCTGCCCCGGCGGGACGGAGGGATGGCCGTGCCTGATCTGCGAGCAGAACTTCTGGCGATGGCGGCGCCGACAGTCACCGAGTGGGCTCTCAACGGGTCGCTGATCGACCATATCATTGGAGATATGTTTTGTTTTGGAACTGAGGTTCATTAATGTCATTTAGTTCTACCTAACGCCACATAATGCCCGTGTCTGTACCCTGCCTTGAACTCAGCATACAGCATGTTGCAGTCTGTGTGGCGCAGCGCGCCGGGAAAGACTGCGGTTCCATTCGGTTACACCGTCTCCGTGGCATGCTGGGGGTTCCCAGTTGCCAGCCATTCGGTTAACCAGTGGGCTGCGTCTCGAGTAGCCATGTTTCGGATGGCTCCCCATCTGTCGCCATCCTTGTTAGCCATTGAGTCCGACCACTCCATGGGTTGTTGAGTGGTCCGGACCATGTTTGCCGGTGTTCGCACTGTGGCATTGTGCTCCCGCTGCACCGATCTCCATGTGGCGACCGTCACCGCGTCTGCCATCCTGCGGGTCTTCCAGTATGTCCCCTGAAGCTTGTTCCCTCGCGTAGTTTCGAATGGCCATTTCATTGTCCCCGACGACATGCACTGCCGACCAGCCTTGCTGCCTGCAGAATTTTAGTCCTTTCAGGAGCCCAACGTTAGCCGCCGTCGTAGCGGTCAGCTTCCGGCTCTCCAGATAGGCGCCGCCCATGTATTTCACAGTCGCTTTCCCTGTGGCCACATCAGCCAGTGCTATCACAGTGCCGCCGCCCCCCTGTCCTGGTGATCCCGTGGTGACTCCTCCGCAGAAGACAATGATATGGACCCCTTGCTTGGGTAGGCCCCTACCATGATCTGCTGTTGGGCTGCAGAAGGCCTTACGGAATGTGTTTGTTATCATCTTCCGGACCCGGCCACCCACCGAATGCGGTATCGACGCAGTCACCTGGGTGTACCCCTCTCTGAGTCGTGCCTCAAACCCGGATTTGTGATATTCCGCGGTCGTGTCGTTTAGTTCGTGAAAATAGGATACTCACCACCGCCAAACGCTCAGTAAGTAAAGGGCTGCTCCCAGTCTCCAGCAGCCGCTCAGTATTTGTTCCACGGAGTCACCAAGCTCCTCAGCCGTTGAGTCGGATTGGTCTGCAATGACCTGGCCCAAGTCGGCCATGAGAGCACTCGGCAAAGTTGGTAACTGCAGTGAGAAGACCGCCACCTCGGCCTCGTCAAGTGAGAGCCCAGCTAGCGCCCACTGGGCAATGAACTGGTGTCGTAGTTGGCGTGCAGCCGGGCACGTCCAAAAGACATGGAGTAAATCCACCTTGCTCGCCCGGATGCACGCCGGGTGCGGACACCCAAGACCGGCTGAGACGGGATTGTAGACAGACAGTGCGTGGTGCTTAATCCGTAGCAGGAGTTGTTCCCCCCACGGATTGAGCCCCACGATCCTCCTGATGCTCCCCCATGTAAGTCGACCTAAGCCCTTGGCTATTTCGGGGCACATGGCGTTCCACTTCGCAGTGGCTTTGGTCATGGCCCGCTTCGCCGACTTCTGGTGTGTTTTCGCAGCCAAAAGTTGTTTGTATGTCTTTTTTCCGGTGGTCCATCGCCGCTTGCCTGCCCACAGGCAGACCATCCTTGAGATCTGGGGGTGAGGGTGGACCCATGTCAACTTGGAGTTGGGGCTCACAATCGCAGCAATTCTCTCCGTTAACTCTCGATGCGATCATGCTGGGCTCCCTTCTACAGTGCTCAGCTCTGCCGACAGTGGCCTCGTCCACCATCCTTCAGCCCTATGCGTGAATGCTGTAATGGAGGACGCGTCATCCTTGACAGAGTAGCGGATCGCGCCGCTGTGATCACCTCTGCTGAGTAGGGAGGGGAAGTTCAGAATCAGTAAGACCATGAGGTGGCTCACTTGGCGTCTGACGCCCGCAGTGATCCTCGGGCTGAGCGCCGTTACGATCATACGGCCGGGCTCCGACCATGTCCAGTGGACCGCATCTTTGATGATGGCCCCTGGTGAGCATAACGTTCGGTACCTGGTGTTCGGGTTGATTAGTGTGCCTGACTCACTGTAGAGTCGCAGGCTCGTAAACGACACGTACGGCAGCCACTCACCGCAGAAAGTGCCATGTTGCGCACTTTCTGCGGCTATGTAAGTTTGACTCACCGACCCGCGGAGTGCTCGCAGATCCACCGTGAGTCGCCTTCCGCACCATTCCGTAGCAATTGGCCCGCTGAAGTACATTAGAGCAGCTAATGCCCCGACCATCGCTGCCTTGTTGGGCACGATGCTGACCCCGCCGTGGGCAGCGCACACCTGTGCCCCCGTCTCCAGCAGTGTGGAGCAGAGTGGCATGCCTCTCTGCCGTGGTGCTGGTTGGCTGGGGGAATATCATTGGAGATATCCTATCCTCCAGCTCTGCTACTACTAATGCGTCCCCCGTCTTCGTGACCCCAAGTATAAGCGATCGTATTGTCCAGGGATTCCGCGATGGTGCTACGTTATGGAAAGCAGGCGCCAGCATGGTCCACCGAGCTGGGTTAAAACCATACACCAGCAAGCACGAAGAGGCGGTCCGAGAGCTTTACGGGATAGTTGATCAAGCTCTCCCCTATATACTGCGTTGGGATAGTGACCAGTGTGATTTGGATCTGTTGGTGCTGGTCGGAGGAGAAACAGCCACCCCACGTCAAATGCTACGCACCCAGACTGGCCAGCCATGTCTTGAGTGGCTGCCCTAAGCAGAAATTCGCCACCTTTTCCCGTGGAAGGCGCCGGACTCACTTGGTCATGCAGCGCTCGCCTGCCGTACCACCGCACCTGGTCGTGTCGTGAACGACATCGTCCACTGGACCCACGTTCGACCCGGCCGATTACGATTAACCAAGGGGCAGCGGTCGAGGGACAGGAAGTACGTCGACTCCTTCTGGACATCCTCGCTCACTATCCTGAGCTCGTGTACCCGACAAGCTGTACAGCGGAGCTACGGATCACGGCTATTCCAGCTGACCATCCCCTGACAGTGACTCCTACGACGGGTCCAGCCACCAAGACGAAAGTATCACTCAGTGTGGTAAGCACAACGGTGGGACCCATTCACAAGGTGGAGGTTTGCTCTCGACCTGCGGCAACGAGAGCGCTAAACGCATTCACCGCCAACGAGGTTAACATCCGGGGTATCCATCCCCACCCACGGCTGAACAGGATGGTGTGCCTCACGGCAGGACAAAGGCGGTGGAAACAGCCTCGACACGTCTATAAACGAGCGGTGCTTGCCAGGCCTAGCCGACACGGTGTGCGTAATGTTGCAGGACGGGCCAGTGCTTGGAGATTGGAACATCCGCAAATTGCCAGCGCTCTTGCTAAAGTTACCTGGAAAACGATTCGGACGATCAGTGGAGCCACAGGTTGGAGTGAACAAGTCTTGCTTCGATTTAAGCTTCAAGCCTTCACATGGTGGGACTCAACGCGCGGACTGCCATGCCCAATTGCCGAGTGCCTGCAGGTTGCAGTTAACACCTCACACACGTTTTGGACATGGGCGGGGGCCACCTGTTTGTGGAGAGTTTTCTATGTGCCGTGGACGGCACTTGGTGTTGTCGACTCATCCGACCGACTTTCATCCACTTTTCGACTTCAACTGAGGTGCGTACCGATTGGCATGTGGTCGCTATTGGACGAGTTACACGGACACGACACCGAAGCCACGCGAGACTCCATTCGCACACACATCTACACTATCTTGGATCAGTGTTGGCGACTCGGAGTAGCGACTACACTCCAAGGGATATGGCGGCGGCGATGTTTGTATCGGGATCCGGTAGAAGATGCGACAGCAACACGGGCGGCTGCGGTACTACATGGCAGGCTTCGCGCGGCCTACCTGACAATCAGGATCAACAACATGGCCATGAATGCGCCTCCGCCTTTGGTTGCGCTGCACGTGCCTGTCACTTGGCGCTGACAACGCCCTCGGCGGAGACGGCACATATTCCCCATCAGACTGTCGGCGACATAGGCACTTTGCTATTCTTCGACGGTGGATCTCGCGGCAATCCTGGACCAGGCGGTGCGGGAACGGTCATTGTGCAATTGGGTGGGGCGACGCTCACGCCCCGGGTGGTGTGGATGGCAAGCGTCTCTTACGCGTCGAAGACGACTAACAACATCGCTGAATATCGTGGGCTACTTAACGGACTACGGTATGCTGCTCGGTGCAAGCTGTTGGGAGTACACGTCGTCGGTGACAGCAATCTCATTCTAACGCAGTTACGGAAGCGGAAAACGCCTCGAGCCAAGCACCAACAAGGCCTGTATACACAATGCCGATTACTAGCGGATCGACTGATGGTGTCCTCCTGGTCTCATCATTTACGCCATTTCAACAAGACGGCGGACGGATTAGCCAACCTGGCCATGGACACCAAGAAGAGCACGCAGGTAACTGCTGCAGACGTAGCAAGCCTGCCTTCGCGCTGGACATCAGTCATCGCGCCCCTCCAAGCGGACGTAGATCACTGGATGGACACACACCCGGATCAGGAGGACGGATGCCGGGCCTCCGCTCGTCGTGGCGCACCTTAATTGGTACGCATCTGCTGGCACCAGTAGCAGTAGCTAGCAAACCCTCAGATGATCTGTAAGCATCCGAGGGTCGGGCATTTTCTAGGTCGTTAGGGACTCTAAATGACTGTAATGCACCTCAGCTTAATACGCAATGCCCGTAAGAACCCGCCATTTTTGGCTGTTTTTTACGGGATTTCAAAACACAACTAAATCCGGTCTTGATAATAGCAAGCTTTATTATGCATCGCTATAAAGATCTGTCCAAGCCAAAACGTCCCATGCAGGTGCCATCTTCGTACCGATAAGTAAAAGATAGCTATCACTCATTGAAAATGCTGTCTCGCCAAGGCAAGCCCGAGGTGGAGGAAGGACCCGGGCAAAGGAGTGGGATTATAATCCAACTCTAAGTTGTGCTGTCATTTCGATTGCCATTGCTTTCGGGTTCTTGACGCGGTAGCGCGGTAACGCGATAGATACCACTCTTATCAATTGAACCAGTTGGCGGTGATCCGGATTCGTAGTTCGAAGAACTATGTATAGTATCTCGTTACCCTGCGCTGCTAAGGAAACCGACTTCGTACCGGTATTATTATACACGTGGACCACGCACTTCTACGTGCACCACGTACATTTGTACGGGCGTGGCTGGCTAAGGCCGCGGTATCAACCGGTATTTCCCCCGTATTTCCTTCTATACGACGTGAACCACACAGAACCTTTGTGGAGCACACAGAACTTTGCACGCCGAGCGCCATTTCCTGCGATTCTTTCTACCATGTGGACCACACAGTCTGGCGACCGGCGTAGAGAGCGCACGGATCTCGGTAGCGCACACCACATTGGGATGTGCTGTGGGGTGCTCCACACGAAACGGGATCGATTTTAAGGATTCGGGCCATGAATGCGAAGCCGCGGGGGGATGAGGCCCCGTCGCGGCGCGGATCAAATTAAAAAAGTTGGGCCCGATGTATGGGGAGCTCGCCTGACCACGTACCGTATTGGTCCATCCAGGTTTCTTTGGGCCATTAATGGGAGCTCACCCATGCACCCATTAATGGCCCAAAGAAACCTGGATGGACCAATACGGTACGTGGTCACGCGAGCTCGCCGCGCATGGCAGCCGACCCTCATTCATCGATTTTCTGTTTTCAAGCGCAAGCTGGAGATTTTGGCGAAGGTGGTGGTGGTGC
The DNA here is from genome assembly GCA_033557925.1 of Phytophthora x cambivora. NCBI lineage: Eukaryota > Oomycota > Peronosporomycetes > Peronosporales > Peronosporaceae > Phytophthora > Phytophthora x cambivora. The sequence continues at coordinate 1,344,054 of JAUCEB010000015.1, read as the reverse complement.
TGCTGCTGCAGCGGCATTGCCGGGGTCGAGCCAAGGTAAGCCGCGCGTGCATGCGGTTCATTTGTGGCTGCCTACTGACTGCTGTGCCTTGTTTTGCGTGCCACCAGCCCCGCGACCACCAGCAGCAGCAGCGGCGCCGGCAGCAGCAGCAGCAGCATTGGCGGGGTCGAGCCAAGGTAAGCCGCGCGTGCATGCGGTTCATTTGTGGCTGCCTACTGACTGCTGTGCCTTGTTTTGCGTGCCACCAGCCCCGCGACCACCAGCAGCAGCAGCGGCGCCGGCAGCAGCAGCAGCATTGCCGGGGTCGAGCCAAGGTAAGCCGCGCGTGCATGCGGTTCATTTGTGGCTGCCTACTGACTGCTGTGCCTTGTTTTGCGTGCCACCAGCCCCGCGATCACCAGCAGCAGCGGCGCCGGCAGCAGCAGCAGCAGCATTGGCGGGGTCGAGCCAAGGTAAGCCGCGCGTGCATGCGGTTCATTTGTGGATGCCTACTGACTGCTGTGCCTTGTTTTGCGTGCCACCAGCCCCGCGACCACCAGCAGCAGCGGCGCCGGCAGCAGCAGCAGCAGCATTGGCGGGGTCGAGCCAAGGTAAGCCGCGCGTGCATGCGGTTCATTTGTGGCTGCCTACTGACTGCTGTGCCTTGTTTTGCGTGCCACCAGCCCCGCGACCACCAGTAGCAGCGGCGCCGGCAGCAGCAGCAGCATTGGCGGGGTCGAGCCAAGGTAAGCCGCGCGTGCATGCGGTTCATTTGTGGCTGCCTACTGACTGCTGTGCCTTGTTTTGCGTGCCACCAGCCCCGCGACCAGCAGCAGCAGCGGCGCCGGCAGCAGCAGCAGCATTGCCGGACGAGGCACAGCAAGATGGAGCTGGTGCAAGGTAAGCCGCGTGTGCATTTGCTGACACTTTCTTTGATGGGTTCATGCTGATTTCTGTTCCTTGTTTTACATGCCACCAGCTCCGCCTGGAATGACACCGAGCTAGCCACTACCGCAACGCCACCACGATCAGCAGCGGTAGCAGCAGCAGCAGCATTGCCGGTTGAGGCACGGCAAGCTGGGGCCCGTGAGCATCTCATTTATATTGGACCAGATAACTCACTAGCATCACACAAAGTAACTAATAGTTGCTCTTATTGGACAAAACAACTTCTGCCTCTGAAAAAATGGAACGACTGAACTACTGTAGATGCGCCCGTTATCACACAACCATCACACTCTCAAAAAACCAGAATCACAGCAACACCAGAGCGAATTGGTGCACACCACCACTACAGCAAGCAGAACGGATGGCTCTGAGTGCGAAGGAAACCAAGAAGCGCAAATGTGACGGTGGCCAAGTCGCGCCGGGTTCACACAAGCGGAAGAAGCTAGAAGCAGGAAGCGCAAGTGCGAGTGCAGAGAAGACGGCAACCCAAGGCAAAGGCGTCACTACTTCTCCGACGGGCAAGACAGTGCGCAAGACGGGTGCCGGCAAGGCAACGATATGCAAGACAGCGAGCAAGACGGATGCCGGCAAGGCAACGACGGGCAAGACAGTGAGCAAGACGGGTGCCGGCAAGGCAATGAACCAAGACGCTTCTGGTGAAATCCAAGAGATGGAGATGGTGCAGAGTTTGGTGGAGCAACAAGCGGCCACGATTGCCAGTGAACAACCGCTTAGCATTAAAGAAGTTAAGCAGGCGTACGATGCGCTCGTGGAGATGCACGCGCGGTGGAGGAAGGGTAAGCGTCAACTTGGCCGCCGAAAGAAGGGCGACTTCAAACTGAGCGCATCCCAGGTGGAGCTCATAGCAAATCGATACCGGGTGGCAAGGCAGACGAACACGACTGTGGACTACGAGGGCGCATCAAGAAACGTGAACTTTCGTTTAATCAGTGCCGACAAGTTGAGGGACCAAGAACCATACGTGATCGCAATGCTACGGATGGCGCTGGAGCAACAACGACAGATTGACGACGGGAATCCTGAAAAGACAAGTGAGAATTGGGCTGATGAGGTGGTGCAGTTGAAATTGGAGCACAAGCACGAAATCGACGCATTTTTGCAGACCATTCGCGAACTGGAGGGCGCAAATTTGCGCCTCAAGGCTGGACGGCCGCAGACGTCAGACAATTCTGTCCAAGCGTCACTAAAGGAGGCGGAAGGACCAAACTCGACAACAAACGAAGAACTTGAGTCGCGGAAGAAGCAGATAAACGAGTTGCAGACGCATGCCACGAATGTGCAGGCTGAAAATTTTCAGCTTAGGGGGCAACTGGATCTGCAATGTACAGCAGTGATATCTCTCGAAAGTAGACTGGAGGAGGTGAGAGCAGATAATGCAAAGCTGAAGCAGAAAGTTGAGGCTCTTGAGACTACTCACGCGATGCAAGAGAATTTGGATAAAAGAACGGTGGAGCTGAATGAACAAGCGCGCGTTCAGAAGTCGGAGCGGGCCACTCTGGCCGAGGAGATGAAGAAGCACGCAGAGACAGTGGAAGAAGACAAGGTTGCTCACCAGGCATGGATGAGAGATCGCGACGCCACCCTTAGTGAGTTACATGGGTTACAACAAGAGAATGCCAAGATTGGCGACTACTCTAAAACAGTGCATGAGTGGATTTCGAAGTGCCGTAATGCAGAACGGGAGATGAAGGCTGCGCAGAATGGCTACAATGGATTGCAGTGCATCAGAGCAAACTTGGAGAAAGAGTTAAAGGATTCCCGACATGCCGAGCAAGATTTGGAGAAAGAGTTAAAGGATTCCCGACATGCCGTGCAAGATTTGCAGAGAGAAAACGCGGACCTGTGGTTGTGGATGCGCTCGCTGGATGCCTGTTGTGATGTCGAGATTGCGACCAACAAGTTTGTTTCAGCCCGCACCGCTGCCTGTACGTTCTTTTTGCTGAGGTACTTGAAATGGTTTTTTTTCTAACTACACCTTGGTGTTGTGTGAAGTTCAAGACATGTCGGGAAGGGAAAGACGCGATTTTTGTGTGGCAAAATATGAGGAAGTTTATCCAGGCCGTGGTGGTGATCTGGATTGCCAGATGAAAGCATTCACGCACACTCGAAACCGAATCTGCCACGACGGTGTCATTCGCGATGTCTCGCATGAAGAATTCCAATGGAAGGGAAATGACATTCGAAAAATGCTGGCTGACTTAGGAGCATGAACTGCCCCTGGTACCTTGTAGCGCAGTTCAACGATGCATATTTAACACCAAATCAACCTCTTGCTTACATTAATTGTTGTGTGTTTTTCGCTATGACATAATGAAAGGCGAGACTTCTACATCGAAAAAGTTGCACCCCTGCTAGCAGCCACTAGACGTACCGACTTCCCTTTGTTATGACGTACTCCTTGTTATGGCATACACCGTGTATTAGCCAATAGGAGGACGAATGGGAAGCGCACCGGTGCAACCTTAGTTATCACATACAGCACCCAAACTGTCTCTCCTGCAGAGCTAAAATCTTTCAAACGTGCACTTTTGGACCATACAACTTGGTCTGATGGAGCAACATCTATTATATCCACCAGCTTCGGAAAAATGCGGCTTCGTTAACGAGCAGCAATACATGTAGATAACGAGCAGCAATAGATTCCTGGTCATATCAAGGGAACACTTCATGTAGACAGTCCAGTGAGTATCCGGTCTATGTGCGTACGTTTACTGTATGCCATAACAAAGGGAAGTCGGTAAGTGACTTGGACTTATTTCTGCTTCTGGTTTGTGATTGGCTTTAGGGCGTCCCGATCAGCCAAGAAGTCGCAGATACTTTGTGTAATTGGCTTTCTGGTTTCGCGTGTGTGCTGCATGTGAGAAAATGCCGGCAGTACTGACGATTTTGGCTCTCGTGTTTTGTGTGCCGAGCCAAGGGGGAATTCGCGAAGAGTGGATACCGACCAAGCCAAGTCACCGAAGAGGAAGCTACTGTCTCGTGTGTTGTCTGTGTTGCATGTGCGATAGCCCTGGCGGCACTGGTGACTTTGACTCTCTTGTTTCGTGTGTGTGTGTCTGTGTGTGTTGGATGTGAGAAAACGAGTGTATGGAAATTGGAGACGCGACGAGTAGTTATGCAAGCTCTTTTCAATTGGTGCGTATTTCTACCGATTCGCTTGAGATATAAGCAATTCCTGGTGTTTCCTGGTGGTCGTCGCGAGCACTGCAGCGCCTACTATCCGAATCACCAACCGTGGACCGCTGGTGAGCAGGCATACTTTACAGAATGTCAAAGATAGTATTTGTTCATGCAGCAAACCACATTAACCTCGATCATACTAGACGAAATGATACCTATAACTTCACTACACGAATTGGTCGGTTTGTGGTCGTGGCTGGTCCTTGCGTTTTGAGCGCGCGTCATTCTTTTGAGGAGAATTCACGGCTCGAGGTGGCGCGCCGCGCGTTGGAAGCGAATGCCATGGAAGCGGATCAGGTGACGACGCAGAGACAGAGACGTTCCCTCGAAGTTGCAGTTCTCCACAATGCAGATTGGGCGGTCAATTCCCCGCGTATCGTCGATCTCCGTAACCACGGTGGGGCGGAGGTCGTGTGGGTGGTCGTCGTGGCCAGCACCGTAGAGAATGACGTAGCCCTCTGTAGGGAATCTCTCTCGGACTTGCATGACTTCGGCGAGGTTGCAGTGGTGGCTCGTTGTTTGGGTGCTTGAGACGCAGCGGAATTAAGAATGAGAACGTGGGCATGCATATCCAAAGGCCAAGGCCATAAGCCCGAACCTCTAGGCCTGCACGGCGAGCTTGGTGAGGCGGAGACGACCCTTGGTGAGGAGCAGCGATAACCGACACCCATTGGCACCCGTGCGTGCCTGGACCATCGATAAAATAATGGTCCATGCGCTCGGCGAGGAGGCGCTCACGAAACTATTGCGTTGCACGAGTTTAAATGTGAGAAGCTATGTGAGCTCCTTATAAGATGCCATGCCAACGCTGAGGTGGAAGCAGGTGCGTTCGTGAACCCATTGAAATTGGCACAATGAGCAGATGCGGGTGAGTCTAAGCCAAGAAGTCGCAGGTACTTTGTGTAATTAGCTCTCTCGTATCGCGTGTTATCGCGTGTTGTTCTTGTTGAAGTAAGCGGGATCAAAACTACTTGACTGGGCCTTCTGAGCCAATACTACTTAACTTCAACTTCAACGATTGCTTTAGCGTGTTCTCGCGCTGTACAGCGCGTGACACTTAGGCCTCGAGCGCCAAGAACTCTGCCGCTTGGCGTTTTTTGGGTAATTGATGGGGCATCCTGGCGGCCACTGAAGTCATCAATCGTGTAGCAGCGCCGGCAGGCATCAAAGGCGCAGGTAGTTGCATTGGGTGTGGTTGCAGCCTGCCGCTATCTATGACACGCTGGTCGTCGCACGCAACGGCTTTGTGACGGACGAGATTACACACAGGCGCTTCGATTTTACCGAGCATCCTAAAGCTAGTGGTGGTGATGGTATGAAGCGCGGAGGGCACCCTTGTGCAGCCGAATACTTGCACTAAAATAGTATCACTGACAAGCGTGGATATTTGACCAATCAAAGTGCGTTCATCTTGCTGACAGCTTGCAACAACTCATCAGCAAGATTTGACAATCAAAAAATTGAATATTGACCAATCAAAGTGCGGTCATCTTAGTGACAGCTTGTCAACGGAGCTATGTGCAAGATTTCAAGATAAAAAATCGAATATTGATAACTTGAAGTGCATTTATCTTCTGGACAGCTTGTATGCTAAGCTCATGTGAAAGATAAGAAAATCAAGATGCTGTCATTTAGCAAGCCAAAATTGTTCGCCCGACAAAGCTACTAATCGCTCTGTTTCTCCAAGTATTCCATGTCACGTTGAATCGAGAGGCAACGCTGGTGGAACGAGAGGTGGTCTGTCTTATCAACAGCACCAGGTTCGTGGCACAGGAAGTTCCGCGTGTGAAAAAACTCATTGAGGTCTTGTTCCAGGCTGGCTGCGTCTTTCGGGTTGATTTTTTTCATTTTCTCCACGACGACACGGCATTGTTCCAGTCTCGACATTTTCAAGTCTGTTTGTAAAACCAGCAACACAACGTAAGTCAGTGAGAAAGCAAGTGCACACTACATTCCAAAAGATATGTACAATCATGGTTGCGTTTCCCGAGAAAGGTTTCAATGCAGTGCTCCGTGCCGCAGCATGCAGCGTACGAGTCGAGCTTCATCTTCAATTCATCGGCGCGTTTGGTCTCTTGATCCCTTAGGTAGTCCGCATTTTGAATCGCAGCTTCGCGGTCATATTTTGCCGTGTCAATTGCACGCTGGCACTCAGCATAGCTTTGCTTAGTAGTCCTCACGTGTAAATCGTATCGGGATTTTTCCATTTTCAGTTTCGCCCACTCGTCCTCGACTCTCTCGCGTTGCGCTTTCAGGTCCTTAGCTTCTGCAACAAGCTTCTCGCGTCCTGCTTTCAGGGCATCAGCTTCTGCAACAAGCTTCTCGCGTCCCGCTTTCAGGGCATCAGCTTCTGCGGCAAGCCTCCACTCCTCTTCAGCAAGTCTGTTGCTAAATGCAACTAGCTCGGCTTGTCTGGTGGTCTCTGCTTCCATTTTTTTATCCAGCTGTGCTACTTTATCCTTGACTTGATTCACTTCGCCTCCAAGTTCGGCAGACTTGCCGTGCCCCGTCACCACTTCCTTGAGAGTGCTGTTCTTCGCCTTCACTTCGTTCAATTCGTTCTGTAGCTTCCCAATTTCCACTTCGTAAGACTCCTTCAGCTTCGAAATCGTCAGACTGTGCTGCTCCTCCTTCTGCTTAATGCCCACTTCGAGCTGCTTGCACTTCGCAACGTCTTCCTTGTGCTGCACGTCCAACATCGCGATCTCTTCTTTCAAAGCTTCAATGTTTTCCATGGGTTCGCCTGCATCAATTTCACGCTGCTCAGCCAACGCCTTCTTGAGAAGCACTTTCAACTCGGGCTCCTTGGTCCTCAACTCCTCTGCGTGGTCCTTGAAGTCCTTGAAACGTGACCTGGTTGAAAGTGTTTGATAGTCCACGTCTTTATGGGCGTTTCGTGCAGCAAGATATCGATCAGCGAAAACCTCCAACACGGATGGACTCAACTTGAATTTGTCACCTGACCTGCGTTTGCTCGCCTGGCGCTTGCCGCCTTTCATTCGTTTATGCATTTTTTTCAGCGCCGGCACCGCCTCGGCAAGATCGGCCAGTGAAAGTTCTTGATCGTCACTTGGCTGCCGTATCGTTTCACCCTCGAGGGCTCCGGCGGCTTCGGCCGTCGCATTTCTGGTCACTCTCGCCGTCTTGTTCTTTGCTGACTCGCCATCGACCTCGTCCTCGTCTTGGTCGCGCTTTCGCTTGCTTTGCAGAGTGTCTTCAGAAGATGCTTGTGAAGGCGTGGACTTGCTGGGAGCCTGGGGTCGAGCTGTAGTCATCTTGTCGCTCGTCTTACCGACAAGTAAAAATGTAGAGCAACGGGCGTATCCCAACGATTTTCAAAACTGATAAGCGGAATTGGTAGGCTATAGTTTTCTGAAGGACAAAGCTTTTTTATGTATCTTGCACAGAGCTTGCGCTCGTCTAAAACGAAACTCACGTTACTTGTATGATGCCAAAATCAACTTCATTGACCGCCATAGTTGTTCCCGCCCGTGGACTGCGCTATGCTGGCACCTACACCGTGATCAAAACGTCGGACGGTTCGTGCGATCCTTAATCGCACACCAGCACGACGTCATCAGCCTCGATCTTCGCGATTGAAGATGTCCCACATCGAAAATCCTATCTGGGACATAATCTCTGAAATAACACACACGCCAGCCAGTATTGACTCAATCGTACGCGGCTCGCTGAGGTCGCTCGCATGTGTCTAGGACCCTCCAACACACCGAACCCCATAAACAATTGCGCCGCTGCTCCAAAACCTGGTGACGCCCGTGTCGCTGCTCCTGGACTCCATGACCGCGACTGCTGCAAGATCCGGTGACGCCTACCCTGCTGCAGGACTTGGTGAAGCGCACGCTGTGTATGCACGCAACTGCAAGTCTGGGAAGCATGCGAACGCTGGACGTCGATGTGTAGCGAGACAGAATAGAAGCAATGACAGCTGAAAAAAAGCATGGCAACTTGAAAATACGCGCTCCATTCACTGTTCCATCATGCATGTCAGCAAAACTGTCAACTTCGCTACTCTAGGCTACCCTCCGACTACGCATGAGTCCAGGTGAGCTAGGTGCTGCTCTCGCTGTGTCGGCCGCCGCCATGCTCGTCATGCTGCTCTCGTTGTCCCCGCTACCGCTACACTCGCCGTGCCGCTGTGGCCGGGCTCACCGGAATGCTTGCCGACGGTCGCCCACGCCGCTGAGATCGTCCAGGAGCGGAACTGGTCCGGCCAAGATGTCGATGTTGACTATCCCAGGTCAATGTTGACTTATGTTCGGTGATATGGTGTGGTCAACATCAGAAGCAGCGGAATCTTGGAGGTTTGACGACATTCGACGTGTGAGAAATGGAGTTCAAAGCCCGACAAATCGTTGACGACTACCGGGCGTATTGGGAGGACCGCCGCGCGTATATGCAGTACCCGCCTCGGCTCTTCGTGATCATGAGAGGCCTCCCGGGCAGTGGCAAGACAACGCTTGCTCTAGAGGTCGCTCATTATGCAGAAACGGTTGATTTCCGCGCATCGATTTGCTCAGCTGACCTCTTCTTCCAGCGCGGAGGATCCTATGTGTTCGACGCAAGTCGGCTTTGGGAGGCGCATCGATGCTGCTACGAACAATGCAGAGAATTCCTGTGTCGCAGCCCCGACCGTGGCGTGGATATCGTTATCGTCGACAACTGCAACCTTCGGATGGATGATTTTGAGCGCTATCAGGATCTGCACATTCCCTCGGACATGCTTGCGGTTGCTGCGTTCGAATGCCCCCGTGGCATAGCGGAAGCAACACAGCTCTTGGAACGAGCTAATCGTGTTGGCCACGCTATCCCTGGTCGCACTTTCGTGGAGTACTTCAACACCTGGAGACACAACGCACCGGAGGAGCCGCGCCTCGACAACGAAGAGGACACCGACGATGAGCTGCACATCGATAACGAGCTGACCACCGTCAATATGCAGCGCGAATACATCATCACGCTGGGAGAGTTTATGCGTGATCGCTAACGTGCTCCGGCAATGCCGAAGTGGTGACTGGTAGCTTCAGTAAATCTCTAATTCGACGTATCCACTCTTGTGTTGGCGCTTATCTCGCCACTTCTGCATATTTTTGTAAAGATAACCATGTGCATCTACTCGTACATCTCTCATTGAGTCACCAAGTCGACTACGACTTGGAACGTGTCTAAGCTGGCTTAGACACTTGTTACTGAAGCCATCTCAACAACGACTTATACCAAGTAGCTAGTCGTGCTAATGGCAGGAAACGCGGAGAGCACCGCAGTGTGAATGTGTTCGGCAAAATACTTCACGTCACTGGCACTTCAACTCTTATCACTGACAAGCATGGATATTTGACCAATCAAAGTGCGTTCATCTTGCTGACAGCTTGCAACAACTCATCAGCAAGATTTGACAATCAAAGAATTGAATATTGGCCAATCAAAGTGCGGTCATCTTAGTGACAGCTTGTCAACGGAGCTATGTGCAAGATTTCAAGATCAAAAAATCGAATATTGATAACTTGAAGTGCATTTATCTTCTGGACAGCTTGTATGCTAAGCTCATGTGAAAGATAAGAAAATCAAGATGCTGTCATTTAGCAAGCCAAACTTGTTCGCCTGACAAAGCTACTAATCGCTCTGTTTCTCCAAGTATTCCATGTCACGTTGAATCGAGAGGCAACGCTGGTGGAACGAGAGGTGGTCTGTCTTATCAACAGCACCAGGTTCGTGGCACAGGAAGTTCCGCGTGTGAAAAAACTCATTGAGGTCTTGTTCCAGGCTGGCTGCGTCTTTCGGGTTGATTTTTTTCATTTTCTCCACGACGACACGGCATTGTTCCAGTCTCGACATTTTCAAGTCTGTTTGTAAAACCAGCAACACAACGTAAGTCAGCAAGAAAGCAAGTGCACACTACATTCCAAAAGATACGTACACTCACGGATACGTTTCTCGACAAAGGCTTCAATAGTTGTTTCCGCCCGTGAACTGCGCTATGATGGCACCTACAGCATTTTCAAAACGTCGGACGGTTCGTGCGATCCGTAATCCGAAGAAATACGCCCCAGGCGTGAAATGAAGAAAGCAGGTTTTGATCCGAGCTGGTTCTCCAGCTCCCAACAGCGTCACCACAAGCACGAGCTTGGAGTGCAGCAGTACACCACACAATCAGTCATGAGATCCAACGAAACGTCCTTCTTATTCACTTGCCAAAGTTTCATTTTTTTTTTTGGGGGGGGGGGGGGGTTGGAGCTTATCGCTTCCTTCAGGTTGTTACAGCTTCAAGTAGGTTTGTGGCGGCGGTTGTAGTGCTTGTAGTAAGTGTTGCGCTTGGCAAACTGCTTCTCGCACACACAGCAGAACTTACCTTTCTCATTGAGCTCTCGATCGCGAGCTCGATTGGCCGCACGGGCAGGGTTGCGCGAGCATCCTCTTTTGTGATTTGAGACTTGTAACTTGGTTGGCGCCATGAATCGGCAGAACTCACACTTATACGCTGGAGGAGGCGCGAACTCGGTCGCATCGGCTCCCCACTTGATGCCCTTGATCGTCAGCACGCAGTGAATCCTGTAGTTGAGTTCCGTAAAGGCAGCACCGCTGTGGATAACGTCGCCACGGAATATGACACAGTCACCGGCGCCAAGCAGGACTTCGGTCCTACGACGAGGATCCGCAACGGCAAAGCACTTCGGATACAATATCAACTTGGTGTTCTCCGTCAGGCCAATGATAAGCCCGGCTTGAATCTCGGAGAACTTCTTGCGCGCTTTGCCGATCTCGACGGCTGGGATGTCTCGATGTGGATCTTGCTCCTCGCCACCAGGCAAGCTCTTGAGTGCCACCCATTCCTTTGGCTGCCAGCGCATGTGAAACTTCTTGATCAGCAGGGTTGCTTCGTCCTTCAGTTTCTTGTAGGCCTTCCGTTTCAGCGGCGCCATCTTCCTGAACTCATCGAAAGTATTGCTGCCAACCTCCTTGAAGATCGATACAAAATCGAGCGTCTTGGATTCGTCGTCAGCCTCGATCTTCGCGCGAACCGTCGTGATCATCTCCGCCGCGAACACTTTCGGCATGATCATGTATCCGTCTTCCCAGAAGCACTTGAGCAGAGTTTCCACCGCATCGTCATCTATCACCGCGCTCATGGCGTTGGCTAGCTCTCTTGCGATTTGTCGGGTGACGAAGATGTCACACATCGAAAAACCGATCTGTGACACAATCTGTGATTTGATTGGCCAATAATACACACGTTGCACACAACTCAATCAATCTTCCATGGCCAGAACTAATCGCAAAGCTCCTTGCTCGACGGCCCAGCGGATGGCAGACCTCGCTCTGTTCATTCAAGTTACCCGCCGCTGTACTGCTAACATGCCAGAACCCATATCTCCAAAACCTGGTGACGCCCGTGTCACTGCTCCTGGACTCCGTGACCGCGCTACTGCTGCAAAATCCGGTGACGCCGACGCTGCTGCAGAACTTGGTGAAGCGCAAGCTGCGAGTGCTGACGAAGCCTAGCTCACCTGGACTCCACTGTTAGCTTGTGTACTCGGAGGGTAGCCTAGAGTAGCGAAGTTGACATTTTTACTGACATGCGTGATGAAACATTGAATGGAGCTCATATTTTCAAGTTTTCATGCTATTTGTTTTCAGCTGTCATTGCTTCTATTCTGTATCGCTACGATCAAACAAGTGCGTCTCCAATCGCCACGGCCGCTGCATTCTCTAGGCTTCGCGCAGCTTAACTGTCTTATGTATACGTTTTGACAATTCGGGGTAGTCAACTTAGCCAGTTTACGTTTTGACAATCCGGGGTTCTTGTCATCTTCTTACAGTTAGCCATTTTAATTCCTCCGTCGCCACCGATGACGTTTCCTAATCGCTTGAACTACCGCGTCCGCGCCTCCGTGAGCACAAGTGCCACCAGCACCAGTACTGCCGAGCCGCTCAACGACACGGACGACTACAGGGCCGCCACCCGCGAATACTGGGAAGACCCAGGATCGGTCTTTTTCGTCGCGACGATGGACTCGTTCAAGAAGGAACACCCGTTCGGTGCGTAGCTCTTGAGCTGGTCGAGACCTCCCCCCCCACGGTCACAGAATTACACCAACGATGCCATTTTGCAGAGAAGCGCCAAGCCGAAGCCGAACGCATTCGATTCAAGTACTCGGACCGGATTCCGGTGTGTATGCTTTACCGGTATAGATTCACTGGTGATATCTAACTCGTGTTTTTTGTTATCGTGGTGCAGGTGATTTGTGAAAAGGCGGACCGTAGCAACATCTCGGACATTGACAAGAAGAAGTACTTGGTGCCGGCGGATCTGACAGTCGGCCAATTCGTGTTCGTGATCCGAAAGCGCATCAAACTGAGTCCGGAGAAGGCAATCTTCATCTTCATCAACAACGTCCTCCCACCCACAGGTATGTGACTATGTTATGCCATTATTTGTGTTATCTAATACTCATTGATCATTTTTTTAAATTTTTTTTTCTGGTTTAGCGGCACTAATGTCGAACATTTACAAAGAGCAGAAAGACTCTGATGGTTTTCTCTACGTCACCTACAGCGGCGAAAACACCTTCGGCGAATAGGCGCTGTTGGCGTGTGGGGACTCGATTCTGGTTGACGATTTTTTGTTGTTGTCGCTGTAGTAGGCTTTCTATTCTGCGCTCTCATCCTGTGAGCCGCTGTATTGACTAATTACTATAATGATTGTACTGCTGGTATTAGTAGCAGCAGATCGAGTGTATTTCGCCTTGCTTGTTCAGTCAACGTTGTGTCACGCTGTGTCGGCGTTGACTTGGATTTACTGGTATGAGCTCACATTCTATGGCCTTAGATCTCAGCATACTAAAGAGCGATGAAAAAGGTTATTGAATCATCGTTACGCAACTCACAAACAGCTACTGGAAGCAGCAGGCTAACGCCTCGAGGTTCCGGCAACCTGGTCAACTTTGAAATAATCTGGCCAATTATTTCCGCGTGTTTGGCGCCACATCTTCTGAATTGCCTTACTCTGGCTGCGCGAACGATTCAACGGTGAATGTGGGCACCTCAGTATCATCGGCGAATTGTTGGAAAAGCGCTCGAACGGTAGCTGGCGGCCGCGGGCGTCGCGATCGCTCATTCAATTCTAACGCATGGGCTTCGTCACGGCACGATAGCTTAACCGTGACCACCGCTCCCTCGTACCCGTCCCTGGCCCATTCAGAGGTCACCACGGCAATAATTAGCTGCCTATCGGCTGCCGATAAATTCATCTCGTCGATGATCACAGCATCCGCTGCTTGCAACGATAGTTTAACATCATCTTCTGCCATTTCTCGCCCCCATTCTCTGAGCTCTTCGTGAAACCCCGAGCCACACACCCGCACTTGGCGAGTGATGCCGTCCGTGTTTCGCTGCCTTTCGAAAGCTTCACGAAATTCCGCTGCCAAAAACCCACTAAACACGCTCTTTCCCGCTCCAGGAAGCCCACAGAGTAGCACCACATACTTCGCATAAACCCAGTTACTCTCCACGGTGTCCGCTAGAATCTGGTTGATCCCATATTGCCAGTCGATCGAGGCCTCCATTCTTGTTTGCCGTTGCGAATTCTGTTGTGTTGTCAACTAAGTACTGCTTGATCAGGGCAGTCGATCACCCCCCCTCAATCACGCCAAGGTTGCCCCCCATTGGCCAAAAGAAAACTACCGTGAAAGAAAAGTTTTAACTCCTTTTAGTGAAAGTTCGCTTAAAGGCACGGCACCCAGTCCAATGCATGATCATTTCATGTTTCCAGGTCGTCCGAGGGGTTGTTAGCTAACGTGAACACACACATTGAAATCGGGATGATGAGCGGATGCGGTAAGGCTCAACGAAGAAGTCGCAGGTATTTTATGCAATTGGATCTCTGGTATCGCGTGTGTGCTGCATGTGAGAAAATGCCGGCAGTAGTGACGATTTTCGCCCTCTTGTTTTGTGTGCCGAGCCAAGGGTGAGGAATTCACGCAGAGTGGAGACCAACCAAGCCAAGTCACCGGAGCGGAAGCTACCGGCCCTTATCACCTGGCTCAATAAATTCCAGATATCTTGCACTTAGCAATGTAGATAGACAAGCTGATCCTTTCTCTCTCTGTCTCTTGTGTTGTCTGTGTTGCATGTGCGATAGCCCTGGCGGCACTGGTGACTTTGGCTCTCTTGTTTCGTGTGTGTGTGCGTCTGTGTGTGTTGGATGTGAGAAAACGAGTGTATGGAAATTGGAGACGCGACGAGTAGTTATGCAAGCTCTTTTCAATTGGTGCGTATTTCTACCGATTCGCTTGAGATATAAGCAATTCCTGGCGTTTCCTGGTGGACATCGCGAGCACTCCAGCGTCTAGTATCCGAATCACCAACCGTGGACCGCTGGTGAGCAGGCATACTTTACAGAATCTCAACGATAGTATTTGTTCATGCAGCAAACCACATTAACCACGATTATACTAGACAAAATGATACCTATAACTACACTACACGAATTGGTCGGTTGATGGTTGTGGCCGGTCCTTGCGTTTTGAGCGCGCGCCACTCTTTTGAGGAGAACTCACGGCTCGAGGTGGCGCGCCGCGCGTTGGAAGCGAATGCCATGGGAGCGGTTGAGGTGACGACGCAGAGACAGAGGCGTTCCCTTGAAGGTGCAGTTCCAAACAATGCAGCTTGGGTCGTCAATTCCGCGCGTATCGTCGATCTCGGTAACCACGGTGGGGCGGTGGTCGTGTGGGCGCTCGTAGAATGGTGAATCAAGGTACGCGTGGAGACAAATGTTGTTTGAATCGTACCCGACAGGCGCGAGAATGAAGTCTCCGCGGAAAAGAACAATGTCCCCCTTGTTCAGCTCGAGCCGCCTCCGGTTTGATCGGAGCGCAAACCTCTCGTTCCACCCGTACGCGTAAAAGCACGTGGCATCGTTGGTGGCGACCACAATCGATCCAGGTAGAGCACTCGTGTCCATGATGTCGGCACCAAGGGGAACCGTGAGAAATTCTCTACGAGGTGGTTGGTCTTCCGTGCCAGCCGGGGTCATGATGAAGTGGAAGGTATGCGCACTTGCGTCCGGGAAAATCGTCCGGTAAAACCGCTTCAGCAAGCGCGACATACCACGGGCGTCTTGGTCCGGCACAACAACTTTGACACGAACTCGTTCGTCAGTCATGTTCGCTTCATCATCGAAAAAGCCAAAAAAGCCATCATTCATTTCACCATAAAACCAGCCATTGGTTTGGCGTGCGATCGACCGCCAGACGTTGATCGTGTCGTCGTGGACAGCACCGTAGAAGACGACGTAGCCCTTTGTAGCGAATCTCTCTCGGACATGCATGACTTTGGTGAGGTTGCAAGGGTGGCTCGTTGGTTGGGTGCTTGAGGCGAGGCGGAATTAAGAATAAGCACGTGGGCATGCATATCCAATGGCCAAGGACATAAGCTCAACTCACAGGCTTGGGACGCTGCCGCGACGAGCTTGAAGACGACCCTTGGTGAGGAGAATCGATAACCGACACCCATTGGCACCCGTGCGTGCCTGGACCATCGATAAAATTATGGACCATGAGCTCGGGGAGGTGGCGTCGATGAGCCAATTGTGCTCGACGTCGGTTTTAAATTCAAAGGGCTACTACAGTACCGAAGTACACACAGCGTGCGAAGATCTGTGATCTGGTCTGGGCATCACTATCACAGCATTCACTATCATTTCCCCACCGTCGCGAATCAACTGGGGATGCAAACTCGCGGCAAATGGTGGATACACCCACAAACAAAACGCGCGTGGTGCGCCCGCGTGAAGATATTGATGACCAAGCTGCAGATGACCTGCTGACGGGCTTGGACGAGAATTACCGAGCTGAGCAGGACCACGCGGCCAAGCGTCGTCGCAGCAATGAAACAAGCACTCCATGTCGTAGTCTACCGTCTCCTTCGTTTGCATCTCTTGGACAAGAGGGGTTCCATTCATTAAACCAGAATCAACCAGCAGCATCACTTTCGCGCTCCAGTCAACCGAGCGTAGCACAACCAGATAGTGACGAAGATGACTTGCTACACCACCTGACTGTCGAACGAAGGCGAGAGATGAACAGGTTATACCAGCGCCAGTTTATAGCCCGAACAAAGAAGAAGCGCCGTGGTGCAATTAGTCAAGTTTCACTTGGAGGCATACAAAAAAAAAAACATTGAAAGCTGAGGCAAGCGCATCTTGGGATGGAACGTTTGACAACGAGCTCTGTGACAGTGAGCGGAAAGAATGCATGGATGGACTTCGTCGAGCTTTAGGAGCTGATGGCTTGGACGAATGTGTGTGTACCGTGTGTGATAGGCTGGAGCTTCGCCACAAAACCCGCCGAATTGATGATACCAATTGGGAATACATGAATAAGATGAAGCGAAGCTTGAAAGTGTCAAACAGATCAAACATTCCCGGTGATCTAGTTTCTCAATACCGATCTCCACCCCATCTGCCAGATTTGGAAGGTTTAATGGTCTCCCCACGAGGAATAACATGCTACAATGATGACACTAACTCACAGCGAGCATGGTTTTCTGTTTGTTATGAATGTGATCGATCTATTGACCAGTGCAAGCTTCCGAAGTTTTCGATTGCAAATGGATTTTACGTCGGGAGGATTAGTGAGCATTTGCGAGGTCTTACGCTACCGGAGCGATTTATGACGCAGCTGGTTAGTCTTTCCGCCATTACTCGTGTGATGCGAGGAGGTAGACATCGATGTATTCGTTCTCATTGCATCGCTTTTGACTGCACGCCGGGACCTCCGATATTGCTATTGCCGCGGTCAATAGAAAACATTAAATCCTACCGAGTTGTTATGGTGGGGGAGTTCACACCAGCACAATCGGAAAAAGTTCGAAAGATGCACAGAGTTCGAAACCAAAAGGTCCGGGAAGTGTTTGAATTCTACAAAGAAAACAATCATTTGTACGCCAATGTGCTCCAAAATGAACCAGCTCTACTTTTCGACGATGTGGATGCTGCTGACCAGACGTTCACAGAGCGTGTTGAAGATAGTAGTGGCGAGTTGAACGACGGGATAAACCGAGAGCAAGAAACCATTCGAGGTGAGAATGATGAATTCCGTGTTTTTAACGAGAACAATGAGATTAACGTGATTGAGCGGCGACTTGGAATATCGGACGCATTTGTGCCTGCTATGATACAAGAACACCCGGCAGCACCCAAAGCTGGAGACCGTGGAGAGCGTCGGTTTGAAGTTCGCGGGTCAAATAAAATCTCAACTGATGTTTCTGGTGATCTGTTTGCTCGCATGTTCCCGCATCTTTTTCCGTTTGGCCGTGGCCACCCAGGTGAAGCTAGACCGGTTGCAGTATCTGTTCACGAATGCGTGAAGTATTACACTATGCTAAGCGAGCGTCAATTTGCGGAGGATGAGTTGTTCACTCTGGTGGCATTCGATCGGATTTCGTTAAGTAATATGTACATTCACAATCACTTCCGTTGTCAGCGCTTCCCTAGTCTATTAGATGGTTACGAAAGTCTGACTGGGGAGCAGCTCGGTCGTGCAATACTTGAAAATGAACGAAGGCGCCAAGGATGCCTACCGTGGCGCAAACGAAACGATGATGTTGCTGGGCGGTTCTTGAAGACGGTAGAAATTGGAAGCAAGTCATGCTGGGGGAGTAACGCGGAAAGATCTCAGTGCCGACATAAAGCCTTTGCTTACCAAGTTCGATTCGGCCAACCAGCACTCTTCGTCACTCTAACCCCCAACACAGATAATTCACTCGTACTGGCTCACTATGCAGGTATATCATCCGTGAGCACGCTGTTTGATGTACTCGAATCCCGAGTACTCGGCAAAGCAGAGTTGCGAGAGGCTAGTCTAAGAAATGATTGCGCTTCCACGAGCCTGTTCATGCGTCAGATTGATGCGTTTATCAAGTACGCGCTGGGAATGGATCCAGCAACGAGAACAAAGCTGCCATATCGTGGACTATTTGGCGACGTGAAGGCTTAGTTTGGGATGGTAGAAACACAAGGGATACGCTACATCTCCACATTTTAATATGGCTGAACCATTGCCCAACTAATTCAACAGCTTTTGAACGGCTATTACGGAGCCCTGATGGTGATGATTTTCGGGAGCAGGTGATTTCGTACAGCCGAAGTATAGTATCAAATGACTTGCCAATTCCTGTCGAAGCTTCTTGGTGTAGTAAGTGTAGCGCACCGTTTTCAAAGTTTGTTGGGCTGTCTATTCCCGACAGTGCTCGCCAAGATCCTATCACTAGCAAAAAGAACACTCGCAATAGGGGCAAACCTACAGAGCCGGCACTCGTACAGTGCAGCGTTTGCAATCACCAATTCAGCTCACAACACCTATTGCGAGGCGCATTGCTGAATTTTCGCCCTGATCAGTGGCCGGTATGGGAACATCCATTGACAGCAAGCGAAGTGAAGCAGCAGGCCGACAGGGAGGTCGTTTGCCGTGATACGACGAAGCAAGCTGTTGATATTGTTGATGACAGAGAAAAGAATCATGCTAGCCTAAAAGGTAACCAGAAGAACGCAGACTTTTCGTTTGAGCTCTTACGCGAGCAAAATCGTGCTCAGATGGAGCTCTGTAAGAGCGACGATGACCCGTTTAGAGCCGACGAACTTACACGCACATTTGAAGTGTCTCCACCTTCCGTATCTGATGGGAGAATGACACGGACATCCCTAGATTACATGGTTGCAGCATTGGTGATCCAGTTGAATCAGCATTTATGGAATCACACGAATAGTTGCTTCAAGCAATCTCGATCAACCCCGCACGATGCATATTGTCGCTACCGTTTTCCTCGTGATCTGGTCGAAACAGCTTCGTTTGACGCATCAGGAGTGGAACTCGGGCGAAAGCTTGGCCATGAATTTGTGAATGGCTTTAACTACGAAATTATGGCAACGTTTAGATGCAATCATGACATCCAAGTACTTCTCGGGGGTAGCGATGTCACAGATCGAATTTTTTATTGCTGCAAATACGTGACAAAACCTCAAAACAGAGTTGATTCGCAAGTTGCCGTTGCCGTAGCTGCGCTAAAGCGACGTGAAGAGCGTGAAAAGGTAGATGAACAAGATCCAAAAATATTGGCGCGAAAGCGAGTCGCCGCTCTGATGTACAATTTGACAAACCGCCACGAAATGGCTGGTCCACTGGCCGCATTATACTTGTATCGAGGATCATGTTGCTACTCAAGTGATACTTGCGTCTCACTGCCTCTCGGTGATGCCATCAGGCAGCTTACGACGGCAGACGGATATGCCTGCACTTTGGTAAAGGAAAGCGCTGATCTTCAATCGTCAAAATACCATGCAGTATCTTTCCTGGATGATTACATCTACCGTCCGAAGAGCTTGGAGAGTTTAAATATGTACGAGTTTGCAATGTCATACTTCAGGAGGAAGAACGAAAGTGCAACCAGTTGCATCCTACAATTTCTTCAAAATCACCCACTGCATGAAACGCATAGTCTGGGCAAGAGGCATAAAAGCATCGTCCCCGTCATAAATGGCTTTCGCATGCCATCTGAAGATCTCGAGGGGAGCCCAGAGGTTGTATCGAAGCGTGCCATGCTCTCGCTTGTCCTGTTCAAACCTTTTCGTACACTGGAGTCTTTAATCGGGGTCGCGGACGCCAGTGATGAACAGGCATGGGTCAACGTGTTCGAAACTTGGAAAATGACCCGGAGCAGTTTTGTTGAAGCGATTATGGAGAATATGGAGGACTTCTATAGGGGGTCAAAGAGAGCTGCAGATCAGGCCAAGGCAGCAACTGTGCCCTCAAACGGTCAACAGAGTGATACCGAAGGTGACGATACCAGCAGCGACGACAGCGATAATTTAGCTGGAGAGGGTGATGCGGACATATATTGCGAAGGATGCCATGATGACGACGATTTTGATATGAAATTGCTGTGGGAAGACGACGAAAATCGCAATGTTATTTTGGATAGTTCATCTTTGCATCCTGCTGCGTGCCCAACGTCCGCTTCGCCAGACGGTAATGCAGCCACAATTTTAGCCATTTTTAAGACTCATGGACTGCTAAACGGCGCAGCGTCTGCGCTAGCAAGCAATTTATCTCCAGAATGGCCCCCGGAAAATGTCCCCCCCCTTGATGCAATGAAGAAATGGGTTATTAATGCAAACACAGACAATCATGTGGTTTCCCAGAGTTTACCCATCGTTACTCCGCGGGATACTCAGATTGTCGAGCTTCTAAGCAATACTCTCCGTGATACTAACATGGCATGGCCACGATCGGTCGATTTGAACCGCTCACCGCATGTGAAAAAGAGCTTTGCCAGTATCGCCGACATATCTGCAGTTTACACTCTTAATGAAAGACAGCACTACGCTCTGCAAATTATTGGATCTTCATTATTTTTGCGATGGAAGCAAATCGAGGTTTCTGAAGTAGACGGCTCCCGTTTGGAGACAACGCTTCGCGATAGTCAACTACTCATGTTTCTAGGTGGCGAAGGTGGCACCGGAAAAAGCAGGATCATCGAAGCAGTGCAGGCGTTGTGTGATAGCTGGGGGAGGCCTCATAGCTTCGTAAAGACTGCGTTGACGGGAAAGGCAGCGACACTCATCAGCGGACGGACGCTAGCAAGCTTTCTTTTGCAAATTCAAAAACGAAGGTCATCGGATGACATTATGAATGTGGAGATAATCATTGTGGATGAAGTATCGATGATGAAGAAATATCAGCTTGCTCAACTAGATAAACGCCTGCGTGTTGCCAAACGTGTACCCGGTGTTGTGTTTGGCGGTGTCCACGTCATTCTCGTGGGTGATTTCTCGCAGTTGCCTCCCGTAGGTGGTTCACCCCTGTACCAAGATCCATTGACGCGCTCAAAAAAGGCAAAAATATCCGCTGATGAGCTCGCGGGGTATCATCTGTGGCACTTGTTCACCGACGTCATCATTTTAAAAGAATCCGTGCGATTTGCAAACGACCCTGAATGGGGTCACGGGTGCCAGCAAGCCCGGCTCGGAATATGGACACCGCAATTTGTCGATATAATTAATTCGCGCGTTGTGACACTCGAAACCAAGCGGGATTCGTTCAACGATGAAGAAAAAATGGCTACATTTGTCACCCCTGACAACATGACTAGAATGTGTATCAACAACCTGTTCATTTCAACTACGGCACGCCTGCTTCCTGATGGCGAATTTCCTGTGCGTGTCGTGGCGAACTTCAGAGGAAAATTGAAAGCTCTTAATCGCTTTGAAACAGCGACTATCATGGCGCTACCGGACACCAAGTTTGGGAGGATGTCACCGTACCTTGACTTAATCGTCGGGATGCCAATACAGGTCTCACAGAACGTTCGCGCAGCAAAAATGGTGGCAAATGGGACTCTGGGAACGCTTGAAGCAATTATTTATCACCCTGGTACAACTTTCCGTTTTGTGCATGACAGCACTGCCGACATGACGGTTAAAGTTCCCAGTGTACCTCCTTATGTTCTATTGGTGCGGATCGATCGGGGTTCAACAGCCATTGCATTACAAGGCGTTAGTGATGCAAACATATTTCCTCTCTTTTTTGACGCTCAAGCATATAGCGCTTGTGAAATCACGCTTCCGGGGAAGTTCCGTGGAGTACCAAGGATGCTTCAAGTTAAGATTCAGCAGTTCCCACTTGTTTGCGCAGCGGCATCGACCGTATACAAAGTTCAGGGTGAGACATTGGAAAATATGGTGGTTACCGAGTGGCGTTCTAAGTTCCGCATTTCAAACAAGAGAGAGCAGCCGTATTTACTAGTGTCGCGCGTGACGACGAGACGTGCGTTCACAACGCTCCAACCTCTAACAAGCGAATTGATCGCGTGGGCAAACCCACCAGAGGCTGCGTTACAAGAAGAAAATCGGTTGTGCCAGCTCTGCCGAACCACGATGGTAAAGCTACGAAGTGCTACAATAGAACGTTAAATAGATTAGTTTCAAAACAAGAAGTTGTGCTCCGACCGCGATGCTATGCCAAATTAGCCATGTCACATCAGCACCAAACACTACTGATGACTTTGACTCTCTTATTTCGTGTGTGTGTTGCATGTGAGATAATGCCGGTAGCACTGATGCCTTTGCGATTGTATTCGATTTTATACAGGAGGTGCCAAAAGCTGCGCGCAGCAGCCGCTAGCGTGGCAACGCGCTCCACGTTCGGGTCAGGTGATTGTGCTTAATTCCAAGGTTGCCTTTCTTGTTTTTTTTGGGAGTATATACACGCAGCGACGTAGTGTTGGAGTTGCACATGTGAAACGTATAAAGAGGATTTGAGATTGGACATGTTATTGATTACTTCGCTCGCTCATAGATGTAAACTTGAATTAGTTTGTTCGTCCAACTGGCTGGTCCCCGTATAACGTGTTGCAGTTGCCACTTAGTGCAGAAGGTGTTTCGACAGGACGGCCGATGCCTCGGGCAGTACGACTCGGTCGATATCACAAATCGTGCACGCCGGAGAGCACATAACTCTTGTAGGACGAGCATTTTCACGTCATCCAAGAACAGAATGCTGTTCAGATAGACGATTGAGGCTTGGCAGAGCGGCGCGTGTGCCGATATTCCACAGTCCTTCGCATTGCCTTCGAGCAGGACAACTTTCTTGAGCAATGGCTGCACGAGCGCATATCTGTTGATCAGCTGGCAGCCAAGGTGACACAATCGGGGACGGATCTCAATTCCTAAGCACCTCTGAGCTGCTGTCTGAAGAGCAAACTGTGCAACAATATTTCCAATACCACAGCCAATATCGAGAAAAACATCGTCAGCTCGGATAGGTCCAATGATGTTAATAACAACAGCCACCGCTTGTGGAAGAAGCTCTCCAGCATTCTCATGTAGCACACCAGCTTTCTGTTGGACATCGGTCTTGGTAACCGAACCGAAGACGGAGCGGAGAAGGCATGCTGCAGCTTGGTAGTCCAGGAAGGGAGGTCGCGGACGGCTTGGGGTGGAATCGCTTGGACTGTCGGCACGGCGCGTAGAACTGAAGAAGCAGGGGGGAAACTTGGACAAGTCGTTGCCATGGGTGCGCTTGAGGGTTCGTAGGCGCGTTTCGAGCTCCTTTGTGGTCTTATTAATGCGAAACCGGCGCAGCTTCCGCGCTACAGTAGACCACTCCACACGACGGTTTTGCTGCGCGTACTGAAACGCGAGTCTGACTAACAACTTGTCGGCATCGTCCGAGAACGTCGGCAGCATGGGTATATGCAATCGGGTGTATCTGGAGTGACTGGATAACTAGCATACTTAAACGAAGTGACTACAATCCATACTATAATCAAGACGATTACACATGTTCAGTTGTTGCAGTAATTTCGATACACGCGTACAATTCCTTGACGTCTTTTTGCATAGTGAAACCAAGTTCATTACACGGGTTTTGTGTAGCCGTTTTGTAGCTCTGCAAAGGAGCTCCCACTTGAGCATCTCCGCCAAACGTTTGAGTCAATATCGACTTGGTTGAAGTCCATGTTGACTTCGCGATCAATAAAACAAGCGTATTCGAGTCAAAGTTGGCTCGCTCGAAGTCATCGGTGACTTGGAAATGTGTATTCATTCATCGTTACGCAGCAGTACACACAACTACAGCCGGTTGGCACTCTCAAACGCAGCCAATACTTCCATAATCTTCGCGCATACACGCACGTATCTGTCGTGGTCCATCGAGCGAATGACGGTACCTGTCTTGTCGTGAACCAACTTATTTCTTTTATCCCAGAACTCGACCACAAGCGCCTTGAACTCTTCAGCATCCGCCGTGTTCGATCCAAACGCCTCCATCATTTTGCCCTGAATGAAGTCGCGCTTCTTCT
This sequence comes from Phytophthora x cambivora, assembly GCA_033557925.1. Classification (NCBI taxonomy): domain Eukaryota; phylum Oomycota; class Peronosporomycetes; order Peronosporales; family Peronosporaceae; genus Phytophthora; species Phytophthora x cambivora. Next base: position 1,320,054 of record JAUCEB010000015.1, on the reverse strand, counting down.
GCATTGTGCTCATGTTACCTACATTTTTTCAGTTCAGAGACAATGAAAGTCAATGCAATGTCAAACCATACTGAAGCAGAAACTCAAGCGGCTTACCATCTCGGATGACGGCGTTCCATTCCGTGAACTCTTCGATAGCTTTCTCGGTCACCGCGCTATGCTTGAACATACTCAAGTATAGCTTTAGCCTCGCGATGGTGTCTTGCAATCCGCTGTTCTCCGTTGTCACCGTCTCTAGCGCAGCCTTCATCGATTCCAACTGCGTTCTCACTCCATACCGTTCTGCTTGCATCGCCGCCCTCTCTTCCTCGATCCGGATGCGGTTGGCTTCGAGCTCTTCAAACGCAGCCGGGCACCCGTTGTTCCTGAACTGCTCTTCCAGGAGCCGGGTCTGGCGCTTCATTTCATTCAAAAGCTTCGCCTGCCTCAGCGATATTCGGCCTTCTTGTTGCTTCTCTCGACTCGGCTTCTCTCGTTTCTTTTTATCCGCGTCCAACTGCTCCCGCTCCTGTTGCAGGCAATGCGTTACGTTCTGGAGCCGCCGGCCCTCCTCTTTGAGCTTGGCCTCTTGAGATTTCAGCTCCTCGGCTTTGACTTGTAGTTCTCTCTCCTTGTTCTCCATATTCTTCTCTCGCGTAGCCACCTCGTTCTCCCGGTCCTCCAGATTTTTCTTGCGCTCGTCCACCTCTCTCGTGAGGTTGTTCATGTCTTCGTGCACATCCTGGAGTTTCTTAGCATGGCTATCCTGCGCCTTAAGTAGATTGTCTGCCTGCGAGGTGACGGATTGCTTCAACTCAGTTTCCACCTGGGCAAGTTTGTTGCGCAAGCCACTTGAAATCGCCCTCTCATCGGCTAGTTTTGCAGCCGTCTTCCTCCACTCATGCGCTGTCACGGTACATTTGTCGTCGCCACTGCCATCACCACTGCCATCATTCCTGAGTTCGGCCAGCTTCTTCGCAGCGGCTGCTAACTGCTCCTCTAATTTCATTGAGCGTGCTAGTTCCTCCTCCAGCTGTCGGGCCCCTTTCTGCTTCTCTTCATCTTGCTTCTCTCGGAACTGCTTCAGTGCTTGCGAAATGGTATTTTCAAGATGCGCATACCCCTCTGACGCTAGCGATGCTTGGTTTCCGGCTGCGGCAAGCTGCTGAGCCGCGTGGATGTCGCATTGCTCGATCGCCAGGTGCTCGGCTCCGCCACGTTGCGATAGCTTCGACGAACCCGATCCAGCGGTCTGCGCGTGTGCGTCTGCTTTCAGGGCTTGGTCCGCTATGTAAACCTCGTAGAACTCTTTCAGCAGCGCAGGCTCGTGACGCTTCAGCTTTTCTGGATTGTCTTTGAACTGCTTGAATTGGTTCAACGTGCTCAAAGACTCGTAGTCCAAGTCGTTGCCGCCGTTCCTAGCAGCTGTGTATTTCTCCGCCCATATACGCTTCTGGTAGTCTGCCATCTTGTAGTAATCACCTGCGTTGCGCCGTGGGCCTTGCCGGTGCTCGCCCTTTTCGTCTGCCATCTTCTTTTGTAGAGCCAAGCACGTGGACCGGAGCGCGTGCTTGGGTACCAGGGGGGTCGTCTCTTCATCGCGAGTCTTCGTCTCGTTCTCCGATGCACTCATGGCGCCCAACTCGCGCGTCGTCCCGTGGGATCCTTCGCCAGTCTTCTTGGCAGTCTTCCTCTGCTTACGGGGGCTTGGCGAAGTGTCTCGCCCCTCCCCCTTCTTCCGCTTCTGCTTGGCATTGCCGGTGGCAGACGTGGTCTTGGCAGCGTTTGCTGACTTGTCAGTGGGCGCGCTCGTCCGCTTTGTCGCTGGCTTGTCCGTCGCCTTTGCAGCTTTCTTGCTCCTCGTCATGGGCGCCTGGCGAGCAGCACCGCCAGCAGTTCCCTCGCTCTCTGCAGCCTGAGACCGCTTCGCCATCAGCACTTTGCTGCAGTCAAGGTTCTTTGAGAAAGTGATTCTACAGTTGAATATATTGATGTGGACCAATTCGATTTAGAATCAAGAGGACTCTAAGTCAACGTTGACTTGGTATAAGTCGTTGTTGAGATGGCTTCAGTAACAAGTGTCTAAGCCAGCGTAGATACGTTCCAAGTCGTAGTCGACTTGGTGACTCAATGAGAGATGTACGAGTAGATGCACATGGTTATCTTTACAAAAAGATGCAGAAGTGGCGAGATAAGCGCCAACACAAGAGTGGATACGTCAAATTAGAGATTTACTGAAGCTACCAGTCACCACTTCGGCATTGCCGGAGCACGTTAGCGATCACGCATAAACTCTTCCAGCGTGATGATGTATTCGCGCGGCATATCGACGGTGGTCAGCTCATCATCGATGTGCAGCTCATCGACGATGTCCACCTCGTTGTCGAGGCGCGGCTCCTCCAGTGCGTTGCGTCTCCAGGTGTTATAGTACTCCATGAAAGTGCGACCAGGGATAGTGTGGCCAGCACGGTTAGCTCGTTCCAAGGGCCGTGTTGCTTCCGTTATGCTACGGGGGCATTCGAACGAAGCAACCGCAAGCATGTCCGGGGAAATGTGCAGATCCAGATAGCGCTCAAAATCATCCATCCGAAGGTTGCAGTTGTCGACGATAACGACATCCACGCCACGGTCGGGGCTGCAACACAGGAGTTCTCTGCATTGTTCGTAGCAGCGTCTAGGCGCCTCCAAATGCCGATTCGCGTCGAACACATAGGATCTTCCGCGCAGGACGAAGAGGCCAGCTGAGTCAGCTGAGCAAACCGATGCGCGGAAATCAAACGTTGCTGCATAATGAGCGACCTCTAGAGCAAACATTGTCTTGCCACTGCCCGGGAGGCCTCTCATGATCACGAAGAGCCGAGGCGGGTACTGCATATACGCGCGCCGGTCCATCCGATACGCCCGGTAGTCGTCAACGATTCGTCGGGCTTTGAACTCCATTTCTCACACGTCGAATGTCGTCGAACCTGAAAATTGACGACTGGGTCTGCTACGGTTCTAACGGGCAAGTCCGGGAAAGGGAAGACGGCATTTCTTAGAACTTTCACGTCCAAGATTCCGCTTCTGATGTTGACCACACCATATCACCGAACATAAGTCAACATTGACCTGGGATAGTCAACATCGACATCTTGGCCGGACCAGTTCCGCTGGCGACCGTCGGCAAGCATTCCGGTGAGCCCGGCCACAGCGGCACGGCGAGCGTAGCGGTAGCGGGGACAACGAGAGCAGCATGACGACCATGGCGGCGGCCGGCACAGCGAGAGCAGCACGACGAGCATGGCGGCGGCCGGCATGGGCGACGATTTCTGTTGGACATCGGTCTTGGTAACCGAACCGAAGACGGAGCGGAGAAGGCATCCTGCAGCTTGGTAGTCCAGGACGAGAGGTCGCGGACGGCTTGGGGTGGTATTGCTTGAACTGTCGGCACGGCGCGTAGAACTGAAGAACCAGGGGGGGGGGATTTGGACAAGTCGTTGTCATGGCCGCGCTGGGCGGGTTCGTAGGCGCGTTTCAAGCTCCTTTGTGGGCTTATTAATGCGAAACCGGCGCAGCTTCCGCGCTACAGTAGACCACTCCAAACGACGGTTTTGCTGCGCGTACTGAAACACGAGTCTGACTAGCAACTTGTCGGCATCGTCCGAGAACGTCGGCAGCATGGGTATATGCAATCGGGTGTATCTGGAGTGACTGGATAACTAGCATACTTAAACGAAGTGACTACAATCCATACTATAATCAAGACGATTACACATGTTCAGTTGTTGCAGTAATTTCGATACACGCGTACAATTCCTTGACGTCTTTTTGCATAGTGAAACCAAGTTCATTACACGGGTTTTGTGTTAGCACTGCAAAGGAGCTTTCACTTGAGCATCTCCGCCAAACCTCGCTAACTGTAGGGATGAATGGCAAATAAGAACACCCGCATAACATGCTGGTCGTCGCCCGCAACGGCTTTGTGACGGCCGAGATCACACACAGGCGCTTCGATTTTACCGAGCATCCTAAAGCTAGTGGTGGTGATGGTATGAAGCGCGGAGGGCACCCTTGTGCAGCCGAATACTTGCTAAAATAGTATCACTGACAAGCAAGGATATTTGACCAATCAAAGTGCGTTCATCTTGCTGACAGCTTGCAACAACTCATCAGCAAGATTTGACAATCAAAAAATTCGAATATTGACCAATCAAAGTGTGCTCATCTTATTCACAGGCCGCACCGCCACCACGACCGGCAGCAGCGGCGGCAGCATCAGCGGCAGCCTGTCAATAAGATGAGCGCAGTCATACCTCACAGAATCTCGAAGATAGTATTTGTTCATGCAGCAAACCACATTAACCACGAATATACTAGACAAGATCATACCTATAGCTACACTACACGAATGGGTCAATTGGTGGTTGTGCTCTCCTTGCGTTTTGAGCGCGCGCCATTCTTTTCAGGAGATCTCACGGCTCGAGGTGGCGCGCCGTGCGTTGGAAACGGATGCCATGGTAGCGGTTCAGGTGACGACGCAGAGACAGAGGCGTTCCCTTAAAGGTGCAGTTCCACACAATGCAGAACGGGTCGTCAATTCCACGCGTATCGTCGATTTCAGGAACCACGGTGGGGCGGTGGTCGTCTGGGCGGTCGTAGAATGGTGAATCAAGGTACGCGTGGAGACAAATGTTGTTTGTATCGTACCCGACAGGCGCGAGAATGAAGTCTCCACGGAAAAGAACAATGTCCCCCTTGTTCAGCTCCAGCAACTTCCGGTTTGATCGGAGTGCGAGCCTCTCGTTCCACCCGTACGCGTAATAGCACGTGTCATCGTTGGTGGTGACCACAATCGATCCAGGTAGAGCACTCGTGTCCATGATGTCGGCACCAAGCGGAACCGTGATAAATTCTCTACGAGGTGGTTGGTCTTCCGTGCCAGCCGGAGTCTTGTTGAAGTGCCAGTCATGCGCACTTGCGTCCGGGAAAAACGTTCGGTAGAACCGCTGCAGCAAGCGCGACATTTCACGGGCGTCTTGGTCCGGCACAGCAGCTTTGACACGAACTTGTTCCTCGGTCATGTCGTTCACTTCCTCTTCAAACCAGCCATCGATTTGGCGTGCGATCGACCGCCAGGAGTTGATCGTGTCGACGTGGACAGCACCGTAGAAGATGACGTAGCCCTTTGTAGCGAATCTCTCTCGGACTTGCATGACTTCGGTGAGGTTGCAGTGGTGACACAATGGTTGGGTGCGTGCGACGCAGCGGAATTGAGAATAAGCATGTAGACATGCATATCCAATGGCCAAGGACATAAGCCCAACTCCCCAGGCCTGCAGCACTGCCACGGTTTGGTGAGAAGAAGACGACCCTTGATGGGGAGATGCGATAACTGACACCCATTGCCTCCCGTGCGTGCCTGGACCATCGATAAAATTATGGTCCATGAGCTCAGCGAGGAGGCGTCCATGAAACTATTGTGCTCGCATCAGACACCCATTGCCTCCCGTGCGTGCCTGGACCATCGATAAAATTATGGTCCATGAGCTCAGCGAGGAGGCGTTCATGAAACTATTGTGCTCGCATCAGTTTAAATGTGAGAAACTGTCGTCGCTGGTGTTGTTGCTGGCCACCATCACGGAGTCTCTGCTGTTACCGATCTGCGAGCGCTGTGCGAGCTCCTTATCGGATGCCATGTTAACGCTGAGTCGTGAGGAATTTTGCCGTGGATTTAGGTCATCGCACGGTAAACGGTAGTGTGATGGTCCATCCACAAAATTGTGATCCCCGATGCCACGGCCGAAGCATCTCCAACCATGGACCATCGTTAGAATTATGAACCACTAGCTACGAGGCGCGTTCTTAAAATTGAGATAATGAGCGGATGCGGGTGGGGCTGTCAAGATGAGGTTTAGCTTGACCTGTAAGATAGCGTGGTGTGAGTAGGTTTCGATGTCTGCCAACCTTTATGCCTATGTGTGTTCAATATAAGATACCGTATCATTGCCACTAAGTTGGTGGCACCAGCCCCCGTGATTACAAAATAAGCGGTCATGCACGCCTCACAATTCGTTTTACAATGCTTCCTGAGTAGCACACGAGCCGGTTTTGCTGCGGTGATGCTTCATGTTGAAGCTAAAGCGTAATATTTGTTGTGAGAAGTGGCTCGTATCTTTTGAACAAGACCAATACGTACCGTACCGCCATATCGTCGAACTAAACCGCTTCGCCATCTCGCAATTGAAATCTCCTGGTGTCATTGCGCATTTTCAATCATGGTGGGCAAGCCTCGCCACGACGCGGAAGCCACGAAGCTGACCAAGAAATCGATGAAGAGCGCCGCGAAGGTTGTCATCCGCGAACAGCACATCGATGTTCCTGCAACGAGCAATGAGACCGCTGCACCGCAACAACCATCACTGACGCCGTACGAACGGATGCGCCAATTGCTGGCGCAGCGAGATCCCGTTGCTGGACCAGTTGTCGTGGACACGGCCGAAGGTATGCGTTGTTGCAGCTCCAGGGCGGTTCTCAATGGTGCAGATGGTTTCCTATGCATTGATGCGTTTTCGCCAGGTTTGAAGCGTCACGTTCAAGGCAGCGAGTGTGACTGTAAGGCGTGCATACGGATGAAGCTGCTTTGGATTTCTGGTCATAAGTACAAGGACTGGAGACTCGCTCGGCTTCATCTCGTTGATGCGAATGCGCCAGAAAGTCTCGAGGAGATGCTGAAAGTATGAGTGTGCATTCCAAGTTGCTCGCTGCGCGCTTCTAACCAAATGTGCTATAGGTGTTTCGAGACAGGTACGAAAGCAATCGCCAAGAAATCGACTCGCTTCTGGTGACTGCTACGGTGTGGAACGTGGAGAGTGACTCCGAGCTTTTGCCGACGCCGGGCTGCGTTGTCGAAATTAGCGACTACACCAATCTTCAGCTCTACGGTGACACACAATGTCAACTCACGACCCGACTGAGTCAGATCAACTGGGAAGGGAAAGCGCTGTAAGCAAGGGTCTACGTGTGCGCTGTGCATATAATAGTAGTAGTAACATAGTTGTAATTACGTGCATAAATCATCGGATTTAAGGGGAAATGGGTACACGTTTCGTCCGTCTTGCGCTGCCGTATCATTCGTGAATTCGAGACGCAGCCCCCAGGTGAGAACGCCTTCTTGAGGCTTTTGAGAGGCTGCTACCACGCTAATTGACTTTGTGCAGATGACCAAACGGCCGGGGTCGTCCAACTACACTACCAGCGAGATGAAGTGCTTGCTGGCCCTCGTGCAGAGTCACCTGCCGGCCTCCAAGAGAGACTGGGACCTCGTGGCGGCCGCGTACAACACAAGAAAAGAGCCTCGATGGAAGCCGAGAAACGCAGTGAGCCTTACGAGGAAGTATCGCAATATGTGCTTGGTGTCCAACAAAGTTGAAGCGGAGCTTGCCAGCACCATAAGGCGGGTGCAAACCATGATGAAGAAGCAGAAAACGCCACAAACCAGAGCAGCAAACCCGATCTCCGCCGCTGTTATATCAGGACCGACAAGCGTTCATGCTGCAGCACTGAAGTCCCTCGATGTCGTGCCGCCGTCTTCAGTCCCAAGTCGTTCAGGAGTGCAAGAAAGCGCTGGTGACGAGGTGCGGCTTTATGAGTGGGTGGAGGAAGGTGCGGCGCCGCCTCTGGATTGTGAAGGCAGCGGCATAGTGGCTGTTTCACAGTGGCTTCAAACGGTTTCGAAGCAGCTCACCACGGAACGAGGGGAAGCCCATCGGAAGCATCGAGAGATCATCAAGGGAATTTCGTCGCTGAAAGTCACGCTTGATTATCTTGTCGTGCAGCTACAATGATGTAGCCAAGCCAACATCACAATATATATGTCTTCAGCAGAGATTACACAAATTATGGCTCTCCAAAGACACTAATTAGACGGTAGGGCTACGTCCGAACGCTCATGCAGCATCGGCAGAAACTCCAGCAGCATCCACGACAGCTCGCACTGTGCGCAACTTCAAGTATCTGCACGATACCGTAGTGGCTCATAAATTTAAAGATGATCCAAGCATTCGACCTATCGCATCTGCACAGTCATTTTCGTTTTTGCATTGACTTCCGCACGCAATGCCAGGGCGTGGCGAAGGCATCCAAGGCTCTGGAAGAGGAGGGGCTAAGCGTCACCGCAAGATCCTCCGCGACTCTATTCAGGGCCTCACCAATCCGTCAATACGGCGTCTTGCTCGCCGCGCCGGCGTGGTTCGAATCTCTGGGCTTATCTATCAAGAGACACGGGCGGTGCTCAGAGTGTACCTGAGCAGCGTAATTCGAGATGCCATGACCTATGCAGAACACGCTAACAGAAAGACAATCATGTACATGGACATCCTGTATGCTCTCAAGCGCCAAGGTCAGACCCTCTACGGCTTCAAGACGTAAGATAGAATCGTGCAACATTGTGTATCAAAATTAATTGAACGAAACTTTTCCCGGTATTGTGTAGACTACTATTACTCTGTGATTTTGATTGAAGATGCCCCACATCGAAAAACCAATCTGGGACACGATCTGTGATTTGATTGGCCAATAACCCACACGTCTGGCAACCCGCTAGCAACGGTTCAACGAGCAGCACGGTGTCTGTGTCCAGCATCTCAGGCAATGGCGCAGGCAGATACTTGTCACTCAGTCTTGCCCCCGATCCTCCACCACGTTCTGCGCCATTCTGTAGGGAGGCGTTGCTAAAACGGCGTATCCTATGTAAGTCGACAGGCCTCAACGCATTTCACCGATCTCTTCTAGCTAATCGGAACATTCTAGAGGTTAGCGGATTGATGGGAAGGAAATCAAACGGTTTCTTGGCAAAGCGCTTCAAGCTCAGGCCCTCACTTTGCCACGAACCATGCAGGCAGCCGAAGAGACCTGGCGACAGACGATTGAAGACGAAGAGGCTGCCTCTGCGGCGGTTGTTGAGGCGGAGAGGGCCCTTCAGCAACTCTTGGAGCACCACCTACCCAGCAGCCCAACGGTGGATAATGCGGAGTCGGAGCTAGACCTGCGACGCTCTGAATACGAATGTATGCAGCAGGCAACGGACGAAGCCGACGCTATATTCAATCACGCGCAGTGGGAGGTTATCGTGGCAGAGCGCGATCACCGTCGGGCGGAACACGAACAGCGCGCTCAGGCAGTGTTGCAGCAGTCGCGACCACGACAGCTGCACGCCTCGACCATCATGGTCACGCCTTCGCACACAAATGAACAGGACGAGGTTCGCTGCGGTGGCGTTGAAGACAGTTCGAGCAGTGGTAATGCAAGAGACCCCCCGACCGACTCGCTCATGGCTATGGCCATAGTTGCTTCCCAAGCGTTTGGAGTTTCGCCTAGTCCGCCGGCTCTAGCATTAACTCAAACTCAAACGGCTGGCTATCTATCGGAGCGTGAATCTGAGACAAAGAGTCAAGATGCTGACAGCGATGCCAATGATGAGAGTTCTGAAAGCGTTGAGTCGTCGGAGTTTGTTCCCAGTACCGAGACGGAGGATTCTGAGTCTTCTAGCTGAGATCGCGAGTTAACTATACCTCGTACGAGAAGTGCTGGAGAGTTTGTAGGTGCACATTCACAACAATGGGAGCGGAACGCGAGAGTATCAAGCGCGAGTGGGCGAAACTGGAAATGGAAAAATCCCGGCACGATTTCCACGTGAGAGCTGCTGGCAACGCTATACCAAGCTAGACCTGTTATTTCAAGCTTCCGCTAAGCGATTCAATATCATGTATGTACTTGGAGCACAACGCTATCATTAAGTACCTTAACCTCTTGGGGCACTTCAAAGTGCCAACATTAATTCTGGCGAAACCCCGCTCGAACATCCGCAAGATGCTGCACTTCGGCGTCTCGACGAGCACGGTGGTCGGCCAGTATACAGGCTACCACTTCTTGCACATATCGTGCTTCTGCTCCAGCTGTTTCTTCCCGTGCCGCCATCCAGCGTCGGTGCATCGCTTGGAGAGTATCGCCAGCTTGTCCTATGGTTTCGGCGTCTGCACCCGAACGACCAAGCTGGAAGACATTTTGGGCGGCTTGGACAACGTTTACGAATTCACCTTGCTCGACCGAGATTGCGCGAGTCATAGCAGCTCTGGCTTCTCTCCGATCCCGATGAGCTTGCTCTCCAGCAGTTCTTGCATCCATGGATGCACCTATAACAGCACAGTAAACATCAATACTGCGTCCACATCATAGTCTCAAGAACAATTGCACCGCAATACCCACGCAGAAAAGCAACCGAAAATGAAAGAAAACTGAGACTGACAGCATTATCGTGATTGACAGAAGCTGACCTTCAACAACTAGCCAGTAAATTCACCACAACAACTATTGCAGAGATCTATATTTTCAATAAATCGCAGCTTATCATTGCACATACGTCGTACGAGAAGTGCTGGAGAGTTTGTAGGTGCACATTCGTAACTAAATTGCAATTTTGATGAAAATCGTGTTCTGCATCGCTCGTGTTGTTTTAATGCCTCATGTGCCTAGCTGCTGCCGCGCCACAACCATGACCAGCAGCAGCGGCAGCAGCAGTATTGCTGGACGATGCAGATGAAGCCGGGGTCAGTGCAAGATACAACACACAACGCAACTTTATGTTGGACTAGTTATCTCACTAGCATCACACAAAGTGACTATGTTGACATCAATTACCAAACATTAGCTTCTTGATCATGCCAACATTGTCTCGGCTCGCACAGTTGCTCTTCATTGCTCCGTTCTATCTTTCGAGCGACTATAGCCATTGCTCAGTAGGTCTGTGCACATAAGATGAAGTTCGAGCAAATCATTGTTGGCTTTATTAGCGCTTGAAACAAGTAACCTCTTCCTAGGTGTCGACTGCTTACTTTGCCGGATGTGCCGGAGGTTAACGATCGCGCATGAACTCGTCCAGCTTGACAACGTAGTCATGGCTGCATGAATGATGCAGCCGGGTTGGGAAGACGCGGCGCCAGATCTCATAGTACTCCATGAAAGTGGGCTCTGGTATGTCATGGCCAACAGCGATAGCACGTTCCAAAAGTATGGTTGCTTCGACCGGACCACGCGGGCATTCAAACGAAGCAACTGCAAGCTTGTCTGAACGTATCTGGAGATCCAGATAGCGCTTCAATTCGAGCACCCGGAGGTTGGTGTTGTCAACGATGACAATATCGACGCCTCGGTCCAGGCGGCACTCTAATGCTTCGCGGCACTGCGTGTAGCATGTTTCATGCGCTTCATGGAGTTGGTTCGGATCGAACACGTAGGTCCCCCCACGCTGGAAAAACTTGTCGGCAGAGCAGATAAGCGTGGACAAGCCGAACTGATCAGCATATCGAGCAACCTCCAGTGCAAACGTCGACTTGCCACTTCCTGGGAGGCCCCTCATGATCAGGAACAGTCGAGGCGGGTGATTCATGCGCTCGCGATAGTCATCACGGTGGGCCCTGTAGTCGTCGACGAGATTGTACGCTTCGCGCTCCATTCTTGACAGTTGGTAAATGAGGACGTTGAAGTAATTGTGCAAGCTCTTTTGCACTTGAGAAAAAATTCAAAATTGATCCTCTTGAGATCTAATAGCTAATTTCAAAATCGATTCTCTTGAGATCTAATAGCTAATTTCAAAATTGATTCTCTTGAGATCTAATAGATTATTTCAAGAACTTCTAACAGTGATATCTGACACAGAATACATGGACTCGTGTTACCCTGTAGAGGCTACGCATCTACCCCGCCGTAGTCGAGATTGTTTGGACGAAGGCTCGCCCGTCATGTCGTCCTTGCCGGCCACCTTGGGTGGGGCGAACTTGACATGGTAGCTGCGGCCGCCAGCCGAGTGCACGCGGCGGCCCGAGATGCGCTCCAATCGTTGTGTAAGCCCCACCGTTGCAGGCACATCTACCCAGTGCAGCCTGCCGCTATCTATAACATGCTGGTCGTCGCACGCAACGGCTTCGTGGCGGACGAGATCACACACAGGCGCTTCGATTTTACCGAGCTTCCTAAAGCTAGTGGTGGTGATGGTATGAAGCGCGGAGGGCACCCTTGTGCAGCCGAATACTTGCACTAAAATAGTATCACTGACAAGCAAGGATATTTGACCAATCAAAGTGCGTTCATCTTGCTGACAGCTTGCAACAACTCATCAGCAAGATTTGACAATCAAAAAATTGAATATTGACCAATCAAAGTGCGGTCATCTTAGTGACAGCTTGTCAACGGAGCTATGTGCAAGATTTCAAGATCAAAAAATCGAATATTGATAACTTGAAGTGCATTTATCTTCTGGACAGCTTGTATGCTAAGCTCATGTGAAAGATAAGAAAATCAAGATGCTGTCATTTAGCAAGCCAAAATTGTTCGCCCGACAAAGCTACTAATCGCTCTGTTTCTCCAAGTTTTCCACGAAACGTTGAATCGAGAGGCAACGCTGGTGGAACGAGGGGTGGTCTGTCTTATCAACAGCACCAGGTTCGTGGCACAGCAAGTTCCGAGTTTTAAAAAACTCATCGAGGTCTTGTTCCAGGCTGGCTGTGTCTTCTGATTTGACTTTTTTCATTTGCTCGACGACGACACGGTATCGTTCCAGTCTTGGCATTTTCAAGTCTGTTTGTAAAACCAGCAACACAACATAAGTGAGCAAGAAAGCAAGTGCACTACATTCCAAAAAATACGTACACTCACAGAACCGTTTCGCGACAAAGGCTTGAATGCAGTGCTCCGTGTCGCAGCATGCAGCGTACGAGTCCAGCTTCATCTTCAATTCATTGGCGCGTTTGATCTCTTGACTCGCAACATCGCGGTCATGTTTTGCCGTGTCAATTGCACGCTGCCAATCAGCATAGCGTTGCACTTGGAAATCGTGTCGGGATTGTTCCCTTTCCAGTTTCGCCCACTCGCCCTTGATACGCTCGAGTTCCGCTTTCAGGCCCTCAGATTGTGCGACAAGCACCCGCTCCTTTCTAGCAAGTCTGTTGTCAAACGCAACTAGCTCTGTTTGTCTGGTGGTCTCTGCTTCCATTTTTCGTTCCAGCTCTGCTACTTTATCCTTGACTTCATTCACTTCGCCTCCAACTTCGGCAGACTTGCCGCGCCCCGTCACCACTTCCTTGAGAGCGCTGTTCATTGCCTTCACTTCGTTCAATTTGTTCTGTATCTTCCCAATTTCCACTTCGTAAGACTTCTTCAGCTTCGAAATCGCCAGACTATGCTGCTCCTCCTGGTGCTTACTGTCCACTTCGAGCTGCTTGCACTTCGCAACGTCTTCCTTGTGCTGCACGTCCAACATCGCGATCTCTTCTTTCAAAGCTTCAATGTTTTCCACGGGTTCGCGTGCATCAATTTCACGCTGCTCAGCCAACGCCTTCTTGAGAAGCACTTTCAACTCGGGCTCCTTGGTCCTCAACTCCTCTGCGTGGTCCTTGAAGTCCTTGAAATATTCCGTGGTTGAAAGTCTTTGATAGTCCACGCCTTTATGGGCGTTTCGTGCCGCAAGATATCGATCAGCGAAAACCGCCAACATGGATGGACTCAACTTGAATTTGTCACCTGACCTGCGTTTGCTCAACTGGCGCTTGCCGCGTTTCATTCGTTTATGCATTTTTTTCAGCGCCGGCACCGCCTCGGCAAGATCGGCCAGCGATAGTTCTTGCTCATCAGCCGATATCACATTGTTTTCACCACGTGTCGGTCCTGTCATTTCGCCCTCAACATCCTCAGTAGGCTTGTCCGTCACACTTGGCTGCCGCGTCGTCACTCCCCCAACACCTTTAACGACCTTGTCCGCCGTATTTCTTGTCACCTTCCGGGTCTTATTCTTCGTTGCCTCGCCATCGACCTGGTCCTCGTCTTGGTCGCGCTTTCGCTTGCTTCGACAAGTGCCTTCAGAAGATGCTTGTGAAGGCTTGAACTTGCTGGTTGCCTGGGGTCGAACGTTCGTATTCTTGCCGCTCGTCTTGCCGCTATTCTTGGTGGCTCTGGGCATGTCAGCAACAGCAGAACGGCGCTGAGTAGCAGAAGATCCTTGTGAAGGCTTGGACTTGCAGGCTGCTTAGGGTCGAGTTTTAGTCTTCTTGCCGCTCGCCTACCGACAGTAAAAATGTAGAGCAACGTATCTCAATGATTTTCAAAACTGATAAACGGCTAAATCGAATACGATTCAATTGGCAGGCTATAGTTTCCTGAAGGACAAGCTTTTTTATTTGCAGCAGTCGTGCCGCTATTTCCTTCCTTCTCAGTTGAAGTGGGCTTAGCCTCGTCGCGGACGTTCACTTGAGTTTAGTATGGTATACTCTAGCCTACTGATAACGGAGGCTGTGCTCGAGCACAGTTCTCCCGCAATCCCGAATCTGCTAAGTGGGCGAACAGTGTCTTCTGCCGTTCCTCTGCTCTGCGCGCAATACAATCTTCCATGACCAGAACTAATCGCAAAGCTCCTCGCTCGGCTGCCCAGCGGGCGGCAGACCTCGCTCTGTTCATTCAAGTTACCCGCCGCTGTACTGCTAACATGCCAGAACCCATATCTCCAAAACCTGGTGACGCCCGTGTCGCTGCTCCTGGACTCCGTGACCGCGCTGCTGCTGGAAAATCCGGTGACGCCGACGCTGCTGCTGAACTTGGTGAAGCGCAAGCTGCGAGTGCTGACGAAGCCTAGCTCACCTGGACTCCACTGCTAGCTTGTGTACTCGGAGGGTAGCCTAGAGTAGCGAAGTTGACATTTTTACTGGCATGCGTGATGAAACATTGAATGGAGCTCATATTTTTGAAGTTGTCATGCTATTTGTTTCCAGCTGTCATTGCTTCTACTAGCCAAGCGCCGCCGCTACGCAGTGGTAGATTTTATTAGTTGGAGACGTCCTCTACGGCAGTGGCGCTCCCCGTCCCGCTCGCCTCGTCGGCTCGCTGCACTACTCGCGGTGCTGTGTTGGCGAGTCCAATGTAGCTTGCCCTGCAGGCTGCAGGAGATTTCACCTGCTCAGTGGGGTTGAAGTGGGATCCATGTCTTTTTACGTCAACAAAGTAAAACCCCTATTTAAAAATGTTTTAAAGCGTGTAGAAATCCCTTTTTACATGCAAATGTAAAAATGTAAAAACAAAAATGCTAACACTGCCCCCACGGTCACAGAATTAGGCCAACGATGTCATTTTGCAGAGAAGCGCCAAGCCGAAGCCCAACGCATTCGATTCAAGTACTCTGACCGGATTCCGGTGTGTATGTTTTACCGGTATATATTCACTGGTGATATTCTGTCCAACTTTGCCAAATCCGATCGGTTTCAAGAATAGCCCCAATACAATTCCCAAGTCAGATTGGAATCACCCGAGGGCCGCATGTCATGGCTACATCCGTACTTAAGCGAGAAAGTATGTTATCGTGGTTTGGACTTCAATCAAAATTGATTCTCTTGAAATCTAATAGAAGCGAAAGGGGGAACGTTGTTCTTCGAACTACGTTCCTCCCCGGACCCCGGGTTCGGGCTTGCTAGTCACCACCCGTGATCCGTTCTCAAAAATTATACCGGTACCATTATCGGTTTTTAAAAATTGGGATTTTAAAATTTGGTCTTCTTGCTGAAGAACCGGCGAGGCTTTTTCGACCTGGGTCACCCTACTTTCTAGATCGGTTCTGTTGTCGTGGACATCGTCGTCGCCAGTGCAGACGATGGCCTATAATGATGGCTTTGCTTTCGATGCTAGAGAAACCTTGTTGGAGAAACTGCATGACGACGCCCTCAGACTGCTGCCACTCACGACCTTCCCGCACTGTGTCCCAACACAAGCCAATCGCGTCGTATCTCCTCTACTGTCTCGAGCCCGAGGGCTTCCAACACTCGGTCACGCGCCGCTTGTTTTGCCCAGGGCCGCGATTTCGACGCCATTGTGCATCAAAATCATCTTCTCGACGTGATGGAGCCATCATGTTTGGTTCTCTCTCTGTCCTTTGGCCTTCTCTTTGGCGTTGCATTGCGATGTCGCCCACTCCCATGATCTTTCACTATCCAGATCCGACTCAAGCACTACAGCAAAAATAAATAATTCGAGAAAACCGAAAACGTTTTGCGGTGATCCGGATCACCGCCAACTGTTTCAATTAGTACGCTACTAAAATGCATAAAACATCCATATTTAAGAAGATTCTCGACAGCTAGTTCAGTTCAATTAGTTATACGCTCAAACTTTGCAAGACTTCTTTCCATGCCAAATTTCAAAACGATGCGATAAGTCCTTATTTTTGCCCCCCATAAGGACCCTGCGGGTTCTTACGGGCATTGCGTGTTAAAACAACTAGTACAATTTACATAACAAGATTTTACTTTTACTTAGTACTCTGTACTTTTAAAATCGGCAATTGTACTTGCTCATAAGTAAAGGGCCAAAAGTGCCGGTACTGCTTAGTCCTAGCGAAGCTCGTCAGTTCTGGCGCCAGCAAGACCAGCAGAATCCGACCCAGCTTTCGTACGCAGCAGCCGAGGGTGGCAAGTACGGGCCTGAGTCCAAGTTCGAGCCCATGTCTGCTGCGGACAAACTTCGCTCGCCTGTTGCACACAGTCAAGTTGCTGTCGTCGAGGCTCCACGAGACAACGCAATGGCTGCTGGGATTCTAGTGACCTCCGTGACCACAACGACCGTGGAAGAGGAGGAGGAGTTCGAGTCTGGCCACCTCCACCGCTCGGTACCTGCTGTCGACGCTGTGGATATCGCGGTCGTAATCGACTCCCAGCAGCCTATCGAGCGTGAAAACGTCGAGCGTGAAGAGCCCAATGACCAGAAGCCTACAGCTGCTATCGTACAGATTGAGGAGACTCGCAGAAGTATCCCGTCCGATGTCACGCCCACGCACGTCGGAGCTGCTGCTGCGCCTCAGCAGAAGCAGATTCGAGACAGTGAACGCCGCACAACGGTGTTGATCGACGGTGCCGAGCCGGACATCGAGCTGGACGAGCACTACGTTGAAATCGAGAGTCCCCGTCCCAGTCACGGCCTCATAGACGAAGACGCGTGGGCTGTCACGCCGTGCTCGCTTGCGTGGAGTCACCTGCGCCTGAACCGCAAGAGCTGGAAGAAGACCGGCACTTCTCCGTCGGGAAGCACCGAAGTCGTTCTGAACGACGTGAGCGGGTCCCTGCAGGCTGGAGAGTTCCTGGTCATCACCGGTCCGTCGAAGGACGAGAGTCTCGCTCTGCTCTCGTGCCTCGCCGGGTATCAAGACGTGATGGAGGGCAACGTGACGGTCAACGGACGGCAATGGAACGAGAAGATGAACCGCTACGTCGCCTACGTCATGCGCGAGGACCTGTTCTACGAGACGCTGACGGTGCACGAGCACCTCGTCCTCCAGGCGCAGCTTCGCATGCGTCGCACGCACTCAGATGCAATGTGCTTGGAGCGTGTGGAGCGTGTCATGGAGGACATGGAGCTGACCGACTGCCGGGACAAGTTGATCGGTGGTGGTATCTCGCTTCGGGGCATCACGCGGGGCGAGCGCAAGCTGCTCACGCTGGCCACTGCGCTGTTGACCAACCCGTCCATTGTGCTGGTAGAGGAGCCTACTGACGGTCTCGACACGTTCAGCGCCGAGAAGATCGTCGCCAAGCTGCGGTGGCTCGCATTCGAGAAGCAGTTGACGGTGGCGGTGACGCTGCATCACCCGTCCTCGCACTTCTACGGGCTCTACGACGTGCTGTACCTGGTGGCCGATGCATCGTGTGTGTACGACGGCAAGGCGGCGGACTGCGTCGCCTACTTCTCGACCATCGGCTACCAGTGTCCCGAGTACATGAGTCCGATGGACTACTTCATGCTTCAAATGGTCGTCGGCGACAGAGCATCGGACGATGAAGGTGTCGCTCGGGTCGACATGCTGAAGCGCGCGTGGGCGAACCGCAACGCTGCGGTGTACGCTGACAACGCCGCGCGAGCGGCGGCCGCAAGCGAAGACGCTGTCGTGGACGAGTACGACAGCAAACACCGCTACTACCACATGGGGTGCTGCGGTCAGCTGTGGCTGCTGTGGACGCGCCACATCCGTCGACTCTCTCGCTATGGCTTCGTCTTCTGGTGGCACCTGCTCGCTGCGCTGTTGATCGGCGTGGTCTTTGGCCTCGTCTACCTGCAGCTCGACCTGAACGACCAGAAGGGGATCCAGAACTTCGCCGGGTGCTTCTTCTACGTGGTCGTGGTGTTCATGCTCTTCATCGCCTACAGGACGTTCGTGTTCATGCCGAGAGAGACCGCCATCGCTCTGCAAGAGCGTCAGGAATACCGTGGAGGCTGGTACCACCTGCTCTGCTGGTACGTCACCAAGCTCGTCGCTGAGCTTCCGGCGCTGATCATCCTGTCGATCGCCCTGTTCGTGCCCGTGTTCTTGCTCGTCGGTATCGGCCACGGCTTCAAGCTCTACGTGTACATGCAGATCGTGCTGGTGCTCGCTGGGTGGGCTGCGATCGGCCTCGGATTCCTGACGCTCGGCGTGCTAAGGCACGTCACGCCCGCGTTGATCGTGTACGCCGTGTTGCTGGTGTTGTTCGTGGCATTCGGTGGTCTCCTGATCAACGTGACGGACATCCCGGACTGGCTGGTGTGGCTGCACTACATCTCCCCGGTCAAGTACAGCTACGAGGCCTTGATGAAGCTCTTCTGGAAGCGCGTCGACTCGATCGATTGCGACTGGACTGTGGAGGGCTGCGTGGCTCTCACGGGTGACGGAGTGCTGCAGTACTACAGCATGGAGAACCGCTCGGCTCTGGGCGACTCGCTCATCCTGTTGGCGATCTGCTTCGCCTTCTTCTTCGTCGCCTTCTGGTTCCTTCTCGCGCTAGCGAACAAGCGCATCAGCGGACTGCAGTGGCGCTACGACTGGAGCTTCAAGGGGGCGTTGGGCAGTGCGCAGCAGCGTATCGCCAACGCTTCGACGAGCGAGAAACACGCGGCCACGCGCAGCAGCGTGCAACGCGTCGTTGAGAGGAAGAGTCAACACAGTTCGTCCGCTGTCGAGGCGGACAACTGCTATATCCGCGTCGAGACGCCGCGTGTTGGAGCCCATGGAGTCTGCGACGCGCCCGCGATCACCTTGGGCTGGAGCAGCTTGTGGCTCAAGGCCCAAAGCGACAAGAAGACCCAGAACGACCAGCAGTACCTGCTTAGTGACGCTAGCGGCTCGGCCAAGTGTGGCGAGTTGGTTCTCGTGACGGGGTCATCAAGCGAGTCGAACGTGGCGCTACTGGAGAGTCTCGGTGGACTCCAGAAGCGCCTGAAGGGCAAGGTGACATTGAACGGTGCGGTGTCCGGACCGCAGAAGATTGCGGAGCGCGCTGCGTACGTTGCGCGCGACGATTTGTTCTACGAGACGTTGACAGTGGAGGAGCACGTTCAATTCCAGGCTCAGCTGGTGGTTGGCAAGTCCAGCGGATGCTGCGGACTGAGCTGTGCTGGCGAACTCGAGGCGGAGCGTGTGGAGATGGTTCTGGACGAGTTGGAGCTCGCGTCGAAGCGCCACATGCTCATCCGCTACTTGTCTGCTGCTGATAACAAGATGCTGGCGATTGCGACGGCGTTGCTCACGAACCCGTCGGTGCTGCTGGTTGAGGAGCCCACAAGCGGAATGGACTTCTACTCTTCGCAGCGCGTGGTGTTGAAACTCCGTCAATTGGCTCGTGGGGGACGCACGGTGCTCGTGACGATGACGCACCCGTCCTCGCACCTGTACGCGCTGTTCGACGCGCTGTACCTGCTTGCCGATGGAGCAGCCGTGTACCATGGCAAGGTGCTGGAGGCTGTGCCGTACTTCGCCTCGCTGGGCTACCAGTGCCCGCAGTACATGAGCCCCGTCGACTACTTCATCCGCCAAGTATCCGTGGGCGATGCCGGCCAGGCGACGCTCTTCAAGGAGGCTTGGTCCACGCGATACTCGGAGTTGTGTCTGGCGGATAACGGTGACGAGCAGGACGACGAGCAGAGCGCGGGGGCTAATTGCCGTCGTGTTGGATGCTGCGGTCAGCTATCGCTGCTCTTCCAGCGTCACGTGCTGCGTCTTGCTCGCTACCGCGCGGTCTTCGGCTGGCATGCACTGTGGATGATCGTGCTCGGTGTGATCTTCGGACTCATCTTCCTACAGCTCGATCTGGACGACCAGCAGGACATTCAGAACTGGGCCGGCGCCTTCTTCTTCCTCGTCGTGCTGCAGATGCTGGTGAACGCGTACAGGACCTTCGTGTTCCTGCCGCGCGAGATGGCAGTCGCCGAGCGCGAGCACCGAAGCGGACGCTACTACATGGTGTGCTGGTACCTCACCAAGGTGTTCACGGAGCTGCCGGCGATGATGGTGCTGTCGATTCTGCTGTTCGTGCCCGCTTACCTGCTCATCGGCATCGGCCACGGCTTCAAGCTCTACTTCTTCATGCAGCTGGTGATGTGGCTCGCTGCTTGGAGTGCCGCGGGCATGGCGAGTCTGCTGCTTGGTCTGTTCCGTCGCGTGCGTGTGGCATTGATCGTCTACATGCTGCTGATGATCCTGTTCGTCGTCTTCGGTGGACTGTTGATCAACGTGGACGACGTGCCGGACTACCTCATCTGGCTGCACTACATTTCGCCGGTCAAGTACGGCTACGAGGCGCTCATGAAGCTCTTCTGGGGTCGCATCGCCTTCCTCGCCTGCGGTGGCGGCGATGGCAGTGGAAGTGGCAGCGGCAGCGTTGCGTTTGCTGGTACTGTGGGCGACGACTACGCGTTCAGCCAGTCCGGCTCGGGCTCGTTCGCGGACGACGACGGGTGCATTGCTCACTCGGGTGATGAAGTACTGTCACACTACAGCATGGAGTCTCGCGATGCACGCAGCGACAGCATCATTCTGCTGGAACTCACGGTGCTGTACTTCTTCGTCGGCTACGCGCTGCTGTCGCTGCGTTGGCGTCAGTACAAAACGCGCCAGCAGCGGCATTCGACGCAGAATGCTATCGACAACTAGATAGATGATGACTTTGTGTGTAGGAATAGTTGGATACCGGTACTTAAGTAATGCGTACTTCGAACTACATGAAGTGGAATGACTATAATGAATAAATTTGAGCTGGCTTGTCGGCCCTGCGTAAGGATTATTGTGCTGGCATTGGCAAAGCACTACAAACTTTGTCCCAGTCAGTAACAGAACTTATGACGATGACTGCACCGGATTGAACGCACCTTCGGATTGGCAGCCTCGACAAAAAGCTTCAAGCTCATCTAGAACAGCCCCAGAAGAACCAACCAGCAAACAGCCCAGCTAACACACTCGCACAGAACCTAGACTCGTTCTTCTCGGTGCAATGGGGAACACCAGCTGGATCAGCATTCAGGGCAGCGAAACTCAAGGCTAAAACCAACACAACATCCAGATACAACATCCAGACCGGATCGACAATTGCCTGGAAATATCATCGCAGCTTCCTCCCCAAAGCGGCAAAACCCAAAGGCGAATGGCGTCTCACTACATGTCAGGCTTCTATAGGACAGTATAATAACATAAAACTCAAATAAAAGGCCACTTTACCACTACCCGGACTAATTTTACGGTTCTTGCTGTACCCTCTACTTCGCCCTTTTAGGTCTGCTTACCACACTGAGGCTTCCATAGGAAAGTTTTAATGCTCAATTGGAAGGCCGTTTACCACTCTACTTCGCCCTTTTTATTACATATCGCCTGTATACGTCCTCACCGTGTGAGGAGTCCTCACACTGTGAGGACTCATGTGAGTCACAGACACTATGTCTGTCTGAGACAAATCCGTGATGTGCAACACTCACTTTGCAAAGCCGAATCTACGGCCATTCAAGAACTTGCTCGACCGACAGCAATGCGTTTCGCCTTCTTTTTGGCCCTAGTCGTGGCAACTTTCGTCGCGAACAGCATGGGCTCAACCAGCGCTGAGGATACAGCCGCGATCAATGACGCCGCGCACACTGAGCCAAGTGAATCCGACAGCAAAGTCCGCAATCTCAGAGGGGGACCGAGCGAAGAGGAGAGGACCGGAGGAGCAACCATCGCTGCCTCGGCGGTGTATTTGAATTCGAGGCCTTCAGGACACGGTGGCAGTGAATATGCGACGCATATGGGGAAGAAGGGTAAGGCGGGGGTTGCGCTCTTGTTTCTTCTTGGCCTTGGCCTGCTGACTGGAGGAGCTGTTGCTATTACCACTTACATGAATAAGCACTTACCAAGCCTTTGATAGAGCGAATCGGGTTGGTGACACCATAACTTCAGCTAGTTCTCACATGTCAATCGCTGCTGCGAGTTTAAAAAACAAACATGAACGCTTGACGCGTTAACTATTGATGGTACTGCTGTAGTATGTGCTACGCAGAAGTTGCACACTGTGCTTTCTTCCATGATGTCGGCAGGGCAAGGTTCAAGCACGAGTACCGGTATCCGTTGTTCAAGCAGTCCAAGTCAGCAGAGCCTACCGAGCTTTCGCTTTTTCTGATACCAGGAGCACACATGCACTTCAATTGCACATACTACTTTTAGTCTCAAACCCCTTCTAAAAAACGGGGTACGCTGTTCAAATATTATGCGTACCAGAATATATTATTTCATATAGGTTACAGCTTTACCGCCACCATTTTTTCCGCCCACCGCGAAGCCCACGGGGACCCGAAGATTGCTACATGTAGTTCACTTCAAAACGAGTGCATCAGTAAGCAAGCGCCGTGGTCGCTCCTCCTACTCGGGAATTAGCTAGAGCAACAGAAAATGAAAGCCCCTCCGGAGGATGGATGTCATGGCCCTCAAATCCCCGAAAGAACCGCTTTTAGAAGGAAGGAAGCGCCCTGCTGAGCCACTACGGCAGCTGTGAAGGCGTGCTTGGTCTCCTGTGGGTTGGCCTCATGGAATAACTGTCGACTAGCCACCTGGCGGGGAAGCGCGAGCACCGAACGCATTTATGAAGCCGGCAATTTGGCTGGATCCCCTGTTCATCTTCCAAACCTTATATTTCACTAAAATTGTAGTAAATTCGGCCTTCTATTTTGTTTGATGTTATTTTTCCTATAGAAGCCGTTTAGGCAGTCTTAGAGATCTGCCCTGTCTTCCTCGAAGATTTTTCACTTCGATCTTTTCCTTCAGGCTTGCATGTGGTGGGTGTCTCATACCCGTTACAGGGGATCCTCTCTGAGGTCTTGTTCGGTCGATGTGGGTCTTCACGCCAAGTTGAGTATTTCCGGCTCTTGCACGGTAATGCATCCGTATCCGCTAGGAAGAGTTTACCACTCGGGCTCAGCAGTGGTCCCTTTGTCGGTTTACCGGGTCTTCACGAGATAGAAGAGTGACCAGTTCTTCATCATGGTGGGGTGCCGTTCCGTCATTATTCGGACTTGCTGAAATCTTCTGCTGTCAATAAGCGGGCCTTCATGTCGAGAGGTTGGTATATGGACTGATGTGTTGCACTCTGGGGAGGGGAAATCGTGAGCACAGAGGGGTCCCATCTCCTCTGTGGTTGGTGCTTGAACTGAAACGCGAAGGGTTCACCAGGCCCGATGCGTCTTGGTGTGTGAGAGCGTGCTTGGTGTGAATCTTGGGCACACGTGGAGGTCACCAGGTTCCTCGTGCTGCGGCGATGTTGATATCAGTCTTGGTGGCAGACACCAGACACGGCGCCGCGTCCGTGTCAGGCGCACAGGAACACCCCATCTCGCCTTCTCGGCCCCACGCTGGGGGGACTTCGTCCGAGAAGCGAGATCTTCCGAAGAGTCGCTGGAGGTGTTCCTGGAGCCACTTGTGCCAGAGGGCGCGAAAGGCGAAGTGATATTTCACTAAAATTGGCAGAAATGTTGTGTAAATCTGTGTAAAAACCAATTCGGAACATATAGTGCATGTTCTATAGATAGCTCTACGTCTGTCCGCGATTTTAGCTATTCTTAAAAGTAGGCGATAGTGAAGCATTCCGGTTTGACAGTTTATCTGTGCGTTTTCCAGCGGATTTCGTTCATGGTTTAACAGATCGAACTTAGGAATTACACAGGCTCTCTGAGCATGACTACATGTACGCCGGAGCGTGACTCAAGAGCAGTCTCTCTGAGCGTGACTAAACTACGCCGACTCTTTGAGCGTGACTCAACAGAATTACGTAGTCTCTCTGAGCGTGACTCAACATAATTACATGTACAGGTGTGCATTACGCGCACCTTATCTAAAGGGTTAGGTCGACCATGTTAGAAGGCGGTAGTGAGGAGCGTAGCCATAGCAAACCCGCGCGGGGAGCCCACGAAGCAGAGCCGCGCGGTATTATATTTGCGGAGGCGGGCCCAGCGACGAGCATTCCAGCGAACGGACCCGTTGCCCTGTCCGGTTTTTAGTTTTTCTAATGCGGGGGTCTGGGGATGCAACCCCAGTATTACCCCAAATAGAAGGATGCCAATTATTGGGTGTTTTTCACACGTTCACGGCAACAGGTTGACATACCGTAATCTATTGTATTGGAGTTCAATTTGCATGAAATAAATTATTGTGAGACTGTTTTTGGTTCAAGTTTTGATATTTCATCCTGGGAATTGAGATAAATTCGTGGTACTTAAGTAGCTTACCATCATGAAAATTAATCCTCGTTGGGGTGAAGCGTCTCATCAGAGGGGGGGGGGGGCAGAATGTAGCTTTTTCGTGGTGATTCTTGAGCGAAATATGGTAACCACCACAAGGTATATCCCAGACCCGTTGACCTTATCTACTGTACATCAGTACATCCACGTGCAAATCCTGAGAACGGTCCGCCCATCCTGAGAGCAAGTGCGTGCACACTGTGCACTGGACTGCACAGGAAGTTCTTGTGCGAAGCAGGCTGGTTGGTGTCCCAGGATTGGAAATCGGATTGGTAAATCCTGTTCTCATTCCGATACCGTACATGTACATCATTTCTATTATCTCATACGAATTTGCAACCGCACCTCTTGGTGTACAGCACTGTACTATAATATAGTATATTATAAATAATATAAATATTATTTATAATGCACCTCTCGATGTACATGTATTATATTTATTCTGGTAGTGCAACGGGTACGTTGTACGGTCAGCCCTATAGGGATTGATTCAAAACTTGAAAAGTACTTAGTAGGTACTGATCGGATACCAACTTTAAGTGACCGGTCTTATAAATCCGCCAATTTGTATCTACAGTCAGTCGTTTCATATGGACGATAGTGTTCAGATAGCGGGCGGATTTCACCGTCGTTGTCTGTACTACGAGAGAACACTGCTTTCCACTACAGAATATGTACGGCTTGACAGGCAGAATGGAGGCTTAAATAGTACGTTACGATAGGAAAATTCTCGAGCCCTTTGGTTTGATAGGGTAAAATGGAGACTTAAATGGTATGTTACGTTAGGGAAAATCTCCAATTCTTCGCAAATGACATCATGTATTATTCATTACATGTATGTAACTACTTCGAAGTACATGTATTATAATATATTACCCACTATATACTGTACATGTACACTATGGCGCATGCAGTACTGTAGATGCGCAATTTCACGTAAACTTATAAGAGGGGCACTACCAGCCCAGTAATTCACCTATCGATGTATAAATTCGTATAAGATATTAAAAATTATGTACGGTCCTGTAGCGGTAATATAATATATATAAATAAATAAATAATAAAAATAATAGAAATGATTTACGGTAGCGGGACGAGAACATGATTTCCCAATCCGATTTCGATCCTGGGACACCAACAAAAGCCGTGCTTTTGGACCTTTGTCATTTAGCAACTCGATCTCAAAACCGTTCAAGTCGAACCCTGGTGCTCCATGGCGAGGAAATGCTGCTTCGCCGTATTGACTACTGTTGTCGCATTACTGGCATGCTTCGGACCTGTAACTGAGGTTACGGCCTCGGGGATAGCCACGATTTTTTCAGCCGGTGCCTTAGAAGACCATAACGGTGCGCAACCGCATCGGCGCCTACGGGCTAATCTATGGGCGACAGTGGAGGAAGACGACGACACTTCTGAAGAGAGGGGTCTCGACAATATTCCCGGCGTCGCGAAAATTGTGGAAAAGTTGACACCAGACAAGCAAAAGGCTGCGAACAAGCTCTTCACCAAGCTAAAGCTTCATGAAACAACATTTGACCTTTTCAAGAGTCCAAATTTCCAGACATGGGTCAAGTCGGTGACCAAGTCGTACACGAAAACCCCGGACGCAGCGAATGCAGTGATAGTGTCAACGCTCGCGGCTCGCTACGGAGATGAGGCACTTGCGCGTATGCTGATTGCGGCGAAGGAGGCATCTACTACTCAACGTTTTGCAACCCAGTTGGAGGAAGTACAACTCGCGAACTGGCTGGCCAGTAAGCAAACAGCCGACGACGTATTCAAACTGCTGAAGCTGGACGACGAAGGGGTCAAATTGTTTAAGGATCCGGTGTTCAGCACTTGGGTCTCATACGCAACCAAGCTGGATGGCAAAAATTCGGACGCGTTGATGTTTTCAGTTCTGAAGGCCCGATACGATGATGACGTTCTGGCCAACATGTTCATCGTCGCTAAAGAAACCCGCAGTACCCAGAAGATTGCTGCGAAGCAGGAAACTTTATTATTCGCGAAATGGGCTGATGATGGAAAAACCGCAGACGATGCTTTCAAGCTTCTCAACCTGGACACGAAAAAGGATAATTTCTTAAAGAGCCCAGCCTTGGAATCTTGGGAATCCTACGTGAAAATGCGGGGGGAGGATCCGTTCAAGTTGATACTTGCTACGCTGACAGCTCGCTACACGGACGAGGGTCTCGCGCGTATGCTTGTGGTGGCGAAGAAAGACCATACACCAAGATACGTCGCCGAGGGATTGGAAGGCGCGCTATTCAAAAGGTGGCAGGAGCAAGGGAAAAGTGTCGAATCCGTCTTCAAGCTTTTGAATCTGAACAAGGCAGAGGACAAGATTTTTAAGAGCCCGATGTTACGTACTTGGGCCTCGTACGTGACGAAGCTGGACACGAAGAAGCCATATGAGGCGATGTTATCAGTCCTAAAAACACGATGCGGTGACGAAGTCCTCACTAATATGCTTATAGTGGCGGCAAGAAGCGGAAGTACCAACTATCATGTTACGAGACTGGAGGGAGTGCTGCTCAAAACTTGGAAGAGCGACGGAAAAACGGCAGACGACATTTTCAAGCTTCTTCGCCTCGAGAAGGATGGCGATCAGCTTTTTGAGAGTCCGGCATTTGACATGTGGGTCTCCTATGTGACGAAGCTGGACAAGAAGAATCCGGACAAACTGATGCTCTCGGTACTGAAGACGCGCTACAACAGCGGTAAGCTGGAGAATATGATCATTGCCGCGCAAAACGTCCCGGACACGAAGACCTTTGCAGTTCGAATGCAGGAAGAGCTGTGGATAAGCCAGGACAAAACTGCAGACGACATTTTCAAACTACTCAAACTCGACCAAGAAGGGAAACATATCTTCGACAGTGGTGAGCTCAGCACTTGGGTCTCCTACGTGACAAAATTGAACAAGCTCGACGAGAAACCGTCCGAATTCACTGTCATCTCCGAGTTAGACGAACGCTTTGGGAATTTGAAGCTGGCCATGATGTTTTCTGATGCGCTACAGAGTTCCGGCCCCAACAAAAATCTCATCAAAAGTCTGCAGGCGCTGCAGTTCAAGAGGTGGCTGGGTAATGGTGTCACTCCCACCAGACTGTCCACGAAGCTGACTCATGGCGAATTTGATATCAGGAGCACAGGCGTTATGCTCGCCTATCACGACTTTTACCGAGCCAACAAATAGCGGGTGGGGTCAGTGCGAGCTGATTGAGTCGTTTGGGCACCATCCTAATTGCGCGATTTAGCTCTTGAGTAATTGTTAACATGGCGATTATAATGGCCAGATTTCCTTCCTTTCTTACGCTGACGCACCAATAGTGTTGCCACACCAGTGTTCGCACGCTCCGTAGAAGCTGAATTAAATACCCGCCATCGCACTGCAGCCCGGATATACAAAGTCGTGCGGGGCACGAAGAAGCTCTGAAAATTTAGGTAATGTTTAAAGGTAGAGATGGCGCAGATTGACGCGAAGACGTAAACAACTACAACAACAATGGCGCGGCAGTGGTCGCAAACGTGCTCAAGGTGCCAAAGGCTAGGGCTCGCGAATACAAGAATTACTTGACAAACTAACTAGAGGGTTGGGCATATATCCCAAAGGCTCGTTGGATTGGGATTCGGACGAGGAGGGTTTATTCATTGTGTAGCGATCCAGAAACTGAAGAAGCCATGTGCGGGGAGGTCTCAACTTGCAAAAATTGTACGTAGCGGAATTTCATTTTCTTTGCTTAAGTTTTTTTACGTAGACACCAACAACAACAACAATTTGAGAATCTTGACGAGGAGTGGAATTAGTGTGTAGGTATAGGGGGAACTCTTGCTCACCGCGTAGTAGTATCCCTTTATTTCCTGAAATCTTCGTAGGCGTCGATTCCGGAGAATAGAAAACTGAAATATTCGGTACCGACTAGGCGTACTTCCAACCGCAGTCATCTACTTCTTTCAATCATGCTGTTCGTAGATTGAAGTCGATTTGCTCTCACAGCAAAGTGAGAGCAGCCATGGGTATCGTCGATGAGGAAGAGCCGCGCGTTGGTGACATCAAAGTAGGTGCTGCTGGGGACACGCAGCGCCTTCCTGACAGTCTGCCGATGGAGGATTCCTATCTGGAAAAAGAGTTTTTCGTCCGTGACTGTTACCCCGTCTACTACGATTTGATCATCAACGCGCTGTACAAGCAGGGCATGTGGTGTGTTACGATCATTGGAGCTCCAGGTAGCGTTGTCTTTCCTTTTGCTTTCACGCGAACTACAGTTGGGTGGAGTACTTACTTAACGTTACTTACTTCGCTTGAATTTGCAGGAACTGGCAAGTCGTTCTTCTGCGCCTACTTCTTTGAGCGTTTTCGACAAGAAAGACTGGACGATGACTTCACCATTACTGTGGCGACTACCACAAAATGGGGGCCGATGCGAGCCGCCGCTTTCAGAAAAGGTTGTCCGGTCAGAAAGACTGTCGGACTTGCTTCGTACGAATTTTTGGAGAAAGTGATAAAAGATGCCGGCGAGAACGTCCTTCACCTGAGCGACGGACTGCCTTCATACCGACCGCTCTACCCAACGAAATTCGTGTGTTTTACAAGCCCGAATGAAGATTGGCTCCACGAAACTCGCAAGATAGAGGTCAATGCGACGTTGTACATGCCGACATGGGTTCCAGACGAGCTATGGGCAGCAGCCACACGTCTCGGTTACAACTCGCTGACTCGAGCAATAATCGATGATCGCTTTAGGAAGTTTGGGGGAGTGGCTCTTGAGTGCCTCGCCAACAGTGAAGCGCTTGTCAGCTATGAATTGGGACGACTCGAAGCGACTCTATCTGATTTTGCTCATGAGACTACTATGACAGCAATGACAGGCACGGCGACAGGAAAGCACCACCGTCTGTGTCATCTTGTGCCAATCAGAGACGACCCGTCACGTTTCAAAATCCAGATCGCATCGGACTTTGTTTCTCTCAAGCTACTGGAGGAGATCAGTAACGCACAGTTCGAAAAGCGCAGCGATTTCATACGGACTCTTCTGCGTTGTATTGCGGAAGGATCAGCGTTTCGCGGCTACCTTTTCGAACTGAAAGCGCATGAAGTGCTGGTACGGGGCGGTGCAATTGACGTTTTTAGCCTCAAAGAGAGTGGACTGGGGGGGCGCAGGACGTTCAAGTGCAAGAAGAGTGAGGGCTTCTACTTCTTTCAGCCCACGGAGCTGTCAAAGGCTACGCTGAAACAATCGGGGCCATACCACATTCCTGGGGTGTCCAACCACGAGTCAGTGGATTCGTTTTACTATCCGTACGTGGAAAAACGTTTCCTGGTGACGAAAAATCGCATCCTGCTGTTCCAAATGACAGTCGCCTCAAGGCACCCTCTGAGTGGGAAAGCTATCGTGACTGTGCTCAAAAGTATTGGGCTGTTGGACACCGCGATAGCTCATCCGAGAGCTGTGATGCTGGTTTTTGTCGTGCCAAGGTCGGAAGGGATCAAAATCGAGCACACGCAGCAAATTCCATGGGACGAAACAGCTAACTCCGATAGCGTCGACGATCTTCCGATCGCTGGAGATGCGATGAAGCGTGAGCTGGAGGCCGATGGAATCAGGACAGTGGGGGGCCTCCGCGTGGCTGTTAGCCCCCAAAAGCCAGGGCAAGAGGAATTATTGAACACGCACAAGTTGGCGGTCTACAAATCAATTCTCAAGAAGTTTGACCAGCGTCAGGGGTCAATTGGAACGATGCTGATGAAGATACGACAGTTTGTGTGGGAGATGCCGTAGACGGCGGTGGTGGTCGGTCACTCAGGACAGCGTTTAAATTGCTAAACGAAAATTGGCATGAATGGTTACAGCACAAAATCTGTCATTAAGAGGCAATGCTCACAAAGAGAGTATATTTAACCGTTCTAGTTGTGGGTGGCTGCCTTTGCAGCCTTCTCGAGGTGGGCGTGTAATAATTGGAGAATAGCATCACGCTGCTTGTCCGTAGGCTTGATGTAAAAATTCAAACGGTGCAAGATGTCGGCGTTGGTCTTTCCTTCCGTCTCCTTTAAAAACTGGGGCAGGAACGTAAGCAGATTGAGGTTTCCACTTCTCTCTTCCTCCTTGCTCTCTTGCTTAGTCTCACGAATCCTCAGAGATCGCGTGGACATCGTTTGAGCCGTATCGGGCTGCACGAGTTTGGTCGCGCTTGCCTGCTCCAAAGCACTGCTCGTGAAGGTTGCATCTGTAACCGCGACGAGGGTGGCCGTAATTGCGAGGAACACATAGTGCAGACGCATCATCGGTTTTGAAAGGATGGAGCTTGAGTTGGCTGAGTCGAATTGGAGAATGAGTTCACAGCTAGCTGATCGCTAGTCGACTCAAGATGGAATTGAAAAGGCCACCTGGTGCAGTATAACACATCACGTGCTAAGGCGTCTTGATTCCGGTACCGGTAAAAACAAACTGATCAGTGGGAATCAGGACTTCAAGGAACGCATTCACAGCCAGGATTTGAAAGGTTGAAGCATAGAGTCACACATCTGATTCAGCCACAATGTAGAGTCTACCGACATCCGCGGAAAGATGTAACCAGCGGAAAGATCTAACCAGTCCCGGACATAATCCTGGCTTTCAGATTTGCATTTCAAATCCTTCTATAGCTGGTATAGTTAAACCAAGTAATTCGGCTACAAACGAGTTGGCGAGCACACACAAGATCCAATCCTACCCGCGAATGTCTGTGCACATTTAGCTTGCTTATCTTCTGCAAAATGGTTGGATCTTTGCGAATTTGTCGGTACATTGTACACTGCATGTAAGTTATGCATGCAGTACTTTGATGCTTAAAACATAAAAGAATCGCTGCAAATGTTTAATCATGTCATGTGAATATGAACTATTGGCCATTAGCATTTCACACCGTGGCATGTAGCGCCAATAGATAAGTACGTTGGTCACCATTGCCGTTGGTAGCACTTATGCTGGATAGTGTGTGTGCAGCCTTCGTGAGCAGATATGTGTCCTATTTTGTCTGCGTGCATGTAAAAATGCAAATGTTACAAACAGCGTTGAGACACATCCCAAAGTTGATCATCACTAGACTTCATCCTCACGTTGGCACTCGTGCTTCGAAAAATAGTAATGATTTCGTACGCGACCTAGGTCTCAAAAACAGCGGATCTTGCCGAGTTCAAGTGGTGGTGAAGAGAACCTTTACTTATGTTATTCGCTAACTATAAAGGCCTGTACATGCATGTTCTATAGGCATTGCCTACTTGATGTTGCCACAGTGGGCGTAGTTCTTGGTGGCTTGATGCCTAGGTTCTGGGGAGCTTGAAGCTCAAATACTTAAAGGTGTTTGACATGTTTGGACACATGAGAGGTCTCTCATGCTGTTGAGTCCTTCCTTGCACTCCTCTTCTCAACTGCACTTCGAAGTCGACACGCCTCAACGAAGCTGTCTGAACTGGTTGGGGCACTTGGGAGGAAACGCGGATCCGTTGACCAAGTGTCCGGTGTTCTTGCCGAGTTCAAGCAAGGTCTAAGGTTTTGAATGACGTATCATAATACGAGAGGTGCGAGGAGGAGCAGCCTCAACGCAGCCCTAGTTCTGAAAACTGATCCGTGCTGGTCAAAGCCTGAGTCAAGGCCTGACTAGTATCCGAGAAACTTGAATGTTTGATTATGATATCGTTCCTGAGTGAAATATTTGGTAAACCCGTAAGGAGCGTCGGGGCTGTGAATCATTGCGAGGATTGAAATTGATCTTTATACAGAAAGCACCGGCTATAGGAGAGGTGTTTGGTCACGCACCCGACT
Source organism: Phytophthora x cambivora (assembly GCA_033557925.1). NCBI lineage: Eukaryota > Oomycota > Peronosporomycetes > Peronosporales > Peronosporaceae > Phytophthora > Phytophthora x cambivora. The sequence continues at coordinate 1,287,703 of JAUCEB010000015.1, read as the reverse complement.
TCCTCTCTCATGCATACAGCACTATTGTACTTTACAACGTTTGGTGATTAGTCACGTAGGACAAGATTTGGAGCCCATGACTCATGGGCTCCAAATCCTGCACAATTCTCAACAATCGTTGCTCGGAAATATGAATTTAATTGCCAACCTAAGTTCCTTAAAACCCCGAGAACGTCGACAGAGCTGCCAGCCAGCCACTTTTCGACCATTCTTGGTTTGGTGCTTAACCATGCGCGCTGGACACCCGCACGCTTTTTCTCGAGCCAAGCCCTTACACAGCAGGCATAAATTTTTGGCGTGTCGACCATGATGTTCATAATGGAATTCACCCCTCTCTATTATATAAAAAATATTTCATATTATATATAAAATAGAGCACATGTTCCTTGGGCAAGGGGCGAATTCCATTCTGAACATCATGGTTGATGAAAAAAACAGATCGTTTGCCGATCTGTTTTTTTATCCTTAGCGATTGACGTAAGTTTGGTCTCACTCTTGAAAGCGACAAAGTCTGCCATGCGCGTCCACTATTTCGCACTGACAGTTGCGTTCCTCGTTGCAAGTTCCGCTGCCACCTCGACCTCGACGGAATCCGAGTTGATCGCCCGTCGTCTCGCCGACGAGGAAAGTTTCTCTACAAAACGGCTCCTGAGGACTCACAAGACTTTTGCAGCTGCTGAGAAGGAGGAGGAAGAAGAAAGGGTTTTTGGCATCAAGCTGCCGGCTAATCTCGGTGGTATTGGCTTGTCAAAGAAGGCAGCCGCAGCAATGAAAAGTGCGGCAGTCCCCACCAAACAGGAAGCAGCGCAAATCAGTCGATGGCTGAACAATGGCTTAAGTCCTCTTGAGGTAATGGATGCACAGAGACTCAGTAAGGCGGGTGCTGGGTTTTTTGAAAGCCCACAATTTGCTACCTGGTCTCACTATCTGACGGCTTACAACACCAAGCACCCCAGGAAGCAGGTAACTTTCCTAGAAGTCCTCAAAAAGGGTTACGGTGAAGAAGGTGTCCTGAAGCTCCTAGCTTCAGTAGACGATGGCCCCGGGGCCACGAAATTCAAGAACGAGGTGGTGAAGAGCTGGCTGGCTGATCCAGATCACCCAGCGAACATGTTTCAGCGATTGAAACTTGACAAGGCTGGGGACGACCTGGTCTCCAATCCACTATTGAGCGTTTGGACCATGTACGTGAAAGCGTTCAAGACAGAGTATCCGTTTACGAAGTCAACCGTGATCGAGACGCTCACCAAGGCCTACGGTGACGAGAAGCTGGCGACGATGATCCAAGCGGGCACGAAGGTCGAGAAGACGGAGCAGTTCGCGAAGGATCTGCAGACCGCTCAGTTCAAGCACTGGATCACTGAAAATAAGACCCCAGAGAACATCTACAAGAACGTTCTAAAGGTGGACTCGACAGACACTGCTGAAGCCGACATTTGGCGTGCGTACGACAAGATGTACAGAGGGGGGTTCCTAAACGCTGACCGCTGATAAAATGTCGACCTGACACTCCATAGATTCGTAGGATAGTCTCTACCGGTAGATGACTTTAGATGCTAGACCAAGTCGATTCTATGGAAATTTGTCTAAGTGATGTGGCGGAAGATGCAGTTGTGCGCGCCTTTGGGAGTAAGTAGGATCCAAACCGCAACCAGTATCAATAATACAAATGCGCGCCGATCGCTACATCAGTACTACAGTAGTATGTACTTCGCATTTCCTTTTCATTCCTTTTAAAATTCACCTCCGAGTCCAGCGAATGTTTCCTGCCGCAATGAATTGACTTAGCTGATATGCGAACTGTGGTACTTCGAAGTAGAAAATTTCACACATTCATCGAGAGGGGTCTATCACTTGACAGGTTACGAGCTCATGCAGCATTTTCTTCATCATCACCACTCGTCATAAGGTTCCCAGTAGTGATTAGTCGTTTGAACGTACACGCGACGCAGAAGCGCCGGACCCGCGAACCCGAAGATCCGAGAAACCACACGTTGGTCCAAACCAGCACTCGCAGATTCGCTTCTCGATGTTTGACGTGCTCTCTTGCTTTTAGCTGCTTCCGTTCGTGTCATTCTGGCAGAAAGCACGCTTAAAAACGCAAGTTTGACATCTCGGGGGAGCTTGGCCGGTAGATTGATTGGCTTGAGATGCTGCTTCTTCAACGCATTGCAATGTTTGCGGTGGTCCGCTAGCAAGAGCACGTTAAGGTATACCAGGTGCCGGTTCATCGTTAGCATACGCGTGACGGCCTTCATGTCATCCGGTATTTTGTCGAAATCGTAGCCACCTTCAACGCGACTCCAGCCATCGCATTGGTCGTTTAGACGGATTCGCAGTCGACGCACACACTTGGACAGAGGGTTATTGAGGTCGCTCAAGTCTGCAGCAAGAGCTTGGATATCATGCCAGTGGCACTTAAGCTCGGGGATCGGCTCGTTATTGTAGCGGTACTCGCTGAAGTCCAGCTGAACGTCCACGATGCCTCCACAAAGAGAGAGAGTATGGAGACTGGGGCAATGGCGCAGAATTAGGTTCTCGTCGAAATCATCTCTTGGCCCATCGAGCGTCAAGTCTTTCAAAGTAGACCCAATTGCGGCTAGAAAATCGGGTAGGCCGTCGGAAATAGGGTCCGTGTCTTCTTCTTTGTTGAATCCGATTGTCAGCGCCTTTAAGGCTCCAGTATGCGTGGGAATGGCACTGGCCAGATCAAAAACGAGATCGTCACGCTGTACTTGGCATCTTCCCATTCCCGGAACTATTGCATTCACCCACTCGCTCTCTCCATCATCGCTGAAAGTGCGAACACCTCGGACAGCCGATTCAGTAGTTATGGCTTTGGCGTCCACGACAGGTTGGCCGTCAGCAAATATCCACCGAATCGAAGCACCACTGTTCAACGTTGCATTTCGGTCTTCAATCACACCGGGACTAGTGCCACACACAACTTCCTCTGGGTGGTCCGAAAAAATCACATCCGACAATGCTTTTGCATTGCTCACACTCAATGAGTCGATTTGATTGAGTGTAAAAGTCTCCAGCGCAGAGTATGCGCGTGCCCGTTTGGAGAAGAGTCCATACGCGAGCCACATCCAATTGACGTCACCTGAAATGGTTCTCTTCACCGCTCGCATCGTAACTTTCTTGGTAGTCTGATTAATCACAAGAGCAGACATGATCGCTCCCAGATCTCCACTTCTCAGACTTGTGTACGACTTGAAGTCAACTTGGTTTACTTGCAACGGACTTCCATCTCGAAGATAAGCTCCACGGTTGAAATAGTAGCGCGAGGTCGAACGCGAAGGGCTGCGGCGAGTACTGTCAAACACAGAAGCCATGATTTGTCTAAAATCATCTCTTCCTCGACATACGTCTTCGATGAGACCGCCTCCACTCTCGGCCGACAGACTGAGCTGCGAGAACCAGACATTGTCCTTCACTATTTTCGGTATCTTGAGTGCGAATGACGAATACCCCATCGAGTCCGTCCATTCCGCTACCATCGGCAGTAGTTCAAGAGTGCAGCGTATTTTTCCACTCGGAACCGGTTGTTGTCTCGAACTTCGCTCGTACTCCTCCCACTGCTCCTTGACGATTTTTTCCGCGTTGGCTTTCAATAGTAACTGCCTCCCTGCCAAAAATCCTTTATCAGTGAAAAAAACTTGCACCGGAATCTTGATATCCAACCCCGATGTATCTCTTGGTAGTAGTCGGGTACCAGTTCTGACAGCGAGTTGCCTCAACGCGGTCTGGAACTCCGGCGACGGGTCTTCAACTTGATTCGTCCCACAAAAGAAGACCAAATCTTTCAGAAATGAGTCCTCGCTGTCGCTATAGGACGTTATGGGCACAACACCCGCCAAATGGTCGAAAATGAACACGAATCTAGCCGGAATCTCGCGCTCCAGCTCTTCCGACCCTTTCTTGCCCAACTTGAGACCCCATACTTTGTTCAAGACAAACTTCCACGCCTCTTGGTCGATGTGGGCCACAGCAGCCACTAGAGCCAGAGCCTCTCGGACTTCTCGCAGGTCGTAGTTAAACTCGCTCTGAGAGTATCGCTCGTACTTAGCCGAGTTCTTGGCCGGTAGAGTGACCTCGAGCACGCGCTTCTCGGCGTCCCAGACCTCCTCTTCAAAGGCCACTGGCTTGTACTTGATGCGGCGACCCAGAATCTCCAGCCACGGGTCCAGGAACTCCCACTGCAGCTTCAGCTGCGCGTTGGTAGCTCCTCGAGACATCACAGATTTACGATGGGGATGTTTTGGGAATGACACGCAAAAAGACCCACTTCTGTGACGCCAAATTTAGTTGTCGTGTTTTGACCAATGATAGGGGTTGAGAAGAAAGGTATAGTCAGCTGAAGGTGTTAAGGAGATGGATACATATTAGTTTTCGCCAACCAAACTATAGGAACCTTTACTTGTGCCTTGTCCAGCGCAACCGTGCACCCACACCAATTCCAGGGACCATCGTATTCACACATATATTTTTGCCGTCGTCGCTAAATGTCCGTGCAGACAATCCTGACGCATCACGAAGTAGATCAGCGCTCACCTCTGAACAAGCATCGGAATCTAATCGAATACGAGCACCAGCTTTTACTTCCACCTCCCGCGTATCACTCTCGCCGCATGGAGTGTCAAAAAGATTTTCTTCAGGGCGATCCGACGCCACTCCTCCAAAGCAAACCATGTCTTCTTTATCCAAGGCGTCATGTCCAGATATTGTAAGATATTCGACTGATGATGATACTCCCACACTCATTTTGAGAAAGCCCAGCCATTTCCACCAATGCAATCTACATGTAGTGGCGGAGTTAGCTTGGCTAAGCTAGATGCAGTATTAATGCCCGACTAGCTCTGAATCATGGCAGAAAAAATTGCCTCGACATCACAGCGTCGTACTTGATCATCAACCCACCAATACAATGCTCGAAAATCATTTCATGTGGAGACTTTAGCGCTTTGATTGTTGCGAGTTTTCGCCGCTTTTTTTACTCAAAAGTTTTTTTTCAGCCAGAAATCGCAAGAGCAGCAGGGATCACCGAATCTATTGCACCTTATCCACAACGCCAATCTTCAGAAGTGAGGAACAGGCTTCATTTTCTGAGAGCTTCGTAGGCGAGACAAGGTAAACAATTACGGAAGGTACTGGAGCCTACTTTGCAGTGAACAAGAGTTCCCTCTATACCTACATACTAATTTCACTCCTCAAATTGTTGTTTTCGTTGTTGTATATGAAGTAAAAAAGGAAATTCCGCTATATACAACTGTTGCAAGTTGAGACCTCCCCGCAAATAGCTCCTTCAGCGTTACCCAATCAAGAAATCCTCGGTTTCCGAATCCCAATCCAACCCGTCTTGGGAGTGGAAATACACCTGTCGAACTACGCGATCGGCTGCAAACTCGAAAATATTGGACAAAACGTGCTGGTTCAGATCGCAGAGAGCTCGTCCAGCCTCTGGGGATGTCGACTTGCGCTTCTTCTTTTCCTGACTTGAGGCTTGCAGCGATGAAATTACGCTCAGAAACCCAATCATGCACAATCGAAATGGCTGGATACATCTCTTGATGGGCTGGAGGTGGTGTTTGCTAAATTTCTTGGCGTAGTCTTTGTGTTCAATTGGCGCGATCACCTCACAGTACTCCAGGCTTTGGTTTTTGTCCAGCATCTTCAGCAGCTCGTCAGCATGCGATTTGAACTCGGGCGGGTTGTAAGAATTTTGAACAATTTTCCAGCCTTCCCAATCATCTTTTAGCCGCACACGCAGTTGGTGTACGCACTTGCGTAGGGGGTTGGCTGGATCACTAAGATCTGCCGAGAGAGAGGAAACATCGTGCCAATGACAGTCGAGCTGGGGAACGGGTTGGTTTCGGGCTCGATACTCGCTGAAGCACAGCTGCACGTCTACCAAACCTCCACAGAGTGATAGTTTCTCCAGGTTGGGGCAATGTTGAAGAATTAGATTCTCATCGATCTCCCCCCTAGGGCCATCCAGCGATAAAACCTTTAGAGAAAAACCAATCCTCTCTAGGAAAGGAGCAAGGCCATCTGTCTGAATGGATGTCTTCGCACCATCCTCATTTCTCGGGCCTTCAGCTTCGATATCATCACTGTTGCTATCATCTTGGTCGTCGTCATCATCACCAGTATCATCTTCATCGCGCTCTTCTTTGAATTTATCAAAGCATATCGTGAGCGACGCAAGCTTGTTCACTGGCATTTGGTGGTCATATTCTTCTTGAAACACCAAATCACTCCGTCGGACCTGACAGTGCCCAAATCCGGGGATCACCACGTTTACCCATTCAGTTTGACCATCATCCGCAAAAGTCCACACACCGTACATCTCGAAAGAAAGCGTCTGAGGACGAGATCCTCTGCGCATTTGGCCTTCGTCATCAATGTCCCATCGAACGGAAGCTCCACTCTTCAACGTTGCTCTTCTCTCGATACCATGATCACCGAAGAAACCAGCTAAGACTTCTTCGGGGTGGTCGGACAATAGCACCGACGACAACGCATCGATATCAGCTACACTCATGCTGTCAATCTCCGTGATCGTAAGAGACTCGACGCCGCACGCACGTTTCGAGAAAACGCCGTAAGCAAGCCACATCCATTTGTTCAGACTTTTTTTGTCATTGCTGTTGAAACGTATCCAAACATTCTTGGTTGACTCATTCAGGGCAACGGCAGACAGAACCGACCCAAACTCCCAGGCCCCCATCTCGACCTCACACTGTAGATTCAGGGTCTGTAGCTGACGCAGCAGTAATTCTTCATCAGACCCACCGGTCTCAATGTGGTACGTAGAATTCCTAACTGTACCAGAGCTCGAAGCTCCCTTGAACACACGCGTCATGAGGAGGGCTAACCTCTTCATCCCCGCGGCGTCATCTGCGCGATCAGGATACAAATCCAACTGCGAAAACCAAACATTATCTGCTAGCAGTGTTTGCATCGTCTTCACCATTTTGGCGTCATAAGCTCCGTAATCACACAAAGCAATCATCGGCTGCAGCACAAAAGTGCACCGCAGCGTCTTGGCCGTCACTGACTCCTGCTCCAGACTGCTCCACCTCTCCAGAATGACCTTTTCTGCCTTTGCAATATTCTCCAACTTGAGCGCTTCGTTCTTGGTACCCTGCGAGTAGTAAACTCGCACTGGAACTTCAATATCCACTCCAGGTTGTCTGGGTTTCAAGCTCTCGTCCATCTTGGCGATCTTCGCCAGCGCCCTCACATATTCCCGACTGGGTTCTGTACGGTGACTGGCATCAAAGAACAGCAACAAGTCCAGGCCCAGAGACTCGTCGCCTCTTGTCTTCTTGTTCTCGTTTAGATCAAATTTGAGCACAAACTCAACTGGGACCTCTTTTTCGTACTTTTCCTCCCCCTTCTTGCCCATTTTCACGCGATATTTCTCCCTCAACAGATGTTTCCAGCCTTTTGGGTCCACGTGGGCCACTGCAGCCAACAAGGCCAGCGCTTCTCGCGCCTTTTGCATCCTCAGCCTAAACTCGACCTCGTCGTCCTCGTTAAGTGCGAATCCTTGTCTGTAGCTGCTGCTCTCGTAGCGCTTGGGCAGCTCCACCTGGAGCTGGAACTTGTGCTCAGCCCACGCGTCGTCCAAGCGCTCGACCTTCTTGTACAGGATCCGGCCCTGGAGGGCGGGCCACCACTTGGACAGGAAACCCCAGCGCTGCTCCATAACGAAGATCTTAGAAATTATCCAGTGATTGGATGAAATGAGCAGCTTCAAATGACCATCACTCTGATAGAGGAATTGGGTACAGTATCTTCAACTAACCATCACTCTGATAAGAACTTAGGCGTAAATTAAATATGAATTATGTTGATCGTTGGCTGGAGCTCGTACGAGTCGATAATAGATGTCGCTTGAAATCGCTGGATTCGTGCAGCGCCACGTCCAGCGCCGCCACACGTGCACCCCATTGAGCGCAGCCCGTGCACTGTCTTCTGTTCTTCGAGTGCTAGCGGCGACGCGGAGCTCAAGATGCCACACGACACCGAGTTCCTGCGGACGAGCGAATGCTTCAGCATTCACTCGTGCGACGACGCCAAGGAGTACCAAGAGGTGCATGGAGACCATCGGCATAACCGACGACAGCCAGGAGATGGTGTTTGAGCTATCGGCCGTGCAGCAGCTTGGCAACTTACACTTTGCTACAGAGAACGACATGTGTGTGGCGGTGGGCGACGACCTCGCCAATGGAATGAAGCTCGTGGCGGCGCTGCTGAACGTGAACGACGACGTGATGTCCAAGGCGCTGTTGACGCGCCAGGTCTATGTGGGCGGCAAGGTCATTGTGCAGTAGCAGAACTCGGAGCAGGTGCGTCGCAAGCGAGGCGCGCTGCATTTACTCGACGATGTTCCTGTGGCTCGTGTCCGAGTTGAACCGCACCATCTCGCGCGCCAGGAGAATGCTGCCGAGGGCGTCGTGCCGCAGGCCCAGTTGTGCTTGGTGCAGTTGTTCGAGAGTGGCCATGGAATCCCTGTCGACCGCGAGAAGGCGGTGCAGTACTACCAGTTGACGGCGCGGAGCGGACTGCAGGAAGCCACGCACGCTCTGGGTCGTCTTGGTGTACCTCACAAGACGGAGAAGTATACACATGCAAACTGTAAAACTCATGCTGACGAAAACGACCACGTACGTTGCAGCTTAATTTGCTTTGCAACGACTTTGGTTGGGGATTGCTTTTGAATTGTCTTCGGTTGAACGAAGCTGTGGTCTTCTCCCGGACCCGTTGCTCGTAGAAACTTGCCAGGCCCAAGCCCGCGCGAATAACGAAGAAGTTGTGTGCAGCGGGCGTCGATGGCAGGGGTTGAGTTGGACAGTGCGGCAGGTCAATACTTTATCTAGATACTGGTAAATTGTAGACACGAAAAGGTTGTTACTCAGGAAAAGCAGCAAGGACAGCAGCGAGACACACGCACAGATAAAGCCACGCCCCAATGGAAGCGCTGCTAGAGCCCACGGCTTGTGGCTTATCGTGAGCCGCTTACGCCTTTCCGAACGATGTATTTATCACTTCAAGTATTATTATAATAAGCTTTCTGGAAGCCCAAGTCTTTTCGTCTTATAAAATGAGTAAATGGGTTCTTCGTCAGGGCAGCAAAAGTGTTTGCAGGAACGCGATGTCGGCATCAGTCCACAACTGCTTGTCACTTGCAAATGGAGCGGTCGACATATAATCACAGTTGTCGTTTCTGCGGCTTACCGAGATTTCGCTGTACTCGGGTGTCGTCAAGTTACCGCCCCAGGTCGGAAGGATGTCCATGAACGAGTATGGCGTGAAGTCTTCGATCCCAGTAGGGGAAAACTCGTAGTTGACCACATTTGGCAGAACCAAGTTGCTGCTCTGGCCGTCCGACACGAAAGACCGTGCAACGCCAACGTTTCCTGGCGTGACCGTCGCCGGCATAGCACCCCCAACGATATTGACCGCAGGCCCTTGCGGCGGGTTGCGCTGCGACATTGCAAACTTCTTCAGTTGCTGCTGCTGAAGCTGACGAGCCACCGCAATGGAGACCTGCCTCTTAAGCCGCTGCGTGCGCTCCCGACGACGAATCGCGTGCACCTTCTGATACTTGCGGTCGCTGCGACGCTGGATCAAGTTTTGCCTCCTGCGGTGCTCCTCGCACAGGGAGTGTGCGGTGCCATTGCGTTTGAGCGCGCGTTCGTTGAAGCACTTGCCGGACTTATACTGGCATCTGCCGTTGTACGGGCGCTTCGTTGCGTGCTCACCATTAATGGCTGCATTCGGCTCGCACGTCGAGCGAGGAGATTGGACCGAGTCGGCGGAGCTGTCGTCGTTGCTGTAGCTGCTGCTGCTTCTGCTGGTGCTTACCATTTTTTTTAATTGAGGGGAAGTAGGAGGATATGAAACTGAACTCTGTTGATCGCTGTAGCCTTCGCATCGTTCGTCGCTCAACTGTTGATAGATAAAGGTCCTTATTGTCACGGGCCAAACGGCATTGCACGGATCAGATGGTCCATCAGCGAAGCGCCTGAGTCTGTTCATGTAAAGTCACATATTTTTTTATCTGTCTACCTGTCAATTCCCTCACCATGTATGGTACATGTGCATCGTTCTACTGTTGACGGCCACTAGCCAAGCGCCGCCGCTACGCGGCGGTAGTTTTATTAGTTGGAGCCGCTCAGCTCACTACGCTCGCCTCGCTAATAAGTACAGGCTGCCTACGCTCCGCTACGGCAGTGGCGCTACCCGTTCCGCTCGCCTCGTCGGCTCGCTGCACTACTCGCGGTGCTATGTTGGTCAGTCTGAGGAAGGGCGGGGACCGATGGGGCCGCCTTCGCTGCGCTCGGCAGCTTATTGGCCAATGAAGGCCGCCTTCGCTGCGCTCGGCAGCAGTTTTAATTTTACCCAATGAAGGCAGGGCTCAATGTAGTATTTATGCCCAATGTATGTCGTAGACGGCGAATTTCGGCCAATGGGAATTCAGGTGATCGGTCCGTTACGGACGGACAGCACGCTGCTCTGATTGATGCTTTAGACTAGCCAAGCGCCACCGCTACGCGGTGGTGGTTTTCTTGTTAGTTGGAGCCGCTCAGCTCACTACGCTCGCTTCGCTATTAAAGGCAGGCTGCCTCGCTACGCTACGGCAGTGACGCTCCCCGTTCCGCTCGCCTACGGCCTCGCTGCACTACTCACCCAATGGTTCTGCGAGGCCGCCTTCGCTACGCTCGGCAGCAGCCAATTAATTCTACCCAATGAAGGCCGCCTTCGCTGCGCTCGGCAGCAATTTTTATTTTATCCAATCAAGGCCGGGCCCAATGTAGTATTTATACCCAATGTATGTCGTAGATCGCCAATTTCGGCCAATCGGAATCAGGTGACAAATTTGATACGGACCGACGGACAGCACGCTGCTCTGATTGATGCTTTAGACTAGCCGAGCGCCGCCGCTCCGCGGCGGTGGGTCTATGTTGGGTCTCAACCCATTACGCTCGCTGTTCCAGCTCGCTTCATTACTGGTCACGCCTCAACATATGCCTGGCTCATAACTGTTCAAATAAACTCCCAGAGTCCCTCCCATAATGGGATATGTATCGGTCATCTCTACACTCAGCTCAGTACTTGGTCTAACTAAGTTAAACCTATCCGTATTCTATGTTTGGCCTGTGCCCGTTTCGCTCGCTGTTCCAACTCGTTTCACTGCTGAGTCAATGTTAAGTCTCAGCCCGTTCCGCTCGCTGTTCGAACTCTCCTCACAACATGTCTATGTTTAGTTCCAGCTCGCTTCACTGCTGAGTCAATGTTAAGTCTCAGCCCGTTCCGCTCGCTGTTCCAGCTCGCTTCACTTATGTGTCAATGTTAAGACTCAGCCCGTTCCGCTCGCTGTTCCAGCTCGCTTCACTACTGTGTTTCACTACTGTGTCAATGTTAAGACTCAGCCCGTTCCGCTCGCTGTTCCAGCTCGCTTCACTACTGTGTTTCACTACTGTGTCAATGTTAAGACTCAGCCCGTTCCGCTCGCTGTTCCAGCTCGCTTCACTACTCGGGTTTTTATTAGTCTTAACCCCAGCTTCTCTTACTACTGGGTCAACAATGAGTCTTAACCCGCCCCGATCGTTTCAGCCCTTTCCACGCGTTTAGCCCGACTCGCTCGCTGTCCCAGCTTGCTTCACTAATGAGTCTCATTCCGTCATTACCCCGCCACGACCACTGTATCTTCACTTGTGTCACTGACTCGTCCACATCCTACCTAATTGAGAGCCTTACGAATGGCATCGTCTATCACGTCGATTACAGTTGGTGATTATTGACATCAACCTAAGCGACAACTGCTCATACTACAATACCGGCGCGTTTCACTTACATGCATCTGCCTTTTCCCTCTCTATGCACGTCTATCTATCTATCTATCTATCTATCTATCTATCTATCTATCTATCTATCTATCTATCTATCTATCTATCTATCTATCTATCTATCTATCTATCTATCTATCTATCTATCTATCTATCTATCTATCTATCTATCTATCTATCTATCTATCTATCTATCTATCTATCTATCTATCTATCTATCTATCTATCTATCTATCTATCTATCTATCTATCTATCTATCTATCTATCTATCTATCTATCTATCTATCTATCTATCTATCTATCTATCTATCTATCTATCTATCTATCTATCTATCTAGTATGTATTTTCTATGTGTATCTATTACTACGGAATACACAACGTTGCCGTATATAGATTAGGTCACCCATATATACCGTTTCGTGTTGTATATTGTACGAAACTAATAGGAAATATCAAAATTAAATTTCAGCCAATGGGAGCGCTGTATTTCAAAGTTATTGCTGCTGCCTCTGCTTCTTGGCGTTGCGGGGGCGTGGGCGGAAGCGGGTCCCGCGCTTCCGCTTCTTGGGCTCTTGGAGGGGGTCCGCCGCTTGTCGGGTGAGGGGCGCCGGGTTCATCGCTTTGAGAACCTCGGCCTGGCGCTCTTCGCGCTGGCGGCGGTTCTTGTCGGGTGCCCGGCGCGGTGGCAGCTTCTTTTTGTGCCAAAAAAGCTTTGCCTCGGGCCCCGCCTCGCACGCCAGGCACCTGCGCGTAGGACGCCGCGAGGGCTTCTCCTCGCCCTGGCAGAACGCCTCCCGTAGGAGTAGCTGCTCGCAGCACGCGCACCTAAAGCGCGTTAGGGCGCTTCCGCCCATATCGAGCGGCGGCATGGCGACAACGGCCGCGCAGTGAGCGCATTTCACGTGCTCCATCGTGAAATGTGTGTGTAGCGGCCACAAATATATATATAAGCCAATAGGAATACAGTCATTTTCAACCAATCAGCTTCTATATTATGTAAATTCTACTGTATCGTAGCAAGCATTTCTAGGACGGGGGCCTAACCCCCGCCAAGTCGCTAACCTCTCCCCAGGGACCTCAGACCACCATGGTATGGTTGTGGATACTCAGGCTATCATGCAGTACACGCAGCGTACCTTGTCCGCGAGGTGTCCGCGCGCGCGTCCGAGTTCGAAATGGGGGCAAAGTTTACATTCAGACCTAAGTGACTCAATAAAGTGCGATTTGGGTAGTCCACAAAAATATTGTTTTAGCCAATGAGGGCCGCCTTCGCTACGCTCGGCAGCTTTAGAGCCAGTGGGGGGCGGCCTCCGGCGTCCAAGGCAGCAAATAGGGTGCCGCCATCGCTTCGCTCGGCGGCCCATGGGCAGGGTGTGACGCACCGCCTGACCCACACACACACACACCGACCGACTCGACGGTTCCTCTAGTAGATGTTGAGGACTAGCCGAGCGCCGCCGCTTCGCGGCGGTGGCGCTATTATTTACGTTGGTGTTTATATGAGCCGCCGCTACGCGGCGGTGTTATTATTATCTATGTCAGTTTTATTAAATTGGCCGAGTGCCGCCGCTGCGCGGCGGAGTGATATCCCGCCTCCGTTCCGCTCGCCTCGTCGGCTCGCTGCACTACTCGCAGTGCTATGTTAGTGAATTTGATGATGGGCGGGCCCTGCGGTCCCGCAATACACGCCGGTGGGGCCGCCTTCGGCGGCGGGGGCCGCCTTCGCTGCGCTCGGCAGCTTATTGGCCAATGGGGTGCCGCCATCGCTGCGCTCGGCGGCCCAATGTACCCATGTGACACACAGACTGACAGACTGGACGGTTGCTCTCTTAGATGGGGGTAGACTAGCCGAGCGCCGCCGCTCCGCGGCGGTGGGTCTTTGTTGGGTCTCAACCCATTACGCTCGCTGTTCCAGCTCGCTTCATTACTGGTCACGCCTCAACATATGCCTGGCTCATAACTGTTCAAATAAACTCCCAGAGTCCCTCCCATAATGGGATATGTATCGGTCATCTCTACACTCAGCTCAGTACTTGGTCTAACTAAGTTAAACCTATCCGTATTCTATGTTTGGCCTGTGCCCGTTTCGCTCGCTGTTCCAACTCGTTTCACTGCTGAGTCAATGTTAAGTCTCAGCCCGTTCCGCTCGCTGTTCGAACTCTCCTCACAACATGTCTATGTTTAGTTCCAGCTCGCTTCACTGCTGAGTCAATGTTAAGTCTCAGCCCGTTCCGCTCGCTGTTCCAGCTCGCTTCACTTATGTGTCAATGTTAAGACTCAGCCCGTTCCGCTCGCTGTTCCAGCTCGCTTCACTACTGTGTTTCACTGCTGTGTCAATGTTAAGACTCAGCCCGTTCCGCTCGCTGTTCCAGCTCGCTTCACTACTCGGGTTTTTATTAGTCTTAACCCCAGCTTCTCTTACTACTGGGTCAACAATGAGTCTTAACCCGCCCCGATCGTTTCAGCCCTTTCCACGCGTTTAGCCCGACTCGCTCGCTGTCCCAGCTTGCTTCACTAATGAGTCTCATTCCGTCATTACCCCGCCACGACCACTGTATCTGCACTTGTGTCACTGACTCGTCCACATCTTACCTAATTGAGAGCCTTACGAATGGCATCGTCTATCACGTCGATTACAGTTGGTGATTATTGACATCAACCTAAGCGACAACTGCTCATACTACAATACCGGCGCGTTTCACTTACATGCATCTGCCTTTTCCCTCTCTATGCACGTCTATCTATCTATCTATCTATCTATCTATCTATCTATCTATCTATCTATCTATCTATCTATCTATCTATCTATCTATCTATCTATCTATCTATCTATCTATCTATCTATCTATCTATCTATCTATCTATCTATCTATCTATCTATCTATCTATCTATCTATCTATCTATCTATCTATCTATCTATCTATCTATCTATCTATCTATCTATCTATCTATCTATCTATCTATCTATCTATCTATCTATCTATCTATCTATCTATCTATCTATCTATCTATCTATCTATCTATCTATCTATCTATCTATCTATCTATCTATCTATCTATCTATCTATCTATCTATCTATCTATCTATCTATCTATCTATCTATCTATCTATCTATCTATCTATCTATCTATCTATCTATCTATCTATCTATCTATCTATCTATCTATCTATCTATCTATCTATCTATCTATCTATCTATCTATCTATCTATCTAGCTATCTATGTATCTATCTAGCTATCTATCTATCTATCTAGTATGTATTTTCTATGTGTATCTATTACTACGAAAGACACAACGTTGCCGTATATAGATTAGGTCACCCATATATACCGTTTCGTGTTGTATATTGTACGAAACTAATAGGAAATATCAAAATTAAATTTCAGCCAATGGGAGCGCTGTATTTCAAAGTTATTGCTGCTGCCTCTGCTTCTTGGCGTTGCGGGGGCGTGGGCGGAAGCGGGTCCCGCGCTTCCGCTTCTTGGGCTCTTGGAGGGGGTCCGCCGCTTGTCGGGTGAGGGGCGCCGGGTTCATCGCTTTGAGAACCTCGGCCTGGCGCTCTTCGCGCTGGCGGCGGTTCTTGTCGGGTGCCCGGCGCGGTGGCAGCTTCTTTTTGTGCCAAAAAAGCTTTGCCTCGGGCCCCGCCTCGCACGCCAGGCACCTGCGCGTAGGACGCCGCGAGGGCTTCTCCTCGCCCTGGCAGAACGCCTCCCGTAGGAGTAGCTGCTCGCAGCACGCGCACCTAAAGCGCGTTAGGGCGCTTCCGCCCATATCGAGCGGCGGCATGGCGACAACGGCCGCGCAGTGAGCGCATTTCACGTGCTCCATCGTGAAATGTGTGTGTAGCGGCCACAAATATATATATAAGCCAATAGGAATACAGTCATTTTCAACCAATCAGCTTCTATATTATGTAAATTCTACTGTATCGTAGCAAGCATTTCTAGGACGGGGGCCTAACCCCCGCCAAGTCGCTAACCTCTCCCCAGGGACCTCAGACCACCATGGTATGGTTGTGGATACTCAGGCTATCATGCAGTACACGCAGCGTACCTTGTCGGCGAGGAGTCCGCGCGCGCGTCCGAGTTCGAAATGGGGGCACAATTTACATTCATACCTAAGTGACTCAATAAAGTGCGATTTGGGTAGTCCACATGAAATTTATATTGGCCAATAAGGGCCGCCTTCGCTGCGCTCGGCAGCTTTAGAGCCAGTGGGGGGCCGCCTCCGGCGTCCAAGGCAGCCAATCGGGTGCCGCCATCGCTGCGCTCGGCGGCCGATGGGCAGGGTGTGACGCACCGCCTGACCCACACACACACACACCGACAGACTCGACGGTTCCTCTAGTAGATGTTGAGGATACATGTAATGGGCAC
The DNA here is from genome assembly GCA_033557925.1 of Phytophthora x cambivora. NCBI lineage: Eukaryota > Oomycota > Peronosporomycetes > Peronosporales > Peronosporaceae > Phytophthora > Phytophthora x cambivora. The sequence goes on along the minus strand of JAUCEB010000015.1, from coordinate 1,271,458 downwards.
ATCACTGTGTATGATACTGACCGTACAGGTCTGACCCCTTTGTGCGACAAGAGACTTCGGCTCGGGACCACACACCAACGCATATCTACTGAGTGCCAGTTAGTGGACAATCTGTAGGCGCGTGCCCAGTGCCGACCACAAGATCCCTAAAGCCAAGAATGTGTGGGGTGTCGCGGCAACCGTTTAATTTAAAGGAGAAGATACCACATGTACTTCAATTTGTTTTTTGCTAGAATTTTAGTGTTTTAAATAAGACATCGGACTATCTATTTTATTGTTTTTGCACAAAAAATCTAATAGAGCACTAGCTCAGCAGATGCAAGTGGAGTGTCTGCTGAGCTGGGGGATTTGTTATTCGCCACCACCCCTACCCAAAACATGGGCATTTGGGTCAAACTTGACTGCTGCTTTGAAAAGTTGCAATCACACGGGAGGCAGCCTCGAAATTGGTGGTGAAGCTGCTGCTAGCGTCGTGGCCAGCGTTGATAGTGACTGGACTGATTGTGAAGCAGCGTTCTTTGTCTGCGTTGGTTGTCTGTGCTGCGTTTGCATTAACGTCCCGTTCAAACCGTTACGGTCTACGCCGTATTCCACACCGCGTGATACATGTACATCATGTACATGTATCATGTACAGTACATGTATATCAAGTCACTCTGAGATCGCGTATCATCGCCGGCTCCAATATAATACGGTTGGTGGTGTCGTTCAATTAATTATTTTGTGCTTACGTACTTCAAGGCGTCAGTCCGTAGCGAAGCAAGACTTTATCTAACGTACTTGAAGGTGAGGTAGTTCGCGCTACCGCTGTTGGGTAGCGAGCTGTTCATATTATAACGAGTCCTGTAACGAAACAGCTCGACGTAGCAGCTCAGCGACCTAGAATTATAATTTCTAATTGACATGTTTTCGCCTCGACGCAGCTTGATCCAAGCTATAGTACAACACTGTGTACGGTGCGTTAGATGCGCTGAAGAGAAGGCTATATACACGCGCTGCCGGTTCGTCGCGCTAACTGGTTCTATAAGTGCTGGACATGTATCGCAAATATTCAAGAAACGATAAAATCGACCTTCAGACACGTTGGACCACATTCAAAGTGATGGCGGGCAACGTCGTGGATGAACGGTGGCGTGCAAAGCTGCGCAAAGGTGCGGAAGATGGCCAAATAGAAGTTTCTTTGACAAAAGCCACTAGAGCCACTGAGGCCCTGGTCTAACATGTTAGACCAGGGCCTGAAAGGCGGACCTTTGTCATATCAATATTTTTCAAACTAACAAATCATGGAGTAGCTGCGTAAGTACTTATGAATACTTATTTGATTGATAAATGCGTAGACCCAAATGCCCATGTTTTGGGTAGGGGGTGGTGGCGCGCAAGGTGAGGGGTGGTGGCGAATAACTAATCCCCTGAGCTGGATGTTACCAACTGATAGTAGCCACGAAAACGCGGTACATAGTAGTATTACCGGAATTGTCGAGTCTTCCAGAATGGAGACATACTACTACGGTAGTAGTATATCTCCACAGTAGTACTACTTGTAGAGGTCCAACAATTGGGTAGTAGAAGAAGTAATACTAATAGTATTTATTTAATACTACTCGTGCCTGAGCTACGTTGTCGTAATTTTGTCCCTGTTGTGCTAGGCCGGTAGCTGAATGAGAGTCTTATCGAGAGCCACTCTACCTAGAATTGCTAGATGATACCGAGGTTGTCCATTGAATATACTGAACGAATGATATCATATTATCACTCCTATTGAATACTATGTACAGCACCTCACTATATGGTAGTAGTATTTTCGAGGTGTACCATTTCAGCAAGTACTACCAAACAGGTGGAAGTTGATTCTACAAATTTTGTGGCCGAGAATCTATCTGGTGAGACGGGTCAAAATTTCAGCAGGATGAGCCCGTCCCGTTTTACTCTGGAAAACGGGACGGGTTCCCCTTGTCCATATGTTGATATGCTGACCTTATTTTAGTATGAAAACTTTCGCTCCACTGCTTGACCTTCAGATGTGGATACATGTACCGTACAGTACAGATTTCGCCCTCACTTCTGACCTCGGTACCACTGTCACCACTTCCACGGGATATGTATTATGAAAGGTTCCCATATTAGGCACGCACAACTATCTCCGTTACGATCTCGTCCCCGTACACGCAAGAGTTCTCGTTAACGCAGCTAAAGACGCCCCCGATATGGCGGAAGCCGTTGCTCATCGCACGTGTCTTATGCATGTCTTTGCTGATCTCGACGCTCCTCTCCAGAGCACGTCGCTGATCGACCGCGTATGTTTCTTGTCGATATGTTCATGGCACTTTATCTTGCCATACATGTATACTGCACTCTAGTTATTGTGCGCCGATAGCGCTGCTTAAAAGCTGAGATGATACAGGCATCCATCGGTTGCAGATGGCCGTAGTGTTTGGAGGAAACGTACAGGAGCACACACTGGTGGGCGCGAGGGCTTACTACCTATGTAAACTAATAATATAAGTGACTTACAGGTTATGGATTAAACACGGTGTCAGAAGTGAGGGCGGATTCTGTATCAGGTTCTACTGCACGGTAATCTCTTTCGTGACCGAAAGGTCGATGCCCGTTTTCGCTGCCTATGACCTCTAATAAACCGTCAAACCTGATACTCCCAACATTCGGAAAATATTTTCAATGTCATGACATACCTTATTTCCCTATTAGCCTTATTATGGTCCCGCCACCAAGCTGAAATCAAATAAGTAAAACATATTATCGATTTGAATCCCCCGAGGACGGATGGCACTGTGTAATGCTTTACCCCGGCGAGAAGATTATCTTACCTGGCGAGGGCAGCGCTCGACTCACTAGAATGCTCAGCGTTGGACCCGCCTACGCAAGTGCCGTGCGCGGGATTGCTAAGGCTACGCGACCTCGCAACTCTCGCCTCCTTTGGTCCTCATCACCCTCTCTTTTTACGTTTACAATTATGGGTACTTCGAAGTAAAACGGAAAAAGTCATGACTAGGTCATGACCCAGTGACCTGATATCCGAAGATACAGCCGGTTTTTGGCTTGTTACCTGCAGATACCAGCCTCTGGGTCATGACCTAAATACTACGCGTTCATTGGTAAAATTACTTGCGAATTTCGAAATACGAAGGCTGCAGTAGCAAGTTCGTGCTTCTTCATGCATCGCCCTTGACCGACCGAGGTCGTGCTCGCCGCAAGCAACAATGTCTACGCTCTAGCTGGCGTTCAAGAGAGGTAACCGCGTAGAGGTACGATGCGTTCGCGCACTTTGGCCCGAGTCAATTGGTAGCGGTGCAGCAGGAGTTAGCTCACTTCCGCTCATCTCGTTCATGCCTAGCGGATGATCCCAGCTCGACCCTGCCCATGCCGCATCAAGGATGTCGAGCTCATGCTGGCGGTCATGGTGATCATTGTGGTGACCGACTGCAGCAACCCGATGACCTCGCGCTGCAGGCCATCGGCCTGGTGCCAGCAGGCTGGGAGGGTCGTGCGACGTATATCGCTAACGTGCTGTCAAGCGTCTGCCTGGACGGCTACTACGTGTTCGTGAGCATATCAGGTAAGCACTCTTCAGCATATCCTACCCTATTGCTTTCACGTTAACTAACATTGCTATGAAATGCTCTCATCACTACGATCATGCGGCTGATGACGGGTAGACTACAACCACTAGTTGAGGCGCCTTTCGGGAAGGAGAGATCATGAATTACTCTCGCTTCGATCGATGGATCCACCCCTGCTTTTTCGACGCAGCCAAATGGGCTATAGTGAATTTCTTGCCATCGCTTCGCCACATTTTCACTGAGAACCAAGTAAGTGCCGGAACGTTGACCGTCGGAGATACTCTGCCTCAACGCTGCTTCCATAGAGAGGGACGAGTTGTGATTGGTACAAGTCCGCACTTGAGATGACTTACGCGCGCGGAATGGATGGGTGACGCCTTCCGTAGCCGTCGAGATCAGCGTGTCTAGTTTTGAGTATCCGTGCAAAAGCCACTCAAAGTGATCACACACCAGCGCTTTATTGGGCTTTGGCGACGCTGGCGATTGGCCCCTCCACAGCCGGATCACCTCGACCAGCGACAGATGGGCTCGCTCTACCAGCTCTGACCACGCGCGAACTTGATCAGCATCCACCCGTGGTGGACTAGGGACGCGCGCCTGCGGCCGCGGCAGTTGTACATTAAAGGCTGACAGAACATTGCATCTCGCGACCTCTCGTTGGTGCTCCTCCTGTAATAGTCTGTGTTCGAGAAGGCGGATGACTTCGAGGACGAGTGATGCGGTGACCGCTGGACGCGGGCCTCGAAGCTCCGCACCTAGTCAGTTGCTCTCGGTCTTCGAGTGTAGACCGCCAAACCGTTCACGAACATAGGTCTCGACGACAGGGTGTATGTTTGCCGGCGTAAAGTGGCCGAGGAAAGGCTGCGTACACTTGTCAGGAGAACTGGATGGACATCCTTGAGAGGAAATCGACTTGAGACACAGTTGAAGCCCATTTAATCGAGGGACGTGGCGGAGAACGTCCTGCGGAATCTTCTTGTGTTTGCGGTTTAGAACCTGGCGCTCACTTGGTTGTAGCGACCCGTAGGAAGGAATGTCCGCTGGCTTTCGTACAAGGGGAGACGCCTTAGACCTGGCCAGCTTCATCAGTATCCCCTGTAGCTCGCCATCCTGGATCGTAAACCGTTCTTTAACGCGGAATCTGGTACTTCCACCTGTTGTCGAGTCTTGTACAACAGCCAGTCGATAAGCACAAAAAACTTTGCTGAACCAAAACGCTAGTCCCTTCACTTCCAGCGACGACCATGGGGCTAGCTCCTTCAGCTCGTCACAGAACCCCTTGCCTTCGGCGACGAACTTCCGCGTCACGTCTTCAAAAAACTCGTTTGCGAAAGCATCAAAGACTGACAGAGCCTCCACGAGATCAGTGAACTGTGGTGAATGCAGTGGTTCTGGAAGATTGAGCGTTGGCGAGAAATTTTGCAGGTTCACTTTCTTTTTCTCCGATTCGAAGAGCTGGGCCTGAAAGTCGAAGCGGACAAAATGTAGGATCGAGAGACTGCACGGTCCAAAGAGAAATTCGTACAGGCGACTAAGGACGGCTGGATGTGGTAGAAACTTCGTCGCTCGTGAGTTGCGTGCGTGGTCGACAAATGAATCAGGGGTCTTACCTGCATACGCCGTAGATGTGATGGCGTTGTGGACGTCTCGTTGAGCGCGAGTTGGTCTGAATCGCCCCTGTCGGTCCACGCTCTCCTCACAGGCAATCATATCAGATACACTAGCCAATTGGGAAATCGATGTCGCTGGTAGAGTGGACGCTGGAGGGCCCATCGCAGGATGACCGCGCGTAAGATGATCGTTGCTACGTCGGAAATCACAATCCTCCGTGGTCCGATGCACTTCATCGACCGGCGTCGTATCCTGTCTTCCTTGCAGTTGGTCAAGATACAGTTCTAGCAGCCGGGGTTTGGATGCCAGTGCCTGTAAAATAGCATGTGTAGCTGGATCCTGGAATGGGTTCAGTTGCGATGAGGGACAGGTGACCCGCCGGCGCTTCGCGGGGTGCTCGGACTCCGCGTACGCGTTCAGTATCTCCGCAAAACCAGACTCTGCTGCCTCGTCCTCAGCCATCTCCCTAGCGGCCTCTCGTTCCCCTGGTGGGGTTGAAGTAGAGGTAGCCTCGGCATCAGCTGGGAGTGGTGGCTGCGAGGGGTCGTCACAAAATGTTGCTCCCAGATTGACGCTGGCGGGGGGTCTTCTATTTCCATCGATGTAGAAAGCAAAATTGATCACGTGGCCAACGGTGACTTGAACACGCTCCCCGGTGTAGGGGGAGATCCATACTCGTTGGGCCGATGCATTTGGTAGCGTTGATTCCACACCAACACCATTCATGAGGCGAACGATGTTCCGGCTCGCGCGAGCACCACGCTGGCCGAGCAGGCGATTGAGGAGAGTCGAGTGGGCAGTTTGAAGACTGTCGGGGTTGTTGATGGACGTGACCAGGCGGACACCCCAGAGCAGGAAAACTATCACTGGTGCTACGTCGATAACCTCGTCGTACGCTACTTGGACCTCGCCCGAGTGCGTCGAGACTGAGTATTGTCCGTCAGCGTAAGAGGTGACTTGGCCGTGAAGAAGGTCGTCTTCGTGCTGGAAGGCCACTGGGTGGAAAAGCAACCACCCGGGCGACCCATTGTCAACTTCTGCTGGCGCGACGCTACGGAGCGCAACGATTTCCGCGGACACATCGACTCTCGTCCTTGTTGACGTCCCTGGTTTGGATAGAAGCCTGACCCGAGCTGTATCACCGGCGCGACGGGACATCACTTCACCGTAATGAGGACCGTCCAACTCAAGTGACGGCACATCACACGGCAATAGTAGCACAATGCTGCGAGGCATACTGGACGGAGACGAAGTGAAGCGAACGGTGTCGGGAACTCGAACTTGTTACTGAGGCGATGAAAAATCGCAAGTGAGATTCCTAGCTTCAGGGATTCCCAACCGGAGCGGCTCGAAGTCTCGCTGGCCAGTGAAACGACCATCCCAAACTGGCTCGCGCATTCGGTTTGCCTATCTCCTGGGACCCAGCTGCTAAACGGAAAAACCGCTTTTCACCTTCTGTCAAAAGACTGCATATGGTCCCGCCACCAAGCTGAAATCAAATAAGTAAAACATATTATCACCTAATACATCCAGAGATTTGAATCCCCCGAGGACGGATGGCACTGTGTAATGCTTTACCCCGGCGAGAAGATTATCTTGCCTGGCGAGGGCAGCGCTCGACTCACTAGAATGCTCAGCGTTGGACCCGCCTACGCAAGTCCCGTGCGCGGGATTGCTAAGGCTACGCGATCTCGCAACTCTCGCCTCCTTTGGTCCTCATCACCCTATCTTTTTTTACAATTACGGGTATTTAGTTTCACTATTAATAACGGCTGTGAGAATGCCAGTGCCTCGGGTGCTCCTCACCACCCTCTCTCCGAAAAATACTGTGCATGAAGTCACTCATGTGTCACTATGTATAAGCGTAGATCCTAAACAGGCGCTGTCTGTAAAATAGAAAATGCGTGCTTGAAAAATAAAATCCAGAGGAAAATCCTACTCCAGCTTTGTCCAGCAATTTTGTTCTTGAATCCCAGTTATCGATAGGTTTTTGCTGCTGCTTTAAAAAACTGTTCCAGCTTTAGATAAGCCGGGGTATTCGGCTTGCAGAACTCCTGAACTGAACTGGACGTGCACTTCGAGCAGACGAAGGGAGGGCAGCGCCTCCGAACTGCAGCTTGGAAGGCGAATCACCAAAGTCCGGCCTCCGACGCAAACATTACGTTTACGTGTCGGCGTTTTATGCCAGTTCCGGACAGCCCCCCCCCCCCCCCCGCTACGGCTAGAAAGCACTCACCAGCATAAAAACGTTACGATCGGATGTGTTTCGTGCGTTTTGCTATATTAATGCAGTACACCTTTGTAGTCTGTCCAGCGTGTACGAACGTGAGCTACAGTACATTGGACAGCTCTTTTTTGCTATTATAATAACATTACATGATAGGCATGGGTATTTGAGCACAAAAACTACAAAGACACTAGTTACCCTCTGTGATACTCACTATATAGCCCGAGGTCCTTTGTAGTTTTTGTGCTATACATGGTGATACTTAGTACTAAAATACGCTAACAAAGGCTCCCGTGTCGAGGACCAATTTTTGTACGAAGTTACTACAGTACATGAACTGAGACAGGGGAAACTAAACTATGACGCTTTCCTTGTTGATTATGTACTGTATAAATACCAGAGAGTTGTGCAACTGGTGTGCTACTTTCTCTTGATTGGCTAAAAACATTTATTAGTCTTAACACGCGGACTTGGACGCCTGCCGCGCTTTTGATCATTGTACAGGGCTACTAGAAGAATATTTAGTACTGATAGCTACTTACTGTATGCTGCACAAACTTTTTCGACCCTGTATTACTAGTAAAACGTGCACTAAGTTTTCGCTAAGCTCCGCCGGACGCCTGACCTAGTTAGGTCTGATTCCTCTTCATTGGGCTTGACTTGGGCGCAACGCGACGTCCACGGCGTGAAAGCCAGCAAGCGCTGCCAAACCGAACCGCCCAGCAATGCTGGGCAACATCAACAAGATGCAATGGCATACAATTTTGACGTATGTGTGACGGCGATTCTGGGGTGATATGGTCATTGCAGAGCATTTTCAAACGATTCTGTGACCATGCTGAGATATGGCACCCAGTAGTATATTGCGTCGTAGAAGCAGACTAGTACCAGGTGCACTTTATGGAGGGTAGCCCGCCAGAATGCGAAGGCGCTAACGAAAAGCTTTACGGTATGCGTCGGCGCGCAGCGCCAGAAAAAATCGTCTGGTGGAGCAGCTTCACCACGATGAACACGCTGTTGCTACATGTACTATACTCCACATTGTCCTTGTAAGATACATAATATATATATACGAAGTTCATGAGCTCGGGCTTGTTGCAACTTGTCATGGTGCGGAATGCTTCTGCAACCCTTCACCAGTGCATGCAACAAAATAACTTAGTTTTTGTATGGAGGCGTCGTTTTGCAACCGTGACTGAGTTTTTGTATGGGATTTGGGTTGCAAAACTGCTCGGTACCTGCGACCGTAAACGCAACCACAGTTGCAATTGATACGCCGCCTTTTCGGCGCAGTATCAGCAACAATCCTGGTCGATACTGGGCAACCGTCCAATCATCGACCAGCGATGCGAGAAATACAACCCCGGTTGCAAATGGCCGGTACAGTCGTCCCTCCCAAATCTGAACCCCTCTCATTTGATATGACATGATAAGTGATCGGATTTTTCAATTTCGAAATCTCCCGATTTCTGTAATAGCAGTTTCCCATACTAAGGCAATACACCTGATATTCCCTCCCAGTAATGATAACTGATGAGTTTTAGGACCAGATATGAGCTATATTGGGCATTATCAATTTTGAGGAAGAGCCTGCGGGCTCGGATTTGAATGGAAATGGGAGCCCTGATGTGCGAACACCCAGAGCTTCAATGCCTCGTCGAGACCAGTATAGGTGGTAGTGTGGCTGGTTTTGTGGTCATCGCTCACCACGACACTAAAGATCTCGACGGAGCACTTGAGATCCGAAAATTGTGCCTGCGCGCGGGTTGGAAGGATAATATACGTATATTATACAGCACCACTCTCTCAGCTCGTTTTACGTGACTTTGGCTCGCGCATGTGCTTCTTTTCTTACTAGTTCCCGCTTTTCCTTCCGAGTGGGATTGCCTGTGCGAAGCATGGGTGCTTCGGAGGGAATGTTCACGGCGATGAATGAATTAGGGATTCTTGAGTGATAGCCAATATCGCTCCCTTCTGAATGTGATAATTTGGCAAATATGATAACCGATTGAGTTGGCCAGTTCTCCCGTGATAATCATTTGTGGGAGGGGAGACTGTAATGTATAAATACCAGCGAGTTGTGCAACTGGTGTGCTACTTTCTCTTGATTGGCTAAAAACATTTATTAGTCTTAACACGCGGACTTGGACGCCTGCCGCGCTTTTGATCATTGTACAGGGCTACTAGAAGAATATTTAGTACTGATAGCTACTTACTGTATGCTGCACAAACTTTTTCGACCCTGTATTACTAGTAAAACGTGCACTAAGTTTTCGCTAAGCTCCGCCGGACGCCTGACCTAGTTAGGTCTGATTCCTCTTCATTGGGCTTGACTTGGGCGCAACGCGACGTCCACGGCGTGAAAGCCAGCAAGCGCTGCCAAACCGAACCGCCCAGCAATGCTGGGCAACATCAACAAGATGCAATGGCATACAATTTTGACGTATGTGTGACGGCGATTCTGGGGTGATATGGTCATTGCAGAGCATTTTCAAACGATTCTGTGACCATGCTGAGATATGGCACCCAGTAGTATATTGCGTCGTAGAAGCAGACTAGTACCAGGTGCACTTTATGGAGGGTAGCCCGCCAGAATGCGAAGGCGCTAACGAAAAGCTTTACGGTATGCGTCGGCGCGCAGCGCCAGAAAAAATCGTCTGGTGGAGCAGCTTCACCACGATGAACACGCTGTTGCTACATGTACTATACTCCACATTGTCCTTGTAAGATACATATAATATATATACGAAGTTCATGAGCTCGGGCTTATTGCAACTTGTCATGGTGCGGAATGCTTCTGCAACCCTTCACCAGTGCATGCAACAAAATAACTTAGTTTTTGTATGGAGGCGTCGTTTTGCAACCGTGACTGAGTTTTTGTATGGGATTTGGGTTGCAAAACTGCTCGGTACCTGCGACCGTAAACGCAACCACAGTTGCAATTGATACGCCGCCTTTTCGGCGCAGTATCAGCAACAATCCTGGTCGATACTGGGCAACCGTCCAATCATCGACCAGCGATGCGAGAAATACAACCCCGGTTGCAAATGGCCGGTAATGTACCAATGTTTGCGATCATCCCCTGACCGCAATACATGTACGGAATTTGAGTCAAGATGAGTTGAAAACACAACCTAAAGATGACGGGACTGTGCCATTATCTTCATTGGACGAACGACCACCCAGGAAAGGCACCTGAAGCATACTTAGCCATCTTACAGTAGCTGCATCCCTTCAGCCTAATTAATACCAGAGCGAAATACCAGACCATAGCGCAGCACTTGCCAACGCCTGAAACCCAGAATCAATACCCCCTTGGTCTTGTCACAGTTGCTAACATGTAAATCACCCAGTACCACCATGAATTCTTTGAATTTGTTGATGAATTCACAGCGCATCGCCTTACGCCAAGTAGGAGGCCGATTCCACTCTCAACACAGACGAATTCTCACTAGATCAGCATCATCTAGTGCGGAAGATATTCCTGTTTGCCGCCCCTCCAATTTCGTAAGATTACTTTCATGGACTGGCTTCGAGGAACAAGTGCAACGTGCCTCTGTATGCGGACCATCGATGCTTAGACTTCGCTCCACTTCACTGTTTATCGGTCACAGAAGCTCAAGGCTCACTTCAACGTTTCCTCTTCCTCACGTTTGCATGGCGAATCGTACCAACCTAACAGCAAGTCAAAGAGGTCCCCGTTCAATGGGCCTGAGCTTTGGTCATAGGAAGTCGTTAGCATACATAAGTAGCTAAGTGACATCAATGAACCTCACCGAAAAACAAAACAAAACAATGGGCCTGAGCTTTCAAGGTTTCTGAGCATAAATCATGTGAACGTACAGCGATTTTTTGCCGGCTAAAGTGCGTTAGAGAACTCAAACAAAAAGCTAAGAATCAACAAAACTGACCGAGGAAACATGGTGGGGTGCGGTCGCACGTTTGTGTTTCATGGATTATCGTGAGCTCCTAAAATGTCCTGAGACCGAGATAATTAAGAGGCTGGTGACAAACAAGCGGTGAATCTCGCAGATTTCTTCTTCACCGGGACACGAGGACCAATACCAACACCACTCCACAATGGCGTTGGCGCGATCTTCGTCGAATTTCCCTCTCATATCCGGCGCAGCATCCAGACCCAAGCCCAATATAAGCACAAGTTAAACGGGCTGAACGAGTTCCGCATCTGCAGTAACACAGATAATATTTTTTCTGTTGTGTCTAAGTGACGAAATTTCCTGGTAGCGTCCATGGCTCTGAGTGAAAGTGCGTCTCCTCTTTTAGATTGCCACATTCGAGTTGGATGTCCAGCTCCACACCCATAGCATCCAAAGCTAGAACCTTCGAAATAGTTCCAACGGTGGCTAATATTTCTTCCATACTGGTAACCACTTGCGCATTAAAAGCGCTGAAACCATGAGGAAATTCCACATTGGTTTTCTTGCAATAGGCATCAAACCAGAGCTCGGCATAACCGGGGACAATAAGGTTTACCCACCATCTTTGCTGAAGGATTGAACAAACGGTAACGGTATCGGTGATTCAAAAGTCGGCAATCCTTGGCTCTAGCACAAAAGTACAGCGGAAAGATCCCGGCACTACACTTTGCAGCTCTGCGCGTCGCTCACACATCTCCCACTCTGCTGCAGTGACCCGTTCAGCTCGTGAAGCCACTACTGTACCAGCTCTTCCTCAGGTCATCTGCGATAGTAGTAGAGAAAACGTCTCTAGCTCGAAACAACATTCGCACAGGAATCCGGATACTCGCTACTTCTTCTTACCGCCTCGATTAGCAGCAAACATGCTTCCAAATATGCTTGGCTTTGATTTTCTCGTCGACAGATTCCACAAAATTCCACAAGATCGAAGTCGACGCTTTCAGCATTTCCAATGGTCTGCCTCTCTTCTAGGCCATAAATGAGCAGGAATCGAGCTGGAATATCTTCTTCAAAAATGTTGCTACCTGATATTCCAAGTCCATTTTTCGTAATTATTCGTGCTAAATGATCGACAGCAGCTAATACGCTATCTCTAACGCAGATAACGTCGTATCACTAGTTTAGCTCGTGCCACTTGAATAGGTACACCTCGTAGCGACGATAGTCGGGATTCGTGGTCGCCTTGGCACCGTGCAACTTGTCCAGTTTGAGCGCCTTGTAGACATCTTCCGGCGTCATTTTAGCTTCCAACCACTTGGTGTACACGGCTTGATCCTTCGCAAACAAACGCTCCGTGTATGCCTCAAGAGGCGGTAGTTCTGACTCTGCATTGCTTTATCACCCTGCTTTGCGAGTCCCAGTTGCTTGTAGACGTAGTTGGGGCTCAGATTCTTGTTCGCCCAAGCCTCAATCCACTTGCTTTCCCTCGTGGAAATAACGTCCGTCGTCTTCAATTTGGCCGCTCCACGCCTTAGCCACCAAAACCTGAGCCAGTTTAAACCAAAGGCTCGATCTTCGGAATCTTCTTCATCTTGAGCATCTGCCTTTTGCTCGGAGCGCAGGAGACGTTCGCCAAAAACCTCTTTCGAGATACCGTTCTCTGAGCGAGCGACAACCAAAGTGTTGGCCCCGACATGGCCGCTGGCAGCAACGACGAGGATAAACGTCAACAGCAATAAGTAGCAGTGACGCATGGTTGCTGCTACAGGATGCCAACACTTGTCTCGAGTTGTATGACGCCGATTGCAGAATGTGGTTGTTAGCCATTGGTTTCATACAGAGCCAGCTTGGCAAAGCCCAGGATATGAAATCTATGCGTAAATCCGCATCGAGTGCAGACTCTGGATTCCGCCCTCACTTCTGACACCGTGTTTAACCCATAACCTGTAAGTCGCTTATATTATTAGTTTACAGAGGTAGTAAGGCATCGCGCCCACCAGTGTGTGCTTCCTCCAAATACTACGGCCATCTACAAGCGATGGATGCCTGTATCGTCACAGTTTTTAAGCAGCGCTATTGGCGCACAATAATTAGAGTGCGGTATACGGCAAGATGAAGTGCCATGAACATATCGACAAGAAAACATACGCGGTCGATCAGCGACGTGCTTTGGAGAGGAGCGTCGAGATCAGCCAAGACATGCATAAGACACGCGCGATAAGCAACTGCTTCCGCCATATCGGGGGTGTCTTTAGTAGCGTTAACGAGAACTCTTGCGTGTACGGGGACGAGATCGTAACGGAGATCGTTGTGCGTGCCTGCTCATTTAGAAATATAGGAGCCTTTCATAATACATATCCCTTGGAAGTGATGGCAGTGGTACCGGCGAAATCTGTACATACCGGACAGTATATCCAAGATAATTTTGTTGTGGCAACAACAATTTTGTTGTCAACAATGACATTGTTGTCAAGGTACAGCAAGCAGTGTTCTAGTACTGTGGCGAGTTCGTCACTTGCGCGTCATTACGTGTGGTGTCCGCACTGCGTCACCTCCAGGCCTGCCCCTAGCTACAGGACGGTGTCCGGTGGCTACGACCACTGCCGCTTAACAATACAATATACGTAAGCTATTCCTACACACACACGCTAAACAGCAGCAGCCGCGTTCCTGGGTTTCGCAATGTAAGGCAGCCGCGCCAGAAATCTTGGCCAAGTCGCGCAACACTCAGCGCCGGGGGCTAAACGACCGGGGGCTAAACGACCCTCTCTTTGGTCGCCGAGTGCGCCTTGCAGGCTACAGATACCGACGACTCTACGGAGCTGCAGATACCCGTCTCTCTTACACACTTGGGGGCGTATTTCTCACACTAACAAGCAATACACACAAGTACTTACTCGCCTCAGTCTTTGCTGTATTGGTCGTTAGCTCCGTGCACTATGCCAGTGCACTCTGCTCTTCGTCTTCTCTGCTTCACCGCAGATTCGCAACTGATTCCCTACCCTACAAATGCACTTGAAATCTTCTGTCGGTCTTCAACCAGCAACCGCGGCCCTTCGCGAGAAGATCGCCACGTGTTGTTGCCCTTGCCCGCCTTGATCCAAAGATCTTGGTTGCTGGTTCGAGGGATAGACTCACCCCCGACCCTCCGCTGATCACTCTGCGCCGCTGTCGTGCTGCGGTCCGTCCGTCCTTGGTCGCCTGAGGCAGAGGGGTGGAGGAGGACACGCCAAAGAGGTTTCATCCTCTTACTCTCTTCCTTTACTGCCGAATCGTCCTCGATTCGTCCTGCGCTGCTGTCCGTCGAGCTGCTCCACCGTCGCTGCCGTCCTTAGCATCTGTGCGTCGCTGTCATGCGCAACGCGCGTGCTGCCGTCGTCGTCCTCGCTGTCCTTACGTTCTGCTTGCTCGCTCCGCACTCGTCCTTCACTCCATAGCTTCTCGTAATCTTGCTGGTTAATCCAGAGTCGCTGAGGTACTCCTGCGTCAGGTCGATCACCCAGACGCTGTACTTCGAATTCCAACACGTAACGCCCGGTACGTGTGCGGTACCTTCGGCGGCGGTGTTCCACCACGGCTTCTCCGGGCTGGATGCGTGCCAGTCGCGGTTGTCGGGCCACGAGGCTGTCTGCACCTCGCCTGCCACGCCCGGCAAATACGTAGATCCGTTCTGTTTCGTCGCCTTCGTAGGCTGGGGCGACCGTAGTCTCTGGCTGCTGGCCGTCTGCACGTCCGGCTTCATCAGCTTCACCGCTGGCTTCTCGGGGCTGCTGTGCTGCAGCGGCCGCTTCATGGCGCGCTGCAGCAGCGTCATGTTCAACTTGCTGTCCTTCGGCTCCGTGTTCGCCGACACGGGGTCCTTCTTCTTGGTCTTGTTCAACGCGGGGTCCGCGGGCGAGCTGCTCATCGACGAGCTGCTCTCGTCGCTGGCCTCCGCCACCTTGGTCTTCACCTCCGTCGCGTTCAACTGCGACTCGGCCGGCTGCTTGGCCTTCGGCGCTGGGCTGGTCGGCTGCTGCAAGTGCCATGGGTCCGGCACGAGCTCTGCTTGGGCTCTCGTCTCGTTCGCCGTCTCGTCCGACGCCTGCGTATGGCGCCTTTCGGATCTTGGCACGGGTCCGTCCGGCAATAGCGTCGCCAGAGCTTGCTGGGGCTGCTCTGGGGCGCTTTGAGCGCACTCGGGGTCTGTCGGGCACGGCATCGCTCCCTTGATCTTGGTCGGCTGCTGTTGCAGCTGGTTCAGGACGCGCTGCGCGTCTTCGTTGCTCTCGGGCTGAGCTGAGTCGGCGTGCTGGCTGCTGCACGTCCGGTCTCGGCGTCAAGTCGGCTTCTGGCTGCTCCGTCGGTGCTGCAGCTGCTGCTTCATCGGCAGCAGCAGCTATTTCTGCTCTCGCTGGGGTAGTGGCGCGTGGCGTCGCAGCGCGGCTTGGTTCCGTTGCCGCACTGGTCACCACCGCTCCCCTCACTGCCTCTGTGCTATTCTGGGCGTCATTCGGCGCCTCCATCTCGGTCTCCGCTCCGTCCTCGTCGTCGAAGTCGAGATCTGCTGCCGCCGCCGCTTCTTCACGCAGGTCTGCTGCGATGTCCTTGGCCATCTGCTCCAAGAGGTGCGTCGGGTAGTAGTAGCTGAGCAGGAAGGAGCAGTGCGTCACTAACTCCTGTCCTGACACCAGCATCTGGATCAGGTAGTTATCGTAGCCCGTGGCTTCGATGATCTTGCCCGGGCCACGCCACCTGTGGCCGAACTTCGTGATGCCAGGTCCTCGCGCTGGTCTGTACAGCCAGACTAGCTGTCCGGGCCGAAACTCACTGCCATTCCGTACGTTCCGCTGGTTGTAATACATTGCTTGCCGGGCTTGCTCTTTCTGGAGGGCTACTGCTGCTAACTCTCGTGCTTTTGACAGGTCCTGCAACAAGACTTCGTGATACTCCTGCAGGGTGCTGTGGGGGTGCGTCACGCGGCTTCGCCTCAGCAGCTCCGCCGGCGTACGCAGCTTCCTCCCCATCATTAATTCATTCGGCTGGAAGCCGTGCGTCGAGTGTCTCGACGAATTGTAGGCGTACAGGGCACTAGGTAGGAAGTCGTCCCAATCATCTTGGCCTTTATCTACGTAAAAACTCAAAATGTCCTTCCAGGTTCTATGGAACCTTTCAACAAGGCCCAATAGTTTCGGCCGGTAAGGCACCGGGGTCGACTGCTTGACCTGCATTAATTCCAACAACTCGGCAGTGGCCTTGCTGCCGAACTCCATCGCGCCGTCCATCATGATCTCGCGCATAGGCCCATAGACAAAGACCACTTTGTCCATTAGAAATCGGGCAATTGCTTTTGCCGTGTGCTCACTCACTGCGGTCGCCACCGCATACCGCATCGTGTACTCAACAGCCGCGATAACATAGCGGTTGCCACCCGCTGTCACAGGCAACGGGCCTGCTACATCAATAGCCCACCGATCACACACGTCGCTCGTCCTCACGCTTCGCAGCGGAGGCACTACTGCTTTGGGCTTTGCCTTTCGGGACCCGCAGTCCTGGCAGGCTGCCACCCAACTCTGCACTGCTTCACGCATGCGCGGCCACCAGTACATGCGCTGGAGTCGTTCAATCGTCGGCGGGCCTCGCAAGTGACCCGCCCAGATACTGTCGTGGGCCTCCTTGAATGCGAGGGCCCAGTAGATCACTGGTAGGATAGTTCGGTCGCCGCCTTCCAACTCCACACGCACCAATCCGTCCTCAGCACGGTACACCCGCTGGCCACGGTATACACCCTTGCGCAGCAGCGACTGCACCATCACCGATGCGTCCTGCTCGCGTTTGATGTCGTCGTCCGTGAACTGCACCACTCCGAGCTCTGCAGCTTCAACTCGACGTACGGCGGCAGCTTGGATCACACTCCTCGCTGCGCCGTCGACGTCCGCATCAATCTCATCGCTCTGCTTCTCCGGCGTCGACCCGTGCATGGGCTCCGCCGCGTACTGCATGTTCACTACTGCCACGTTCTCCTCGGTAACGGACTGCACGTCCTGCAGGCCTATTACGGGGTCGTCTGCTGGACGATTGCCGTCCTCTGCCCTTTCGCCGGTCGCCGGCACTGGCCTTCGGGACAGGGCGTCTGCCACATGGTTCTCCTTGTCCGACCTGTACTGGATGTCGAAGTCCTACTCCTGCAGTGTCAGGGACCACCTGTGTAGGCGTCCTGCTGGTTCTTTGGCTGTCATCAGCCATTTCAATGCTATATGATCTGTAACAATAGAAAATCGGCGTCCGTACAAATGCGGGCGAAATAGTCGCACTGCCCACACGACCGCCAGACATTCGAGTTCAGAAATGCTGTAGTTGCTCACCGTCGGGTGGTTCGCCTTCGACGCATAAGCGACCGGCTGGTCGCCGTGCCCTTGGTCCTGGGACAACACTGCCCCCAACCCCGTCTTACTTGCATCCGTCGTCAACTTAAAAGGTAGCCGGTAGTCAGGATAAATTAGGACAGGCTTTTGACTCAGCCATGCCTTTGCCTAGGTGAAGGCCTCCTCCTGTGGAGCACCCCACGTCCACTCAGTGCCCTTCCTCAGTAAACTAGTCAGCGGGGACATATTTGCCCCGAAGTCCGGTACAAATCTCCGGTAGTAACCCGCGAGGGCCACAAACCTCCGCACTTGCACGTCGTCCTCAGGTCTGGGGAAGTCTACAATCGCCTTAATCAGTCTGTCGGTCGGCTGGATGCCGTCGGGTGTCAGGTCGTGCCCTAAATATTCCATCTTAGTCGTAGCAAAATAGCACTTCGAAGCCTTCAGGCTGAGCCCTGCCTCGGCCAGGCGCTCAAGTACAACAGCTAGTTCAACTTCATGCTGCGCGACTGTGCCCTTGGTGAAGATCACCACGTCGTCGAGATACACCAAGCAGCAGATCCAAGTCAGGCCACGCAAAACACAGTCCATCAGACGCTGAAACGTGCTAGGCGCGTTACAAAAGCCAAAAGGCATTCTTAAAAATTGAAATAGTCCACGTCTTGTCGTAAACGCAGTCTTCGCCCTGTCTTCCTTCGCCACTCCTAGCTGCCAGTAGCCAGAATGTAGATCTAGACTCGTAAATCGCTGCGACCCATGCAGTGCCTCCAAAGTTTCATCAACACGCGGCAGAGAATAGACATCATTTACCGTGACTGCATTTAGCGATCGATAGTCAATACAAAATCTCACACTCCCGTCCTTCTTACGGACAATCACCACGGGGAATCTCCACGCGCCTTCTTCAGGCTCGATCACCTGGTTGCTCAACATGTCGTCGACCTCCTTGTCGATCAACAGGTTCTCGGATACGGCGTGTCTACGCCTGCGCTGCATGATCGGCGCAGTGTTTGCGGTGTTAATGTGGTGCTCCACATTAACCTTCGCAAGCGGCGGGCACCCCGGCTTCTTCTCCACGATGTCGGCGTACTGCCGCAGTAATGCAATCACGAGGTCCTTGTCGGCGGCATCCATGTCGCCAATATCAAGCTTGCCTTCGTCCTGCAAAGGACGAGCATCGTCCTTCTTCAGCGCGGCCACCCACTTCGCCACTCGGTCTATCTCCAGCTCGCCATTGAGCGACAAGATCTCCATGTCAGCGTCGGTCGGGATCCACGTGCCCAGCGCTTCGCGGGCCGGCAGCTTCTCCCTCCGACCTTCCACGTTCAACACCACAACACTCACCATCCCGTCCTTGACCGTGTCCACGGTCGGGGCGATCAGTAGGTGCCGCTTCGAAGTCGGCTTAGGCAAAAATACACCAGTGGTGCCATCTTCGGCATCCACTTTCATCTGCACCACACTTCTTGTGTTCGTCGCCAACTTGACGGTCTTCGCCAAGCGCATGACTGCCCTCCGCTCTTGTCCTGCCTGCTGTAGGGTAGACACCCCGTGACAGGTGAACGGTAAGATCACCTTCTGCCCCGTCACGTCCTGGTACTTCAGCTCACGGCTGCCAAAGTCCATCTTCACCTGCCGCTCCACCATCCAATCCTCACCGATCAGCAGCTCGTCGGCCTGCCCTTCCACGAGCAGTGCGTCGATCGTAATGCGCTGCTGGTACTGCGTCGTACCGGTAAATCTCCACACTCCCAGCACTCGGCTGGTGCCTCCGCCAAAACCCTCAACGATGTCTACATGGGCGTCTCTCGTGAGACACCGCCCATACTTACGTAGCTCGACTCCGGCTACGCTGAACTGCGCGCAGCTGTCCAGCCGGACCTCCTGCGTGTGGGTCCGTGTCAGTGCGAGCAACGCCGTCGGTAAGCAGCTGGGACTGCCGCTGCTAGCAGCACGCAACTGTGCCACTCGCACGTCCGCCTGGTCCCCCACCTTCCGTAGCTCCACGTCACCGTAGCAGCCTTGCTGCTTGTAGCAATAGCGGTTCTTCCGCCTTGACTCGTCCGCCTTCGACCCGTTCGCAACCTCCGGCGCTGCCATACCGACCCGTGTGACTCGCCCTCCTGGCTGTCGAAGCCGGTGGGTGCGTCGTGCCGCCCGAAACCGCTTCGCTTCCTTCATGGCCCTTCGTCGGACCGCCCTCATCTCCACCAATGTGCCTTCCTCCGGCAATTCCACCGGCGCGATCTCAGCAAACCGCTGTACCGCCGCCAGCCACTCCTCATCCGTCTGCGTCTCTACTGGCTGCTTGGCAACCGGCACCTGCGTCACCTTGGGCTTGGTGCGCTGGTTCCGTGCCGCCTCCGCCTTCTTCACGACTGCCGCTGCGATCTGCGCCTCGCGGTGGTCACACCGTCGCTGCTTCAGATCGACCTGCTCGCGTAGTTCGGCAATGACCTGCCGTACGACGACGCGCAGCACTTTGGAGCGTTCTTCACGTCGCTCGCACTTCGGCAACGAGGACTCCATGCGCTGCAGCCACTGCACTTTCCGCCCGCCGCTTCCGTCGCCAAGCAGCAACCGTCCGGCCGCCACTCATCTTCTCCGTCTGCCGCCTGACCCCATCCGGGATCGGCAGCTTCTGCTCTTCTTCTGCGTCGTCATCCGTGGCCGTCAAGCCACACCGGGCAATCACCGACGCCTCCGCGTGCTTGGACGTCACGTCCGGGCACACGTCCTCCGCCCTCTCCGCCGACACGTACACCGTGCCCAGCTCCATGTCCACCTCGGCGCTCTTCGACTCGCCGTCCGTCTTCCCGCCGGTCGACTCGACGCCCGCCTTTGCGTCGGTCGATCCGCCGATCATCTTCGCGCCGGTCGACTCGACACTTGCTCTCGCGTTGATCGACTCGTCACCCGTCTTCGTGACGACCGACTCGCCATCCACCTTCGACTCGTCGCTCATCTCCGCGACGATCGACTCGCCACTCGCCTTCGCGACGATCGACTCGCCACTCGCCTTCGCGGCGATCAATTCGCTATTCGCCTTCTCGCCGCCCGCATTCGCGGTGATCAACTCGCCATTCGCCTTCTCGCCGCCCGCATTCGCGACGGCAGACTCACTGCCCGCCTTCGCGACGGCAGACTCACCACTCGCCTTCATCGCCACTTCATCTCCATGACGTCGCTTGCCCAGTACGGGCAGCTCCGTCTCGCCGCCGCCTCTCCGTCCACTCTTCCCCTGGTTTCCACAACCGGCACTCTTCCCCTTGGGCTGACCACCCGGGGCCTGCATGCGTGCCGCGTTGCTTCCACCACCGCTCTCCGCCGCGGCCAGTCGACGCCAACCCCGCTCGCGCTTGGTCCGTCGCCTGGCTGCCGGAGTCTTGCTCGCCGCGTCATCATTGGGGCACGCACTCATCGCGGACAGCAGAAGCCCCACCTCTACTGCCGCTGCCCATTTCCCGCTGCGGCGGCACTGGTTGTCCGTCGCCGGCAAGTCAGCGATGCGCTGCGCGCACTCGCGCCACCAGTGGCCCTTGGTGCCGTAATATCCGCACGAAGTCTCCGCCTTGTGCTGCGCGATCGGACGCGTGTCTGGGGGACCGTAGTTTTCTAGTCCCCCACGTCCGCCTCCGCTTCTGCGTCCACGTCCGAAACCTTGACCGCCGCCGGCTCCTCTGCCTCCGAAGTCGCCGCCGTTACCACTTCCTCGACCGCCGCCTCTGCCGCCGGCTTGTCCGCCGCCGTAGCCTCCGTAGCCACCGCCTTGACCGCCGGCATAACCACCGCCTTGGTCGCCTGCGTAGCCGCCACCGAATCCGCCGCCTTGTCCGCCGCCGTAACCACCGCCGTATCCGCCTGCATTCTGCCACCCGGCGTTCTGGTTGCTCGCCTGGTTGTCGGACGGCTGCTTGCCGCCCTCGCTCTTCACCTCCAGCGCCCTGGCCACTTTGGCTTTGTTGGACGCCGCCTTTCCGCCTACCGTCTCTTCCCGCCATAACCCTGCTACCACCATCAGTGCACGAAGTGCAGCCAATGAGAGCGGGTCTTTCTGAGCCGTCTTGGCCAATCCGCTAACTGCCTTGCCCTCAGTATCGAAGCTGGGAGGGGTGTCCTCGTTACCCCCGAACCCCAAGCCCAGTTTCTTCCAGTCGAGCTGGTCCACACTCTCCGTCGTGGGCGGCTTCTTCTTCGCCGGCTGCGTGTCGTCCTCGGCGCCGTACTCGCGCTCCTCGCGGTAGCGCCGCTTCGCCACCCGCCAGTCCGTCACTTTGAAGCCTTCTCCGTACTCGCCGCACTTGTACACCGTCCTGTAGCTAGGGGCAGGCCTGGAGGTGACGCAGTGCGGACACCACACGTAGTGACGCGCAAGTGACGAACACACCACAGTATTAGAACACTGCTTACTTGGTGGCCAGACAGGGGCCTTCCAACACGGTTGGCCTTCGCAGACTGAAGACGAATACCTCCACGAGGCTTGGCTCAGTGGCACGAACCCAGCCACGGAACACGGAGAGAGAGAGTGCGGAACGGAGAGAGAGTGCGGAACGGAGAGAGAGAGCGAAACGGAACGGACTGAGCAGAAGGAGACAAAGCAAAAGAAGTTTATTGAAGTGCCGCAGCAGCACCGGAGCAGCGACTGAGCAGACGACCACAGCGGAACTGAAGAACGAAGATGACAGCACGTGCGACTCGAGCAGCACGACGCTCGAGTACGCCGACGACAGGCTCCAGGACTCGGAGCGCCGGCGCACCACCGGCACCGAAGAGGCAGCGCCAACCACGAACACGGGTGCGACTGAGCGCCGGCGGAGGTGGCGACGGAGACGACGATGAAGTTGTCGTCAGCAGCGGCGTCACGATCACCGCCGCTGGAAGTCACGACGACGACTCCAGCGACGATGACGGCGACAACAACCCCGGCAACCGAGGCGGCGGAAACAACAGCAGAGGCGGATCCGGAGGGAACGGCTACGACCACTGCCGCTTAACAATACAATATACGTAAGCTATTCCTACACACACACGCTAAACAGGAGCAGCCGCGTTCCTGGGTTTCGCAATGTAAGGCAGCCGCGCCAGAGATCTTGGCCAAGTCGCGCAACACTCAGCGCCGGGGGCTAAACGACCGGGGGCTAAACGACCCTCTCTTTGGTCGCCGAGTGCGCCTTGCGGGCTGATACCCGTCTCTCTTACACACTCGGGGGCTTATTCCTCACACTAACAAGCAATACACACAAGTACTTACTCGCCTCAGTCTTTGCTGTATTGGTCGTTAGCTCCGTGCACTATGCCAGTGCACTCTGCTCTTCGTCTTCTCTGCTTCACCGCAGATTCGCAACTGATTCCCTACCCTACAAATGCACTTGAAATCTTCTGTCGGTCTTCAACCAGCAACCGCGGCCCTTCGCGAGAAGATCGCCACGTGTTGTTGGATATGCCCGCCTTGATCCAAAGATCTTGGTTGCTGGTTCGAGGGATAGACTCACCCCCGACCCTCCGCTGATCACTCTGCGCCGCTGTCGTTCTGCCGTCCGTCCGTCCTTGGTCGCCTGAGGCAGAGGGGTGGCGGAGGACACGCCAAAGAGGTTTCATCCTCTTACTGTACTCCACGTAAATTATCTTCGAGACCCCGTGCGCAACCAGGTTCTGTTCGTCATGCAGAACTTGGCTGCGCACGGGATCTCGAAGCTTGAACTACGTTGAGGGCAGCGGGAATTTCCAGCGCGCCAGTTCTCGTCGCGGGGAAATGAAGTTTTAACTCGAAATGAACCGAGTCGATGAGAAAGAAGAGTTGGGACCACTCGGCTACGAAGCTAATTGAATGATTTTATTGCCGATGTTTTGCTGTTGGGTGGTACAACAGTGTGTCGGTGCCCTATAGCGTCACAGTGAACGCGTTTGACGTGCCTTCGTACGCCACCAGTTTGCTCTCCGAGTTCTTCGCGTATCCACGGTGAACAAAGCGATACGTGCCTGGCTGACTCGTGCGTCCTCCAGCGCGGATGTTCCACTCACACGTGTTCTTGCTCTCGGCGTCCAGGTAGCGCTCCCAGCGGTAGCGGACGTCCCAGTGCGCGTCGGTCATGACGGTGGTGAACGATCCGTCCACGCCAAGCTTTTGAACATCGCAGAACGACGAGACCAGCGACACACCGTTCATCGGGTGCGCTCCAGCAAACACAGCCGATGCCAGACCCCCAACAACATAGGAGCTGGAAGGTTGGGACCGCACGTAGCTGAAGTTCTGGTTGTTCGGCGCCACATCGAGTCCCGCACTGGTTTCGACTGCAGAGAGGCTGCTACGATTCATCTGCAACGGAGTCGGCCCCACATCCAGTGGCACCGATGCGTCGACTACCGACGCCGCCACTCGAGTCAGCTCCTGCTGCACGGCGGCCAATTGATTTGGGCCAAACAGTGTCGAGGCGCCTTCGTAGTGCTGCGTTGAGTATTCCTCCCTCGTGGTCAGGTATCCCGCGTACGCATTACTGATAGCCGCCAACTCAACCTCCGTGACACCGGCAGGCTTCAATGCCGCCTTCACCGTCTTGAGGATGCGTCGTCCAGCCATCGTCGTAGTCTCAAAATTGGTGACAGCGAGGCCGAACTGGCCGATCTTGACGATCTGCACCGGTAGAATGGTCGGCACCCAGGGAATAGGCTCGATGAGACCGACGGCAAGCATCGCGATCTTGTTGGTGGTATGGCAGTCCCGGACCCACTGCGGCGTCTCCTGGATCGCGGCACCCATTGCGTTGTACTCCTCGTTCGGTCGGAGATCACCCTCCGTGATGTTGGGCACCCCTCGGCCGTCCTCAGTGCCAGCTCCGAAGTTCTGACCCACGACGGCAGGGCACGTTCTGTTCGCGTACGGGTCGGCGGAGGTGGAGTTGACTCCCTGCAGCGTAACGTTGGAGAAGTTGACATACGACAGGTTGGCCGCGACAGAGCCCCGGATGAGCTCCGAGTCTCCGTTGATCAGCGTCTTGAGCGTGTCGTACTGCCGCTTGCCCATGATCTCAGCGGACTCGATGGTGCTGTTGCCCTCTCCACGGAACGTGCCGTCGCCGTTGTCGATCAAGTTGGGACTCACGTCACCGGCATTCGAGATACCAATCCCCACGACGACGTCGTCCAGCTCGTCCTCAAGGAGGAACTCGGCGTACCCTTTGTTGTCACCACTGATGAGGTGGTTCTTGCCCTTGAGACTGTTGGGGTGCACGGGGTAGAAGGCCAAGACACCGCGTAGTTTGCCTGCATCATTGAAGAAGTGCAGAGCGCGCATCGTCGTGTCGATGTTGCTGGGGTACAGCGCTCGCTCGGACGCCGGGTTGGCCAGATACGCCTTGGGCGAGCGGTTGTTGCCGCCCTTGGTCACTTCGCCCTTGTTCCAGCGGATGGTGCCGCTTTCCACCGAGTTGTGCGCAGCGTCAATGGCAGCCACGATGCCGCTGACCACCTTGTCGAAGTTGTCACTCACGAACCCGAAGATGGAAATGTCGTAGAGCGTGTAGCCTGCGGTGCCTCCAGGCCCGGCGTGCGTGTGGGTCGCGTGGAGGACGACGTTCTGCTCGGTGTATAGTCCGTGGTACTTGGTGGCGAGCTGGGCCAGGACTTCTTGGTGGACGAGCTGCATGACCGCCATGAGGTCGCAGTGGACGAACATGACTCTGCTGTTGTTGTCGGGGTCTTCAATCAGGAAGGCACGAGCGTACTGGCGGTTCAGAATGCCGGCGGTAGTCTCATCTGAGTCGGCGAACCCCATCATGACGATTTCAGCAGCAGGCCCAGTGATGTCGCTCTTACCGATGCCGATGTTGTACGCGTCGGCTAATTGCCCCAGCACGAACGCCAGGAAGCAGAAGATGAACGTCCTGGACGCCTTCATCTCGCTCGAATCTCTTGAAATCGAAGACAGTTGAGCAGGAGGAGGGAGGTTGGAAAATGACAGCTTACCTGTTGCTACATGTGCTGACTGTACGGTACTGTTGTCACATGGATTACAGGAGATACGGTGTCCAAAGCAATATCGCATCGCGCGATCACGTTTGTACATGTACAGACGACCAAGTTATGCACTTCGCAATAAACACAGCTACAATGCATGCATTTCATCCACTGATTGATATGCATATAGTAATACTTCGGAAGTAGTATACTTTGATACTTTGATACAGCGTCAAAGAGTGCTGCAGGTTCTCCCCGGTACAGCAGGTTGGGAGAAGAACGAGGCGGATAGGATCATTAGAGTTGATGACCTACGTGTAAAAATGGATCCCATTCCACTGCTTATCAGACTTACTTCAGTATTACCAGCGCAACACACAACATCAATACAGTATTTACATTGGAGATTACTGTGATGAAAGTAATCCCGTTGATTACCTTGTACTTGAGGTATTACAAGTCGCCTTGCTGTGGCTTCCAATCCCCAGCTCTTCCTTCCGAACTGCCTTCTGGCTTCCGCCATTATCGCTGGTACTTGAACGACCTAGCGATGAGTGGGTTCAGCGCCACATTAGCTGCTTACAAGTATTCAGCATGCTGAGCACTCACGATGATGTGGAGACATTTCACGATAGCATGTACTACTGTATCATTTTTAAATAGTAATGTAGACAGTTATACATGTAATATACATAAAAATATCACCGTGGGTTCAGAGCCCAAGGTACAGTCGTACCCCTCAATATGCGCACCCATACCTTCAAATACCCTGTCGTATCAGATCGTCTATATTGGTGTAATGCATCCAATTAGCACTCAAAACTATTGATTCCCTTCCAAATCGCTTTGTAACCCCCCTGCGCATATTGAGGGGTACGACTGTAAATCAATCCACCCTTCTTGTGCATGTCTTTCACTTTAAGTACTACTACGTAGTACGTAGTAAATGCGTATTCGCCTGAAGTACTACGTGTCGTAGTAATATGAAAGTATGATGCTTGGTTTATTTCTCTGAATGACCAAGACTCAATGATAGGATGATACCACATGTGCAAGGGAGTGAGCACGTTACATGTAGTCAATGGTAACTAACTTGTTACGACTTCTTTTCTGGGATTGCACGCTTCATACCGAGTTCGTGCTTGCTTGCTCAATTCATTGTTCCATGGTACTAAAGCCCATTAGAACAAAATAATTGATCTACGGGCGAGTTCTTCCGGAGCTGCACGCCTCATATCCCTCTTCCTTGCGGGGCTGTGCCGCCACAGCCCCATCTTTCTCGTAAGCAGCCATGTTGTGGTGCGACGGAACTTGCATCGACAAAAACACGTAGGCGAGAAGCTGCAGGACGATGGCGATCAGCGCGAGCGCCGCCACATCGTAGTAGCGGTTGGTGTAGTCCATACCCAGAGTCTTGAGGTACACTTCACCGTACACGGGCACGGCCGGGTATCCGGGGGCGTCGAACGACAGAATCAAACCCCTGAGCTCGTTAGACATGAGGATCTCGAACGCGTAGCTGAAGATGGAGATATGCTTCAACCACCCCACAGACCCCGGCATGGTCTGCGAGTTCAGCAAGAAGCCTCCGAACAGCAG
This sequence comes from Phytophthora x cambivora, assembly GCA_033557925.1. NCBI lineage: Eukaryota > Oomycota > Peronosporomycetes > Peronosporales > Peronosporaceae > Phytophthora > Phytophthora x cambivora. The sequence continues at coordinate 1,244,268 of JAUCEB010000015.1, read as the reverse complement.
CATGATCAACAGCACCACGGTGGCGCTGAGGTTGGCCGACCCCACACGCTTCGCGAGGACTCCCACAAGGAGGCAGATGGAACCGGCCGCCACGTTGAACAGCACCAACGTCAGCAGGAACAGCAGGAAGCACTCGGTCGTCGCCTGCAGCCCCATGATCCAGTAGAAGATGCTGCCGAACAGAGTCGCTGGGAGCACCCGCAGCAGCAGCGCGTCCAAAGTGGCCTTGGCCATGAAGTAGCTGAACGCGCCGTAGTACATGGCGCCGGTCTCACGCAGGAAAATCGGCCGCTCACCGATGAAAAGATCCATGGAGCTCATGCTGGCAAAGCCGAAGAACGTCAGGATGAAGTAGAAAGCGCCCGTGCGATTCTGGAACCCCGCGAGGTCATCCGTGACGTTGTTGAAGATGAGGCCGCCAAACAGAGCAAGCACCAAGCTCAACACAACGTGCTGCACTAACAGCGATCGGTGACGCAGGATGTTCTGGGCAGTGCGACCGAAGAGCACGCGGACCTCAACCAAGAACGAGTGCAGCGACGCCATCGCACCCCTCGGTTTAGAGTCCTCCTCCATCACAAACGGTGACGATTCCGCTTCGTACACCGGACTGGGAGCTGCAGGCTTCACGGGTTCGTTGTCTTGGTGAGATCGGATCGTGGTGATGTTGCTGGTGTCAGTCGCGATGTCAAGAAGGAAGTCGGCAATGTTCTCGTTCTGTGAGCAGACAAAAGTTAGTACACAGGGTCAAGATCAAGAACTTGGTAGAGTTTGTGCGTACCTCGGGGCATTTGTAGCCGAGGTTCTGGAAGTAAGGCTTGGAGTCCGCAGGCGAGCCGCTGTACAGTAGCTCCCCCTTTCCGAGCAGCATGATCTTGTCGAGAAGCAGGAACGAGCGCGCGCTCGGCTGGTGGATGCTCAGGATCACGATGCGGTCGTGACTCGCCAGCTCCTTGACGAGCTGCACAACGGAATGAGCCGACGAGCTGTCAAGACCGGACGTGGGCTCGTCGAGGATGAGGATCTGCGGCGACGTGACGAGCTCCATGCCGATGCTCACTCGACGTCTCTCACCGCCGGACACGCCACGGTCAGTGCTGCCTCCGATTCTGGAGCCCGCGATGTGGCCGAGGTTGAGCTCAGCGATGACACGGTCCACCATGGCGCTCTTGGCAGACTCGGACATCGACGTCGGGAGACGAAGCTGGGCCGAGTACGTGATGCACTCACGCACAGTGAGCGTCGAGTAGAGCGCGTCGTCCTGCTGCACGTACGCCGCAGTGCGACGGTAGCCCTTCGCCAGCTTCTTGCCGTCGAGCAACAGCTCTCCACTCAACTTGGAGTCGCCGTTCTTCACCGCCGCGAGGGCGTTCAACAGCGTCGTCTTGCCCGAGCCACTGGGACCCAACAAGCCAAGCACTTGGCCGCGCGACGCGCTGCCCGAGATCCTGTTGAGGATGCACTTCTGCTCGCCCGACTGCTTGTCGGCCACAGCGAAGCAGCTGAGGTTACGGAACTCCAGCATGTTGGCCGTGCGTGCATTAGCCTTGAGCAACTCGGTCTCCAGGTCGTCCTTCTGGCCACGACGAGCTCCAAAGGGGCAGCAGCAGCACGCGCAGCAGCTGAACAGCAGCATAGCAGCCAGCACCGCACACGCCACGATAGCCAACCCAACTCCACCGGCATCACTCGAGTCGTCTCCAGACCCGGTAGTGGCCAACACAGAGCTGCCGTCACTCTCGACGCTTCCTCCAGTGCGTTCGCACGCCGACGCATTGCATGTAGCCGACAGCGGGAGCGGAGACCCCTCGATCACGATGGACATCTCCTGCGTCGCAGTCTTCACTTGGATCTTGGCAGGGACGCCGCTCAACGAGCCCTCGACCAGAGACTTGGTGATGCTCGAACACTCCGGTCCGCACTTGCACTCGATGTTGCCACACTCTCCATCGGTCGAACCCGACGCAAACGAACACTGCGTCATGTTGCAGTCGATCACGTGGACGCTGTCGACCGTCGCTTTGGCCTTGTACACTGCGGCCGCGCAGTTGGCCTCACCAGCCTCGTCACGCTCACAACTCACGTCTAAAGCACCACCCGGGAACAGCGCCTGCAGTGCAGTAGACAGCGTGCACGTGTAGGTTTTGCCCAAGGAACTGGAGTCGTAGGTGAGACCGGTGACGCACGAATACCCCGACCCGAGGTTGGCACTGCAGACGTCCGATTCGGTCGAGTCGTCGCACATGCGGCAGCCCAAGCCGCTGAATCCGTCACGACATTCGCATTCGCCGGTCGAGGCGTTGAGCTGTTCGTAGTCCGAGTTGCAGTCGCCACCGGTTGCGACCGAAGAGGAAGAGGACGAAGCTCCCCATGCTAGAGGAAGCAGCGCCGCCGCCACTATCAACGAGGTCCTCATTGGCGTCGAGAGGGTCAATGAGAAATGACTCAAGTGAAGCCGCTGAAACCATACGATCGAGGCCCAGAAGCAGCGATACGGTACGGAAGAAGAGAGGAATGGCTGGGGGGATTGGAACTTTTGCCACCGTATGCCGGCTCAGTTTCAGCGGAGATTACTTTCCGCGGCAGTAAGCCTGTCAATTGAGCTCAGCGAGAGGGCGGCAGGGAATTTCATAGGTACTGTACACACTAATAGATAACAGTCTTAGCGGATGATGGCCAATATTGCAACAATCCCGCTTTTAAGTCATTTTAACCATCTTTTTCTATATGAGCAGTTTTCCTAAAACCGGTGGGTGTTTGTTGCATTTCAAGGGTCGTTTGGAATAAATCTCAGTCTCGGAACAAATGTGCTGGGTTAGAAACGTTCGTGAAAATAGATGTTCCCTCCCAAATGTATATAGTTTCAAAGGATTTGCTCATTGCCAGTATTGCAACCGACCTATTTTCCAATATGTCGACGACATGGCGGTGGCAACAAACGCCTAGTTTTTTTCAATAAATGTGAGCTGTGCTGCTAGAGCTTGATTGCTGGTCTACAGACTAGAGAGAAGAGTGTGGTCAATCTGAAATCTAGCGCACATCGCATATCTAACCGATAAGACAGTTTGGCCTTTGGTTCAGACGCAGCAAATGCGAAAAGATTCATGTTTATTGAGTTTTTCTGAGATTTGCGGATGCACATCAGCTGCATTTAAAATGACAGGGTTATAGTCGTAAATATCACTGCTTAGAACAGTTATGTCGCAATATCCCAGTAACTGGATTGTACGCAGCAGAAAGAGTTGTTCCGTAAATAACAGCGATATCCAAGTTATAAAACGATAATTCGCGAATATTTCACTTTTTCGCCCAATGGTCTACTACACTGCACATGTCATGTACACGTACCATGCCACATTTCGTAGTTTATTACATGATGTAGTCTACATGTACAGTAGGTACACTAATGTAGTTTAGAGTTGTTATGTAGCTAAAAACGAGTTAATACAGTAGCTACAGTATGAATGCAAAAAATGTTTTTAGCGTTAAATACTTTCAGCGGGAGGAAAACATGTTCGGCCATTTTCGTAATTTTCGAGGTCTTCCGATCTGGAATTGATGCGAAACGCACTCTGCAAGACTCGATGCCGAGCTTGAAGTCGCGCCCTTCGTGTACTGTATGTGGGTTTGCATGCCATCTAGCTGGCATTCCATTCTCATACGAGGTTACTTCCTCGTTCATGAAGTCATGCTGTCGTGTAACGAGTCGATCTCCATGCACGTCTGTGCCGACAACGACAGCGCGGCTCAGACGCGGTACGCTAACACCGCAGCGTGCCGTGTTCTGTGGCAGGTCCTTGCAGGTGCTGTCATTGAACTCCTGACTCTTCCAGGCAGTTATCAAAGTCCTTCACCTCGGAGATTCCCTCGTCGATGCTCAGTCTGAGAGCTTGAGTATGGCTGTAAATACGGAAAAGTTTGTCTGATATGGGTTCAAAACAAAGTTCCTTTTAATTCTTATTAACTGTGTGCAATTCTGTTTTTAACTGTAATTCACGTTAATTTCACTTTTTTGCTCCTAAAAACCAACCCTAAATGTAGACAACTATATAGTCAGTGAGCAGTGTTCACTGGCTCATGTTACATAAAACTTATTACTTGTACTTGTGGTCGCTCAGCTAAAGCTATCCTGGGCTTTGCTTTTCGGCCAGCTGATCTGATTTCGTCGGCAGTGATTGCTTCCAGGATAAAGTATTAGAGCTTGCCGCAACCCATCTCGGTATTTGAAGTAGAAATTAACCCCTTTCTGCCATTTTGTCCTCAGATTTAAGGTCCTACGGTCGTTTGTTTGAAAAAATAATAGCAGTTCTTGATTTGATCTTGAAAATTCTCGATTTGATCCAGAAATGGTGTACTGTATTCATATCGAGGGTTTTTAAACGAAAATCACGCCTCCTGTTTGAAAAAAATAGGAGGGCACTTATATTTAGGAAACATTAGGTATTATCCTGGATACGAGGTATTTTTTAAGCATTCCGTTGCAGCAAATGGCTTCTCGTCAAGCATCATAGTGGTATGTATGTAGCTGCACCATGATAATATCGATATTATCATAGCTTACATGTAGAGATGAATCATAACTCAACCATGACATGACTCTGCTTATCAACTTTGTCCGAACAAGCCACCCCACATTGAAGTTGACTGGCTTCTGATGGTGAATCAGTTCTTGCCTTCATTCTGCTCTGGTCGAAACGAACTTCATATAACTTACTGTAACGAAGCATGTGCAGCACGGACTGCAACTTTGTGGCTTCGAAATATACAGATGTCAAGCCGTTGTCATCCAAATTTGCGTTATACCCATGTCGTTTGCTACGATCAGTCCTTCCGAGACCAGTCCTTGCGTGGGTACAGTATAATATACTGATGCGGTTGGGGAAGAGATACAGTACACATATTATGTGTACTGTATCTCTTCCCCAACCGCATCTACAGAATGCTATTCTGTACAGGTAACAGATACTGAGAAATTCTCAATGAGAATACCGTACAATTCGTGTATTTCTTGCCAATCACCAACTCTGGTACAGCAACTCTCAGTTCCAAACATTCCATCAACTGCCGTTGCTTCAGCAGCGACTCAAATTGTGTGGTAAGAGAGATGAAAGCGTTCAGGACTTTCATCCTCTGCTTCTTGGCGTTCATGCTGGGGCAATTCACCGACGCGTACAATATCGGCATCGGCAAAAGCGACATCACCGGACCTGCTGCTAAAATCGTCATGATGGGGTTCGCCGATTCCACTGAGACCACCGCCGGCATTCTAAACCGCCAGTACGCCCGTGCCTTCCTGATCGAAGACCCCGACACCAACAGCAGAATCATGTTCGTCCACTGCGACCTCATGGCGGTCATGCAGCTCGTCCACCAAGAAGTCCTGGCCCAGCTCACCACCAAGTACCACGGACTATACACCGAGCAGAACGTCATTCTCCACGCAACCCACACGCACGCCGGGCCTGGAGGCACCGCAGGCTACACGCTCTACGACATTTCCATCTTCGGGTTCGTGAGTGACAACTTCGACAAGGTGGTCAGCGGCATCGTGGCTGCCATTGACGCTGCGCACAACTCGGTGGAAAGCGGCACCATCCGCTGGAACAAGGGCGAAGTGACCAAGGGCGGCAACAACCGCTCGCCCAAGGCGTATCTGGCCAACCCGGCGTCCGAGCGAGCGCTGTACCCCAGCAACATCGACACGACGATGCGCGCACTGCACTTCTTCAATGACGCGGGCAAGCTGCGCGGTGTCTTGGCCTTCTACCCCGTGCACCCCAACAGCCTCAAGGGCAAGAACCACCTCATCAGTGGCGACAACAAAGGGTACGCCGAGTTCCTCCTTGAGGACGAGCTGGACGACGTCGTCGTGGGGATTGGTATCTCGAATGCCGGTGACGTGAGTCCCAACTTGATCGATAACGGCGACGGCACGTTGCGCGGAGAGGGCAACACCACCATCGAGTCCGCTGAGATCATGGGCAAGCGGCAGTACGACACGCTCAAGACGCTGATCAACGGAGACTCGGAGCTCATCCGGGGATCTGTCGCGGCCAACCTGTCGTACGTCAACTTCTCCAACGTTACGCTGCAGGGAGTCAACTCCACCTCAGCCGATCGGTTCGCGGGTAGAACATGCCCTGCCGTCGTGGGTCAGAACTTCGGAGCTGGCACAGAAGACGGACGTGGCCTCGGCATGTTCACGGAGGGCAACCTGAAAGCCAACCCGTTCTTCAAGACTCTGGGCGCTGTCATCAAACCAACACCCAAGTGGGTGCAGAGCTGCCAGAGCTCGAACAAAGTCGCGATGCTTGCGGTCGGGCTTATGGAGCCAAAGCCCTGGGTGCCGACCATTCTACCGGTGCAGATCGTCAAGATCGGCCAGTTAGGCCTCGCTGTCACCAATTTTGAGACTACGACGATGGCTGGTCGACGCATCCTCAAGACGGTGAAGGCAGCTTTGAAACCTGCCGGTGTCACGGAGGTCGAGTTGGCGTCTGTCAGCAATGGCTATGCGGGGTACATGACCACGAAGGAGGAATACTCAACGCAGCACTACGAAGGCGCCTCCACCCTCTTTGGCCCGAATCAATTGGCCGCCGTGCAGCAGGAGCTGACTCGAGTGGCGGCGTCGGTTGTCGACCCTTTGGTGCCACTGGACGTGGGGCCGACTCCGTTGCAGATCAACCGTGACGACCTCGACACACTCGACACTGGTGTTGTGATGGATACGCCGCCACTCTTCCGTAGCTTTTCCTATGTCCACACGCAGCCTTCCAGCTCCTACGCAGTCGGCAGCGTGGCTTCGGCTGAGTTTGCCGGTGCTCACCCGAGGAACGGCTTGACGCGGATTTCGTCCTTCTGCGATGTCCAGAAGCTCGGCTCAAACGGAGCGTTCACCACCGTCATGACCGACGCGCACTGGGATCTGCGCTACCTCTGGAAGCGCCACCTCGTCGCTCAGAGCAGGAACACGTGTGAGTGGAACATTCGGTCGGGTGGACGCACGAGTCTTCCGGGCAAATACCGATTTGTTCACCGCGGATACTCAAAGAGCTTGACGGGCAAGCTGACGGCCTACACAAGCACCTCCGACGCTTTCACTGTGACTGCGTAGGGACCATCGTAAGTGTTGATCGAGGGAAAAATTACGGTCTGGATAGTTCATTCATTGTGAAATCTATGAAACTTGAAATTGTCTTTTCCTCCATGTCGTCCAGCTCATCAATGCTCAAATGAACCTTGGAAAGGGCTTACAGGGGAACTTCGGTATCTTCGTCATCCCAATCGACCTCATTTGCCTTGCGGAAGTAGACCTTTCGCATTACGGGGGGCGCTGCAAATGCGAAAATCTTGGACAGCACATGTTCGTTCAGTTGGCAGAGAGGCTGTCCAGACCGCAACGACTTGCATGTTCTCTTCTGAGTTGAACTTGTGGGCGCCATCACGCTCAGGAATGCGAGTTTACACTCGATCGGCAAGGGTTGAAGGGGTTTGGGGAGTGGCTTGAGGTGGAAGTCTCTGAAAGCAGCAGCGAGAACGTGGAAATCGGGAGGCGCCACAACGTCGAGGAACTCCAAAGTTTCGTTACACTCCAGCACGTGTAGCAGCGTCTCGCTGATTTCATCCGCCTCGGCTTCGCCGCGCCAATAAAAAATGTCGTTGAGCCTGACACGCAATCGGCTGATACAACTTCGCAATGGATTGGTTACATCCGTTAAATCTTTCACGAAGACTCCAATGTCCGTCCAATCGCTACTTAAAACGGAAGGCTGCTCTTGGCTCGAGTGGTAATCTTTAAAGTCAAAACGTGCCTCTACACCGCGTGAACGCAGTGACATTCCCTCAACAGTACGTGGGAAACCTTCGAGAAACAACCTTTTGATCGAGTTCAGGTCCCCACCTTCAACTGCGAGAGATTTCAGCGTCGAACTAACTGTTGATAGCAGCAGTGGTAAACCATCGCTAAACTCGGCGTTATCCGAGTAAGATGGAAGCTGCAGCGACGTTAGTGTTGGCTGCACAGAACCGGCAGTGCACTCCGCAACAAACTTTAAATCTCCGCGTTGAGCTTCGCATCTTCCGTAGCCAGGAATTATCACATTTACCCATTCACTTTCGCCGTCATCACTAAAAGTCCGAATAAACCGCACAGGCGAATCAAACGTCTGCAGACGGAAAACAGTAGGTCGACTTACTTCGTCGAAATACCACCGAACACTCGCTCCTTTTGCCAGCGTTGCATCTCTCGAGTCGACAGACCCGCGAGGATAACCAAAAAGTTCTTCTTCTGGGTGATCAGACAGAACCACCCTCCGGAAGGCTGCGATATCAGCTCGAGTCATACTCGAAGCCGTTGCAATCAGCCCTAATGACTGCAGCGCGGAAAACTTCCGCGCCCGCTTTGAGAAAAACGCGTACGCTATCCACTTCCAAGCCTGAGCGCTGGTCGTCTCATTCTCTGGATCTATGCTCAGCTCCAAAGTGAGCTTCGAGACAGTCTGGTTCACCGCAATTGCCGAGCACATCAACGGGAACGCAGAAAAATCTCCTTCCCCGCCTTCGCAGCACAGTTGCAGCGCGTGAATTTGAGTTCTTGGCGGTTCAACTTCCTGGGAAAAATACTCCGAGGCTCCAAGTCTACGATCGCGTCGCGTACTGCCAAAGGTGCTGGTCATGAGCTTCGCGAACGCCATTTTCCACGCTTCGTCGTCAATCGAATCGGTGGCTGAATCCAAGTCCGTGTTCAACGTCACTCGCGAGAACCAAACGTTGTCTCGAATCAGCGTGTCCATAGCATCTGCCATTTCCGTCATAATCGCCATGCCATCCAGGTCCGCGATCATCGGATCCAGCTTAAAAGTAGGCTGCAATGGCCCATTAAGTTGCTGCAGCTTTGGATTTTCTTGAAAAATCCGTTTTTCAGCTTTATGGGCCGCCGCCAGAGCCGCCATAGGCTGATGAAAGCGGTCCGACACGTACACGCGGACAGGCACTCGAATCTCCACTGGAGCTGCAGTTATCTGCAAGTGTTCGTCCAATTCTGCAATTTTCCGCAATGCCGCCTGAAATTCCGCACTTGGGTGCGTCAAGTGACAAAATTGCACTAGATCCGAGTCAAAAGTACCATCTTCTGTCTCAACTTCATCCAAGTCAATGTGCAGCACATACTGAGCCGAAATTTCCTCTTCGAATTTTTCTTCTTCTTCGAGGCCAAAATCCACGCCACAATATTGTTGCAGCAAAAACCGAAATTTCATGTGGTCCACATGAGCCACCGCTGCCAAAAGGAGCAGCGCCTCCTGCACTTTGACAAAATGGGCCCTGTACGCCGCCTCAGTGATGAACTGCAGAGGCGGCTCCTCCTCGCCCCCGTCCAGTCGGTCCTTCCGTCCGGGCACGTAAACGTGCAGGTGGCGCCGCTCGATGTCCCACGCGATGTTTTCGCACACGAGCACGCGGTACGTGATGCGGTCCCTCAATGCGGTGCACCAAGGGACCAGGAAGCCCCAGCGTCGATCCATTTTAAGTGGTCGAAAACAATTGAGGTCAAAAACTTGTTTTTGGCGTATCGTACTTAAGTCGAAATGTGAAAGTTTCGGTTTCGAAAGTGTATTTTCACTCAAAATTTAAGTCCAAAACTGGGTTGAAATCACTGTATCGAATGTGTACATGTACATGCAGTTTTCTTATAAGCTTAGCCAACTGAATGAGAAGCTGAAATCGTTTCCTGTGAAGCGCGTACAGCAAATAGCGACGGTAAAGTGAAAATTGTCTTCGCAACTCTGATAATTCGTGGTAGGAATGTACTTACCGCTGTGCTCGATTGAGCTCTCGACAGTGAAGAAGATCCACAGCAACAGGTTTGACTGCACCATTCGCCAGCTCTTGTCGAGCACGAACGAAAGCAATTGCAGCATTGAAATGCGGAGCTTCTGCTGAATCACATACCCGATAACCAGGAGACTCAGCAGTTCCACCATCGCGTACGTGAGAACATCCGTCACTTTGGTTCGGAGACCTGCTTCGCCGAGCTCCTTCAGCAGTGGGTAGTAGGCGCGATTGGGCAAATAAAACATGGCAGTCGTGTAAATGCCTGCAAGAAAAAGAAGAAGAAGAAGAAGAGAAGAAAAAAATAAGTGAGAGAGTATACAAAACCACGACATTTCAGGCTACGCACAGTAGATGATTGGGACGATGACCTCCGTATACTCTACCAGAATGACAAACTCGGTCGTGAAAAGCACACGAGCGGTCCTCTCAACGAACACCTGACGATCTTTTTGAGATAGCGCAGCGTCCGGAATAATGAATGATTGCAGTAATTCTGGATGAGGTACCGGGTATTTTTCACCTTGTAATGTCCCCACACTTGTAGTGACCCGCGCAGAACTGGTCCTACTCCACGTCCGAATGTGCTTGGCTGCTTGTTCTGCCAAATTCGAAGCACTTGCGAGAATGATACTCCCTCTGCCGGCGTGTTGGGCCGTGAGGACCCCAAGAGCAGTAGTATAGCGCCGCCTGTTTAACTGGGTTTGAGCCTTTGGGTTCTCTTTTATGATCTGAAGTGCAATATCAACGAAGCAGGCCGACTTGAGGGGGTGGTCGCAAGGGAGCTGATGTCGAAGTTCGTTCACCGGTGTGATCAAGTTTGTTATATCCGATATGGAGATCAAGGCCTGGGCAATGTCAATGAGAACCATCAACAGCGTTGTTGTGATACTGTTGGAATTCTCCATAGAGTTCGACACGTACAAGGCGTTAAAAACATCCACATTGAAGATCATAACCTGCGGGAGTAAATCGTATCTGGTCCCCAAAGCGGAACTTATCAGGTTCTTGGCGAGAATTTTGATGATCGGCAGTAAAATGACGTAGTACTTCTGCCCCGACGCTCTGAGACTGGTATATCCGTAGAAATAAACAGGATACACCACCGTCAGTAGGATCTGGCAGTGCATGACAACCAAAGTCGTCACCACTTCTTTGAGCAATATACGGTCTCGCCATAGTTCTTGGCCGAAGAAGCACAAGAAGCACGCGATGAGGGTGGGGAACCAAACTGGAATTCCGAACACTAACTGGAAAGGTAGAGGAAACCCAATCGGCTTTGAACACACAATTTTGAACGCCGTGGCTGCTGCTGTTGCAACGATCGACGGTACAATTTTATGTATCCAGGTCATCTGCAGATCAGGAACGTTGATATGTAGTTGCTCCAAGACGGACCGTGTAATGAAGATTACGAGTATGCTGTCTCGTATCCAGAACATGTCGTTCTTTCCGGGACCGTCGCTGGGTGGGGCCAGTGGGAGGGTATCAACCATCGTAAGCACTGCAAGACACGGGAAGGGAAGTAAACAGCAGAGAAAAAGAGCTCGAGGCGCGGAAGCTGTGGTGCGGTACTCGTTGAAGTTGTTCATGCGGTCAGCCGAGTAATGGCCACGTAATTCCACCTGAAGACTGACCAAGAACTTGATTGTTCGACGCAAGAAGCTACGAAGCCGTCGCATTTTCCAGAGGTGGAAGTGAAGTGGTCAATAATGGGAATGGCGTGGTTTGAAGCTCAAGCCTACTCGTAAACTATTTTCGACCACAGTCCGACGAACGGTTTTATTTAGCTTGTCCTGTGATCAAAGTTTCTGCTTGGGGGGGGGTCTACAAACTATGGACATCACATATCAAAATCCAGTCGGGTGGCCGCCGTTCGATAGTTATCTCCGCACAATTAAAAGCATTTCGGCGGCATTTTGCTGATCAGAGAAGATTCGCGAATACACGCAGTGCAAACTCCATGGAAGTATTTAATTTGTAGCAGCAATCCTGTAAGGCCAGGCGAAGAATTCCTGTTCACTCGTTGTTGAACTCATCATCTTCTGCCACTCGCTATATGGCCGTAGCACATCACTTGAGCAACGATGTCGAGGTACTTTAAAGTCTCTTGTTCGCCTTCAGCATTCGGAGAAGAGATTCCATGGTGTTGTCAGCCTTGTGATCTTAGTGCATTATTCAGAAGCCGTGGCATGCACTTTGCCAGTGTGTCAATGTTGCTTAAATCCGCCTCTTGTCCGACTATATACGCCCGATTAAGTCTCAGCGAATGTAGCGGCGCATTGCTCGCACGATCATCAAGTTGAGCCGAGCCTCCATCAAACTTCGGACAGCACCTGAGGACGAGATTTTCAGCCACGTCGATTTCACCATTTCAGCATCGCCCATCGCCAGAAGCTTCAGTGAAGGCCCGATAGCAGCAAGCAGATCGACAGGCCATCCATCTATGGCTGCGGAACTTGCCCCGTTAAAAAACAAACGAAGTGATACTCAGTTGACTGTTTCGAGAAAAGTGCATCAGCAATCCACTTCCAGGCCTGCGTTCGAGACTTGGATACAGTAGTGAGCCTTTCCTCAGTTTCCCTTCAAGGCATTGTTCCCTAGACTATATTTTCGGACCAGTAGAAAGTTTACAATTCTTGTCGGAGTTAAATTCCTCCAGTCCACAACGTGTAAAGCTAAAGATAGGTAGCTGGCCAGAATTCGTCGAGCTGGACAGGTTCGTAATTTTTCGCTATCGATTGGTTCATCGAGCTCGCTATGCATCGCCTTCGCGGCTTCTTGCAGCAAACTTTTAAATGCTTCGCCAGTCTTCAAGTGGAATTACGCGGGCACTACTCGGCTGATCGCATGCGCAGCTTCAACGAGTACCGCAGCACAGTTTCCGCGTCTCGAGCACTATTTATCTGCCTTTTACTCCCCGCTCCGTGTCTTACGCTCTTTACGCTAGTAGATGCTCTCCCACTGGCCCCACCAATCGAAAGTTCCGACGTGAACTACATGTTCTGGATTCGAGACGGTATCCTCGTATTTTGCCTTACAATGGCCATCTTCGAGGGACTGCAATTCAAAGTTCGTGCTCTGCAAATGACTTCGGTGCACAAACTCGTTCCATCGATCACTGCCACTGTAATTGCCACGTCGTTCAAAATGATCTGCTCGCAGTACCTTGGTTGGTTTCCTCTGCCTTTCCAGTTAATTTTTGGAATTCCGATTTGGCTTCCTACTTTCGTGCTGTGCTTCGCGGGTTTCTATGGAAAATTACTGAGAAGAAACCGCGCATTACTTAAAGAAGTCCAGACATTCGTCTTTGTATCAAGTTGTGAGGTACTATTGACGTTGGTATACCCCATCTATTTCTACGGATATACCAGTGTGGGGATTTCGAGGCAGAAGTACTACGTCATTTTGCTTCCGATCATCAAAATTCTAGCAAAGAATATGATTAGTTTCGTTTTCGGGACCCGATACGATTTACTACCGGAGATTTTGGTCTTCAACGTGGATGTCTTCAACGCGCTGTACGTTTCGAACACAATCCAGAATTCCAACAGTATGACTACAGCGTTTTTGATGGTGGCAATTGACATTATCCAGGCCTTAATTTCGATATCGGATATCACAAATTTGGTCATGCCGGTGGATCAACTGCGAAAGAAAATCCCCGCCAACCACCCGCTCAAGTCGGCGTGCTTTGTTGATATCGCGCTCCAAATCATAAAAGAGGACCCCGAAATTCAAGCACGGTTACGCAAGCGACGCTATACTTCTGCTCTTGGAGTCCTCACCTCCCAACACGCCAGCAGAGGAACTATACTTCTCACGAACGCTACTAATTTGGCAGGGACCGCTGTCAAACGGGTCTCGTCATGGCGAATGGCGATGTCTGCGCGAGTCATTTCAATCGTGGACACGCCAGTAGTTGAGATTTTCCCGTCACATCGTCCAGAATTGCGGCAATCATTCATTATTCCGGACGGTGCGCTATCTCAAAGAGAACGTCAGATATTCGTTGACAGGACCGCTCGTGTGCTTTTTACGACAGCGTTTATCATTCTGGTGGAATATGCCGAGGTCATCGTCCCAATTATTTACTGTGCGTAGCCTGACATGTTGGCTAAACTCTCGGTTGTATGTTTTCTCACCGCTGATCTTGCTTGCGACGCAGCCGTGTACACGACTGCCATGTTTTATCTGCCCAATCGTGCCTACTACCCACTGCTGAAGGAGCTCAATGAAACAAATTTCAGGATCAAAATGCTGGGTGTTCTATCTTACACAATGGTGGAGCTGTTATCCCTTCTGGTCATCGGCTATGTGATTCAACGAAAGTTGCGCATTTCGATGCTGCAGCTGCTTTCATTTGTGCTCGATAAGAGCTGGCGACTAGTGCAGGCATACCTGTTCCTGTGGATCATCTTTACTGTCGAGAGCACTATTGAGCACAGTGGTAAGTGGAGCGATGAGTTGCTCTTCCACGAGTGGGATCTAATTTTCGTTGTTTGGTATTAACAGGTACCGATTTCAGTTTTTCATTCAAGTGGCTGAAAGGGAAGTAGACGTAGACATAGCCGAACTCGTCGAAAATGTGCTACTTGTGCGTCAAAACATCTTTGTACATATATGAATTTTACGTGTACGAAATCTGCGTTCGTCAGCTAATTCTGGAAAACTTGTGCCCACTACTCCACATCCACAACATTCAGATCGGAGCTTCTTTACGTTCCCAGCTTTTGTCGTCGTTTAGCTCGAATTGTACACGTCGAAGAACTGGCGGGGACGCCAACTTGAAAATATTTTCCAGCACGTCTTGACCAAAAGCTGGTGTGGATCTGGATGAGCTAGCCCTGGCCTTCTTACTTCCATCGACTTGGTGGTCAAAAACGCTTAGGAAGGCGATCTTTTTCTTCAGTGATAGAGTATGTGGTCGATCAATGGGCTGGAGGTGGTGCTTCTGAAAATCCTTCGCAAATGCTTCATACTGGGCTGGCACGACAATGCTGATGAATTCAAGGCTTCGGTTTATCTCCAGCATGCTCAAAAGTGCCTTCAAATCCGTTTCAATCCGCGTTTGATAAAACGTCGTACTACCCGAAAATCCAGACACGAGGCGATTTAAACGAATACGTATCCGACGCACACATTTCGACAACGGGCTCACAGTGTTGCTGAGGTCACTTGACAGCTCGGCAACATCGTTCCAGTTGCAGTTCAATGAAGGTATAGGCTCATTTACTGCACGATGTTCAACAAAATTGAACCGAGCTTCCACCAGTTGATCGCAAATGGCTAGCTCCTGTAGATTAGGACAGCAACGTAGAATGTCGTCCAGCTCCATACATGCTACTCCAAGTGTCAGAAACTTCAGCGACGACCCAACGGCGGGTAAGAATATTGGAAGGCTGTCAAAATCTGGATTGTCGAAGTCAGCAAATTGAATGGTAAGAGAAGTCAAAGCCGTTGGTCCGTCATTTGCATCGATATCATCCAAGATCAGGTCATCTCGCTGAACCTGGCACCTTCCAAGCGCAGGCACCAGTACATTCACCCACTCGCTTTCTCCGTCATCACTGAATGTACGAACGAAACGTATAGGCGACGGAAAGCTCAGGACGGAGGATTCATCCTGATCATCAAACCGCCAGCGTATCGGAGCGTGGCTTACTAGAGTAGCATCGCTCTCTTCAACTTGACCTCGAGGACAGCCACAAAGTTCCTCCTCAGGGTGCTCTGATCTCAACACCGCGGCAAAAGCCTCGACATCTTCAGTACTCATGCTTCTAATTGAAATAAACGCGAGCGACTCAATTGAAGAGCGAGCGCGGGCTTGCTTTGAGAAAAGTCCGTAGGCCAGCCACTTCCACCATTTGACGCTGTCCTGGTCTTCCCGCATCTGTAGGCGCAACGAAAGCTTTGACGTGGTCCGGCTAACAGCAATCGCTGAGCACATCGCCTCCACATCTTTCGGCTGCAGCCAGCAGCTACACTCCAAATGAACCGAGCCCAGCTGCAGTCGTTTCGTTACCAAGCTGGAAGGCTCGATCTTGGTGTGGTAACTTGTATTCGCTAGTTCAGGAGAGCGGCAATTGCTGTCGAATACAGCCGCCATCATCTTCGCAAAAGTTATCCTCAGTGTGCGCAAGTCCGTCTTGAGGTCAGGGTCCAGTTTCACCCACAGCGACATCTGCGAGAACCAAACATTGGCTCGAACATGGTGATGAACCATTTCAGCCATTTTGGGGGTGATCCAGCAGTCGTTAAAGCTCGCAATCATCGGTTCAAGCACAAAAGTGCACCTCAAATGTCCAGGTCTCACCGGTCTGTTCTTCGATCCCTGCTCATATTTCGCCCACTTGCGTCGAATCATCTTTTCCGCCAGTTGCATGTCATTGAACACTTGTTGCGGTCCATTCACAGACACGATGTCCATGCCTGGGAAATACAACCGAACGGGGATTAAAATATCCACGCCCGGTTTATCCGATTTTAGCCTTTTATCCAGAGCTGAGATTTTCTGCAACGCTGTCACGTAGGCATCTGTGGGGTGTTTCCGTTGGTGCGTATCGCAGAGCTGAACTGGGTCCAGGTCGAACGTTCCCTCGTAGGCTAAATCTTCTTTAGCTTCGAGGTCCATGAACACCAGAAATCTAGCTGGAATATCCTCGCTTTCTTGACTAAAATCCACTTCACAATATTTATCCAAAAGATATCTCCACGCTGATTGGTTCACATGAGCCACGGCAGAGACCAAAGCCAGCGCTTCGCGGATATTTTGGAGTTTATCTGAAAATTCAAGTTCGTCGTCTCCGTCCCAGTTGAAATCTTCCCCAGGCTCCGTGTCGTCATAACGCGTCGGGAATCGCACTTGCAGGCGGCGCTTCTGGACGTCCCAGACCTCCTCGTCGCGCTTTGGATACTCGTAATGCAGGAGGCCCTTAAGCACGGCGCACCAGGGAGCTAAGAAGCCCCAGCGACGATCCAGCTCCGCCATTCGACAAATTGGAGCTAATTTCCAGATGTGGATCTAATTTTGCGATGTCACAAAAAATACTATAACGCTTTTGAGAGGATAATCTCTTCTGCTTCTAATTTTTATAGAGTGACCGCGTCAGGCGCTGTTGCCGAGCTTTAGAAAATCTATGTAAGGATAGGAATAGCTGCTGACTGAAACCTCGAATGGAGAGAGAGAGGCAGACTATTCTATTTGGACGAATTATCGACGAATAGATGCCTGGTTGATCCTAAGCGTGGCTAGCAACGCCGGTTCCGTGTGGGCCCGGTGGTTGTTCGGGGCTTGTCTCCCTCGGAGACTTCTCTTTGGGTTGACTCTCCAACTGGTGTTGATACAACAGAAGTCGAGTCCCATTTTCAACTTTTTCCGGCCTTCTTCTGTCTCGTTTCGCGATTGCCTGTAACTGCCGCTGTCCTGTCGTCCAGAACTCTTGCACACTCCCGTCAATTGTCTGAAACTTCGATTGGACCAAAACACCAAGATTCGGGGGATTACGCAGTTGCCGATGACGAGGACCCTGATTCCTAAGCATACATTTGCTGACGTTGAAGTTACACCAGAATGCATGTGACCATCACTCCATGGATTATCATCTAACCCTAGTCACCGACCGTTGATGCCCACTTCAACATGGTACGGCGATGGTTGGTCATGGTTGCCATCTTTCATTGCTCAACTCAATCTCTCATTGCAGTGCAATGATCACATGAGCAGAGTGTGACATACATGTACCCATCTTCCGTTGTCCGCCTCGTTCATGCAATTTATCGCGAAAAACTTCTCCAGCCGGGACTCGAAAACGGATACATTCCACTTCAGTCCGCG
Organism: Phytophthora x cambivora; assembly: GCA_033557925.1. Taxonomy (NCBI): domain Eukaryota; phylum Oomycota; class Peronosporomycetes; order Peronosporales; family Peronosporaceae; genus Phytophthora; species Phytophthora x cambivora. The sequence goes on along the minus strand of JAUCEB010000015.1, from coordinate 1,226,600 downwards.
ATCTTCGCGTCAACACGCATCCTGCGACAGCTGATCACCGCCCAACGGCCATCTCCTACCATGCCCCACAAAGCTCCATCTTTACCTCATTCTCCATTTCGCCAACTCGCCCACACCCACCAGCTTGAAGCTTCTAGTCAGCCGAACTACCGGTATGTCCTCAGGTGTTTCCACGCCGCTCCACGTCGAGCACGAGGCTTCAGATCACCACTTCATCCAAGTGGAGACCCCCAAGGTGCTTCCGACCCGTGGCAACCGCAAGCTCCAGTCGCACGAGGCTCCCAAGTTCACGCTGCAATGGCGCAATCTCAACCTCAACGTTGCTGTCGAGAACCCGCAGTCCAAGCAGCTTGAAGACAAATTCATTCTCAGCAACGTCAGTGGTTCTGCCCGACCGGGCGAGCTGCTCGTCATCATGGGACCCTCCGGGGCCGGCAAGAGCTCCCTGCTCGACTGCATCTCCGGTCGCAACTCCGCCGTCGAAGGAGACATCGTGCTCAACGGGCAGCCGTGGAGCGACGCCACCAAACGACTCGCCTCCTACGTCATGCAGGACGACCTCTTCTACGAGACCATCACCGTGAAGGAGCACCTCGTGTTCCAGGCCAAGCTGCGCATGGGCAAGACGTTCACGGAGCAGCAGTACTTGAAGCGCGTGGACGAGGTCATGGAGGAGCTCGGACTCATGAAGTGTCGCGACACGTTGATCGGCGGCGTCTCGCTGCGCGGCATCTCCGGAGGCGAACGCAAGCGGCTGTCGTTCGCGACGGAGATCCTGACGAACCCGTCGATTCTGTTCGTGGACGAGCCGACGTCGGGTTTGGACAGCTTCATGGCGGAGACGGTGACGATGCAGCTGCAGCAAATTGCTCGAGACGGTCGCACGGTGATCGCCACGATCCACCAGCCTTCGTCGGAGCTGTTCGCGCTATTCGACCAGTTGTATTTGCTGTCCGATGGAGCTGCTGTGTACCATGGCAAGGCGTCGGAATCGGTCGACTATTTCGCTTCCCTCGGCTACCCGTGCCCTGCCCTGATGAATCCAACGGACTATTTCATGCGCCAACTTGTGGTGATGGATAAAGCCACCGACGAAGCCGGGGTAGCTCGTGTCGAAGGCTTGAAGCAAGAGTGGTTGAAGCATCAGTCGCTACCGCAGATCGACCAGGAAGACTTCCACGGCGACGGACGGGAGAGCGAATGCCACTTTGAAGACTCTCGGCTCGAGTGGCTCGGCCAGATTGCAGTACTCGTCCAGCGTAACGTGATCCGCTTCGTCCGGGACAAGTTCGCGTTCCACGCGGCCATCTTCCAGACCCTCTTCATCTCCCTCGTCGTGGGTTTGATCTTCCTCCAGCTCCACCTGAACCAAGGCGGCATCCAGAACTTCACTGGCGGCTTCTTCTTCCTCGTGGTCAACCAGACGTTCGCGTCGGCCAACCCGGTCTTCATCTCCGTCCCGATGGAGCTGCCGATCATCATCCGAGAGTACAAGGGCGGACTGTATCACCTCTTCTCGTGGTACTTCTCCAAGAACGTCAGCGAGTTCCCCATGCAAGTTCTGCTGCCCATCGTGTTCTTCGTGCCCGTGTACTTCTTGATGGGGATCGGCCACGGCTTCGACGTGTACATCTACCAGCAGATCGTCATGATCTTAGTCAACAGTTGCGCGGTTGGACTTGGCTACATGGTGTCCTGTCTCAGCCGCCGTGTTGACATCGCCCCCATCATCGGCGTGGTGATCATCCTGCCCTTCCTGCTCTTCGGTGGGCTGCTCATCAACTCGGACGACTGTCCGGACTACTTCATCTGGGTGCAGTATGTCTCGCCCATCAAATACGGCTTCGAGGCGCTCATGAAGATCTTCTGGCGCCAAGTGCCGTCGATCTCTTGCGACGCTGCTATAGAAAACTGCACAGCGCTGACGGGCGACGACGTGCTGAAAAACTACAGCATGGAGTCACGGTCGGTAATCGCTGACGGCGCCATATTGGTCGCAATCAATCTGACCTTCCGAGCCGTAGGCTTCATGGGGCTATGGCTCAACCTCCGCAGACAGAAGTAGGTGGTGCTTACCAGCCACAGTTTTAGCACATGGCTACGTTCGTGTCTGTATGATTGCTCCTAGCATTGATCAAGAGTGTTGGTGGCGTAAGCTTCCCTACCCCTAAAATGATAATGCCCACTTCAACATCGTTTAACGTCGCGCCGTGATTGGACGAGACCACCGGACGACTAAAAAATAGAGTGCGATTGCCGAAAGCTGCTGTATAGACCACGACATCACTGCGAACAACCACCAGAAGGTTCAGCGGTAGAGTTCGGGTCTGGTCGAGATCCGCTGGACCCAATTGTGTCGAGTCGCACGTGGCGTGGCGTCCGAAACCCCCCAAATTCCCACATCGTCTTGGTCGGCCGGACGGTCTCACATCACAACTTCCGGTCTCGAGCGCACTCTTCCACGTCTTCTTCAGTCGATTCGTAGCACAATGTCGTCGGACGCCGTTCCAGTCTCTCCGACTTCGAATGACGCTCCCCAGCACCACTTCATTGAAGTGGAGACGCCCAAGCCCGAAGTCGACACCAAGTTCGTGTCGCCTACAGCTCCGAAGTTCACTCTACAGTGGCGCAGCTTGAGTCTCAAAGCCACGACTATCAACCCCACAACCAAGCAGAAGCAGGAAAAGGTCATCCTATCCAGCGTCAATGGAACTGCCCGACCAGGTGAGCTGCTCGTCATCATGGGACCCTCCGGAGCCGGCAAGAGCTCCCTGCTCGACTGCATCTCCGGCCGCAACTCCGCCGTCGAAGGAGACATCGTGCTCAACGGACAGCCGTGGAGTGACGCCACCAAGCGACTCGCCTCCTACGTCATGCAGGACGACCTCTTCTACGAGACCATCACCGTGAAGGAGCACCTCGTGTTCCAGGCCAAGCTGCGCATGGGCAAGACGTTCACGGAGCAGCAGTACTTGAAGCGCGTGGACGAGGTCATGGAGGAGCTCGGACTCATGAAGTGTCGCGACACGTTGATCGGCGGCGTCTCGCTGCGCGGCATCTCCGGAGGCGAACGCAAGCGGCTGTCGTTCGCGACGGAGATCCTGACGAACCCATCGATTCTGTTCGTGGACGAGCCGACGTCGGGTTTGGACAGCTTCATGGCGGAGACGGTGACGATGCAACTGCAGCAAATAGCTCGAGACGGTCGCACGGTGATCGCCACGATCCACCAGCCGTCATCGGAGCTATTCGCGCTATTCGACCAGTTGTATTTGCTGTCCGATGGGTCTCCAGTGTACCAGGGGAAAGCTCTGGAGTCTGTGGACTATTTCGCTTCTTTGGGATATGCTTGTCCGTCGTTGATGAACCCGACGGACTACTTCATGCGCCAGCTTGTCGTCATCGACAAGGCCACCGATGAAGCTGGAGTCGCACGCGTCGAGAAGTTGAAGAAGGAGTGGGCTCAGCGCCAGACGCTGCCTCAAATTGAACCGCCGAGTGACTCTGCCAACGTCGAGGCGTATCAAGACTCGCGTCTGAACTTCTTCGGGCAAATCGGCGTCCTCGCGCATCGGAACGTGGTTCGATTCGTTCGTGACCGTCTTGGATTCCGAGCCGCTATCTTCCAAACGCTTTTCATCGCTCTCATTGTCGGACTCATCTACCTCCAGCTTGATCTGACCCAGAAGGGTATCCAGAACTTCACTGGCGGTTTCTTCTTCCTCGTGGTCAACCAGACCTTCGGCTCGGCCAACCCGGTCTTCATCTCAGTCCCGATGGAGCTACCGATTATCATCCGAGAGTACAAGGCGGGGCTGTATCACCTCTTCTCGTGGTACCTCTCGAAAAACATGAGCGAGATCCCGATGCAGATTCTCTTGCCCATTGTGTTCTTCGTGCCTGCCTACCTTCTCATTGGCATTGGCCACGGGTTCGGAGTGTTCATCTACATGCAGATCATCATGATTCTCGTGAACAGTTGCGCGGTTGGACTAGGCTACATGGTGTCCTGCTTGGTTCGCAGGGTTGACATCGCCCCCATCGTCGGCGTGGTGATCATCTTGCCGTTCCTGCTCTTCGGAGGACTGCTCATCAACTCGGACGACTGCCCGGACTACTTCGTCTGGATCCAGTACGTGTCCCCGATCAAGTACGGCTTCGAGGCGCTGATGAAGATCTTCTGGGAACGAGTGCCGCACATTGCCTGCGATGCAGCGGTCGAAAACTGCACCGCACAGACTGGAGCTGACGTCCTGAAGAATTTCAGTCTGCAGTCACGATCTCCACTAGGCGATGGGCTCATTCTTTTGGCGATCAACGTCGGCTTCCGCACTGTCGGCTTCATCGGGTTGTGGCTGAATCTTCGCAGCAAGGACTAAAGAGGTCGAGTAAAAGAAGCTGTCCACGAGAAAATAGCATTTACACATACATAATCTGAAGAATAAAGTGTTTCGCAATGAGAACTCGGTATGACATCAGCTCCCCACTCATAATTGTTTTTACAGAACACACATGAAGAGGTCGAGAAAAAGCACGAAAAATTAGCATTTACACATTATAATGTGAAGAATAAAGTATTACGCAATGAGAACTCGGTATGTTATCAGCTCCCCACTCATATTTTTTTTTACAGAACACACAAGATGAAGACGAACTGAAATGTATTCCCAAAACGGTGAAACCCACTCCTGGTTGTGAATGTCGGTCGAACCAGGAAATGCGGGGGGGGGGGGGGGGGGGGAATGTTTTCAACATCGACGTACCTGATGGAGCTAATAATCAAACCTCTCGTGACGATGTTGACCAGCACAAGACCCACGTTTGGCGTCAACTTCATGATCCAAAATACGTTGACTAGCACCCAACGTTAGCTAACTACATGATCGATCATGCAGTTGGCATTGCTTAGACATTTCTGCTACGCCGAGTCACCCTGTCATTTCCAAACCCACCACCAACCAGCCAAGTCACCAACCAACCCAGCTTGCAAGCTTCAAAGTCCAATGACTCTCGCCACCCTGTCGAAGCTCTTCACTGCCGCGACGCTGGGCGGCAAGAAATCCCCCGTCGAACTCAAGCACCGCGTCGTGATGGCGCCCATGACTCGCCTCCGCATGGGCGACGATGGCGTCCCTGGCTCTGTGGTCGTCGAGTTTTACAAGCAGCGCGCTACTGACGGTGGACTTCTCATCACGGAGGGTACAAACATCAGCACCACGGCTCGTGGCTATTACGGAGCCCCTGGCATCTTCAATGCAGCTCAAGTGGAGAGGTGGAAGGCTGTCACGAAGGAGGTCCACGCTAAGGGAGGCAAAATCTTCGTGCAGCTGTGGCACACTGGACGCGTGAGCCACCAGCTCAACCAACCGAACGGGGAGCTGCCCGTTTGCTCCAGTGCCGTCAGCATGGAAGGTGTCCACAGTCTCGCCCCGACGCGTGAGGGGCGTCTACCACACCCAGTGCCACGGGCACTGGAGAGCGACGAGATCGCGGGTATTGTTGCTGACTACAAGTCGGCAGCTCTGAAGGCCCTGGAAGCTGGTTTTGACGGGGTGGAGCTTCACTGTGCCAACGGCTACTTGATCGAGCAATTGCTGTGTGACTCGGTCAACAAGCGCACTGACAAGTACGGAGCCAGCGTTGAAAACCGTGCTCGCATTCTCTTCGAGGCGCTGGAAGCTATCCTAGCGGATGTGGACTCGAGCAAGGTTGGCATCCGTCTGTCCCCCTATGGAACCGCTTTCGGCTGCACGGATTCCGCTCCTGGTGAGCTGTTCAGCTACATCATTGAGAAGCTGAACGACTATGACCTGGCCTACTTGCACTTGGTTGAGCCTCGCGGAATTCAGGTTCCCGCGCCTGATGCACCTGAAGGCGGCGTGCTCCCGATCTTCCGCAAGATCTACAAGGGCTTCATCATTACGGCGTCAGGATACGACCGTGACGAGGCCATTAAGGTCGTGGACGAAGGATCCGCGGACTGCGTGGCTTTCGCGCGCGACTTCATCTCGAACCCTGACCTCGTGAAGCGCCTCGAGATTGGAGCCGAGCTGAACAAGGGCAACCCGCAGACGGTTTACCTGCCGCTCGGAGTTCCATTCGAGACGGGCTACACTGACTTCCCGTTCCTGGCGGACAGTCGTAAGGAGTAAGGCTAGTGCTTTTTTCCCCGCTCTCGATGTCCCGGAAGGAAAAACGCTATAAACACACAAAAGTTTTGGCGAAAAACATTGTTTTTACCTATCGAGCTTTTCAAACACGTCCACCAGCTAGTGATGCCTACAGGCTAAAAGTAAACTAAACTGGTTCGTCCTTCGTCACCACTCGCTTCACTGCTGGCTTTTGACCGAGTGCAGGTTCTGGTCGGTACGGAAGCCGTCCTGGATCTCGGCAATCGTCAAGTCCGACGTCTCCGGCACCATGAAGTAGATGAAGATGATGGAGAGGACGGTTGTCCCCAGGAACGGCGTGAAGCTGTAGTCGGCGATGGCGTCCTGGACGTACGGGAACGCGATACCGATGATGAGCGCGCATGTCCACTTCAAGAAGACGCAGATGCCCACAGCAGCGCCGCGGGCCGAGTCGGGGAAGAACTCTGCAATCATGGGCCAGAGCAGTGGGCCGATGCTCACGTCGTAGCCAACCACGTAGATGCCCAGCATGGTGACAGACAACCAGCCGACGTTGTAGACCATCGAGAACGTCATTCCGATGCAGCACAGCGCCATGAGCGCGATCCCCCAGAGTAGCATCGCGCGCTTCGGCAGGAACTGGGTCGCGTACGCCGCGATCGGCACCGGAACGACATTGAGGATGTCGATGATGACGACACCCAATCGAGCATCCGGGATGCCGGCTGCGGTCAGGATGGAGCACGAGTACCAGAACACAGCGTTGATACTCACGAGCTGGTTGACGCTGTTAAATCACGGTAAGTGAGCTGGAGCTGGGAAATGAAGAACTGATGCATTATCTAACCTGTTTCCTACTCCTGTGCAGAGAGCCGCGCCTCGCAACCACCGCGCCGCCCTACAACCCTTGGTAACCACTGTGGCTGCGACCACTCACGCCCGCAACCGCCCGCAACCGCCCGTACCATCGCACGCAACGACTGCGAGTTCCAACACTCCTTCTCGCGCGGTCACGTCGTGAGCATGACGAGCACCCGAAGTTCCTCGAGCCTCGGTGCCGGCAGGGTCTTCGTCAAGATGTCCGCGCGCATCAACTTCGACTCGCAGTAGCTGACGCTCAGACCCTTGTTCCTGGACAAGTCCTTGATAAACTTTAGCCTTATATCGATGTGTTTCGCGCGCCCGGACGTGTCTTCCCCTTCTATCTGCTTGATGGCCGCTTGGTTGTCCACGTGCAACTTGTACGGTACCTCCACCTTGATCCCTATCTCACTCAGCAGCTCGACGATGCCTAACATTTCGGCCGTCACCTGCGAAGCTGCCACGAACTCCGCCTCCATGGTCGACAAGGCCACACTGCTCTGCTTCTTGCAGATCCATCCGACCACCATGCCACAGACCATCAGCACACCGCCGCTCACCGACTTGCGGTCCACGCGGTCGCCGGCGAAGTCGGCGTCGCTGTATCCTTCCACCACAATAGTGTCCTCGCTCATGCTTCCCCTGGGTGCGTGCATGGCGAACTTAGTGTCCACCGTCCCCTTCAGGTAGCGCGCAATCTTCTTAGCTAGTCGCCAATCACTCATGCGAGGCTCGTGCGTGCGCCTCGTCACCCGATGCACAGCATAGGCAATGTCCGGCCTAGTGCACCGGGCGACCCACAGCAGACTGCCGACCAAGGACTGGAAGGTCTGCACTGTCGGCCTCTGATGACTACCTGCCCCGTCATTCGGCAGTAGCTCTCCATCGACATCATTCTCGTGCTCGCCACCAATAGGCACCCGCACTGCCGACGCCTCGCTCAACCCGAACTTGTCCAGCATCCCCAGGATCATTTGGCGCTGCTCGAGCAGCCATCCCTTGTCCTTGTCGTACTCGAACCCGATGCCCAGGAACTTCGAGACGACTCCCAAGTCCTTGAGCTCCAGCACAGCCATGTCCTCGAAGAACGCGTCCACGCGGGCGTTGCTTGTACCCGTGACCAGCAGGTCGTCGACGTAGACGCCAACAAGCGTCACACCACCCGCGTCGCGCTTGTAATACAGACAACCGTCCGTGTAGCACTGGCAGAACCCGAGCTTCACCAGGATCTTGTGCAGAAGCCTGTTCCACAACCGGCCAGCCTGCTTAAGGCCGTACAGACTCTTGATCAAACGCAACGCAAGTTGGCCCTTGTGCTTCGCCCCAAGCAGAGCGAGCAACTCGTCGGGGATCTCCATCCCGTCCGGAATGTAGAGGTAGATCTCCAACCCTTCCTCCTTGTCAGCCTTGACGTAGGCACTTGGCACATCACCGTGGCGCGCCGGCACTTCCCAGACGTGCGCCATCACAAAGATCAACTTGCCGGTGGTCAAGTCCAACACGGCTGAAAAAGTCACAATGTAGTCGATCCCATACTCCTGTTCATTTCCGCATACCACAAGCCTGCCCTTGTAACGCTCTACCGTGCCGTCTGCATGCGTCTTGGTCTTAAAGACCCACTTCGTGTGCAGCAGTTTGCTGTTCCGAGGCCTCGCTACCACCTCCCAGGTGTTGTTGGACTCGAGCGCCTCGAATTCAACCTTAATAGCCTCCTTCCACTTGTTCACACGCGCGTCCCGCATCGCCTCTCGATAGTTCCTCGGGTCGGGCGCGACGACGGCATGCACCACTTGGACCGGCACGTGCTTGGCGCCCATGTGCCGCGTCTGCATTCTCGCTGCTGGAGCAGCGCTGGCCGCCGTCGGGGCGAGCTGCTCCCCAGCTCCTTCTGATCCTTGGTCACCTTCAGCGTCTTCACCGACGCCATTCGTGCCGTGTGCCTTCTTTTTCTTCTTCTTGCCCTTGGCCTGCTTCTTCTTCTTTTTGGGGACCTTCTCCTTCTGCTGCGTGGCCTCCTCACGCTCCTCGATCGAGCGCCACAGCTCGGGGTCCTCCCTCTTCAACTGCGCCTGCAGCTGCACATTCTGGTTGCTGTCGAGCGTCTCGACGTTCTCGATGTGCTGGGTCGTCACCACGACCATGTCCTTGGGGATGTACACCCTGAAGCCCTTGGTCTCGTCGTTCTTGCCGACGATCATGCCCACCTCGGCCCTTGGCTGCCACGCCCTCTTGCCTGGGTCTCGATACACCGTGCACGGGCTGCCGAAGGTCACGATGCCCACCATGTCCGGGCACTTGCCCGTCAGAACTTCAATGGGCGACATCCGTCTGGTGTTGGCGCTGCACGCGCTGCGGTTGAGCACGTACGCGGCGTACTCGACCGCGTACCCCCAGAACTTCAGCGGCAGTCCGCTCGCGAATAGCATGCAGCGGGCCATGTTCAGGATTGTCCTGTGCATCCGCTCCGCTTTACCGTTCGAGGCCTGGTTGTTGGCTTCACTCACCTGCCGACGCACGCCGGTCGCTCGACAGAAGTCCTCGACGTTCATGTATTCGCCCCCGCCGTCGGTGCGCAGCACGTGTATGCGGCAGTTGTATTCCTTCTCAAAGAAGACCAGGAAGTGTTCAAACTTCTTTGTCGCCTCAACCTTGTTCTTAGCTAGGAACGCTCTCACGTAGTTTGAGCTGTGGTCGACGAAGTTGATCATGTAGCGGTTTCCGTGTCTGTCTCTCGGGGTCATCGGCCCCTTGATGTCACTGCAAATGACACCGCCGATCTTGTCCACCGGGGCGTTCTGGCCCGTGTCCTTCTTGGATTGATTCACCTTGTGCTGCTTGCCTTGTGCACAAGTGAGGCAGTTCAGCCTGACTCGGCTGGTCAGCTTGACGCCCGAACCCGGCGCGTCCGCCATGCGCTCCAGCGTGTCGAACGCGAGATGGCCAAGGCGATTGTGCAGCTCGAGTAGCGTGCACTCGGTCACCGCATCGGCGCTGATGCCGCCGCTCTCGACCGCTGCCATCACTGCATTCACGCGCTCCTGCTTGCCACACCCACCGAGAGTCTCCACCAGCAGTACACCGTTGGCGCGTCGCACCTCAAAGATGCGCCGTTCGTCCGACTCACGCATGACGTAGCTCCTCTTGTTCAGCCTTGTAAGGTACACCCCCTTTTCCTCAAGCAAGCCGTAGCTGATGATGTTATTAATCACTCCCTTGCTGTAGTACACGTTCGTCAAGTCGACTCGGCTCTCGCTGCCATCCACCACGGTGCGCAGCTCCACCGTCCCTCGCTTCGTCACACTAAGCACGCCTCCGTTGGCGGTGCTCCACGAGTCAACGTAGTCCACAGTATCGCGCAGTAGACTCTCATCGTTCACCAGGTGGACACTCGATCCGCTGTCCAAGATCCACACGCCATCGTCTGCCAGCCCACGGGTCGTACATGCACTGCTCACAGCGAGCGTCACCTTCCCACCCTTCGGAGTCTTCTCACCAGGGCAATCACGCTTCATGTGGCCTTCCTTGCCACAGCCCCAGCACGCGCGATCTCCGCCGGCATCAACACGTCCGACGAATCCTTGTCCTCGGCCACCTTGGCCACCGTGACCACCTCGACCACCAAAACCACCGCGACCACTGCGTGACACGCCACTGCGAGCATGGGTCTTGCCGGAGCTTATCTCATACTCCGCCGCAAACGCGACGAGCTCCCATGCATGCTGGATGTAGTCAACACGGCTGGAGTCCAGGCGAGTCAGCATCGCCCTCTTCACGTGTTCCGGTGCTGAGTCGCAGAGGCACTGCAGCACGAACTGGTCCGGGCAGCCTGCCCTCTCAGCCACGTACACTAGGTACTGGAAGTGCTCCGTCCAGGTCTTGTTGCTCGGCTTCGTCTCGGACATGAGGTCCATCGCCTTGGACACGGGCACCTTCGTCGAGTAGAAGCCCAGCATCCTGTCCATGACGTGCTCCACCGTGTTCGACTCCGCCACCCACTTCGGCAGCATCTTGTCGAAGAAGGCCAGCGCCGGCCCCTCCAACTTGTTGTTCAGTGCCAGTATCTTGAAGTCGTCGGGCCAGTCCCCGCCGCTCATCAACTGCGCCGCCACCAGGCGCTGCACGAACTTCTTGCCCCACGCGAGGAAGTCTGCACCGACCCCTGCGTAAATCTCCTTGCCGGAGAACTTCGGAAAGCCCGGCCAGTCCAGGTCTTTCATCTTCGGCATCTTCAGGCCGAAGTTCTGCGGCGGGACGAACTGCACGTACTGCTGCTGCGCCGCGGGAGCGGCTCCGTGCGGCAGCGGGTTCTGCTGCGGCGCTCGGAACGACTCCGGCTCTTGTGCGGCATGCGGCAGCCGTGTTGGTGCTGGCCTCGCTCCCTCGGACTCGTCCAGCGAGCCCATTCGCATGCTCCGGTCGCGCGTCTTCATGTAGTCGCCGAAGGTGCCCGACCCGTGCTCGGAGGATGTTGCAAAGAGCCTGGGCCCACTTGACCGTGGTGCCTTCTGCGCACGCTGCGCCTCTGTCACTTGCTGCAGCTGGGTCTGCATCTGCAGCTGCTGCGCTGCAAACTTCGCCGCCATCCCCTCGAGGAGCCCTTCAATTCGGTCCATGCGCTCCGAGCTCGCGTCAGAGTCCCGACCGCTCCTTGCGTGAGCGTCGTACGCGCCCGAGAGCGAGCGCGCCTCCTCGAACAGCTCGAACGGGTCCGTCGTCGTGCTCAGTCTTCTAACTTGAGTGTCTGGGACGATGTCGGCGGGTTCGGGCGGGCTTGAGGAAGTGTCGGGGCCCATTGGGCTCAAAACCTGTTAAATCACGGTAAGTGAGCTGGAGCTGGGAAATGAAGAACTGATGCATTATCTAACCTGTTTCCTACTCCTGTGCAGAGAGCCGCGCCTCGCAACCACCGCGCCGCCCTACAACCCTTGGTAACCACTGTGGCTGCGACCACTCACGCCCGCAACCGCCCGCAACCGCCCGTACCATCGCACGCAACGACTGCGAGTTCCAACAGACGCAAGTCAAGCCGAGCGCCACGACGAGCTGCTTGCGGAACTTGGGCTTGGTCAAGATCGGAATTTCGGGCTCGCTGCCCGCTATTCTGTGTTTATCCCGCCGTATCTCCGTCGATTGGCTTGCAAAGGCCGATCGCGTGTGTAGGGGAAGCGTTCACAATCATAGGCAGAATTAGCATTAAATAAAGGTAGGTCGCCCTTTTATGGATCTAATTCCGCCTGAATTAACAGTCCACCCGCCAAAATAGGTGAAAGGCACAATACGTAAAATTCATACCTCTGGAATAGGACTCTGGATATAAAATCCAGAGAATTGCATTTTGGTGTTCCGCAAACCGTTCCGGCGGATGCAGCGAAACAGTGGATGACGACGAACCAGCGGATTGTCGAATCCACTGGATGAAAACAGCGAATTTGCGGAACCCCCCCCCACTCCTGGTTATGTATGTCGGTCGAACCTGGAAACGCGTAGGTGAATGTTTTCAAGATCAAATGTACATGGTTCCGGCTCCGAGCTAATAATCAAGCCTCTCTTGACGATGTTGACCACCACAAGACCCACGTTTGGCGTCAACTACATGATCCAGAATACTTTGACTAGCACCCAATGATAGGTAACAACATGATCAATCATGCAGTTTTGCATTGCTTAGACATTTCTGCTACGCCAAGTCACCCTGTCATTTCCAAAACCACCACCAACCAGCCAAGTCACCAACCCACCCAGCTTGCAAGCTTCAAAGCCCAATGACTCTCGCTACCCTGTCGAAACTCTTCACTGCCGCGACGCTCGGCGGTAAGAAATCTCCCGTCGAACTCAAGCACCGCGTCGTGATGGCGCCCATGACTCGCCTCCGCATGGGTGACGATGGCGTCCCTGGCTCTGTGGTCATCGAGTTTTACAAGCAGCGCGCTACTGACGGTGGTCTACTCGTCACGGAGGGCACAAACATCAGTGCCACAGCTCGTGGATACTACGGGGCCCCTGGCATCTTCAATGCAGCTCAAGTGGAGGGGTGGAAGGCTGTCACGAAGGAGGTCCACGCTAAGGGAGGCAAAATCTTCGTGCAGCTGTGGCACACTGGACGCGTGAGCCACCAGCTCAACCAACCGAACGGGGAGCTGCCCGTTTGCTCCAGTGCCGTCAGCATGGAAGGTGTCCACAGTCTCGCCCCGACGCGTGAGGGGCGCCTACCACACCCGGTGCCACGGGCACTGGAGATCGACGAGATTGCGGGTATTGTTGCTGACTACAAGTCGGCAGCTCTGAAGGCCCTGGAAGCTGGTTTTGACGGGGTGGAGCTTCACTGTGCCAACGGCTACTTGATCGAGCAATTCCTGTGTGACTCGGTCAACAAGCGCACTGACAAGTACGGAGCCAGCGTTGAAAACCGTGCTCGCATTCTCTTCGAGGCGCTGGAAGCTATCCTAGCGGATGTGGACTCGAGCAAGGTTGGCATCCGTCTGTCCCCCTATGGAACCGCTTTCGGCTGCACGGATTCCGCTCCTGGTGAGCTGTTCAGCTACATCATTGAGAAGCTGAACGACTATGACCTGGCCTACTTGCACTTGGTTGAGCCTCGCGGAATTCAGGTTCCCGCGCCTGATGCACCTGAAGGCGGCGTGCTCCCGATCTTCCGCAAGATCTACAAGGGCTTCATCATTACGGCGTCAGGATACGACCGTGACGAGGCCATTAAGGTCGTGGACGAAGGATCCGCGGACTGCGTGGCTTTCGCGCGCGACTTCATCTCGAACCCTGACCTCGTGAAGCGCCTCGAGATTGGAGCCGAGCTGAACAAGGGCAACCCGCAGACGGTTTACCTGCCGCTCGGAGTTCCATTCGAGACGGGCTACACTGACTTCCCGTTCCTGGCGGACAGTCGTAAGGAGTAAGGCTAGTGCTTTTTTCCCCGCTCTCGATGTCCCGGAAGGAAAAACGCTATAAACACACAAAAGTTTTGGCGAAAAACATTGTTTTTACCTATCGAGCTTTTCAAACACGTCCACCAGCTAGTGATGCCTACAGGCTAAAAGTAAACTAAACTGGTTCGTCCTTCGTCACCACTCGCTTCACTGCTGGCTTTTGACCGAGTGCAGGTTCTGGTCGGTACGGAAGCCGTCCTGGATCTCGGCAATCGTCAAGTCCGACGTCTCCGGCACCATGAAGTAGATGAAGATGATGGAGAGGACGGTTGTCCCCAGGAACGGCGTGAAGCTGTAGTCGGTGATGGCGTCCTGGACGTACGGGAACGCGATACCGATGATGAGCGCGCATGTCCACTTCAAGAAGACGCAGATGCCCACAGCAGCGCCGCGGGCCGAGTCGGGGAAGAACTCTGCAATCATGGGCCAGAGCAGTGGGCCGATGCTCACGTCGTAGCCAACCACGTAGATGCCCAGCATGGTGACAGACAACCAGCCGACGTTGTAGACCATCGAGAACGTCATTCCGATGCAGCACAGCGCCATGAGCGCGATCCCCCAGAGTAGCATCGCGCGCTTCGGCAGGAACTGGGTCGCGTACGCCGCGATCGGCACCGGAACGACATTGAGGATATCGATGATGACGACACCCAAGCGAGCATCCGGGATGCCGGCTGCGGTCAGGATGGAGGACGAGTACCAGAACACAGCGTTGATACCCACGAGCTGGTTGACGCAGGTCAAGCCGAGTGCCACGACGAGCTGCTTGCGGAACTTGGGCTTGGTCAAGATGGTCCACGGACTTTCGGCCTCCATCTGCACCGAGTCACCACTGACAATCGACGGCAGTTTGCTGCGGGTGTCGCGCGCTTGGATCCAGCTCATCATGGCCTCAACGTTCTCCTTGCCGTACAACCGAGCGATCTCCCTCTCAGCTTCTTGCTCGCGGCCCTTACCGACAAGCCACACGGGACTCTCGACCATGAAGAAGTAGGAGCACACGAAGTAACCCGCAGCAAGAACGATCGGCATGCCGGCGATCCAACGGAAGCCCGACGTCGTGTTCCAGTACCAGAAGGTCGTAGCAACGCCCAAGATACCGAGCGTCGCAGCCAAGTGCGTGTTGGTGCCGAGAGCGTGACGGTTGTGCGGCGTGGAGATTTCACTCAGGAACGTGTTGACCACAGCCATCGCAATACCGTTGGCGATTCCAGCGATGAACCGACCGAAGCCGAACCAAAACGCCGTGGGCGCAAGAACTTGGACCACGGAGGCCACCACCATGATGACCGTGTTGAGTCGAAGCGTCATACGACGCCCATACTTGTTGGACGGGATGCCGGACAGAAAGCTCCCGAACATACCGCCGACGATCCAGGCGTTCGACAGCAACGTCCACGTCGTCTTCGTGTGACCCGGAAACATGATGCAGGTGTCCTCCTCGACGGGACGAGCGTTGCAGTCCTCGGTGTTGTTGAACTTGTGGAGGTTGATCTGGTGACTGGACCAACCGTAGTGGAAGGCCTCCAGCATGGCGACGGCTGCCGACGCGTACACAATCCACCGCGCGCCAATGGCACGTCCCTCGAGGGTCAGGAGCGGCTCGTTGGTGTTGTTGGCCGCCGGCGACATCGCGATCGCGTAGTCGGTTTCTTGGTGGGGGTCAGGGGATCGAGGCATCTCGGTTGCGCGTAGGAGCTTGAAGACTTGGAACTTGGTCTGGAAGACCGTGTGAGCACTGGAAGGCGAATTCGAAAGTGAGAGTCGAACTCGGGGGCGAAAGCCGAAAGCTTGTAGTGCCAAGGACTAAAACGCGCAGTGAGCCTCAGTCGATGGCGTTCGCCTGGTCTTGGAGCAGCCTGCTCTTAGCAGATCTCGTGACTATCGATGTGCTTTGTGGTATCTTGACTAACCTACTAACGGCAGACTAAAGAAATTAAATAGTCGCGGAGCGGTAGGTCCCGCAGCAAAAAAAGGTCCACTTCTGAGGGTGCTGCCAGCGCGCAGGATGAGAGGGGGTGCATGCAGATCGTTGCAGTCAGGTTGCCTGTTGTTTGCGAAACGTAACTGCAATTCACCGGCACCGGCCGCTTCACCTGATGAGGCTGAAAAAACTGCATGTTAGCTTGGCGCATTGGTTTCAAAAAATTGCGAGAGTGAGTGGTAAACGGCCTTCCATTTTGGTATGAAAAACTTTCCTATAAGAGCATTGCGGTACAGTAGTGAGTGATTCATGAGAGACTCCGGTGGATTATATGTTTGCTGAGGCAGGGCCACCTTGAGAGGGGGGGGGACACACTCATCATGCTTGAGCCAGGCATCAGCGGATCATAGTTCCAGAAACAAAGTTCAAGGATGGAACTTCCAGATGAGCTACAGTACCGGTAGTAGAGATTGACTCTAGTGGAGTCTCTACTGTACCGCTAAACTTGGTTGGTGACTGACCTAGTCAAGTTCAAGTTGAACGAATCCAGTCGCTCCTTGAAGTGCATCCCTGGAACTCTTTGACCCTGATTCTGCAACCGTGTGGTCACAATGTACGGGACAGATCCCGGAGCGACTCCCATATTCTTGAGTAAAAATCAAAGCATCGCATGCAGATAGGTACATGTACTGTATATGCTGCAAACATGGTTTTTTTCGGGGGGGGGGGGGGGTCTATATGTCACCCAGCGTCACTTTGTAGTGCAACCAAAGTTTAGGCTAAGCCGTCTATTTTACCTGAAAGGCGAATGCAACGTGAAGCACTTGTAGCACGATTCATGAGCAATTGATCCATTTCGTCAACATCATACTACTACGTACATGTACACTTCTTTCTGCTTCCTACACTTGACTCTTGCTGGATGACTGCACACTGTGGTCGCTGCGGAATCCGTCCTGGATCTCGGCGATGGTCATGTCGGACGTCTCCGGCACCATGAAGTAGATGAAGACGATGGAGAGAATCGTCGTGCCCAGGAACGGCGTGAAGCTGTAGTTCGTGATGGCGTCTTCGACGTACGGGAATCCGATGCCGACAATGAGCGAGCAGATCCACTTCATCGTGATGCAGATGCCGACGGCAGCACC
This sequence comes from Phytophthora x cambivora, assembly GCA_033557925.1. Lineage (NCBI taxonomy): Eukaryota > Oomycota > Peronosporomycetes > Peronosporales > Peronosporaceae > Phytophthora > Phytophthora x cambivora. The sequence goes on along the minus strand of JAUCEB010000015.1, from coordinate 1,209,595 downwards.
GCGGGCCGAGTCTGCGAACAGTTCAGCGACGATGGGCCACAGCAGAGGGCCGATACTCAAGTCGTAGCCCACCACGAAGACCCCGAGGAAGACGATCGAGAGCCAACCGACGCTGTAGACGAGCGAGAAGGTCATCCCAACGCAGCACAGCACCATGAGGAAGATACCGGACATGAGCATTGTACGCTTGCGCATGACCTTCGTCAGCGCCGCGGCAATGGGGACCGGGACGACGTTCAGGATGTCAATGATCATCAACCCCGCGCGCGAGTCTTCAATGCCCGCGTCCTTGAGAATGGACGACGAGTAGAAGAACACGGCGTTGATACCCACGAGCTGGTTGATGCACGTGAGACCCAGCGCGATGAGCAGCGGCTTGCGGAACTTCTTCTTGGTCAGAATGGTCCAGTTCGTCTCGGTCTGGGGCTTGTCCGAGACGCCGCTCAACGTGGACGGCAGCTTGGTGCGACGGTCGTTCGACTGGATCCACCCCATCATGAGGTTGACATTCTCCTTGCCATACAACCGCGCGAGCTCCTTCTCGGCCTCTGCGTCTTTGCCGTTGGCCACCAGCCACACGGGGCTCTCGACCATGAAGAAGAAGCTCAGCACCACGAAGCCAGCAGCGAATACAATGGGCATCCCCGCAATCCACCGGAAGCCCGACGTCGTGTTCCAGTACCAGAACGTCGTGGCCACCCCGAAGATACCCAACGTCGCAGCTAAGTGCGTGTTGGTGCCCAGTGCGTGGCGGTTGTGCGGCGTCGAGATCTCGTTCAGGAACGTGTTGACCACGGCCATAGCCACGCCGTTCGCCACGCCCGACACGAAGCGACCGGCTGAGAACCACGTCGGGTTGTTGGCCACCACTTGGATGACAGAGCCCAGCACCATGACGACCGCGTTGAAGCGCAGCGTCGTGCGACGCCCCCACTTGTTGGACGGGAAGCCGGACAGCAGACTGCCGAACATGCCGCCCACGATCCACGCGTTGACGAGCAGCGTCCACGTCGTCTTGGTGTGACCCGGGAACATGAGGCACGTGCCGTCTTCGACTGGACGAGCATTGCACGCCTCCGTGTTGTTGAAGGTGCTGAGGTTGACCTGCGAATTGGACCATCCGTAGTGGAAAGCTTCGAGCATCGAGATGGCCACGGACGTGTACAGGATCCACGTCGGTCGCAGCGAACGCTCCTCGATGTTGAGGAACGGACCGTCGTCGTGAAAGTCCGTTGGTGGCGTCTGCACGACGGCGTATCCGTTGCGTGGAGACTCGTGCGGTGCCATCACTTGAACTGGTTTGGGGCTTCCGGCGTCGCGAGCAGATTCCAAAGTGAGCGATCGCTTCACGACACGCACAAGAACGGAGATCATCGGGAAGGGATCGCGGAGGACAGGACGGTGCTCTAGTGGGTGGGTGACCTGACAAGCAGACTGCACATGGGTCGATTCAAATCTCGCTCGGAAGCTCCCGTCGATCCGGTGCATCGCCAGTGCTGTCTGGGTGGGTACTGTACAGTATTAATCTTGCTGAGTGCTGCTAGACTGTAGTGATGGAGAGAGAGCCCATGTATACATGAACACGAAAGCCATGGCTGAATCAGCCAGCCAGGCTGATAGGATTAAGAGGTTAGTCGCTGGATGAGCCTCTTTGTTGCCTTTGAGACCTGCAACCACGCATCAACCGACTTCAACTTCAGAAAAGATCGTCCGGCTCAATCGCAACGTCTCTGTCCGGTTCGACACGCGGCCTGGCTCACAAGATGGTACACTGTACCATGTGCACTAACGTTAAACTCCAGCGATGACTTCAACTTCGAAATGATTTTCCAGCACGAACACTACAGTCTCCTCTTTTAAGAGGTATTCTCTCAGCCTAAGCTGAGAGTATACCACTGCAATTTCGTTTCTAAACGTGCCGTTCTTCAACTTGAAGGATTTATATGAATGTTTTAAAACATTTTTTGTGAAATCCGGACTGTTTTTAACGTAAGTGTTGCAAACTGATTTTTTCATCACTTGGCGTTTGTATGGTCTGCCCGTGTGCAGGGACGCCCCTTCATATTTGTGAATGTGCTCAAACGTAGACTACTCTGTCTCAAAGAATTCTCCCTTTGAAGCCATTTACTTCTGCATACTATTTCAGCAAGGCACTGTACTACCCCGTTTTAAGTTAATGTTGTTCTAGTGCTACTGTGAATACCGTTATAGAAATACACTTTTCCGGGAGCTTACGGTAGTGGATCCGAGGGCGAAGAGTCGCCACCTCACTCGCTAAAGTGTACACAGCCACTTATTAAAATGTACATCTGACCTCGTTTCGGCCAATGAAAGCGAGCCCTAAATATGGGCTGAGACCTCACTCGCTTTCACTATGGCTTCCCCAGCGTCAACTGGTACAGCTCAGAACTTTAGAAACGGTACACATGAGCGGGTGCAGGTACTGACTGTACAGCGTTCGGTGACCTGAGCGCGTGCAGGTACGCCGTCGGTGTACGTGCACACCGCTGCAGGGCGACGTTGGGAAAGTTTGAATGGAAGCAGAGTAGCAAAAGGGTTAAGGAAGTCTTGCGTGCAGAAGGCTGAGAGACCTCGCGCGCGTAGAGCGCTACTGTTAAAATACAGTAGTTAGATTCGGCCAACTTGATTCAACTCAACTCACTCCATGATCCGCACGGCCGTAAGATACGAGACATAGCCCTTCGCTGGCGCAATGTTCGTGCAGATAACAGCAATTTGCGCTTCCCTTTTCACACGTGCAAGGCACATCAGCGAGGCGCTGGCTCGGCACGTTGCACCAATGACCCTCGCAACGGTAGCCGCACGCTGGATCTTAACTCCGTTAATACACAACGAAATTGCTCCGCCGTTTTGACTCCGTGGCGTATGGTTTACAACGACTGCGAGCGCGTACAGACCCGGAACGTGAGCTATGATTGCAGTTCTTTTCCCTTCAACCACCACAAACTGGTCGTTATCGAAATTTTTCCACGTCAGCTTCGACTCCTTCTGCTCGACTTCACTCTCCGCATACAAATGCACTGGGCAACGAGGCCTCAAGTCAACGCCAGCGCCAAATTGGTCCAGCGCTTCTTGATGGTCTCGCATTTTTGCCTCAAGAATTTGAATGCGGTCGATGGCAACTGGGTGCAGATCAAATGCATAGCGGATGCAACGCGCCGAATTGAGAAGCCGGATAGTACTGCGAAACTCCAACCGAAGCGCATCGTCTGGAAGGCAAGTGAGTTTGCGCTGAACATCGCCCGTTCCATCCAATGAGCAGTCAAGGGATTGCTTGAATAACTGAAAAAATATATCACAGAACGTTAGCAACTGATCCTATCAGCCAAATTGTTTTTTTTATATTTGATCTTACCGATGCGTACATGTAGTCTGCTGAGGTGGCGTCCACAAAAGCATTCGCAGTCGTCACGTAGTCATCCTTGGACATATACGCAGTTTGCCTGAATAACACAATTGATTAATTGAATTTATGGTGAACCGACAGACATACGCTTCGTACCATTGTCTTTTGCTAGAAAGGTCTTCTAGCCAAATCATCAACTTATCACGCTTTACGGATAGGAGGTAGCGGTAGCTAGTTGCTCTCGATGAGTGAAATTTGGTCACTCCTTCTGTCTTGATCTCGTCTTGAGTAGTCATCACACTACACTGTAGTGTTCTGGGGCAAATGTCGGAATGGCACTCAACCAGGAACGTTGACGTGCGTTGGTCTTTTCGTAGAAAGTAGCCTGAGAGAGGGTATGAATGTTATTCAGGAGCGGAACGCGGTTGGCGTCACACTGATAAGTGTCAAAAAGAATGCGTGGTAGCTTAGTGGACTTTAGAGAACTTCCAACGAAAGTTTCTTCAATCCCGTTTTCGAGTAGAGGCCATCACCGATACCTGCGCATAACTCAAAACTCCAACCAGCGCAAAAGAGAGATCTTACCCATGCCAGCAGCCGCCGATCTCGAGGTCGCAGGAGTGACGACGTTTGGATCGCGTCCTGGCGATAGCTTTCGCTATTTGATCTCTCTTCAAGATGGCAAAGTGAACATCTGGCTGGAGGACCGCTCCAGCAAAAAACAATGGTAAGGCCAAGTCTGCTTTATCTACTTCATGTAGTAAGGAATGGCTAACACTGGCTATATGTATAGGCAATCCGGGTTCCTGAGCAAGGCAGAATACGTGACCGCCGCAAACATTTTCGTAGATGCTTCGGCGGCAGACTACGTCTCGGTAAGAATTCTCTGATCATGGTAAAGGGACCATCAAGCTGACAAATGTTGCTCGTTGTCTGCTTTAACAACAGTGCTTCCAGCAGTCATTGGACTGCTCCGAGGATAAAACGGATGAATCGCAGCGCAAGCTGCTGACCCTCAAGTGTGGGAAACTTCAGCTTGAGATGAGTATCAAACTCCGATTGCTTCAGTCTGCTCGAGATGTGAGCTATGTCTTTAAACTCGAGCCAGTCGCTGTGGAGCGAATTGATATTCTCGAGTCGAAGCTGAAGGATCAGCAAGAAGAGCTGGAAAAACTCCGTGCCCGTGACGAAAATGCTGATCGAATCTTCTTGTACGCAGAAAGTGAAACGTGGGTGTCATCGACGCTCCAGTGGAACCCCATCGACTCGGATTACTTTGCGTTGGCCGCGGACGAAACGTCGATCACAGTCCTCCATCCGGGCGTGTATGCCGTTGGTGTGCTTGTGAATCACCTCCCAACTAACACGAACGGAACTATCTCGCTGCAGAAAAACGGAATTCAAGTTCAATGCGCTGCAACGGGGGCAGCCAACTACGGTGGGTCGCGCAGCCATGAGACTAGTACTTCGTTGATGTACATTGCCCAGATCGGAAAAGACGAGCTCATCTCAGTCTTTTGTACGGGAACTTCCGTCTCGGACTATGTTTCGTGCTTGACGATGGCTCGCATTGGCGCTTGAATTTAGGATCTGCCGAGCTAGAGCCAAGCTTTGGAAATACCATTCATCTCTTATTGTGCGCTGGTAGCCACAGACTCACCACGATTCTCCATTTTATTCATAATTAACTTCTTTTTTATACCACCACAAACAGCTTTATTCACCGTCGTGGTCACCATGAGCACTGCCACCGAGTGTGGGGGAGATTGGCGGCGCCTTGAGACTCGTTTCCATTGTCGTGGCAGTACAGGTATTCACCAATTCATACTCGAGGATCCATTGCTCTACCCACCTCGAAAGGGGAAATACCCCTGGGGCAATCACGAACACGGTAGAAGAACCATTTAACTCGGACGTGGAGGCAAATAGATTTAGATTTAGTGCCGGGGGAAGAACTGCTCAGCCGAGTTAGACGATGAAGGCGAACCCAACATAATGGAATCTAATCAAATTCGATTCAGCGATCTCATGCGTGCGCACTTCCAGTGACGACGGCGCAAGCAAACCTTGGCCTTAGCCGAGCAGTGTGACGATTTAGTGTTTCGAGCTGCTAGTTTGGGAAGTTATCTGATCTGAGAGGAAGCACTAGTTACCCCTTCACTACCTCGCTAACCCAGTTAGGATATTTCTTCTTGTAGTACCTCGTGTACCCATACCACAGCTCGTTCTCTTTTCCCTTTGCACCTTCTCGCAGTTGGTATTTATCAGCCTTAGCCAACCATTTGGCGTCGAGGTTGAAGAACTCCACCATATCATCAGGAGTCTGCTTCTGCTTGTCCATCGTCTTGAATGTGTTTTGAAGAAATCTTTTGCCCATCTTCTTAACGTCACTGAGGCGGATATTCTTAAAAGCATTGACGCTTTGGGATCGAGTCAGCTTCTGTGCCGCAGCGTTGTTGCCTGAAAACGACTTCGATCTGACCAGTATATCAGCAGTCGGAGGTGACTCGAAGGTTCTGGTCAAATCGGTCGTTTTCTTAGAGTTCTGCCCCGTCAGCTTTGCCACGAAACTCGACACCTTTTCAGACCAGGTGATCGCTCTGTCTTCGTCGTCCGACTCCGTCTGGTGCGTAGCACCATCAGACGTACCGGTTCTCAAGAATCGGTTGGCTTTGCCGTGAACCGGAACATTCTCGTCTGAGTTCGCGATGACATTCGAGGAAGTCGTCTTGGAGAGCGTGGGAGCCACGTTCGTGGATGCCGAGGTGACCTCACAGCTCGCAATGAGTGCGGTAGCAACAAGCAGCGCGAAGAATCCGAATTGCATGACGACTTGATCTTCAGCACTGGGGTCTTGATAGAAAATTGCGAAGTGAATTCAGGATGGTCGAGATCTTCGCGGGACCGCGAACATACCGTATGGCTTTCAATAAGTTTTCTCATCGACCCCACGAGCACCAATAGCCTACAGTTTTGCCGTCCACACATCGGGTTCAAGAAATTTTACAAGGATCAGCAGAGAAAGCTTATCCCATGATCTGTGCACTACCGAAGGCACCGGTGAAAATGTCCTCAAGTACTCGACAATTTGTAAGACAAGTCCTCACTACATATTATTTACTTTCGATTATGGCATCACCACCAGTTTTAAGTAAATTATTAGCGTAAATGATGAAAACCCACAAATATGTCAGTTCAACTGGGACATAGTGGCCGGATTCACAATAATGTCAAAAGTACATGTATTGCATGTATTTAATATAAGTTTTGTTGTGCACGATGCACTACAGCTTTGCTTTTATAATACATGTACGCATACTGTACTATACAACCGTAGGTTTGTGATGTTTAGTCACGGAGGTCCCCGGTGCACTGCAGCTTTGTTTTTATAATGCGAATACTGTACTCATCGTAGATTTGCGATGTTTAGTCACTTAGGACCCCGAAGTGACTTGACAAGTCCTTGGAGCCAGACACCGACGGAGAAATTCTCCGTCGGTGTCTGGGGATTTCCTGAAACGATATTTCGGAGTTGTCCTCACCCAATGTGAGGGTAAATAATTACTCCGAAATCTCTCTAATTACTTCTAGATAGATTGACCAACATTTTATTCTCCGACGGCCCAATAATTTCCACCCTGGATTGGATTTTATCCAGTCTCTTCTTAACCCAAATTCAAGATAGTAACTTTCGTAGAATTTGCGGTGCGAGGGAAATGGGACTTACAGTTATCTCGGAGATCTCTTCTGAATTAAAATAAAAGTTAGATTCGGCCAACACGATTCAAGTCAACTTACTCCATGGATGGAAATACTTTGATTAACTAGTTAATGGACTTTTCGTTCTGCTAGCTATGAAGAGATTATGATACTTGGACGTTGATTATTCCTGCGGGATCCATATTCGGCGTTCAGGGGGAGGTATATTCAGCGTCGTAGGAGCTTTAAATCCCAATCGGTCGAGGATAGAGGCAACTGCACATCACTTCGCAATTCGCGCCGATTGGCTTAAGTGGTCTCCGGGATACCTCCAGCGCCTCTTCGGAGGATCCCCCTTCTCGGATGCGAAGTCCCCCCGCGTGGGGCCGAGAAGAAGGGATGGGGTATTCCTGTACGCCGGGCGCGGAAGCAGCGCCGTGCCTGGCGAATACCACCAAGATTATCAACTACGCTGCAGCATGTGGGGCCTGGTGACCCCCGCGTGTATACAAGATCACACACCAAGGCGCGACGGACCTGGCGGACCCCTCGCGTTCAAGATCTCGCTGCCAAAGCACGGAGGATCCGGTAACCCCTCCAGTGTTCCAGTTATTTACCAAGGCGCCAGGACATGGTACACCCTCGCGCTCGGACGGCTCAAGCATCGTAGTGATCCAAGCACTCGTTTTCCCTCAGCTCTAACGCGGCGACTGCTTTGACGGCGCGGCTTAACGGTAGTGACCCGTGTGGAGGCCCGCTGCTCCACTGAGATTCAGCTCCGGATTGTATTTGTTCCCAGCTTCGCTCTTGGCTGAAGTGCGACTAGTTCTGCGCACGCGAAGTCTTCTCCTGAGTCGGCAAGAGAGCTCCGTTTGTCTACTTCGGCGGTCGGAAGATGGCAAGACCAGGCAAGTCACGTTCTCGCCCCCGGGCAACGACCGAATTGGTAACTCGGTTCCGGACGCCGTGTCCTCTGCCCCCTGTCCCCGCGCGGCGTGTGTTCAGCTGCAATGCCAGCAACCGCACTAGACACTTTTCAAGGTACGCGTACTAACCCCGGAGGCTGTGCCAGCGGATCTGTGATCCTCCCACGTACCCCAGTCAGTTCAGCCAGCTTCGATCAAGTGTGTTCACTTCGAAGGGCAGTTGGAAGCAGGGATCCTCAAAATACAATACAATCAAACTGGCCATAGTGTCTTCGAATAAATATTTGATCAGGGCGTTCATGATATGCAAATAAATAACTGAAAGCGCACGCGAACGAACAGTAACATACTGCAATCATGTTTATCTAGAGACATGCATCTACCGTGGCAACGTTCCAAAAGCCCCCATTAACCTTTAGAAATAGGATCATTTCCAGCGTCATCGGAGACAGTCGATGGCGTTCGTGGCGCAGCACTGCGCGCGCGACGCTGAACAGCCTCTCGACCGTATTCGATGTTGGGGGGATGGCCGACAGGAGCTTGTACGTAGTCGGCTCAGTCTCAGTCTTGCGGCGCTTGAGAATCCGGTCCGCAAAGCCTTCCTTGGGAGCGGCCGTCACCTCGGCGGAGCTACCTGGAGCCTCGTTCTCCACTCGGAATGGCTTTAGCTCCTCAGCCTCCTCCGCCGTTAAGGAAGCGGCCTTCCCGGCCAACACCTTGATCACGGCTGCTTCAAAGAGTGGTGAGTGCATAATGGCAGCTCGAGGAGCTATGGTAGTACACAAAAAGAAAAATAATAGTTAGCGTAAGTGATTCAGGCTTATATACACCCAAGAATGCACGTACCCAAATACTTGCCCATTGAAGGCCTTATCTCCAACAGGCCGTCGAACAAGTCGCGGGCGTCCAGAAGCGTAAGTTCATCAGCTTGCAATTTTTTGGAGATTGACTCGACGCAGCCCAACTTGGACAGCAGATCTTCAAGTTTGCGGTGCGTTGACCTTGAAGGCAACAAGTCTGCCACGTCATCATCGTCAGCCGAGAGAAACTCTCTCAGACGGAAGTAACGCTCCAGCATCGTGTACGTTGAGTACCAGCGCGTATCCTGGCGGAGAACTGGCAGGAGAGAAGTCTTCATACTAGTACAAATAGAGTATCACATAATTTAGTCCGATACAAATATCAAGTTAAATTAGTGACACCCAAAATAAATAGTACCAACCTCAACTTTGAAGCTTGATTCAGAGTGCGCAGCTTGCGCATCAGCTGCTGGACTTCTTCGAGGGCGGGCTCGTAGGGGGCAAGGAAATCACGTACCGCAAGGTTCAGTCGGTGACTTGCGCAGCCAACCAGCGGCACCTTCATCAAGTTTGCGAGCCGCTTGTTAACTGCGCAGTTGTCGCCGACTAGGAACTTGCACTGGTCGATCGTCTTGCCAACAAATGGCAGGAAACGCATGATCGCCCGCATGTGGCCGTCCGCATTCATTTTGTCGTCAGGCTCCTGCATCACTGGAGCCATGGACAACAGAGGGTACCGAGGTCCGCTCGGAGTGTTGTAGCACCCATAGACGGCCAGGTAGTGTTCCGTGCCATGGCTCCAGCCGTCGAGCATGATGCCGAAGTCTTCGGGCATCTCTTCGCCGATGGATTTCTCCACTGCTTTCGTCACACCTTCCATATTGGCGACCAGTGTATTAACACTTACAGTCGCCAACTTCGAGTATCTAACATATAACAGTACCCATGGTTAGATTATAATTTGAAAAGCATGAAGTGGCAATACGAAACATGAAATGGGTACTTACTGACGCGTCTCCGTTGATTCGCAAAACGAGAGGGGCAAATTGCCCATGACGACCCATTTCATCCACGAGTAGCGGTTGGATGCCTTTTGGCTGACCCACGGCACAAGCGTGCCGGTCACCGCTGCAGATGCATCTCGCATCTCGCTCTCAAAACTTGGGTGCGCCGAGCGAACGTGCGACACCAAGTTGGTGTAGCCGCTCCTGGGCTGGTGCTTGCGGCGCTTCCCACATGCCTTGCAAGCATGGTACCCCGTCAGCTCGTCTTCTTCATCAAGCCAAGGCTTGAAGAAGAACTCAGCGATCTGCCTTGGCGAGAAGGGCTGACGGGGCGGGGTTGCGGCGACGAGGTTGGCGGACATGGCGTGGGCTTGGTGCGTGGGGGCGGGTGGGGGTGGGTGGGGGCTTCAGTGGAAGTTTGGAAGTGAGCATCAAGGCATGCAGGACCTCGAGGGTGTGATAAGCCTCGAGAGCTCACAGCGATCCCTTTGGTTGGTCGTGGTTACTTCAAAAATAAAGTATCATATTTTCAAAGTAGGTAACATAAATTATGTAAGCAGACCAAAATGGTCACAAAATAAATAATTGTTCTGGACAATAAAAATATACTGTTTCCGGTATTTATTTTTGAGGATCCCTGGTTGGAAGAGGAGAGCAAGGACTACTACTACGCTGCTTAAGTACCAAGGCACGGAGGGCATGGTGACCCCTCCTGTGATCAAGATTTCCCACCACATCGCGACGGACCTGGTGCCCCGACGCGATTCCGATCCAGCACCTACCCACTGAGGACGTGGTGACCCTCAAGTGTTGAAGCCTGCCCACCAAAAACACGGAGGCCTTGGTGGAGCCTTCGTGTTGCACGATCATCGTGATCCACCGTGGTGGGAGGTCTTGGTGACCCTCCTGCTTCCGTAAAGTTCATCTGCCGTTCACCACGGCATTGATACATCAACATTGGGGTACACCCCCACAGAGATGTTGGGCTTCGACGCCCCCAGCGACTTTCAGGACTCTATAGTTTCTAGGTAAACACAAATAGAGGACCTCATTAAACACATAGAGGCAACTGCATTTTTGTCAACACCAAATCTTTGAAATGCTGGTAAATAAATTGACAGTGGTTTCCAAACGAACTGATCAAACTTTGTACGGTTGGTTGTTTTGCTTGTGTTTCATGAAGGTGGATATCGTTGCGTAGGCGCCATACAGCGTGAAAGGCAATAGCTGTATGCTCTCCAGAGTATAAGCAATACTCCATGATGGCGTCTCCAACTTTCATGGATATCTCGTAAGGTGGGTCAACTTACTCCATGATCCGCACGACCGTAAGATGTGAGGCAATGCCCTTCGCTGGCGCAATGTTCGTGCAGATGACAGCGATATGCGATTCCTTCTCCAAGCGTGCAAGGCACATCAGCGAGGTGCTTGTTTGGTCGCCGGTAGTTGCACGCTGGATCTTAATTCCGTTAATACACAACGAGATTGCTCCGCCGTTTTGACTCCATGGTTCACAACGACTGCTAGTGCGTACAGACCCGGGACGTGAGCTATGATTGCATTTCTTTTCTTTTTGGCCACGCCAAAGTTGATGTTCATGACAGCCTTCCACTTCAGTTTCGACACATTTAGCTTGACGTCACTCTCCGCGTACAAATGCACTGGACAAAGAAGCCTCAAGTCAACACCAGCGCCAAATTCGTCCAGCGCCTCTTGATGGTCTCGCATCTTTGCCTCAAGGATTTGAATGCGATCGACGGCAACTGGGTGCAGATCAAAAACATAGCAGATGCTGCGTGCCGAATTCAGAAGTCGGATAGTATTGCGAAATTCCAACCGAAGTGAGTTTGCGCTGAACATCACCCGTTCCGTCCAATGAGCAGTCAAGGGATTGCTTGAATAACTGAAACGTATACCACAGAGGGTTAGCAACTAATCCTATCAGTCAGGCTAAGTTTCATATGAGCTTACCGACGCGTAGTCTGCCGAGGTGGCGTCCACGAAAGCATTCGCAGCCGTCACGTAGTCATCCTTGGACATATTCGCAGTTTGCCTGAATAACACAATTGATTAATCAAATACAAGCGGGGCCGACAGGCATATGCTTCGTACCATTGTCTTTTGCTGGAGCGGTCCTCTAGCCAAATCATCAACTTATCGCACTTTACGGATAGGAGGTAGCGGTAGCTAGTTTCTCTCGAGTGAAATGTGGTCACTCCTTCGGCCTTGGCCTCGTCTTGGGTTGCCATCACGCTAGTGTTCTTGTCAGTAAAGGGGTAAATGTCGAATTCAATGGGTGGCAGCTCTCCAAGGCTCGAGGTTTCACCAGGTATGTGTGTTGGTCTTTTCGTAGAATTTACCCCATGAAATTTGTTAGGAATTTTTTGAGGGATGGACGCCAACAATAGCCTAAATGAATTCGAGACAGCGGAGGTACTTTCAGAGAGCTTCCAAGGAAAATCTCTTCAACCAGGTACGTGCGTTCGTGCTTTCGTAGAATGTACCCTGTTTGAGGAGTGGCGCACCGCTATCTACGCATAACTCAAAATCCCTCAACCAGTGCAAACCTTCACCTCAAGACTTTCAGCAATGCCTGCGGCCGTCGATCTCGAGGTCGCAGGAGTAACGACGTTTGGATCTCGTCCTGGCGATAGCTTTCGCTACCTTATCTCTCTTCAAGATGGCAAAGTGAACAACTGGCTGGAGGACCGCTCCAGCAAAAAGCAATGGTAAGGCCGAGTCTACTTTATCTACTTCATGTAGTAAGGAATGGCTAACACCTGCTATCTGTGTAGGCAATCCGGGTTCCTGAGCAAGGCCGAATACGTGACCGCCGCGAACATTTTCGTGGACGCTTCGGCGGCAGACTACGTCTCGGTAAGAGTTCTGTTAATATGGTAAAGGGGGCATTAAGCTGACAGTTTTGCTCTTTTTGCTTCATCAACAGTGCTTCCAGCAATCTTTGGACTGCTCGGAGGATAAAACCGATGAATCGCAGCGGAAGCTGACGCCTCTTAGGGTGGGAAACTTCAGCTTGAGATGAGTATCAAGCTCCGACTGCTTCAGTCTGCTCGAGATGTAAGCTATGTCTTTAAACTCGAGCCAGTCGCTGTGGAGCGAATTGATATCCTCGAGTCGAAGCTGAAGGATCAACAAGACGAGCTGGAAAAACTGCGTGCGAATCGCGATAATGCGACACGAATGTTCTTGTACGCAGAAAGCAAAACGTGGTTGTCGTCGTCGAAGCTGCTGTGGGACCCCCTGAACTCGGATTACTTTGCGTTGACCGCGGACAGAACGTCGATCACGGTCCTGCATCCAGGCGTGTATGCCGTTGGGGTACTTGTGAATCATCTCCCAGCTCAAACGAACAATGATGGAACCATCTCGCTGCAGAAAAATGGAGTTCAAGTTCAGTGCGCTGCAACGGGGGCAGCCTACTACAATAACAACTACAATGCGGCGTTCTATGCAAGCCACCAGACCAGTACTTCGCTGATGTGCATTGTCCAGGTCGAAAAAGACGAGCTCATTTCCGTCGTTTGCACGGAAACTTCAGCCATCTCGACCGCTGCTTCGTATTTGACAGTGGTGCGCATTGGCCCTTGAATTGGGGCTTGGGCGACCAATCTGTTGGAGCTGAGTCATGCTTTGGAAGAACCTCTGTGAACCGCATACTGATTTCTGGCGGAAATCCTTTTTAACAATCCACTTACGTTTCATAGTGCCTCAGCAGTGCCGTTAGCAATAAAACGGTTCCCAACGCACGACACCGTAAAAATTCAGGTCGAGCTAGGTTTGATGGCTGCCTGCATGTACTTGCATGTCATTTTAACTCGTGAAATACTCGTGATTCCAACCTGAAGACCACGTGATTATTTTTGCATGGTGCAACGTTCTTTTAAAAAGGGAGAGTTAGGACTAAGTACTTGTTGCCAAACAACGAAGGGATACTTTGGGATACGCGGCGCCGTTGTCTTTGTGCTGTTGTGCCAAGCCACGGACGATTTGTTAAAAAGAGAGTGCGAATTGACCACAGAAGAAGACCACAAGTTCAAGAAGCAGTTCAACCACGTGCAAGAAGCCTTGGCGCAACTATCGGTGGTAGCCCATGTGGACTACAAGGCCTGGAGATATTAGCTAAAAATCTACTGTGGAATTTACAACCCGAAAGTTGGAAGTGCTTCGGAGAAAAGCTCCCTTTTCTCGGAGAGGCAAAGTATGGCGATTCAATAATAACTTAATTCTTTTTTAAATTTGAACTGGTGCTTCGTTTTAATGCACTATCGACAGCTGGAGGAATGTTCTACTCGGACCTTGTCCAGTTCGGTGGAAAAAACTTGTACAATAAATAATCAAGGTATAGCGCCAGGGTTCCGTGCGAATTTTTTTGAATTTGAAACTGAGGTACATTAATGTCATTTAGCTCTACCTAACGCCACCTAATGCCCGTGCATGTTCTCCGCCCTTATCACAGTGAACAGCTTTGTGCGGTCTCATTGTCGCTGAGCGAAGGAGAAGACCGCGCCCCTATTGGTTACACCGTGGCCGTGACCAGCTGCTGTCGGTCAGCTTCAGGCCAATCTGCTAACCATTGCTTTACATCACCGCTTGCCCGTCCGCTAATTGCAGCCCAGCGATGTCCGTTGCGCTGCTGATCCTGCGAAGTCCATTCCATAGTGACCCCTGTGGTTCTCGCCATCGCGGCCAATCCACGTGTTGTCGCGTTATTCTCTCGCTGAAGCGTGCGCCACGTAGGTACTGCCACCGCATCCGCGAGCCGTCACGTCTTCCAGTACGGTCCTTTAAGTTGCTTCGCCCTAGGCGAGCTGCGTGTTGCATCTTGGCGTATGAGAACGTCGTTGTCTCCTGCTACGTGCACATTGTGCCAGCCTTTTTTGTAGCACACCCTGAGTCCCCGGAGTAGACCTAAGTGTGTCGCGAGGGTGGATGTCATGGCTCCACCTTCCAGATGGACCGCACTCATGTATTTGACGTCGGCCTGTCCCGTGGTCGGATCTACTTCGACGATCAGCGTGCCGCAGCCGCCCCTCATGTTGGTGCCATGGGCATCTCCGCAGGCAAACAATATGATGCATTGGGTTGTCGTGCTGGTGTCCGCCAGCTCCCTCTCCCCAGGTGAACCGAGTGTCGTCCGAATTAGCGTGCTTAGCAGCTGGCGTACGCGTTCGTTCACCGCCGATGGCAAATCATTTGTGACGTTAGCATAGCCAGCCCGGAGACGGGCCCTGAATCCCGCTGCATGGTATGATTCCGTGATGTCGTTAAGCTGGTGGAAATGTGCGACTCTCCATCGCCATACTCCCAGGAAATACAATGCTGCACCCAGGCGCCAACATCCCTCAATGACCTTGTCGACCGAATCCCCAATTGCAGTAATTGTATCGTCGTCCTGTCCGGCAATCACCTGACCTATGTCCACCCGAAGTGTGATTGGGAGGATTGGCAGAGTAAGTGAGAAAATGGGCTCCTCATAAGAGGGCAGCCGAAGTCCCGCTGTCTGCCATGTCTTCACAAAAATGCTCCGCAATCGCGTTGCAGCAGGGCACGTCCAAAATATGTGGAATAGGTCCACACGACCCAAGCGGACACACGTTGGATGCGGGCAGCCCAGTCCAGCGGATACAGGGTTATACGCTGAGAGAGCGTGGTGCTTAAGTCGGATAAGCAGCTGTTCCCCCCAAGGATTGAGGCCAATAATCCGCCTGATGCCTGCCCATTTGATACTTTCGATCCCCTGCGCCGCCGTTAGGCTCATCTTCCTCCAACGCGCGGTGGCAGCATCACGTTGCCGTGCCGCCTTCTTCTGTGCCCGGCATTCCATCTGCTTTTGTACCCCTGCTTGCTGGTTGTCCATCGCCGCTTGCCGGCCCACAAACAAACCATCAGGGAGATGCGGGGATGAGGCTGGACCCAGTCCACCTTGGCGGTTGCCCCGATTGTACAGTGTAGCCTGTCAGAGAGGTCACGGTGACTGATAACTGAGTTTTGAGTTTTAAGTGGCCTTCTATTTGAGTTCAATTACTGTCCTATAGATCGGTGACTGATAACTGGGTGTCTATACCCAATCTGCTCTGTGGTCGAATCCAACCTACACAGGTATCCTCCCGGATTGACGTGTAGTATTGGCAGTTTTGCTGTCGCCTCTGTGACTCCATACCTGACTAGGCCTCTGTGGTCTCCTCTTCCCAAGAGGGACGGAAAGTTCAACACCAGTAGGACCATCAGCTGGCCTATTTGCCGTCGTGCGCCTTTGGTGAGTCGTGCGCCGAGCGCAGTCACTATCAACTGGTCGGACGGCGACCATCTCCAATGAACAATGTCCTTTAACAGCGCCCCCGGTTGGCAGATTGCCCGGTAGTGTGTGTTCGGGTTCACGAGTGACCCGGCTTCATTGTAAAGCCGCAAACTAGCTAGAACCACGTAGGGTAGCCATTCTCCACAGAAAACTCCATTTTGTGTACTTTCAGCTGCGATGTATGCTGCACTCACTGATCCTCTGAAGAGTTGCAAATCTAGGAACAATCGTCTCCCGCACCACTCCGAGGTGATGGGCCCATGAAAATACATCATGGCGGCGAGTGCGCTAACCATATGAGCCTTATGCGGGGTTCCGTGCGAAGTTGCGGCTTTGTAGGGAGGGTTAACATGTAAAATCCCAAACTCTTTCGGCTGAAGTATAACTTTGATTCACGTTCGGCAGATTTCGACCATGTGACCAGCCCCGAAATGGTGGTTTCTCGAGGCATTAGTGACGAATGCTGCTCGGTTCTCCCATTTTTCTCTGCAGATGACGACGAATCAAGACATTAAAGAGGACAAGCCAGTGGTGAAAAGGTTGCTCGCTAGCCACATCACTTGAAGTCTTCGACAATGCTCGCCCCCCAACCGAGGGCGCGGTTTTTTTTCATTCTTTTCGCGGCTACTTTCCATTCATGGTCAAAATGATTGCTTTTCATTTTTTATTGGCTAAGTTTCATTTAGTAAGGTGTAATTGCATTTATGTCGCTGCCTCGTGAGCTCCTCGTTTGCACCGCCAATTTCGCTTCGCTCATGGCGGGCAAGGCGTCGGGAAAAAGATATTAACTCCTTGTTAGGGCACCTACTCCGGCCCACGCGCCGACCATTGCAGACCTTCGCTTCGCTTCGGTTGCAAACGGTCTCTCTGAGGCCTCACTCGTATAAATACCGAAAATGAAATTAATCCATCGAGAATGTAATTGATCTGACCAGAATGCAATGTATCCGCACTGAATGGAAAGTAGCCGGCGAAAGAATGAAAAGAAGTTTTTTCCCCCAACCGAGGAACAGTGTAGTGGCGTTCCATGCCTTGATCTCCTGGTCAGTGTTGACTCAGGGGTAACTGTGAATCTATGTTGCATATTGGTTAACTTTTATCCCATTTCTAAGCGAGGCAGCACCATCCCCCACCATCTACCAAGCATTGCTGGTTTTAGTAAAGAAGGTGAATAACACGGCGATTCGTGGGTGCGCAAGCGCACAACCAAATGTTAAAGTTTTCTTCCTAGGTTCAGGTTCTTGCTCGCAGGTTCTTGCTCGACAGATCCTACAATCAAGCGCCAATGCGCACTACCGTCAAATACGAAGCAGCGGTCGTGATGGCGGTCAACGCAAAGTAATCCGAGTTCAGGGGGTCCCACAGGAGCGTCGACGACGACAACCACGTTTTGCTTTCTGCGTACAAGAACATTCGTGTCGCATTATCGCGATTCGCACGCAGTTTTTCCAGTTCGTCTTGTTGATCCTTCAGCTTCGACTCGAGGATATCAATTCGCTCCACAGCGACTGGCTCGAGTTTAAAGATGTAGCTCACATCTCGAGCAGACTGAAGCAATCGGAGCTTGATACTCATCTCAAGCCGTAGTTTCCCACCCTAAGAGGCGTCAGCTTCCGCTGCGATTCATCGGTTTTATCCTCCGAGCAGTCCAAAGATTGCTGGAAGCACTGTTGATGAAGCAAAAAGAGCAAAACTGTCAGCTTAATGCCCCCTTTACCATATTAACAGAACTCTTACCGAGACGTAGTCTGCCGCCGAAGCGTCCACGAAAACGTTCGCGGGCGGTCACATATTCGGCCCAGAGGTCGGAATAAAATATTGCAATTCAATAAATTATTGGGTTTTCCAATAAAAATATGTATTATTGAGAAGTCCCGATTCCAATACAATATAATATTGACCCAATTATTGGCAATAAATATGAAAAAAGAGATCAGAATGGATGTGGATGTTATACATGCAAAGACAACGACTACTATGCAGGATTTTGTCGGCTGGGTTGGATATCCTGGTCCAACGTGGCAGCCTGCGGCTCATAAACCACAAGGTGCTATCCTGGGGAGGATTGTATCGTATCTCGGCCACACAGAAACTAATATAACAAGAGGCTGAAACTAATAGAGTATTGTCTGACCTGGAGGAGTTGTGAATTTTTACCCTGGACTAGCAAGCTCGTGATCAAGCGTTCAAGTGCCTGGCCTTCTAGACGCTAAGCATTTTGGTAGCACAACAGTCTCACTACGCAAGCTCTCAATAGAGCAAGCACCAAATTGCTTGTATCTTTTTGGTAAGGCGATGTGCGGGTCACTTGGAGTTTGTATGGGTCGGTGGTACCAATATTATGAAAATTGCGGCAATATTTATTATTGTTTCGCTCCAAATTGAAATCTTTATTATTGGATCTTGCTCCGAACAATCCATTTTTTTATTGTATTGGCGGACCTCTGATTCGGCCTTGCTCAGGAACCCGGATTGCCTACACAGATAGCGGGTGTTAGCCATTCCTTACTACATGAAGTAGATAAAGTAGACTCGGCCTTACCATTGCTTTTTGCTGGAGCGGTCCTCCAGCCAGATGTTCACTTTGCCATCTTGAAGTGAGAGTAGGTAGCGAAAGCTTTGGCCTGGATGGGATCCAAACGTCGTTACCCCTGCGACCTCGAAATCGACGGTTGCTGGCATTGCTGAGAGACTTGATGCGAAGCTTTGCGCTGGCTGAGGGGTTTTGAGTTATGCGTGCGGTGCTCCGTCCTCAAATAGGGCAAGTTCGAGCGCATCGTACCTGAGTGAAAGAAATCATGCCCTCTAGTGTTTTGTTCCTCAAAGAAGTTTCCTGAAGTTAAGGTAAATTCGACGAAAGGCCAACGCATGTACTTGATTGAACGATTTTCCAGCAACATCATGTACCTTATCACCCTGCCCTAACCCCAAAAACCATGCGGGACCCTAGAAACCGTGGCTGCTTAAGAAAACACCAACAACATATTAATAGCTCCGGCCAGAGTATTTCGCACGTTTCACGAATATGATTTGCAGCCACGGTACTTTGCAGGAAAACTACGCAAGGAAGACCGCAACTTCTTTCGTGGATGCCCCCACCGTATCCTACGTGTCCGTAACAGGCTGCAGCAGCTTCATCCGAACCCTTCCTAGTCAAAGATTCTACTTGCGAGAAGATGCGAGTTTGCTGAACTGTGAAAATTCATGTCTGAATCGCTAGTTCTTACGGCGAAGTGACAATTTTTCAACGCTTGCTTCAAGAAGAACGCGTACGTTATCCACATTTCCACCAGCGCCGTATCGATCGGTGCAAACCTCGCCTTTAGATTCAACTCGATCGACCGTTTGCTCGTTGTCTGCTTTCGCCGAGCAAAATACATCAAACTTCAATACACCACATCTTCCCTCTGCCCGCTCGATCTCGCCGGAAGCTCGCATCATAGAGATAGGGGGAAACGTGGAGATAGCGACGTCAGGTTCCAGAATGTTGTCCGTCCCCTGAACACCTGGCACCACGGCAATAAGAACCCCCAAAGTTCCTCCCACGCGAGATGTGTTTCAAGCTCCGATTGCTTCAGCCTGCTCGAGATGTGAGCTGTCTTTAAACTTGAGCCAGTTGCCGGGCGAATTGATATTCTCGAGTCGAAGCTGAAGGATCAAAGCTGGAAAAGCTTCGTGCTCATGGCCAGCGAAAACCCGTGAGCTCGAAACATTTTGCTTTGACCACGGACGAGACGTCGATCACGATCGTCAGATCTGTACCGAATCTAGACATCTACAGTAGACAGCAAGTGCCTTGCATCTGAGAGGGTTTTATTTGAAGGAGAAACGCCGTTGAAATTGCAGATGAAATGCCAATTAGGTATCCTGAAATCGTCCTTATCTATCGAGCTTACTTACGAATTTTTCGCGACTTAGATATTGGGTTCGCGTCTTTTACAAGTACTCACAACCAGTGTACTTGTAAAAAGACAAGTAAGCTCGACACATATGAACGATTTCGTGACAGCAAATGTTCAGAGGTGTACCTAATTGGCATTTCATCTGCAATTTCAAAGTCATGTCCCCTTCAATAAAAGCTCTCCCAGATGGTGCGTCGTGCAGGACGACACGGCATCCGGTGGGGGTTCATGCCATGATCTTCAGCGGGTTCATATAGGTACAGTATACGGGTTTCCTGTGAAAGAAGCGCATCGTAAAACTTTGATAAATGCGGGGATTAAGTTGCCAATGGCAACTTGCCATACACGTTATTAGGAGTGTCTAACTCAGGAGTCACTAAAGGATGAGACCATCGTTAAAACTGCATATTCAGTCATAAAACGACCGAAATCCACATACAAAGACATACTCCTAAGTGTGATGAGCGAGACCCCAACAACTGCATTTGTGAAGGGACTGAAGTTGTTACCGCTGGCGCGCGGCACTCCGGAATTTACTTCGTTGGTGACTCCATATCGACCCTCCACGTCCCGGGCTAAGAAAGAAGCAAACAAGTCTTTCAAAGTCACCATGCAGCTGGGCCAGCTACTACTGCTGCTGGTTCTTCTTGTCGCCAACGTCAACCCCGTTACGTCTTTCGAGGACCAATCCGCCATCTCCGGAACGACCAGCCACCGCTCACTCAGGGACGAAGTCGACGCCAAGCTGCCATCACCAAAAGAGGGTGACCCCAGCGGCGTAGCGAATTCGGAGGGCGAAGAGAGAGGGTTCTTGCTCTCGAAAATCAAGAATGTTTTCGGGAAGAACCCAGGCCTCAGCAGCAAACTCGGCAGTACACAGCAGAACTCCGAAATGGTCGCGGCTGTGGCGAAAATGCCTATCGCTGAAAGGCTGAAAACCACCATGCAGACAAAACCGAGTTTCCTCAAGCAGTTGAGTAAAAACCCGGAAGCATTCAAGAAGTTGGCGAAGGACCCTCAGGTTGAACAAGTGTCTGCGATGATGAAGAAGAACGGTGTCAAGTTCACCAAGGACAGCGTCAAGCAGCTTCGGTCTGCTGCAGGCACGGACCCCGTCAAAAAGAGTGCAGTGAATGCTATCGACAGTATAGCGAAAAAGGGGCTCATAGCTTTCTTTGCAGCGCTAATTTTGCTTATGGTAGTATGTTTAGGCTTCGACACCTAGAGCGGATCGGCACCCCTTTTTGAAGACCAGGTTTTCGAACCTGGAGGCCGTTGGCATCGGTCTGGCGCGAAACTTGGGCAGTACGACGCGTACTGGTGTCGGCTTCCTATCGTCGAGAGGTAGATAATATCGAATCAATGAAAGTTCTAGCATGTCATGTGCATAATTGAAGGTACCCCTTCGTATACAAGGAGCCTAAAGCTAAAACGAAGTCATCATACCCCAACAAACGGCGTAAATTTAAGGACAAATCAAAGGACAAAATTCGATTTCACTAGCTTTGAGTAAGAGGCAGATTTCAGCCAGAATTCCCCTGAAATGGTGAATTTGCTCGAGACATTAAGGATGAATGGTGTTCAGTTCTCCCAGTTTCTTCTGCAGATGAAGATGAATCAAGACATTGAAAATGATAAGTCAGTGGCGAAGAAGCAGTTCGCCAGCCTCATCACTCGAGTCTTCGACAATGCGCGCCGTCCGACCAATGAGCCAAGCTACTACTGCGATGTGAATTTAGCTGGTCAAGATATACCACGTCGTCAGCTCGGCGCTGTGCACCTTGATTGCCGCATATGCACGAGCTCAAGGTTCGAGGCATTTTGCTCGGCGACGGTCATGAACCAGACAACAAGCAAACTGTCGATCAAGTTGAAGCTAAAATCGAGGTTTGCACGGATAAATCCCGTCAAGACGCGGCGCTGGTGGAAGTGGATCGCCTACGCGCTCTTCACTGAAGTCTCTGGCGCTTATGCGTATCGGAAGCATGAGTATCGAAGACATGGAGGGGTTTACTACCGTCACGAACTCGACCCACCCGGAGGAAGAGCTCTTCCACCGACCTCGTGCTCCGATCAAGCCGCATGATGCTGCTTTGAAGCGCGGAGCTCCGATCCGATGGAAATTCACCAACGAAGGCGAGCCCAATCTGGAATGGGACACGATCAAATTCGATTATGCAATCCCATTCGTGCGCGCTTTCAGTGACGATGGCTCAAGTACGTGGGTGGACGTGATTGTACCTGGGCTTGGGCGATGCAAAGTCCAGCGTGACAATTTGGAGTTTCAAACTGCTGATGGAAATGTTGCTAGAGAGTCAAGTGGTGGAGTCACTTCGCTGCGGATTGGTTTTACGGAGGAGGATGGGGATATCTGGGAGGGGCTGCCCATGTTTCTCGCTGCGGTAGGATCGTCGCTGACATTTTTGGGTCTTGACTACCACGAGGGCGGGTTTGACGATATTCTTCAGAACGGTCCGAACCTGCAAGAGCTGACGTTCTACGGTGGATTCGCATTCTTTCGGTTCAACTTCAGTGAATGCAATGGGGAAAACGATCAGGTCGAGTACAAGTGGCGCGATCTGGAGAAATTAGTACAAGCTCTAAGCGACAAGAGCAGCCCATTCTCGAGGTGTTTGCGCCGCGTGCGTGTCAAATTGGATGCCCTCACAAATGGAAAGGATGAAAACGGTAAAACCGTGTATGATCCGAGTATCGAAATGGTTGTCGCGGCATTTCAGCAAATGCTGGAAGTGAATCAGAGCCTCGAGTATCTCGATGTCCACCTACCGCCTCCGTACCACGACTGCATTGACAACTTCCGAGCGTATCATCTCAAGCTGATCCGTTATCCACGCCGGCCACTGTCGAGCGAGTGCAAACTGTCATTTCTCAGCGTTATTTTACCGCGAACACCGTTGCTGACAAGGGGCATGGCAGACTATGTCAACTGTGCGCGGTGTGACCTGGACCTGTTGACGCTGTCAAACATCTTCGAGTTTGCAGCACCTGCCACTCCTCGCCAAGTTTTCGCTCGAAAATCATTTGAGAATGAAATCCGCAGCGTTCACCAAGATGAAAGTATCTAGCTGCTGTAAATGCGAGCTCAGCCAAGTCAGGGGGGGGGGCTACTTAGTGCGATCTCTATCAGCATGTCCTCGGTCTCGGGGTCGCACCGTTGTCTTCTAAAGTACTTCGAAGTACAACATTGGCTCCCGGAATTTAAATTTATTTTTTACACCGCAAAATCTGCGAAAGCATCAGTGAACAGCCAGCTCATCGGTCAGATAATGCCTTAATGTAGTAGAGGCGGTAGGCGCCGTTAGATAGTCGGAGGTGGAGGCTGTTGGAGCTGTAGCAGCAAAGCCATTGACCTGCTTACCAGACCTGGTGCTATTATATTAATACATGTATTATAGTACTACTTCACTCTAATTAGTCATGCTTCTACGCGTAGGCTGGTATAGCAGAGACATAATGAAGATATACAAGGAGCCTAAAGTTAAAACCAAGTTTTCATAAGTTATGATGAATCATAACCCAGGTTCTAGCTAACCTGAAACGGTGTAGTTAGTGATGAGTGCTGCTCGGTTCTCCCAGTTTTCTCTGCAGATGACGATGAATCAAGACATCAAAGAGGACAAGCCAGTGGTGAAAAGGTTGCTCGCTAACCTCATCACTTGAAGTCTTCGACAATGCTCGCCACCCAACCGAGGAAATGTGTAGCGGTCTTCCATGCCTTGATCACGTGGTCAGTGTTGCCTCAGGGGTAACTGAATTCTCTGGCGCAGAATGGTTAACTCATATCTAAGCGAGGCAATGGCATATCGAGCAATGCTGGTTTTAGTAAAAAGTGAAAAATGGAGATTCGTAGGTGCGCAAGCGCACAATCAGAGATTAAAGGGTTTTCCTAGCTTGAGGTTCTTGCTCGGGAGATCCTACAATCAAGCGGCAATGCGCACCACCGTCAAATACGAAGCAGCGGTCGAGATGGCTGAGGTTCCCGTGCAAACGACGGAAATGAGCTCGTCTTTGTCGACATGGACAATGCACATCAGTGAAGTACTGGTCTGGTGGCTTGTATAGCGTGGCCCATTGTAGTTGTCATTGTAGTAGGCTGCCCCCGTTGCAGCGCACTGAACTTGAACTCCATTTTTCTGCAGCGAGATGGTTCCATTGCTCGTTTGAGCTGGGAGATGGTTCATAAGCACCCCAACGGCATACACGCCTGGATGGAGGACCGTGATCGACGTTTTCTCCGCGGTCAACGCAAAGTAATCCGAGTTCAGGGGGTCCCACAGGAGCTTCGACGACGACAACCACGTTTTGCTTTCTGCGTACAAGAAAATTTGTGTCGCATTGTCGCGATTGGCACGCAGTTTTTCCAGCTCGTCTTGTTGGTCCTTCAGCTTCGACTCGAGAATATCAATTCGCTCCACAGCAACTGGCTCGAGTGTAAATACATAGCTCACATCTCGAGCAGACTGAAGCAATCGGAGCTTGATACTCATCTCAAGCTGAAGTTTCCCACCCTTGAGAGTCAGGAGCTTACGCTGCGATTCACCGGTGTTATCCTCCGAGCAATCCAAAGATTGCTGGAAGCACTGTTGATGAAGCAAAAGAGCGAAATTGTCAGCTTAATGACCCCTTTTCATTATCAGCACAAGTCTTACCGAGACGTAGTCTGCCGCCGAAGCGTCCACGAAAATGTTCGCTGCGGTCACGTATTCTGCCTTGCTCAGAAACCCGGATTGCCTACGCAAACAGTTGGTTTTAGCTACTTTTCACTACAAAAGATGTGGGTATGACAGACTTGGCCTTACCATTGCTTTTTGCTGGAGCGGTCCTCCAGCCAGATGCTCAGTTTGCCATCTTGAAGTGAGAGTAAGTAGCGAAAGCTTTGGCCCGGTTGGGATCCAAACGTCGTTACCCCTGCGACCTCGAAATCGACGGCTGCTGGCATCGCTGAGATCTCTCTTCGCGCTGATTGGAGTTTTGAGTTATGGTCAGATATCGGTGCACCATCCCAACTGCATCTCCTCGAAAACGGGATTGAAGAAACTTTCGTTGGAAGTTCTCTAAAGTACATGAAGCTGCCACGCATTCTTTTTGACACTTATCAGCGTAACGCCAACCGCGTTCCGCTCCTGAATAAAAGTCATACCCTTTCTCAGGCTAATTTCTAGGAAAAGACCACAGCGCATACCTGGTTGAAAGCCTTGAGTGCCATTTCGACATTTGCCTCTTTACGGGCGCGGTTTTTTTTCATTCTTTTCGCGGCTACTTTCCATTCATGGTCAAAATGATTGCTTTTCATTTTTTATTGGCTAAGTTTCATTTAGTAAGGTGTAATTGCATTTATGTCGCTGCCTCGTGAGCTCCTCGTTTGCACCGCCAATATCGCTTCGCTCATGGCGGGCAAGGCGTCGGGAAATAGATATTAACTCCTTGTTAGGGCACCTACTCCGGCCCACGCGCCGACCATTGCAGACCTTCGGTTGCAAACGGTCTCTCTGAGGCCTCACTCGTATAAATACCGAAAATGAAATTAATCCATCGAGAATGTAATTGATCTGACCAGAATGCAATGTATCCGCACTGAATGGAAAGTAGCCGGCGAAAGAATGAAAAGAAGTTTTTTCCCCCAACCGAGGAACAGTGTAGTGGCGTTCCATGCCTTGATCTCCTGGTCAGTGTTGACTCAGGGGTAACTGTGAATCTATGTTGCATATTGGTTAACTTTTATCCCATTTCTAAGCGAGGCAGCACCATCCCCCACCATCTACCAAGCATTGCTGGTTTTAGTAAAGAAGGTGAATAACACGGCGATTCGTGGGTGCGCAAGCGCACAATCAAATGTTAAAGTTTTCTTCCTAGGTTCAGGTTCTTGCTCGCAGGTTCTTGCTCGACAGATCCTACAATCAAGCGCCAATGCGCACTACCGTCAAATACGAAGCAGCGGTCGTGATGGCGGTCAACGCAAAGTAATCCGAGTTCAGGGGGTCCCACAGGAGCGTCGACGACGACAACCACGTTTTGCTTTCTGCGTACAAGAACATTCGTGTCGCATTATCGCGATTCGCACGCAGTTTTTCCAGTTCGTCTTGTTGATCCTTCAGCTTCGACTCGAGGATATCAATTCGCTCCACAGCGACTGGCTCGAGTTTAAAGATGTAGCTCACATCTCGAGCAGACTGAAGCAATCGGAGCTTGATACTCATCTCAAGCCGTAGTTTCCCACCCTAAGAGGCGTCAGCTTCCGCTGCGATTCATCGGTTTTATCCTCCGAGCAGTCCAAAGATTGCTGGAAGCACTGTTGATGAAGCAAAAAGAGCAAAACTGTCAGCTTAATGCCCCCTTTACCATATTAACAGAACTCTTACCGAGACGTAGTCTGCCGCCGAAGCGTCCACGAAAACGTTCGCGGGCGGTCACATATTCGGCCCAGAGGTCGGAATAAAATATTGCAATTCAATAAATTATTGGGTTTTCCAATAAAAATATGTATTATTGAGAAGTCCCGATTCCAATACAATATAATATTGACCCAATTATTGGCAATAAATATGAAAAAAGAGATCAGAATGGATGTGGATGTTATACATGCAAAGACAACGACTACTATGCAGGATTTTGTCGGCTGGGTTGGATATCCTGGTCCAACGTGGCAGCCTGCGGCTCATAAACCACAAGGTGCTATCCTGGGGAGGATTGTATCGTATCTCGGCCACACAGAAACTAATATAACAAGAGGCTGAAACTAATAGAGTATTGTCTGACCTGGAGGAGTTGTGAATTTTTACCCTGGACTAGCAAGCTCGTGATCAAGCGTTCAAGTGCCTGGCCTTCTAGACGCTAAGCATTTTGGTAGCACAACAGTCTCACTACGCAAGCTCTCAATAGAGCAAGCACCAAATTGCTTGTATCTTTTTGGTAAGGCGATGTGCGGGTCACTTGGAGTTTGTATGGGTCGGTGGTACCAATATTATGAAAATTGCGGCAATATTTATTATTGTTTCGCTCCAAATTGAAATCTTTATTATTGGATCTTGCTCCGAACAATCCATTTTTTTATTGTATTGGCGGACCTCTGATTCGGCCTTGCTCAGGAACCCGGATTGCCTACACAGATAGCGGGTGTTAGCCATTCCTTACTACATGAAGTAGATAAAGTAGACTCGGCCTTACCATTGCTTTTTGCTGGAGCGGTCCTCCAGCCAGATGTTCACTTTGCCATCTTGAAGTGAGAGTAGGTAGCGAAAGCTTTGGCCTGGATGGGATCCAAACGTCGTTACCCCTGCGACCTCGAAATCGACGGTTGCTGGCATTGCTGAGAGACTTGATGCGAAGCTTTGCGCTGGCTGAGGGGTTTTGAGTTATGCGTGCGGTGCTCCGTCCTCAAATAGGGCAAGTTCGAGCGCATCGTACCTGAGTGAAAGAAATCATGCCCTCTAGTGTTTTGTTCCTCAAAGAAGTTTCCTGAAGTTAAGGTAAATTCGACGAAAGGCCAACGCATGTACTTGATTGAACGATTTTCCAGCAACATCATGTACCTTATCACCCTGCCCTAACCCCAAAAACCATGCGGGACCCTAGAAACCGTGGCTGCTTAAGAAAACACCAACAACATATTAATAGCTCCGGCCAGAGTATTTCGCACGTTTCACGAATATGATTTGCAGCCACGGTACTTTGCAGGAAAACTACGCAAGGAAGACCGCAACTTCTTTCGTGGATGCCCCCACCGTATCCTACGTGTCCGTAACAGGCTGCAGCAGCTTCATCCGAACCCTTCCTAGTCAAAGATTCTACTTGCGAGAAGATGCGAGTTTGCTGAACTGTGAAAATTCATGTCTGAATCGCTAGTTCTTACGGCGAAGTGACAATTTTTCAACGCTTGCTTCAAGAAGAACGCGTACGTTATCCACATTTCCACCAGCGCCGTATCGATCGGTGCAAACCTCGCCTTTAGATTCAACTCGATCGACCGTTTGCTCGTTGTCTGCTTTCGCCGAGCAAAATACATCAAACTTCAATACACCACATCTTCCCTCTGCCCGCTCGATCTCGCCGGAAGCTCGCATCATAGAGATAGGGGGAAACGTGGAGATAGCGACGTCAGGTTCCAGAATGTTGTCCGTCCCCTGAACACCTGGCACCACGGCAATAAGAACCCCCAAAGTTCCTCCCACGCGAGATGTGTTTCAAGCTCCGATTGCTTCAGCCTGCTCGAGATGTGAGCTGTCTTTAAACTTGAGCCAGTTGCCGGGCGAATTGATATTCTCGAGTCGAAGCTGAAGGATCAAAGCTGGAAAAGCTTCGTGCTCATGGCCAGCGAAAACCCGTGAGCTCGAAACATTTTGCTTTGACCACGGACGAGACGTCGATCACGATCGTCAGATCTGTACCGAATCTAGACATCTACAGTAGACAGCAAGTGCCTTGCATCTGAGAGGGTTTTATTTGAAGGAGAAACGCCGTTGAAATTGCAGATGAAATGCCAATTAGGTATCCTGAAATCGTCCTTATCTATCGAGCTTACTTACGAATTTTTCGCGACTTAGATATTGGGTTCGCGTCTTTTACAAGTACTCACAACCAGTGTACTTGTAAAAAGACAAGTAAGCTCGACACATATGAACGATTTCGTGACAGCAAATGTTCAGAGGTGTACCTAATTGGCATTTCATCTGCAATTTCAAAGTCATGTCCCCTTCAATAAAAGCTCTCCCAGATGGTGCGTCGTGCAGGACGACACGGCATCCGGTGGGGGTTCATGCCATGATCTTCAGCGGGTTCATATAGGTACAGTATACGGGTTTCCTGTGAAAGAAGCGCATCGTAAAACTTTGATAAATGCGGGGATTAAGTTGCCAATGGCAACTTGCCATACACGTTATTAGGAGTGTCTAACTCAGGAGTCACTAAAGGATGAGACCATCGTTAAAACTGCATATTCAGTCATAAAACGACCGAAATCCACATACAAAGACATACTCCTAAGTGTGATGAGCGAGACCCCAACAACTGCATTTGTGAAGGGACTGAAGTTGTTACCGCTGGCGCGCGGCACTCCGGAATTTACTTCGTTGGTGACTCCATATCGACCCTCCACGTCCCGGGCTAAGAAAGAAGCAAACAAGTCTCTCAAAGTCACCATGCAGCTGGGCCAGCTACTACTGCTGCTGGTTCTTCTTGTCGCCAACGTCAACCCCGTTACGTCTTTCGAGGACCAATCCGCCATCTCCCAGACGACCAGCCACCGCTCACTCAGGGACGAAGTCGACGCCAAGCTGCCATCACCAAAAGAGGGTGACCCCAGCGGCGTAGCGAATTCGGAGGGCGAAGAGAGAGGGTTCTTGCTCTCGAAAATCAAGAATGTTTTCGGGAAGAACCCAGGCCTCAGCAGCAAACTCGGCAGTACACAGCAGAACTCCGAAATGGTCGCGGCTGTGGCGAAAATGCCTATCGCTGAAAGGCTGAAAACCACCATGCAGACAAAACCGAGTTTCCTCAAGCAGTTGAGTAAAAACCCGGAAGCATTCAAGAAGTTGGCGAAGGACCCTCAGGTTGAACAAGTGTCTGCGATGATGAAGAAGAACGGTGTCAAGTTCACCAAGGACAGCGTCAAGCAGCTTCGGTCTGCTGCAGGCACGGACCCCGTCAAAAAGAGTGCAGTGAATGCTATCGACAGTATAGCGAAAAAGGGGCTCATAGCTTTCTTTGCAGCGCTAATTTTGCTTATGGTAGTATGTTTAGGCTTCGACACCTAGAGCGGATCGGCACCCCTTTTTGAAGACCAGGTTTTCGAACCTGGAGGCCGTTGGCATCGGTCTGGCGCGAAACTTGGGCAGTACGACGCGTACTGGTGTCGGCTTCCTATCGTCGAGAGGTAGATAATATCGAATCAATGAAAGTTCTAGCATGTCATGTGCATAATTGAAGGTACCCCTTCGTATACAAGGAGCCTAAAGCTAAAACGAAGTCATCATACCCCAACAAACGGCGTAAATTCAAGGACAAATCAAAGGACAAAATTCGATTTCACTAGCTTTGAGTAAGAGGCAGATTTCAGCCAGAATTCCCCTGAAATGGTGAATTTGCTCGAGACATTAAGGATGAATGGTGTTCAGTTCTCCCAGTTTCTTCTGCAGATGAAGATGAATCAAGACATTGAAAATGATAAGTCAGTGGCGAAGAAGCAGTTCGCCAGCCTCATCACTCGAGTCTTCGACAATGCGCGCCGTCCG
Source organism: Phytophthora x cambivora (assembly GCA_033557925.1). Taxonomy (NCBI): domain Eukaryota; phylum Oomycota; class Peronosporomycetes; order Peronosporales; family Peronosporaceae; genus Phytophthora; species Phytophthora x cambivora. Next base: position 1,179,331 of record JAUCEB010000015.1, on the reverse strand, counting down.
ACCAATGAGCCAAGCTACTACTGCGATGTGAATTTAGCTGGTCAAGATATACCACGTCGTCAGCTCGGCGCTGTGCACCTTGATTGCCGCATATGCACGAGCTCAAGGTTCGAGGCATTTTGCTCGGCGACGGTCATGAACCAGACAACAAGCAAACTGTCGATCAAGTTGAAGCTAAAATCGAGGTTTGCACGGATAAATCCCGTCAAGACGCGGCGCTGGTGGAAGTGGATCGCCTACGCGCTCTTCACTGAAGTCTCTGGCGCTTATGCGTATCGGAAGCATGAGTATCGAAGACATGGAGGGGTTTACTACCGTCACGAACTCGACCCACCCGGAGGAAGAGCTCTTCCACCGACCTCGTGCTCCGATCAAGCCGCATGATGCTGCTTTGAAGCGCGGAGCTCCGATCCGATGGAAATTCACCAACGAAGGCGAGCCCAATCTGGAATGGGACACGATCAAATTCGATTATGCAATCCCATTCGTGCGCGCTTTCAGTGACGATGGCTCAAGTACGTGGGTGGACGTGATTGTACCTGGGCTTGGGCGATGCAAAGTCCAGCGTGACAATTTGGAGTTTCAAACTGCTGATGGAAATGTTGCTAGAGAGTCAAGTGGTGGAGTCACTTCGCTGCGGATTGGTTTTACGGAGGAGGATGGGGATATCTGGGAGGGGCTGCCCATGTTTCTCGCTGCGGTAGGATCGTCGCTGACATTTTTGGGTCTTGACTACCACGAGGGCGGGTTTGACGATATTCTTCAGAACGGTCCGAACCTGCAAGAGCTGACGTTCTACGGTGGATTCGCATTCTTTCGGTTCAACTTCAGTGAATGCAATGGGGAAAACGATCAGGTCGAGTACAAGTGGCGCGATCTGGAGAAATTAGTACAAGCTCTAAGCGACAAGAGCAGCCCATTCTCGAGGTGTTTGCGCCGCGTGCGTGTCAAATTGGATGCCCTCACAAATGGAAAGGATGAAAACGGTAAAACCGTGTATGATCCGAGTATCGAAATGGTTGTCGCGGCATTTCAGCAAATGCTGGAAGTGAATCAGAGCCTCGAGTATCTCGATGTCCACCTACCGCCTCCGTACCACGACTGCATTGACAACTTCCGAGCGTATCATCTCAAGCTGATCCGTTATCCACGCCGGCCACTGTCGAGCGAGTGCAAACTGTCATTTCTCAGCGTTATTTTACCGCGAACACCGTTGCTGACAAGGGGCATGGCAGACTATGTCAACTGTGCGCGGTGTGACCTGGACCTGTTGACGCTGTCAAACATCTTCGAGTTTGCAGCACCTGCCACTCCTCGCCAAGTTTTCGCTCGAAAATCATTTGAGAATGAAATCCGCAGCGTTCACCAAGATGAAAGTATCTAGCTGCTGTAAATGCGAGCTCAGCCAAGTCAGGGGGGGGGGCTACTTAGTGCGATCTCTATCAGCATGTCCTCGGTCTCGGGGTCGCACCGTTGTCTTCTAAAGTACTTCGAAGTACAACATTGGCTCCCGGAATTTAAATTTATTTTTTACACCGCAAAATCTGCGAAAGCATCAGTGAACAGCCAGCTCATCGGTCAGATAATGCCTTAATGTAGTAGAGGCGGTAGGCGCCGTTAGATAGTCGGAGGTGGAGGCTGTTGGAGCTGTAGCAGCAAAGCCATTGACCTGCTTACCAGACCTGGTGCTATTATATTAATACATGTATTATAGTACTACTTCACTCTAATTAGTCGTGCTTCTACGCGTAGGCTGGTATAGCAGAGACATAATGAAGATATACAAGGAGCCTAAAGTTAAAACCAAGTTTTCATAAGTTATGATGAATCATAACCCAGGTTCTAGCTAACCTGAAACGGTGTAGTTAGTGATGAGTGCTGCTCGGTTCTCCCAGTTTTCTCTGCAGATGACGATGAATCAAGACATCAAAGAGGACAAGCCAGTGGTGAAAAGGTTGCTCGCTAACCTCATCACTTGAAGTCTTCGACAATGCTCGCCACCCAACCGAGGAAATGTGTAGCGGTCTTCCATGCCTTGATCACGTGGTCAGTGTTGCCTCAGGGGTAACTGAATTCTCTGGCGCAGAATGGTTAACTCATATCTAAGCGAGGCAATGGCATATCGAGCAATGCTGGTTTTAGTAAAAAGTGAAAAATGGAGATTCGTAGGTGCGCAAGCGCACAATCAGAGATTAAAGGGTTTTCCTAGCTTGAGGTTCTTGCTCGGGAGATCCTACAATCAAGCGGCAATGCGCACCACCGTCAAATACGAAGCAGCGGTCGAGATGGCTGAGGTTCCCGTGCAAACGACGGAAATGAGCTCGTCTTTGTCGACATGGACAATGCACATCAGTGAAGTACTGGTCTGGTGGCTTGTATAGCGTGGCCCATTGTAGTTGTCATTGTAGTAGGCTGCCCCCGTTGCAGCGCACTGAACTTGAACTCCATTTTTCTGCAGCGAGATGGTTCCATTGCTCGTTTGAGCTGGGAGATGGTTCATAAGCACCCCAACGGCATACACGCCTGGATGGAGGACCGTGATCGACGTTTTCTCCGCGGTCAACGCAAAGTAATCCGAGTTCAGGGGGTCCCACAGGAGCTTCGACGACGACAACCACGTTTTGCTTTCTGCGTACAAGAAAATTTGTGTCGCATTGTCGCGATTGGCACGCAGTTTTTCCAGCTCGTCTTGTTGGTCCTTCAGCTTCGACTCGAGAATATCAATTCGCTCCACAGCAACTGGCTCGAGTGTAAATACATAGCTCACATCTCGAGCAGACTGAAGCAATCGGAGCTTGATACTCATCTCAAGCTGAAGTTTCCCACCCTTGAGAGTCAGGAGCTTACGCTGCGATTCACCGGTGTTATCCTCCGAGCAATCCAAAGATTGCTGGAAGCACTGTTGATGAAGCAAAAGAGCGAAATTGTCAGCTTAATGCCCCCTTTTCATTATCAGCACAAGTCTTACCGAGACGTAGTCTGCCGCCGAAGCGTCCACGAAAATGTTCGCTGCGGTCACGTATTCTGCCTTGCTCAGAAACCCGGATTGCCTACGCAAACAGTTGGTTTTAGCTACTTTTCACTACAAAAGATGTGGGTATGACAGACTTGGCCTTACCATTGCTTTTTGCTGGAGCGGTCCTCCAGCCAGATGCTCAGTTTGCCATCTTGAAGTGAGAGTAAGTAGCGAAAGCTTTGGCCCGGTTGGGATCCAAACGTCGTTACCCCTGCGACCTCGAAATCGACGGCTGCTGGCATCGCTGAGATCTCTCTTCGCGCTGATTGGAGTTTTGAGTTATGGTCAGATATCGGTGCACCATCCCAACTGCATCTCCTCGAAAACGGGATTGAAGAAACTTTCGTTGGAAGTTCTCTAAAGTACATGAAGCTGCCACGCATTCTTTTTGACACTTATCAGCGTAACGCCAACCGCGTTCCGCTCCTGAATAAAAGTCATACCCTTTCTCAGGCTAATTTCTAGGAAAAGACCACAGCGCATACCTGGTTGAAAGCCTTGAGTGCCATTTCGACATTTGCCTCTTTACGGGCGCGGTTTTTTTTCATTCTTTTCGCGGCTACTTTCCATTCATGGTCAAAATGATTGCTTTTCATTTTTTATTGGCTAAGTTTCATTTAGTAAGGTGTAATTGCATTTATGTCGCTGCCTCGTGAGCTCCTCGTTTGCACCGCCAATATCGCTTCGCTCATGGCGGGCAAGGCGTCGGGAAATAGATATTAACTCCTTGTTAGGGCACCTACTCCGGCCCACGCGCCGACCATTGCAGACCTTCGGTTGCAAACGGTCTCTCTGAGGCCTCACTCGTATAAATACCGAAAATGAAATTAATCCATCGAGAATGTAATTGATCTGACCAGAATGCAATGTATCCGCACTGAATGGAAAGTAGCCGGCGAAAGAATGAAAAGAAGTTTTTTCCCCTCTTTACTGACCAGAACACCAGCATGATGGCTACTCAAGACGAGATCAAGGCTGAAGGAGTGACCATATTTCACTTAGCAAGAGCAACTAGCTACCGCTATCTCCTATCCTGTAAGCGCGATAAATTGATGATTTGGCTAGAAGACCGCTCCAGCAAAAAACAATGGTATGTAGCATATGCATGTCGGTTCACCATAAATTCAATTATTAATGAATTGTGTTATGCAGGCAAACCACGTATGTGCCCAAGGGCGACTACGTGACGGCTGCGAATGCTTTCGTGGACGCCACCTCAGCAGACTACGCGTCGGTAAGATGAAAAAATCTTGGCTGATAGGATTAGTTGGTAACGTTCTGTGATATATTTTTTTCAGTTATTTCAGCAATCCCTTGACTGCTCCCTGGATGGAACGGGCGATGTTCAGCGCAAACTAACCTGCCTTCCAGACGACGCGCTTCGGTTGGAGTTTCGCAACACTATCCGTCTTCTCAATTCGGCGCGCAGCATCCGCTATGCTTTTGTTTCCAGCGATGTCGAGTTGGGGCAAATGATCTTTTCATTTTTCCTCCACACCAGGGGCGTGGCGTGGCGGGTTAGCTGCGGGGAGGCGAATTCGAAAGTGGGTGCCCTCGATGAGCGCCCACCGCCCTCCCGCGGCATTCTATCTTTACAAACTGCGACATTGGGAAACCCTGGCTTCCTCGCCAACTTATCTAGCCTAAACTAGTCCGTTGACTCTGCAACCTCCAATTTCCAGCGATGTCGAGTTGGGGCAAATGATCTTTTCATTTTTCCTCCACACCAGGGGCGTGGCGTGGCGGCTACCCCCAAGATAAAATTGGCCGATGCGACTCGCGCCTTGATCCGTGCTCTTCAAGCGTGTTCAGCACATGTGCCGTGACAGATCAGCCGAGCCCTTCGCAGACAAGACCGGATACTCTTCGAACGCGTTAGAAAGCCAGCGACCAAGCAATTTGATGACGAGTCGATCTGCTCCGGAGTTAAGCAACGCTGTCGCGCCCCCAATGCGGACCGAGTGTGTAGAGAATCGTTCTGGGTCGAGTCCAGCATGCCGCGCCGCTTGCTTGACTACCTTCGAGACATCATCTGACGTGATGCCTCCACGTAACATCTTTAGCGCAGGTTCATCTTCTCGCGTACCGAAGACTGCCGCTGCCTTGTGGACCCAGCGCGCTGCTCTAACAGGACAGATCAGCGTATCCTTCGACTTGTAATGATATCTCTTTTCTTCTCGTCCGAATTGGTTGTTCTTGGCTCCTGTCAAGGTGATTGCTACCATTTTGGCTCTCTTAGGAATCACGGGTTGCTCGTTGTCACCAAGAAATTGAATTGCAGAAAGCCGGAGGATATAGTTGTGGATTCGATTCCCGATGAAGAGATATTCCGAGCGTCGAAGCAGGAAGAAATATCCGAGGAGCAGCCCACCCCACAAAAGTTGGTCGCGCGGCCGAGTTAAATCCAAAAGGGAAAATATTGAACGAAGAAGACGCGCGGTCAGGGGCTGCTGCTTTACCACCGGGTTCGTGAAGCGGCGTATTCCACGCAGTAGGATAGCGTGACTGGCATTCACACCGGGATCGTAGCCTGCCGTATTACGGTGGAACCAGCGCACCGCGCACAATTTTGCACAAATTGTCGAGTAGGTGTTGCCGATGTGTCGGCGGTTCATGCCGTACTTCCATAGATACACAGCAAAGGCGCCGAGCTGTTCTGCGTTCCTGTCGACGTCGGCTGGTGTTAGCCACTGGCTAAAACGCATCATGGTGCACCAAGCGGACCACTGCTCCCAAGCGCGTGTATAATGCTTTCGGGAGGATTGAGCTAGAGCCCCCGCTCGCAGTAACGCTCCCAGAGATTCGAGAGATCGCGCGAGTCGTCTGGGACTTGAACCTGTGACCATCCAGAGCTTAAGTTAGAGAACGTGATAGCGAGAGACGGCGACAACCACACCCTGCTGCCTGCGTCTGCCATGATATTATCCACACCGGCAACGTGAGAGGCTGTCGAATAGAAACCGTGCTGGACTTCGCATAGAGCCATGATCCGAAGCAATAATTGAGCAAAAGTGTTGCGACTAGACTCGCGGTTATTCCACGCCACAGCGGAAGTGTTGTCGATAAAAAATCGCACATGCGTGTCCGATTCCTCGTTCGAGCTCTTCCACGAGGGGCCCCATACCAGAGAAGCAAAAACGGCGCTCAGTAGCTCCCGAACGTTGATGCAGAAGGTGCTGTCCCCTGTCTCGTTGCAGTGATGAATCAGCTCCTGCTCTTCCGGAGTAAACTTTACCTGCAAAAACTCCCTTCTTGCTGGGAACAGGGCACATAGCCCTTGATCACTCGCGTCCATCTGAATTTGGTAGTGCGGTTCGTGACGGCATACGAATCGGGCTAGTGGAATAGCATTCAACCTCCCAATTCCGATAATGACTTTGAACCACCGCAGATCATCCTTGGCTTCATCGGATACTGTAACATACCCGAAGCGTGGCGCACTGCGTGCTAAAGCTGCAACCCGCTGAAAGAATGGTGCTGCAGCTCGAATGCATGTTACCACGTGGCGAAGGCTGCCTAGAAGCTTCTGCAAGTCCGTTCGTGTGGTTTTGGTGCGGCCAACCATGGTATGAAGTCGCAGGAGTGCCTTTTCCACCTTTGCAAGCGGCATTGAGACAGTTTGTGCCGGCATATCCCAGTCGAGGCCTAGTGCTCGACCCGTCTGAAACCAGCTTGTGAACTTCTTCTCGTTGCAGGCATCCGGACCCAGTATTGTCACCATCGCGGACCGAAGTGCAAGTTCAGCTTCCGCCAGCCTGGACCCAATGTCGGGTTCAATAGCGACGTGGTCGTCACACCACGTCTTCGCATCAAATTTTACCTTCGCTGCTAGGGGTTGTAGTGGCCAAACTGGACCTGAACTGGCATACAGGTGCCCAATAGCTGCTCCCGCAATCCAGTACGAGGAGGGTGAGTTTTTCCAGCCAAATGGGCAGCAGAGATCCACAATTAGGATACCAAGCTCTGGTATCGTCCCGGCAAAGCGCCCAACATGGTCGGCCGACATCGGGATGTTACGAAAGGCTCCGTTAACGTCACCGGTCATCATTCGCTGTAGTGTAGGGAATGCGCCAGCTACATCCATAATTCGGTTACCCAAAGCCTCAGGACCGTCATAGGCAACTTCTACTTCGCGATCAGGCTCTGTGTTGTCGTTCACCGACTCACCAGGCGGAAATGAGAGATCGTGAATTATTCGGGCATCAACAGAGAGGTCCACATCTCCTTTTTGGACTGCTCCAAAGGGGCTGCAGGTGACGTCCTGCAGGAGCGGGAGCAAGTCAATGTCCAGAATGAGGTATCGGTTCGAGTCTTGACCTTTTCGAAGATGCTTGATGATGACGTTTAGTGCGCGCTTCGCGGACCCATGATTCGGAGGCGCGACGGGCTGTGGTTTGAACGACGACTTCCAAGAAGGAACCACACCATGCAATACGATGTGCTGCCAACGCGATCGGTAGCGATAAGTGTTCCAGGTTGCTGAGCTTCTGGGTTCCTCCAAAGCTTTATTCGGCCTCGAGTCCTTCGCAGATTCACCGCGAAGCAGCCGAACGAACTCTGGCAGCTGAATCCTAGTCCGACGAATAAATTCGCTGAACACGGATTGCTTATGTCGGTCCAGCAGATATTTGACGCGACTGTTATTCATGACTGATGTAGGCGTGCGCTCCGGTGGTCGAAGCCCGTGTTGCCGCAGCGATTCGTGTAGAACGGAATCACTGGCTTCCTGATGCAATTGCTCCAGACGTTGGCGAATCATTCTCGTCTTCTGAACGCGTGTTCTCTGCTCAAATAAGAATTTCCCGTAGGAGCTCGAAGTAATCTGTCCGTCCAGTGTCCGGAGGGCGGACGGGCTCAAAGGCGCGTGCCTGTCGAGCAGCTCAATTGCGGACGGGCTCGAAGGCATGAGCCTGTCGAGCGGCCCAAAAGTGGACGGGCTCGAGGGCATGAGCTCATCGAGCGGCCCGATAGTGGACGGGCTCGAGGGCATGTGCCCATCGAGCGGCCCGAGGGTGGACGGGCTCGAAGGCATGAGCCTGTCGAGCGGTCCGATTGCTAACAGCACTCCGTTCACTGATTTAGTAGATGACTCCATGGCGTCGTCGGTTGCTGGAATGGTTTGCAATAGTGAGCACGCTTGCGTCACGGGTTGTTCCATCCCTGCGTCCTCTTCTACCCCGTTGCTTAGTTGTCGTACGTGAATTACTGGGTCCTTCGCCGACGGAGAGATTGGACCATGAATCGCCTCCAGGCACCGTCACTGCATATCCGTTGCGAGACCCCCATAATTCTCGGCGATGAATCCTCGTACAGCGTCGGACAGGGTAGCTGGTTTGAAATGGCAGAGCGAGTTGATGATGCAATTGCCGTTCTTTCCCCGGCAGCCTTGCGCGGAAAGAAAACGCACACATATCTGCTTGTTACCCTGCTTTGGCAACGCTTTCCTGATCTCCTGCGGAATGAAGACGCGTTTGTCTGTGCCGGCACCACGGTTCGCTCGGTCGTTGCGACTTGAACCAGACTTTGTTGCTTTCAACGCAGAGACAATGTCCTGGCGAAGAATTAACTGATGTACCCGTACGAACGATTCGTGCGACGCGCTGAAGTGAGCTTTGATGGCGGAGACCTGCGCCCAGCTTTCATCCGCGATGAAAACTCGGAAAAGTTCGAGCCGGTCATCGATCCAGGCGGTGATCTCAGCCAGTGCCGCTGCTGAGGTTGGTATTTCACTGACGCGCAGCTCGGCCAGGAACGTCGACGCAGCTTCCAGCGCTTCGTTTACCGCCGGTTGATACAGTTGCCTAGTAACATTACTAAGAACGTCCACAGCACCTGCTAGTGTAGCGAAGTCAGTCACCTCCGACGGCACCGGCAAGGTGTTCTTCTTCGAAAAATTGCTCATGTCACTTCTTCTAACTCGCTCTCGCTTTTCTAACTCCATCACACGGGCAAAATGCAGGATCGACAGTCCACGTGTACCGAAATCCCAACCAAACAGACCGCGCAGGACAGCAGGGTGTGGAAAGAAACCGAATTTTCTCCAGTGAATCTGGACAAACTCCACAAATTGCTGCGCCGTGAAAGACGCGTACTTACCGTTCACCAGAGCTAAATGGACTGTCGTCTGCATACCTGTGGGCCGAAACTGAGTCTTACTGGAAGAATCTTCACCGCGTGATACCAATAGCTGAGCCGAGTTACTCGTGCCGCCTCCCGGTCGCTGGAGAGATATTAGCTGATCAATATCCGCTTCCAGCCGTAGTCCCGATGTACCAGGCCTGGTCGAAGCCTGTAATTGTTGGCCGTTCTGCAAGGTGGCTTCATTTTCGGTTCGGCGTCGACGCTTCGGTTCCGGCGGTCCTTCTTCGGCTGAAGCTGGTCGGCGAACCTCGATAACGTGGTCATCGTCTTCAGAGTCACTGAGCCCATCACTGAGAACGACTTCTGTACCTGATGGAGTCACTACTGGTCGGGCAGCTGCGGCCACCGCGGTGCTTGTTTCGGGTTCGACCTCATCGAAGATCGTGTCGCCGAACGACACACCGGCAGGGTGAGAGCGTCCACCTTCCTTATAAAAGACGTAGTCGAGTATGTGGTGGACTGTCACCTGAGACACCTCGAAGCTGGTAATGTCGAGTAGGGGTAGTCGCCGTGTTTCATCGCATAGCTTTCCACCAGCGTCGGCTAAAAGCGCCGTCGAGTCACGCAACGCCGCTCCGTCGATGCCATTGAACTTGTTGTAAATCTTCGCGTGTTGCTGCTTCATCTCAGGAGCCATGAGAAGGCTGGTGCTCTGGCCACCGCAAGGTTGTAGAGCATATATTTCTACAGCCACGTCCTGGGTTGAGTGTGGTGCATACACAATGGATGCATCTGTCCCCCCAAATTTTACGTCGAGCAGCCCGTGGCGGAGTTCAGTACTCCACTTATATTCCACCACCAGGCCGTAATCCCAGACTCGGGCACCACCGGGTCTAACCCAGGAGGTGCAAATGACGCCTCCGACGAATGTGCCGGCCCCATCCAGCGCCTCTTCGGGTGTTACCACCCTCGGTGAGATGTCCGCCTCTGCTAGGTCGACCGATTCCGCTTGTTCCTCTGCCCAGCGACCGCTTAGCACGAGTTTCACCTTCACCTTGCCGCCTCGCGTTCCGACGCCTTCGGTCTTGCCGTACGCGAAACCGACCACGCTGAAGACGCCCGGGCGTAGATAGAAATAGCTTGTAGCCATCTTGGTAATCCTAGTCCGAAAGGGCGGAGACCTTGAGGTTTTAGCTGCGGGGAGGCGAATTCGAAAGTGGGTGCCCTCGATGAGCGCCCACCGCCCTCCCGCGGCATTCTATCTTTACAAACTGCGACAAATTCGAAAGTGGGTGCCCTCGATGAGCGCCCACCGCCCTCCCGCGGCATTCTATCTTTACAAACTGCGACATTGGGAAACCCTGGCTTCCTCGCCAACTTATCTAGCCTAAACTAGTCCGTTGACTCTGCAACCTCCAAATCTGCAGCCAGTTGCCGTCGACCGCATTCAAATTCTTGAGGCAAAAATGCGAGACCATCAAGAAGCACTGGACCAATTTGGCGCTCATCTCGACACGAGGCCTCTTTGCCCAGTGCATTTGTATGCGGAGAGTGACGTCAAGCTGAATGAGTCGAAACTGCAGTGGAAGCCTCTCGATAACGGCAACTTTGTCGTGGCCAAAACGAAAAGAAATGCAATCATAGCTCGCGTCCCGGGTCTGTACGCGCTCGCAGTCGTTGTGAACCATGAGCTGCGGAGTCCAAAAGGCGGAGTAATTTCACTGTGTATTAACGGAGCTAGGATCCAGCGTGCGACTACCGGCGACCAAACAAGCGCCTCGCTGATGTGTATTGCACGCGTGGAGAAGGAATCGCATATCGCTGTCATCTGTACGAACATTGCGCCAGCGAAGGGCGTTGCCTCGCATCTTACGGCCGTACGGATCATGGAGTGAGCTGACTTGAATCGTGTTGGCCGAATCTATATTTTAATTCAGAAGAGATTTTCGAATTTACTGTAAGTCCCATTACCCCCGCGCCGCAAAATCTGCGAAAGTTACTATCTTGAATTTGTTCAACTGCCAAACCAGCCAACTGGGACGTGCGTGCGGGAATTCCTGCTCGCATAGCCACAATCCAATTTTCTCCCGACAGACCAACGCTCACTTGTGCAAGATATGGCCCAATCGATTGACTCCATGGAGGAAGGGGTGACGCGGTTCTCGTCGCATTTCCCAACTAGCTACCGCTACGTCATTTCGTTTGAGGGTGAAAAGGTGAACATTTGGCTGGAGGACCGCTCCAGCAAGAAACAATGGTAAGTCGCTGAGGGGCTCTTGCCGTTCGTACTAACTTCTAAAGTTCATCTCTGTATAAGGCAAACGGGGAGAAAAGATTAAAAGCTAGTGTGAAAGGGATGACCACCGTGTATAAAACAAAAACGGATGACCTCCTCGTGCGGCGCAGTAAAAGGATGAACATAGCGTGTATACACTTATGAAGGACGTCAGGGACAGAATAGGTCAAGGATAAACAAACCCCGTATAGCCAGTCATGCGTATTGGTAATGTGTACACCCACTTGCTATATTATTGTATATTGAGGCCTCAGAGAGACCGTTTGCAACCGAAGCGAAGCGGAGGTCTGCAATGGTCGGCGCGTGGGCCGGAGTAGGTGCCTTAACTAGGAGCTGATATATTTTTACCGACGCCTTGCCCGCCATGAGCGAAGCGAAATTGGCGGTGCAAACGAGGAGCTCACCTAAGGTCTCGGCATACATACATGCAACTAATATACCCGTCCACCTACACATGTGATTTAAACACGTAAAAAACACTAAGGAAGTCATCCGTGTTGGTACGAAACACACGGAAGTCAGCCGTTTTGAGGCCCTCACAAGAACTTCAGCCTTTTCACACGAGATTTTAATCCGCAACCGCAAACGGGGATGCTGAAGAATGAAGAGTTTGTCACTGCTGGAAATGTGTTCGATGCTCGTGACTACGTCGCTGTAAGTCCGTGGTAGCCAGCATACGAGGTTTGAGTTTGGTTGTAACTTGGGTTTCTCTCTCCTCGTACTCTGGTGTTTTAGTGCTTCAAGCAGTGTCTGGATTGTCCTCTGGACAACAAGGAGGGCGTTCAGCGTACGCTGACCCCGCTCCCAGGCGGGAAGCTTAAGCTTGAGTTGGGCTTGCAGATTCGTCTCTTCGGGGCGGCACGCAGCATCAAGTTCGTTTTCGAGCTCCTACCGATTGTTGTCGATCGCGTCGACGTTCTCGAGTCAAAGCTGAAAGATCTGCAGGAGGAGCTGGACAAGTTGAGCCGCCGCGTTGATGCAGGGCGCCGTGACGATCGGAACATGGTGAGAGAAAAGTGGCCATCGAGAGGGAGCTTTTACTAAAAGCTTTAACGCTCGAGGCTTCAGCAACCGAGCTGACCGGCGGCGAGTCTTGGACACGTGGTGACAAGACTCGTCGTTCTCTTGTCGACTGTGAGCGTTTGCGAGAAGGTGGAGGCGGAGGAATTTGCGTAGGCTGCTCCGTTATTTTTTTTTTTTGCACGTACGAAATATTTGGTAATTTGGGAGCAGAATGGAAACTATGAACACTGCATGAAGACTCGTCGTTCCCCACGTGCGGCACAACGCCACCTTACTTACGGTGTATCGTTGCGTCTTGTATGTTCAGCACATCTTCTGTGTCATGACTTAGTTGGCAGCACGCAGAGTTACTTTTGTTCCCTCAAGTAACGTCTGAAAACCAAAATGTGAGCCCAGATACGCATCTAAACATGAAAGAGCACGCCGTCACCCTGGTTCTCCCGCATTGAGAGCCGCAGATTGCATCGCGTTTAAAGTGTTCACTCTTCCGGTATACGAACGAGTAGTTTGAGAACTCGTGAAGCACGTGCAGATTAACAGAGATGTGGTTGAAGGTCTTAATGAATACTTGGCTTCATAATATTATTACGATAGGTACCAGTTTGCGGTTGCCTGTGTCAGACTCATGTCCACATCGGCCGAAGCCTTCGAACGTGAATGCACTTGTTTAACGACAACCTTCTGTCAGTCTCACATGGATTCACCCACTCGTTTGGACCAATACCAACAATGGCGACCCAGGGCGATACTCGAAGCACCCAGCAGATTTGAGTCGAGTCAAACTCGAACAGGTGAGCCGAACCTGCTGGTCGTGCTCACCCGATCCCGTCCCCGACGTCCTTTTACCCGTCCGTCCGCTGCCGCTTTCGCTATGGTCAGGGGTCACCCAGATGGCGTCGCGGCCGGAGACTTTCGCCGATCGCCGACTCGCGGAGCTCCATTCCGACGAAAGTGTCAACGATCCGCGCGGTGCCACCAGTCGAGAGCCCCACGCCACCTGGCCACGCAGAACTGGTATCCGATACGCCGTGATCGGGTGCCAATTGTGTTCGACTCGCGCCAGTCGCCATGACCCTAGGGGAACCGCCTGCAGTCCACGCTCAGGTCGCCCCACTCGACCGACCGCGCGAGTCCAAGCCCAAGGCGTCTTTGTCATCGCTCACTTGTCAATTGGCCTCGGTCCCAGCACCCGCCTACTCCCCAGCAACAACCTCCAAGCCCTCCCCCCCCCCCCCCCCCCTCCGTCCAGCATGAAGCTTTTCTCGGTCCCCATTTCAGCTGCTGCCCTCGTCGCTCTGAGCTCGACGGTCGACGCCCAGCGACTTCTGCGCTCGGAGGCGTCGGCCCAGACGGACTCCACCGTCACGACGGACTTCACGACGCTCGGCTCCGGCGGCTCCAGCTTCACACCCGGCAACGTCGCGGCCGGCAGCAGCTTCGGGGCCCTGGACAAGGAAAACTCCTCGGACGGTCACCGACCGTCGGGCTCCATGCACGGAGGCGCCGGTCGCGGCTTCGGCTCGGGCAACGGCATGCACAACGTTGGATCGGGTGACCACTTCGCCCACGGCAGCGGCTCGTTCGGAGGACCCGGCGGATTCCGCGGCCACGGCGGCTCCTTCTCGCGCGGCAGCTTCGCCGGCTCGTTCGGCGGCCACGGCGGCTTCGGGGGCTCTGGATTCGGCGGTGGCCACGCTGGCGGCTCTTTCGGCGGCAACATGCCGCCCATCGGTTCGGGCGAGGCCCCAACGGGAGGCTCTGGTGAAACTCGCACTCCTGCTGCTGCTACCAACTCGGTGACTGCGTCCGGCTCGGCGTGAGCTTGAGAGCGCGCATGAAGTGACCAAGTGTTGGATGTGAAGTCGTGTTCCAAGCTCGAGAAGAAGAGCTCTCTTTGTATGATGTTTAGTTAGTTAGATCAGAGACTGAGTAATATACCATAGTCGTTCCTACCATTGTCTCTTTAGGCCTTCGCTGTGGCGTACGCTGCGTCTCCGTCTTTCAGTGGACAGGGCAGGAATCGACTGGTGATTTTCCTCCACTTGGGGATGCCGATCACTCGGTTGCCTGCTGCGATGTCCCTGGAGATCAAGTAGCAGCGCGGGTGTCCCTCGATGTGGAAACTCTTGCGGTAGTCGTCGGAGTAGTCGGTGGCAGGGCCGATGCACTCGACGTAGCGCTGGCACATGGCCATCTCCACCTGCGCGCGGGCCGCCCAGTCCTCGAACCCGAAGAGCTGCGCAGCCTCAAACAGCGCGATGTTGACGCGCTTGATGGCGTCGTCTTCGTCTGTGCCTTCAGTGATGGCGGGACACAGCGGCCTCTTGCCTTGCTGGTCTTCTGCTAGCAGCGAGGACGAAACAGCGCTGAGAGTGCTCGAACTCGAGCAATTCTGGTACAAATTGGCCAGCCCGCCGCTGATGTTGTACGTGTAGCTGTAGTTGCCAATGTCCTTGGCGTCCACGTAGGCTGCGTATGTGTACGGCAGGTCTTTGAAGAAGGGGTACAGGATGTTGCTCGGGTTCTGCCACACGTTGACGTACGTCTGGCCATCGAACGCGGCCAATTGCATGGTGACGTTGTCCGAGGCACTGAAGACGCCACCTCCTTCCTTCGCACTTGACGTCCAGAAGCGCGGGTCGCTGCCTTTGCTCTCTGCACTCAGAGTGGCCTGTTCGTCTCCGAGCTTGCACTTGAGATAAATGGTCTGCAACAAGTCGACGAGTGCGTGGTGCGAGTAGAATATTGGGTCCAGAGGAGCCTGCAAGTACGCCATCATCCCGCTCAACGCGTTGTGCACTGTGTCTGCAGCAATGAGCAGTCAGTATCATACACCAAGAGAGGTTGGCTGGCTATCACGACGTACTGTGGACTCCATTCTCAATCGCCGAGCTCACGTTGACCCACGCGCTGGAAGTGAAGAGCTGCTGCCCGACGGAGCTGAAGGACGCCTCGTCTGGATACGCAGGCATGTATTTGCTGCGTTGACGCAAGGTGCAGTACGCACAAGTCGACGTGTTGCCGCAGAACAAGCTGACCACGCCCTGGTTCACACACGTGGTCTTGGTCGTGTACGCGTACGACACGTTGTAGATCTTGATGCTCTTGCTCACCCCCGTGGTGCCGCCGGTGTCGGCGATGATCGGTGAGCAGTTCTCGATGGTGGAGCAGCTGCCGCTGGTTTGCTGGGCGGAACCCGAGAGATGGTCCCAGTACGGCACCGTGACGCACGCGTACGACGAGTTGAGGCTGCGTAGCATGTTCTCGTAGCCCAGCAGCAGCATCCGGTGCCAGTAGACGAACGTTGGCACCTTGTGCGCCTCGACGCTGCTGAAGTAGGCCGTGTGGATCTGCACAAACTTTTGGTGGAAGCCTGCCTTCGTGGCGGCGCCCACCGCGTCGAGGTACAGCGTCTTCTCCGATGGTTCCAGAGCGTCCCAGGACTTGCGCACGCGAGGCTGCGTGCACGACGTCCCGACTTGCTGTCCGTGGATAGAGGGGATTGATAGCAACAGCAGCGTAGTCACCAGCGTCACGATGAAAGCTCTGATCATCGCCATCTCGGTGCTGGGATTCAAGAATGACCTCAAGCGTCTGAAAGACATGGAGATCTTTTTTTTGATAGGCAAATGCTGACCGCACGTTGAAGATCCTACGACCCTTCGCAAAGATCGCAGACAAGAATTTAGGAACGACGATATCGCGGCAAAAATTACAACAGACCATTTTAATGGTTAAAAGTTGCTATTTGAAGACTCTGTGCAGCGTGCTGTTACCGCACAGCGGATCTCGATCTGCGCGCGTTGTACCTGAGTCTCTTATGGTGATGTTGTAGACGAATCACAGGGAATTACGTGTATTTGGTCGATTTGAAGGGCGACAAGCTCCCAACGCTCACATTTCACTACTCCTCAAGCAGGTCGCAGCACACTTACGACGACGTCGTGCTCGCGTACTTCTCCACCGCTTTCTCGAACGCCGTCTGAGCCCTCTTCTTGTACGCCGCACAGGGCAGGAAGCGCGCCGTGATCTCCTTCCACTTGGGGATGCCGATGACGCGATCGCCAGAATCCAAGTACTGCATGATCGTGTAGCAGCGTGGATGGCCGTCGACGCCGAAGTTGGTTCTGAAGAGGTCGGTGTAGTCTTGAACCCCACCGAGGCAGTCTTCTTGATATTGACACACGGCCATCTCCGTCTGCTCTCTCGCTGCCGACTCGGTGTAGCCCACGATACGCGCAGACTCGAAGAGCGCGACGTTCCAGCGCCTCACCGTATCGTCATCCACCGTTCCGGGCTCAATGACCGGGAAAGGATGTTCTTGTCCACGGTTTTTATACTCGTCCGCCAACAACGTCGAGGTCGTGCTGATTGTGTTGGATGCCTTGCAGTACTGGTACATGGTGGCCAGTCCGCCACTGATCGCGTACGTGTAGCTGTAGTTGCCCAGGTCCTTGGCGTCCACGTAGTCCACGTACTTGTACGGGATGTCCTTGAAGAACGGATACAGGATGTTGTTGGGGTCTTTCCACACGTTGACGGTCGTCTTCCCGTCAAAGGCCACAGCTTGCATGGTGATGTTGTCTGCGGCCGTGAAGCTTCCCGTGGTCCTCCTAGCGCACGCGCTGAACCAGCGGGGGTCGCTGCCCTTGGCATCAGCAGACAACGTGACGTTCTCGGCGCCAATCTGGCACTTGAGGTAAATGGTCTGCAGCAAGTCGATGAGTCCGTGGTGCATGTAGAAAACCGGGTCGGCCGGAGACTGGAAATACGCCATCACTCCACCCAGGACGCTGTGAATCGTGTCTAAGCAGCAAAAAACACAACACAGCAAGGTGAGGGGCAGGAAATCAGACTACAGTTGATGGTGTGTGAACTCACTGTGCACCCCCGTCTCGACGCGACTGCGAAAGTCGCTGTACACGTCGTTGGAGAAAACCTGCTGGTACAACGACGCGAAGGAGGCGTCGGACGGGTACGCAGGGGCGTTGCTGTTGCGCAGCACACAACTGGCACACGGGGTGTTGTTGCCGCAGAAGTGCGACAGCGGATCTTGACTAACGCAGGAGGTTGAAGAGGACCGAGGGATGGTGAAGTTGTAGATCAGCAGGCTCTTCCTCGCGCTGGTTGTCGTGGCGACCGACATGCCGCCAGTGTCGGGGATCACAGAGGTGCAATCCGCCATGGTCGAGCACTTGCCCGCAGTGCGGCGGGCTCGACCGGAGAGGTGGTCCCAGTACGGCAGCGTGAGGCAGCGGTACTTGGGGCTCAGACTGCGCAGCATGTTCTCGTAGCCGAGCAGCATCATCCGGTGCCAGTAAATGAACATGCAGTTCTGGTGCGCCTCCTTCTCGGACAGGTAGTCGACGTGGACCTGGATGAACTTGAGGTGGAAGCCGCGGTCCATGGCCACGCCCACCGCCTCCTTGTACAAGGCCTTCTCGCTCGCGTTGTACGAGTCCCAGGACCGACGCACGCGGGCGTCCGAGCAGTTGGTGCCCACTTGTTGGCCGTCGGTACTCGACATCGCGACACACAGCAACGCAACCAGCAGCCACCACATCACCGACTTCGCCATTGTTGCCACCGTGAGATTGCCACTTGTTGACAAGCAAGAAGATCGCCGAATGACAAGCATCGAAGCATCGGGTACAGGTAGGCAACGAGCGGTGGAGAGTCGCCGCACCGAAAAGATCTTTGCACGAAGAGACGCGACGGTACCGTATATGAGATCTCCTACTTCAGAGAGATCTCCTAATACAGAGTATAAAAACCGTGCGTTGTGAACAGAATATGGCCAAATTCGGCAAGAAAGGTGCCAAATTTCGCACAAAAAGAGCAGAAGTGGACAAAGACGAAATACAACAATGCAACTTCAATATTCTGGGGTCTGAAGTAGGAGATCTCATATACGGTATGAGACACATGAATTGTAAATTACGGCGAGGAATACATTACGGCGAGCAATAACGACGATGATATATTTTGCATCAGTCTCTGGTCTAAGTTAGAGGACCGTCTTACATGTACTAAGACATCGTGCACACACGCACATAACGAGCTCTTCTTCTCGAGCTTGGAACGCGACTTCACATCCAACGCTTGATGCGATCTCAAGCTCACGCCGAGCCGGACGCAGTCACCGAGATGGTAGCAGCAGCAGGAGCAGTGTGAGTTTCACCCGAGCCTTCCGTCGGGGCCTCGCCCGAACCGATGGACGGCATGTTGCTGCCGAAAGAGCCGCCAGCGTGGCCACCGTGGCCTCCGTGGCCGCGGAATCCGCCGGGTCCTCCGAACGAGCCGCTGCCGTGGACGAAGCCGTCGCCTGATCCGACGTTGTGCATGCCGTTGCCCGAGCCGAAGCCGCGACCGGCGCCGCCGTGCATGGAGCCCGACGGTCGGTGGCCGTCCGAGGAGTTTTCCTTGTCCAGGGCCCCGAAGCTGCTGCCGGCCGCGACGTTGCCGGGTGTGAAGCTGGAGCCGCCGGAGCCGAGCGTCGTGAAGTCCGTCGTGACGGTGGAGTCCGTCTGGGCAGACGCCTCCGAGCGCAGAAGTCGCTGGGCGTCGACTGTCGAGCTCAGAGCGACGAGGGCGGCAGCTGAAGCGAGGACCGAGAAAAACTTCGTGCTGGACGGAGAGTGGTGAGAGTGGGGGGAGGGGGAGGTTGTCGCTGGGGAGTGGGCGGGTGCTGAGACCGAGGCCAATTGACAAGTGACCGATGACAAAGACGCCTTGGACTTGGACTCACTCGCATCGGTCGAGGGGAGCGACCTGAGCGTGGACTGCAGGCGGTTCCCCTAGGGTCATGGCGACTGGCGCGAGTCGAACACAATTGGCACCCGATCACGGCGTATCGGATACCAGTTCTGCGTGGCCAGGTGGCGTGGGGCTCTCGACTGGTGGCACCGCGCGGATCGTTGACGCTTTCGTTCGCATGGAGCTCCGCGAGTCGGCGATCGGCGAAAGTCTCCGACCGCGACGCCATCTGGATGACCCCCGACCATAGCGAAAGCGGCAGTGGACGGACGGGTAAAAGGCAGTCGGGGACGGGATCGGGTGAGCACGACCAGCAGGTTCGGCTCACCAGTTCGAGTTTGACTCGACTCAAACCTGCTGGGTGCTTCGAGTATCGCCCTGAATGGCCATTGTTAGAATTGGTCCAGACGAGTGGGTGAATCCATGTGAGACTGACAGAAGGTTGTCGTTAAACAAGTACATTCACGTTCGAAGGCTTCGGCCGATGTGGACATGAGTCTGACACAGCAACCGCAAACTGGTACCTATCGTAATACCGGTATGAAGCCAAGTATTCATTAAGACCTTCAACCACATCTCTGTTAATCTGCACGTGCTTCACGAGTTCTCAAACTACTCGTTCGTATACCGGAAGAGTGCACACTTTAAACGCGATGCAATCTGCGGCTCTCAATGCGGGAGAACCAGGGTGACGGCGTACTCTTTCATGTTTAGATGCGTATCTGGGCTCACATTTTGCTTTTCAGACGTTACTTGAGGGAACAAAAGTAACTCTGCGTGCTGCCAACTAAGTCATGACACAGAAGATGTGCTGAACATACAAGACGCAACGATACACCGTAAGTAAGGTGGCGTTGTGCCGCACGTGGGGAACGGTGAGTCTTCATGCAGTGTTCATAGTTTCCATTCTGCTCCCAAATTACCAAATACTTCGTACGTGCCGAAAAATAACGGAGCAGCCTACGCAAATTCCTCCGCCACCACCTTCTCGCAAACGATTACAGTCGACAAGAGAACGACGAGTCACCTCACTACGTGTCCAAGGTTCGCCGCCGGTCAGCTCGGTTGCTGAAGCCTTGATTTTGATTTTGAAGTGAGGTACATTAATGTCAATTACCCTAGGCTAACGCCACCTAATGCCCATTCTCCGTTGATGCCACTAGTGCTATCAAGGAGTTGTTTGTCGTCCTCTTGCAATCAGCAGGGGGCGGCCCCCCTAAGGGTTACACTTTATCCTCTACGACCTCCGAATTGGCCGATTTAATTTGGTCCAAGTGCCACCGCTTCACGTCCTCGTCAACGAACTTGGTGATCCCCTCCCACCGGGCCCCAGCCGTAGGTAACTCACTCGCGTTCCACTCCATTCCTTTCTCGGTCGACTGCGCCATGTGCGCCACCTCCCGTGCCGTCCTGTTGTACTCTCGCAGCGTTGGCGTCCAGCTTCTCACCGCAACGGCGTCCGCGACCCGTCTCGTCTTCCAGTAGTCGCCTTTTAGACGTTTTGCGTGGGGCGGCTGTCTGTTGTGAAGTTGGCTTATAGCATCAGCATTATCACCCATTACATGCACCGGTCCCCACTTGTTGGCCAGGCACCTCCGGAGCCCCCGCAGTATTCCGAGGTGAATAGCCTGAATGAGTGTCACGGTCTCTCTCTTGTACGTCGCGCTGCTCATGTATTGAACTGCGAACGTGCCCGTGATCGGATGAATCTTCACCACTAGCGATGCGTTGCTGCATCGTTGTGGCACATCGCCACTGTGGCCCGCCACTGCTAAGAGGTAGCAATGCCCAGATCGTGGTGTTCGGCCAGGTAGGCCGGTCCGGTCCGCTCCCAACATCGTGCAGACTGCAGAACTGAGACTGGTTCCTGTGCGCGGTGGGAATGTGGAGGCATAGTCCCCCGTGACATCTCGATGCCCATTATGCAGACGGTGTTGTAGTCCCGCAACGTGGTATTCTGGGGAGACGTCATTATGGACGTCAAAATATGCTACCCTCCACCTCCAAACCGCTAGGAGGTACAGGGCAGCCCCCAGACTCCAGCAGTCTCCGATCATTCTGTCCACCTGGGCCCCTATCAGCTGTACTTGATCGTCGGGTAGGGATGCTAGTATGATGCCCGTGGCCTGGGTAACTCCCTCGGGTATTGTAGGTAACGTGAGAGCGAATATAGCTTCCTCGTAGTGTGCCAGCCTCAGCCCCGCCGACCTCCAGCGAGCCACGAGGACTTCACGTAGCTTCTGTGCAGCGGGGCATTCCCAGAACAGGTGATAAAGGTCTACTCTACCCGCCCGTGCACAGCTTGCATGCGGGCAACCCAGCGTCTCGGTCACCGAATTGTAGACCGAGATAGCATGGTGTTTGACCTTCATCAGCAGCTGCTCACCCCATGGGTTTAGTCCAACGATTCGCTTGATCCGTTTCCATGTTAAAGAGTGCAGGCCTGCGGCCGCTGGTTTGCTCAGCGTCGTCCATCGTCTCTGGTTTACGGTACATAGGGCCTGAGCTTTGACCCTCTGCTTGTGTCCTAGCAAGTCCTTGTATGTCTTCCTGGTGGTCGTCCACCGTCGGTTCCCCTCCCATAGGCACACCATCCTGGATATGCGTGGGTGGGGGTGGACGCTGGTGATCGTGGCGGCGTCACCCACCTCAAGTTGCATGATGGTGGAGAGATCACGGTGTGACTGGACAATCGGGTGATCCACCTGTACCTGCTCATCCGCCACGTGACCGGTGAGACGGCAGTCCGGGGTGAGTAGTCTTGTTATCGTTTGATGTCCCTCGTCCTTTGCAGTGTAACGGACCGTGCCGTGGTGGTCACCCGGTTGGAGTAATTGAGGGAAATTCAGAAGCAGTAGTGTCATGAGGTAGCGCACGTGGCGTTTAACCGCTTTAGTCATCTTTGAGCTGAGCACCGTGATCACGAGCCTGCCCTGCCTCCGCCAGGTCCAATGTATGACATCTTTCAATTGCGTGCCCCGTTGACAAATGCTCCGGAGTCTTGTGTTCGGGTTGACAACTTTCCCGGTCTCTGAATACAACCGTAACTCAGATAGCACCAGGTATGGAAGCCATTCCAGGCAAAAGGCGCCGTGCTGGGCGGCTTCAGTCGCCATGTAGCGATCACTCAATGGGCCAGTCAGCGGGGTTGCATCGATGAGTAGGCGTCTACCTTGCCAGGTGAATCCAATTGGTCCACGAAAGTACATCATGCAGTGGAGCGCCGTCACCATCGCGGCCTTGAGTATATTCGCCTCCACTCCCCCGTACATATTGCAAATGTGTACCCCAGTAGCCCACAGTGAATCCATGACGCGTGGTCCTTGCTTTGAAGGCGGTGTATGCCGTGGAGAGACATAGAGCTGCCGCGCCGGTCCTGCCGACCGGTCCCCTGACATCACATCCCTCACGACTCTGGTGTCTGCGTCGGCTTCTATGGCCCAGCCGTTCACCGTTACTGCCGCGTGCGCGAGCAATTCCAGCTTTAAGTTGGGAATGGCCAGCCCGCCTTGGTTCCTTGGGAGAGCGGCGATGTGATTGTTCAACCACGCTCGACCTGCAACTGCGTCTTCCGCGAACCTCGCATGCCAGACAAAGTTGTTGATCATCCGAGGTTGCTGAAGCCTTGAGCGCTAAAGCTTTTAATAAAAGCCCCCTCTCGATGACCACTTTTCTCTCACCATGCTCCGATCGTCACGGCGCGCTGCATCAACGCGGCGGCTCAACTTGTCCAGCTCCTCCTTCATATCTTTCAGCTTTGACTCGAGAACGTCAACGCGATCGACAACAATCGGTAGGAGCTCGAAAACGAACTTGATGCTGCGTGCCGCCCCGAAGAGACAAATCTTCAAGCCGAACTCAAGCTTAAGTTTCCCGCCTGGGAGCGGGGTCAGCGTACGCTGAACGCCCTCCTTGTTGTCCAGAGGACAATCCAGACACTGCTTGAAGCACTAAAACACCAGAGTACAAGAGAGAGAGAACCCCAAGTTACAACCAAACTCAAACATCGTATGTTGCCTGCAACAAAACTTACTGCGACGTAGTCACGAGCTTCGAACACATTTCCAGCAGTGAGAAACTCTTCATTCTTCAGCATCCCCGTTTGCCTTATTCATGGATGGGCTTTAGAAGTTAGCATGAACGGCAAGAACCCCTCAGCGACTTACCATTGTTTCTTGCTGGAGCGGTCCTCTAGCCAAATGTTCACCTTCTCACCCTCGAGCGAGATGACGTAGCGGTAGCTAGTTGGGAAATGCGAAGAGAACCGCGTCACCCCTTCCACCATGGAGTCAATCGATTGGGCCAATAGCTGAAGAAGTCTTGCACAAGTGAGCTTTGATCTGTCGGGAGAGAATTGGATTGTTGCTGCGAGCTGGAATTCCTGCACGCACGTCCCAGTTGGCTGGTTTGGCAGTTGAGCAAATTCAAGATAGTAACTTTCGCAGATCTTGCGGCGTGCGGGAAATGGGACTTGTTGGAGATCTTGTTCTTCAGGAGAAAACGGTGCGACCACGAAACCGAGGACACGCTGATAGAAATCGCACAAGTAGTAGCCCCCCTTTTTACAGCAGCTAGATAATTTCATCTTGGTAAACGCTGCGGATTTCGTTCTCAAATGATTTTCGAGCGAAAACTTGGTGAGGAGTGGCAGGTGCTGCAAACTCGAAGATGTTTGACAGCGTGAACCGGTCGGGGAGGCCAAGCTGCGCACAGTTGGTACAGTCCGCCATGCCACTTGTCAGCAACGGTGTCGCGGTAAAATAACGCTGAGAAATGAATGACAATTTGCACAGTGGCTGACGCAGATAACGGGTCAGTTTGAGATGACACGTTCGGAAATTGTCAATGCAGTCGTTATACGGAGGCGGCAGGTGGACATTGAGATATTCAAGGCGCTGATTCAATTCCAGCATTTGCTGAAATGCCGCGACAATCGATTTAATACTCGGATCATACAACGTTTACCGTTTGCATCCTTTCCATCTGTGAGAGTATCCAATTTGACACGCATGCGGCGCAAGCACCTCGCCAATGGGCTGCTCTGGTCACTTAGAGCTTGTACTAATTCATCCAGATCGCGCCAATCGTACTCGAACTAATCGATTTCCCCGTCGTATTCACTGAAAGAATGCGAATCCGCCGCACAACGTCAGCTCTTGCAGTTCCGAAGAATATCCTTAAACCCACCCTCGTGGTAGTCGAGACCCAAACATGTCAGCGATGATCCTACCGCAGAGAGAAACATGGGCAGCCCCTCCCAGATAGCCCCCTCCTCCCCCGTGAAGCCTATCTGCAGCGCCTCGACTCCTCCACTTGACTTTTTAGCAACATTTCCACTAGCAGCTTGAAACTCCAAATTGTCACGCTGGACTTTGCAACGTCTTAGCTGAAGAAAGATGCGTCTTGCACAAGTAGGCATAAACCCGTCTGAAGAGAATCGAATTGTGGCAGTTGGCAGTCGGTGAGCGGAGAATCTCCGTTCGACTTGAAATCGCGTGTGCGTGAGAGAAATGAAACACGGTGCTCGGCTTTGAAAGGCCTCACGCCTGGCCATTTTAACAAAAAAAAACTCCCAACCACCGCCTCTAAATGCAACTTTCAATCGGTGTGAAGGTGATCACAGAGTTGATTTTTTTACACGCAAGTGATATGCTATCAACCTGCACAACGCACTAAAATTGCTTTCATTGGCATTTCAAGCGACAAGCACCGTGTCTGCTTTCGTGGCACATTTTCGACTTGATATTTGAGCTTTCTTCTCCTTTTGCTCGTGTCGAAATTCTTGACATCAAGGCCCCTGAATCAGAGAAAACATTGCGATGGATTTACGAACATGGATTTTTTCAGAATGAGTGGCTCGTTCTCGTCTCGAAACACCGAGGCAATTGAGTTTGTAGGTTTGTTGAACACCCACTTCCCAGTTGTGGGCGGGCTACCTAATTTACTTCAGAAGCAATCACTTCAATATCTGCATACCGGTAGTCGATAACAATTCGTCGCTCCGATGGAAGGATCCAAATTCTTGAACGCGTCGCCTCACAGCGCGTTACACATTTGGTGCCAACGGTCTATGCAAGGATGAAATTTATCCTCGCATAGAGCAGAAATGCAACACCACTCCTGCACGACTGTACTGCGTCCATTATACTCGACCCAATCCCAAAGATGCATGCTCTCCACAAACTGTGATGCTTTGCTTGTCTGCACGAACCGACCACGAACAGCAACACGACTCTGAGGCGGCCCCCACTAGAGCTCACAATTTAATTTACGTCTTCCACAAGACACCCGTTGACTCGATCAAGCATGCCCGCCTTTGTGTTGCCACTCGTGGCGCTTGCCGGCCTCGTGACAGCCACCGAAGACACGTGCGAAGGGCCAAACGCTCGTATCGAGCCCCCGCTCGGTGCCATCGTCGTTGATGCCACCGGTGACTATGACGGTAGCTACCTGACCGTGTCGGAAGGCGTGGAGAGCTTGGACGTTGCCACGACGGAAGTGCAGACCATCTTCGTGATGCCGGGCGTTTACAAGGAGCAGGTGCTTGTCCCGGTATTGGCGGGGGCTCTAGTGATGCAGGGCTCAACGTGCGACGCCATGTCGTACGAGGACAACGAGGTGACCATCACCCACGCCAAGGCTCAGAAGGACCTCCCGGCTAGCGTGACTAAAGGAAGGAACGACCTGACCAGCACGGTGCGGTTCAAGGCCAGCAACGTGACAGTGTACAACCTCAACATCGCCAACACCGCCGGCAACGTCGGCCAGGCGGTGGCTGCTACTGTTGACGGCACGGACTACGGATTCTACGGCTGCAACTTCACCGGCTGGCAGGACACGCTGTACGCCAACAAGGGTCGACAGCTCTACGCCCAGTCGTACATCGGTGGCGCTATCGATTTCATCTTTGGCTCCAAGGCTGCCGCGTGGTTCGAGAGCTGTGACATCGAGTCTGTCGGCAAAGGCTGCATCACCGCTAATGGCCGCTCCAGTGAGGAGAATCCGTCCTTCTTCGTCTTCAATGACGCGCAAGTGTTCGGCTCCGGTGCCAAGGGATCGGCCTTCCTCGGTCGTCCGTGGAGACCCTACGCTCGCGTGGTGTGGCAGAACAGCGAGCTCGACGACATTATCAACCCGGAAGGCTGGTCAGCCTGGGACGCCACCTCCAGCACGGACGACGTCTACTTCAGGGAGTTTAACAACACTGGCGCCGGTGCGGCGACGGACGAGCGCGTCGAGTTCAGCTTGGAGCTCAAGAAACCGGTCCCTATCACCGAGATCCTCGGCGAGAACTTCGAGTCCGAATGGTGGGTCGACACCGACTACTTGTAGAATTAGATAGATTGGTGAGGAGGCGGCTGGTGAGCTGCGTTTATTTCATCATTTTACTTTTAAAAAAGTCGATGTTTCCTGTTTTCAGTGCAGACCTTGATGCTCAGAGCTCACAATCGGTGCTTACCTCAGGTAAGTTACCTGGTATCGCTGCATCCGGTGGCGGGTATGTTTCTTTATCCGTCCAGCAGAGTTCCGTCCGCCCAGGTATACTTGTATGAGAGTGCCTAAAAATACAAGCTAGAGATCCGGTCCGGGAGAGCATCTATACCCAGGTGTAGGCGATTCAAATCCAGACCTTCATCCTGTATCTGGATCTACGGGTAAATAACGCATTTAATGAAAACGTTTTTAACGTGCCGCAATTGCTGGCCGTCGTTCATTCAGAAATCCCCCCTCCGCCGACCACGCGCTGCCAGAATGGGACGTCAGAAGCGGGCCGCTCGCGAAGAATCGGACGAATCGGCGTACTCCGAAGAGGAGCACGACGGCGAGGCTGAGAAGACTGATACGCCCTACCGGGAAGATGTGCTTGTGACGACGCCGAGCCTATTGAACAAGACGTTCGGCAGCTGCGAAGAGTTCGAGTCTCACTTCGCAGCTTTTTGCCAACGGACACACCAGGTACTTTGCAATATTAAATCTTGAGTCCCTGCAACGTTCTAATTTACATCTACCGCAGCACTTCTTCAAACGCACGTCTACTACGCGGCAGCAACGAAACACCAAAATTGAAGCGAGGTATGCCAAGGCAGGCAGCCAGACCCCCGCTTCAGAGCTGCTCGAGAACGCGGACTTCCCGCTCTATCTCGTCTCCTACCTTTGCACTCACGCCGGGGAGCCACGCGATCGAGGAAATGGGAAACGGCCCCGTCGCAATGTTCGCCCAGTCGGCTGCAAAGCAAAGGTAAGCATAGCTCGCGTTGATGGTGTTTATTTCGCGCGTGCTAACATTTCGCTATGCGCAGCTTCACGTTCTTCAGCGCCGTGACGGTGACAGGTACTTCCTGGTTGTATCAGTCCACCATACGGAGCACAACCACCGCGTCGGAAAGGCCGAGTATGAGCAGATACCTCGGCACAGAATGCGTCTGAACAGCAGCGAGTTGGCGGACGTCAACACGTTGCGGCGGGTCGGAGTTGCGCGAAAGAAGATTTTGAAGTACATCTGGGAAAACACGGACTCGGAACCGTGTATGGTGGACGTCCACAATCTCCTTGCCAAACTTAAGAAGGAGGAAGAGGCTGGCTCTACGGTTTCGGAGCGATTGTCAGAGACACTCAATCGTTTTTGTGAAGAGGAGAAGTATGGCGTCGCTCACGTGGACATTGACCGGGTTGACAACGAGGTAAGCAGAAAAGTGATGCAATTATTAAGTGGGTTTACTGACTTACACATGCAATGTTGTGCAGGCAATCGCCCGGTGCATCGTCCTGCAAACGACACACATGCGGTCGCTGTTTTCGAGCTTTCCCGAAACGATTCTTGTGACGGGACAAACGCGGAACGGTATCGCCTTTTTTCATTCATGGTCCACGATTCATTTGGCCACGGGCAGCACGTGCAGGTAAGCCCTCCTAGCCAAGACAGCGATGCTGTACTAGACGCACTCTGTCTTTAGTTCTTGTCTTCAGCAAGAACTTAGATTGTGGTGGTTTGTAGGAGATTGTAGTGGTTTGTCAATGAGATTGTACCAGTTTGTATAGATTTTGTTTTCTAACTTTTAGAATGTTTTACTGTTAGCATGCACTTCTTACTGACGAAAAGACCGGGACCCTACTTCATGCGATCCGTCAATTCAAGCGATGCAATCCAAGATGGACTGATATTCAGTGCGTCGTTGTCGATAAAGATTTTACTGAGATTGGCGTCTTCAAGGCTGAACTACCGCAAGCAAGGGTACTGCTTTGCCAATTTCATGCAGTCAAGTATATCCAGGAACGAATTTCAAAGGCAGAATATGGTCTCTCTGCCATCCAGAGAAATCGATTGAAGCCGGTGGTTAGCCTTATCGTGAAGGCTAAAACTGAAGCTGAGTACGAGGAGTGCTTTCGATTCATGCGCCAGGAGCTCGGGGTTCCTGACACCGACGTGGATGGGAGCGACTGTGGCGAAGATACTGTGCCTCTATTTTGGACGTACTTTGTGGAGAACTGGCACAAGTGCCGAGAGATGCGGTGCTCCTATCTACGGGACAATGTCGTCCATCTTGGAAACAATACGAACAACAGATTAGAATCTTCGTGGCAGAAAATCAAAACTATTGTTGATCAGAATGTGGAGATTGATGAGACTGTTACGAGCCTAATCTGGTGGGCTAAGGTTAAACAGAAGATGTTCACCACTGAGATGGCCCGGGTTGGACAAGTATTTGATCCTGTTCACCATACTACCGTGGAGTTGACACGGCTGGCGCAGATGGTAAGCCGCTACGCGTTCGATGTTGTGAAGGAGCAGTATGATATCGCTACGAATGCAGATACTTACTACGAAGTTCGTGACGAAGGGAACCAGTTGTATGTGGTAGCGAGTGCCTCGACCACGTGCAAAGTTGACACGTCAACGTGGACGTCGTATTGCATGCTTGGAGTTACGCAAAAGTTACCATGTCGACACCTACTATACTTGCGACGCCGCCTAAACATTTCCGCTCTTATTCCTTTTGGCTACATCGACGATCGATGGAGGTTCAACTCAGCTGCGATGCTGGATCGCTTCCTGGGTTGTGACTACGAAGTTAGTGGATACTCGGAGAGCAATTTTACTCAAGATCAGGCTCCGCTGGGGCCGACACAAAAGTACAAGGACTCCCTCGTACAAGCGAAGAGAATTGCTGAGTCGATTAGTCAATTTGGAGGACGTCAATACGAGCAAAGTCAACGAATTTTAGACGCAATTGCTTGCGCATTTTCTGAAGGAAGATTAGACGATCTCGATTTTGCTGTCGCACAACTTCGCAGCGGACAGAGTGGTAACTACGAGCTAGCAGAGGCGCCTTACCGTGACGCACAATCGGCTGACCCAGCCGAGTCTGGTTTAGAAACGCAGAACGCAGCTGTGACCATTCAAGAGGCAAATCCGACATGCCCTGAAGCGCCCGTCGCCGATGGAGGCACGAATAGCGACTCTCCGTTTTCCGAAGTGAACATTGATTCTGAGCCAGACGTCGTTATACTTGACGACCACTCCGATGAAGACGATGTTCCTGCTACGCTACAATATGTACAACCTAAACCAAAACCTGTTCACCTGTGGTCTGTACAGCGGGGCCTGAAAGCTGCGGGCAGGCCGAAAATTACAGCGAAGCAGCGCAAGTTTGCTCGCCGGAAAAAGATGGCAGAAATGAAGAAGATGTACATGGAGCGTCAGAGGGTGGAGCCCATAGCTGACGACAGCATTCACGCTTTAGCTGAGGCTGTCTACGGTGACTTGCTTACGTCTCGTGAATGGAGCTTATCGCTTTCCAAGTTTAAGATTGTTGAGGGACTCCCTACGGTGGCAGAACAACCAGGACTGTGCATTGCAGTTCCTGCCGCGAATCCTGCAAAATGGCGAGAAAACGCCCACATTTGTCGGGTGGTGCTTCCTCGCGAATGGGTAGCAAAGATTATGTCAATGCTGGATGAATGCAAAAGTGATTACTATGAGCACATGAAAGTAGTTTTGCGAGACGAAGAAATTCTTCTGAAATTTGAAGTCGGACGAGATACTTTGTACCCCAAGCTTACGGGCGACTACATACGGGCTATGGATATTTGGCACAAGTTGTGGGCTACATTCCGCTGGCTTGAGAGTACTATTGCGTGGGCTCGCACGATCAATCTGCATGCGACGAAACCTGGCTCAGTATTTGCTGACGCTGCTGATTACAACGTCGATGATGTATGCACGTGCCTCCAATATGCCAACCTGCAAGATGAAGAGGAGTTAGTACTGCTTCGATTTGCAATGAAAAGAGAACTTGAGGACGTATGTATCACAGCGGCACTTAATGTCATATGCAGCGAGGTCGACGCTCGTCCAGATTCGCTACCTACGCGTACGTTCACGCCCCAGTTAATGGCCATGGATGATAATGCAGCAAGGGTCGCTTGGTTGGAGAGCAATGCAACCGTCAAAGACGCTAAGAACCATATTGTAGGCGCCGTACTTCTTGGCGGAGATCACTGGTGCGCGTTGTGTATCAGTCTGGAGAGATGGACGTACACCGTCATGGACCCTCAAAACGACAAGAAGTCAATTGACCTGCTCGACGAATTATTCAAGAACGTCTTTAACCCACTTATCAACCAGGACAAGAGATGGAAGCGCGTCGTGAACAGAGATTATCAGCAAATGGACGGTGTAAGCTGCGGAATTTGGGTTCTGGCTTTCATTGAGAGCTACTTATACCAAAGCTACGAAGCTCCTGGCGACGTAGACTACCTTAGGTACAGATACTTGGTGAAGGTTCTGCTAGCGTAACTCCGTAATGCATGTTCATCTTAGTTTTCTTCGTTGTGAAACCACATGTAGTACTTTGGCATTGGCGTGTCGACGCAAATGCACCAAGTCCTCCAGAAGCAGTGTTGGGTACACAAAATAACGCCGATCTAACAGCAGCGGTGGCGCTGCTTCTGAAGGTCGAAGAACCAGTGTTGGGTACACAAAATAACGCCAATCTAACGGCAGCAGTGGCGCTGCTTCTGGAGGTCATCGCTAGAAACGCCAGGTATTGGCATCGTCTATGAATGTCATCTGCTTGAAGCTTGCACAGAGTAGTGATAGGCTTGTACAGATTGTACGCAAAATACAAGCTGGATTGGGTGGGATTGTGTCAGGTTGGACGGAATGGTGGTAGAAAGTCAGATTGTATTGGGATGGTGGTAGGCTGGATTGTGTCAATAGTCTCTGTCATACTTGTATGCTCGAAATCGGGTACAACGGCGCAGAAATCCGGCACCACTGAATGCCACCCCCATAGTAAAATAACGAGAAATCCCCATTACCATAGGGAGCTGCAGAAAAAAAAACACTTCAATCTGGCATAAATCACACGTAATTTCATATAGAGTACTTAAAAGCATATTACATACAAAGATGAAGTGTACTGATCGAATCTGATTGGCTGGAGAGGTCATGCACAGGCCTCTTTAATAGGGGGTGTCAGAATTAGCAAAAGTGCCCCAGAAATCGCATGTGATTTAGCCCCGAAATGGCATGTGATTTCTGGGGCAAATGACATGGCATTTGGAAGTTTCTTACAGGGCGTGTCAGATTTGCGCGGGAAATCGCCGATTGCTTCGCAGCCGCGCTGGCATGAAACTCCACATCGTCGAGGTGGTTGATCTCCTCGGGACCATCCGAGGCTGGATTGAGTGCTTCCCAGTTGATTCTACAGTGGAAGAGCTGTATGCGTTGCTGGCGCAAGCTCTTTCGCGGCGTTATACGATGGCAAGAGTGAACAAGTAAGGCAGTCATGAAGTCACGATATAGCTTTTTTTAAAATTAATTTGAATAATAATGAAGAGGTCCGATAGTTTTAACATGCACCACAAAGGGGAGTTGTTTGTGACCTCATCTGGGGTCCATCGCGTATTCAACAACAGGTGTGAGGAGGCTCCGATATGGCTTCAGCTTGCCGTAGCACTTGACTGTCTTGGAGCAAATGAGACTGCGCAAAACAAAAGAATGCTAGTTAACCATTTGTTGAAGTGCGAGTTAAGCACACCACCGCAACGACGAACATCTCCTCTATCGATTGAGGCCCTCCGATAATTTTTTCATTCAGCCGTTGTCGAGAAACTGCCCGTTGAAAAAGTTGCCTCAGATTCGCCGGGTCGCAGGATTTTTTTTTTATTGGCTCCCTAAACGTCAAATTTCGCTGCGGATCGATTGAGCCTATTGTTGTAGCCGGATTCGAACTCCTTCAGTGCCAAAATTACATTTGTATATTTTGTTTTTAGAGATTTTTGTAGAGATTTTGGCAACAAGAATTATTTTGATCTGCGGAGGGGCACCTGGTGTCAACTTCCACTCAGTTTCTTCGCGCGGATGCTTACTAGGTCGTGTTGGAGCCTTCTCCACCACGGTTTCATGGAGGTGAAGGCTCCGATTTGTAGTGCCGCAGATGTCAGTAGGCTTGGCTTCACCGTCGGTAGCTCGAAGCACCCTGTGCGTCTCGTTGGCAGCCTTTGCTGCCGCTGTGGCAGCAGTACCCTATTGTTATTCGTCCTAGCCGCTGCGACCCGGGCTTTTTGGACTCGGACAACCCAAGACCCACGTAGTCTTAGCCCACGTGAAGGTAGCAGGCAGGAGCGTGTACTCGGCGACGGAGTCCATGCGCTGTCTGCGCTTGCCTCGCTGTTGTACGGGTCGTCATCGCCAGCGCTTACCTCGAGCTCCTGCTGCGGCCCGCTGAAGGGCTGCCAGCACTTTCACCGTCGATACACCCCTACCAAATTTAGAGATTTGACAAAATCCCCCCTTTTGAGAAACTCACTTAAGTACGAAAAACAACGGTCCACTTCAAAGGCGATTACTCGAAAACTCTAAAATGTTAACTAGCATCAGTTTGTTTTGCGCAGTCTCAAATGAGAACGGGAAGAATATCAGATATTCTGCTCGGGCGGTCCTCCAACCTTCAACCTCTTGTCTGATGGCCTTGAAGTTCACTTCGACCTTGATCCAATCCACCCCCTTTGTAGTCTTGTAGTCGAGTGCAGACAGGTGCACGTCAAGCTTCCACCGGCTCCTCATAACTACACGTCGGACTAGCATTAGCATGCGAGAAGCTTTAAAGACGCACGTTCCTACAGGCAACAAGTGAGCAGTGAGCATTAGACGATGCACTTCTCTGTAACACAACGCTTTGATTCCGAGCTGGTTTCTTACCCGGAAGACCGAGCCTCGCCCACGTTCAGCATGGCAACCGACTCGCCCTCGTGGTTGACCTTGATCAGCACCACGGGGTCTCCGTCCGAGCCGGACGCGCGCGTAATGTGCAGCGCCTTGGAGTTCTTGTCCTCCTCCGACGCGTTCATGTTGGGCGAGTGCGTGAACGACAGCTCCAGGATGCGCCAGTCCAGCAGCTCGAGCACCAGCCCCAGGGGCTCAGCGAGAAGAACTGCGTGCAGAACGTCGTCAGGCATAACAGCTTCAACCTACAGACTCCATTGAAGCAGCGGCTCACTGTCTTAGTCTGGTAGTTGTAGCCCGAGTTGGTGGACTTGGCCCACGACAGCATGATGGCGCCCTGCTTCGCAGCGATAAAGGACCAGTGTTGCAATGGCTGTGGCGCCGTCCTTCTGGTGGTCTCTTCCAGACAGCAACTATGGCGGTCCAACAGCGAGGGCGCCCGCGAAGCTCCTGGGAATGTTGCCGTTCCCGCGCTGTGATGTACCTGTATTTTGGGGGCAAATAGCATGTGCTATTTCGAAATACGTGTCATTTGCCCCAGAAATCACATGCCATTTCGGGGCTAAATCACATGCGATTTCTGGGGCACTTTTGCTAATTCTGACACCCCCTAATGGTGGGTTTTGGGGAAAACACCACGATTAGCTTAATGGTGGGCTGAAACGGTAACTTAATTGTGGTATGTTGTGGGACTATACAAACAATAAGATAACTGTCTGACAATGATTAAATCATGTGGACTTGCCAAGTCTTCTTCTGTCTCTAGTGAAGCTATTCGTACGAATTGCTTCGGGTGCAGAATCCCCTCGAGTGAAAAATCTGTCAGCGAGTGTCGATACTGATCTCGTTCCCAACCGATGACCAAAAATCCGATTCCACGGTGGCAGTGTTGGGATGATCGTATTATTGGGCGAAGCCCCATTACGGTGAGATTGCTGGTGACTTGCTTTTGACGTTTTTGGCGCCCCTCACTTTAACTTCTTTTCTGTCCGTACCATACTTTTCTTTTCCTTCTGTCCCTTTCCTAGTGGTCTGCAAATCTGACACGGGTTAGGTCGCGTCGTTAAAGGGGGGTTCTGGGACCATGCGATTTGCCGTGGTGTCCCTCATGGGTATGACTTTAAGAACATTTACGATTATGATATTAAGGGTGAAAACAGCTAGAAGTACGGTGCTCTTATCTGACGATGTCCTTAAACACCCCCCAATCTGGGATGGGAAGTATATTTAGGGCTAGCTAGGATTGAAGCTGCTGGATTCGCTGATGTAAGACTGCTGGCATTGGAGCGACTTATATAAACCCGCGTATTACAGCACTACTAATATATATTACAGAACAACCGGAGAATATATTGCGACTGCGCCTCCTTAATATATATTGCCGTTCACCGTTCACAGCTTTCTCGCGTTCGTCGCTCAGGGCCGCACGCATTCCGGTCTTCATCTCTGCCGCTCGTTGCGCTTCCGCCGTCAGAGCATTGCGGACTACTTAAGCGTGCTCCTTGAGCTGCTTTAGTTCCTCGTCCTTGTTCTCCACTAGCCGTTGCTCTTTCTCCTGGTATTATGCGCAATGCTTTATCGACCTACAGGCGCGACATTACACGACGACACTTTGCATGTAGGCACGGTTGTTTCCGGCACCACTTAAATTAACTGAGTGAACAACACGGAAACCCATTTGCGAAACACTCACCATGAACTCTACATGTATTATATTATATTTTTTTTCCGAAGCAGGGGGGCGAGTCCTAACTTTATGAAGTACAGTTCGAACAGCCCCTCTCCAACAATAATTTGGTGGATCTCTAGTTAATAGTCAATGCGCCACACAACTGCTGTAAAGCTGTGATAAGGCATCTATTGCACCGCGCACGTGCATCAGCAACCTTAACGGCATACGAGCCTCTGACGACGTAGTCGTTTAGTGGTAACTGA
This sequence comes from Phytophthora x cambivora, assembly GCA_033557925.1. Lineage (NCBI taxonomy): Eukaryota > Oomycota > Peronosporomycetes > Peronosporales > Peronosporaceae > Phytophthora > Phytophthora x cambivora. The sequence goes on along the minus strand of JAUCEB010000015.1, from coordinate 1,143,994 downwards.
AAAATATCTCCAGGAAGTGACCTAACACGGAGACCTAGGCCGATAAATTGTTGTTCAGATCGTGAAGTTGTGCTATTTGTTGCCCAAGACGAGTAGCGAGGCTTTAAATTCCGCTGACACGTATTGTGAAAACCGACAATTATGTCCTATTTTTTTGCAAATCGATCGCTTTAAGCGCTTATTAAGCGGATGAACCCTTGTTTTGATATATATAAACAGGATGCCACTCCGATTTGGCGTCCCCCATCCCTGTTCATATATCGCGGATTGGCGTCGATATATACGCAAATCGCTCCGAATGCCCAGTATCAGGTGGGCATTCTGAGGGCAGCTTGTATATATAAACGGCGTCCCAAATCAACGTGGGCTGCGAACTCGAAGCTGTAGCATATATAAACCCTAATGAGCACATATAATACTTGTATCCTTGTATATTATGCGCGGAGCTACTTTTGCACGAGTAGTAGCTGCTTGTACTCGTACTTCTGGCTGCTGCACCTCTGCGGCTATTTAATAAGCCCAGGGAGCAGAGCATTTGGCCGAGATTTGCATATGGACGCTCTATCGCCAATCCTACGATTTAGTATTTTCTGCACCCCTGTTTATATGTTTTCTATCCCTCCTAATCAGCTTAACTGGACTGGACATCTTTGTCGGTTTTCACAATAATTGACAACATCTTGCTGCAGTATTGAGTGACAGCAATACAAGTTTAGTAGCGAATGCTAACATTTTTTTGGTGGGTTGACCGGGGATATTAATTGTGGTATATTGTGGGAAATCGGCTCAAACCCCACAATTAAAGAGGCCTGGTCATGCACGACTTTGTCCGGATATTTGTGTCGGCCGGATTTCTGCGTCGTTGTTGGTGAGTCTTACGGATATTCGCAGTTCGAAGAACTGTGTTAGGCGGGCCCAGGAAAGTTTGGCCCTTGATCGGGATAATTATCACGACCGGCCACAAATACTTCAAACATTATCGCCACCGGCCCAACTTGAACCAGGTGGCAAATAAATAAATGTGATTGGTCTGTTATTTGAAGGTACATCATTATAAAAGTCGAGGACGACCGGTTGGAGGACGGGCTGCACCTTGATGCACATTGTTAGCCACACTTTTCTTCGAGCATGAAAACAGCCAAGGTAAATCTACGCGAGCGGTTTGGAAGAGAGACAATAAAAAAACACGACGTGTTTGCCTCGGCTCCAGCCGCTACTGAGTTTCTCCGCGCATTCGCCTTCAACGAGAACAAGTCCATCGTGCAGATAGGGCATTCAGGTCACAAGAATGTTTGGGGATGCAAGTCCGAGGCGTTCTGTGCTTGGGGGGTTTCTTTGAGTAAGAAGAGGCCGACGAAACGCGCTAACACGAAGCTCGCATTCTGTCCTGAGGGTGCCTGGTTCGTCAGCTCCGCAGAACTGGTGCATTCGCCGAGCTGTGACTCTGTTGGTGAGGCGTCCTCTGAGATCCTGGCGTCACTACCCGGGTTTAGAAGCGCCATTGTAAAAGGTCTAAACAGCGCACGAGCTCGTGTAGCCTCGGCGTTGAAGGTGGTGAACAACGTGAACGTGGACGACCGGCCTGCTTTACTATACAGAGCAATAGCCAAAGCAAAAAAAATGATGACAGGTGATGATGGTAGCTACGCTAAACTCCCAGCTTTCCTGCGGTCGTTCGAGCGGCTCAATCCTGGCTCCCGGGTATGCTGTCAGCTGGATAGTAAAGGGCGTTTCTTCAGGTTGTTCCTGAGTTTTGGTGCGCTAGTTGTAGCTCAAGACAACTGGGTACCTGTGCTCGAATGTGACGGTACACACATGAAGAATGAACAGTATAATGGTGTATGCTTGTTGGTCATTGGCAAGGACGGTAACTGGGCCAACATTCCTGTTGCGATAGCATTTGTTCACAAAGAGACCGCTGAGAACTTCGAATGGTTCTTAGTAAATTGCATTGCTGCGGGGATCAAGCTACATGACAGAGCCACATTCACGGATAGAGGAAAGCAACGTGACGCTCAAGTACGTTTGGACGAGATTGGCATCCCTCTCAACCTTAAATTTTGCGCTTGGCACATCTACTTCAACGTTTGCAGCCACTTTCACGCAGTTGAGCCAAACATCGACAACATCAAGGGGCTGGTTTTTCGCCTTCAAGCAACAGCAACGTTGGACGAATACAATAAAGCCCTGGTTGTGATTGACAAGCAGTTTCCCGGGGTGCGCATCCGGAGAGTCAATGGTCAGAAGCAGACTCAGTCTGTGGCTGAGTACTTGCGCGCACTGCACCCCGGAAGTTGGACGAAGTTCGGCAATTGCGCGCTTGAGCCCGAAGAAATATCCGCCGTTGAAACCCAATGGAAACAAGCACGCTCCTATGGCGCACCTTGCGCTCTCTTCGCTGGTAGGACGACGAGCGCAGTGGAGGGGCAAAACAATGCACTCCTCTTGGGCGGAGTCCGGGATTGTCAAGTGATGGAAGCTCTGGTGCTGTTCTGCAATCTGGCTGTTGAAACATTGAACGACAAGAAAAAGAATGCTAAGAAGTGGTTAGCCGCAAAACACACCGTCACACCCCGTGCAAAAGCTATGTTTGACAAGCAAGTCTGGGGTGCTGCAGCCTGCACCGTGCGGAAAAGCACTGATTCCATCTACCTAGTGGATGACCTGGTAAGAAGCATGGATTCGTTAGACCTAGATGAGGGGGAATTTAATGCTCGAAGTGCAGAAGAAGAGGAGCCACAATGGCGTACCTTCACCGTCGACCTGACCAGTGGAACTTGCACGCGTTGCGCTGACCGACAGCAACTTCAACTTCCTTGTCGTCACATTGTAGCAGCCGTGTTCTGTCAAAACGGCAAGCGTACATCAACTTCAGGTGCTTTCAGGTTCTACCACCACGCGTACACGGTTGCTGCATACGCCCAAGCCTTTCAGAGCGCTGTCATCAGTTTTCCATTCCTGCCTGCACTTCTTCCAGACTGCAACATTCGACCACCACCGCGCTACAATCAAGCTGGTGGTTCTTCTACTCGCACCACCCGCGACGTAGCTGCACGTGAAAAACGCATCCTGAGTCGTGGTGAATCAAAAGTGTCTGCGTCGACACGAAAGCCCACGCCAAAGCCAATGCGACAGGATGATGAGCGAGCTGTAATCGCTGCAGAGATGCTCGAACACTTTGCCAGTGAGATCCGCGCGGAAGTGAAAAAGAAGCGGAAGAAAACCACGTGCAGTCGATGTGGTAAAACCGAGGGTCATAATGCTGCGAAATGTCCCAACCAGCCCGAGGGAAATGTCGACAGCGACGTCCAACCTGGAATTTACGTCGTTGGAAGCTGGCCTCTCGAGTTACTGCAACAGCGGAGCGCATTCGTAAACTCTGAAGTAGAAACCCCGGATATCGTGAGCGAGTACATCTTCTGAATTAGCCGGGTGAGAATCCATAGGCTTTGGAGTTCCCTACAAAAGCGTATGCATACGAAGCTAGATTAGATGAAGCTAATCACTTTCATTAATATATCCGGTACCTTGCATGCAAAACTAGTTTGTTGGGACTCCCCAATGCTTTCGTGCTTCCTTCTCTCCGGGTTTGGGGGCACTGGGCTTTATTACCACACCGCTCACCCCCCACATGCGGATCAAGCGAAGGAGCATTCAAACACTGGGTCGTCCCTTACTCCTGAGTACACAACAGCAGACTTTTCAAGTTGTCAGTGATCCTATGTCGCTGGATAGTAAGAAGTTAAGCAGATATTGAGCAGCAGTACATTCAACTTACTCTGGTCCATAGCTCTGCAGCGGTCTGCGATCGAGTGCCAGACTTTTCAATGTATCAGTAACCCCACGTACTACTACCAACAGCACCGTGAAGTATTGTTACCTCGCCATCCTTATCGATAAAGAACAACATAAGTTAGAGTCAACCTCGCTGCATCATCATTACATCTTTAAATTACCTGGGTGACTTCACGTTAGGCGCGACACAGCTCGCGCAAACTGACAGCATAAGCTCTTGCGGCTCCAGCCAGCCGAGATGCTCGCAACATCTTCGATCACTACAAGGATAACATTAGAGAAGTTAGAAAGGCCATTCATATCCATGGTGCAGTGCATCAACCAGCAGTAGGATCCACTTACTCTGGTACATCGCTCCGTTGAGCAGCGGTTTGCGAAAGAGTGCTGTATCCGTAGCACCACGCGTTTCTTCAAGATTCTGTGCTCAAACATCACCAACAGTGTGTAAGATAGCAATTCAGCCTTATTCCTTTGTGTGCGAGGACCTACCAAGCAACGGAGCCTGCGCTGACGACCGCAGCGCCAGCGACGAAGTGACGGAGCACCGCGCCGCGGCCAGCTCCAAGTGACAGCGTCGGTGATACCATTCTTCAGCTTGAGCTGCTTTGGTTTCTCTCCTTTGACTGAACGCGGTCACACAACGTTTCGCTCACCTTCTCTGTCCCATCCCATAAGATACTACAGTATCAGACTCTATCGTTACTAACTTCAAGTTGGGCCGGTGGCGATAATGTTTGAAGTATTTGTGGCCGATTATCCCCTTGATCGTGCAACATTCGGTGCACCGTATTTAAGTTCCACTTCCGGAACATACTGTAATATCTCAAGTTGCACCACCAGAACGTAATATCTGAAGGTGCACCAAACAATCAACTGTTACGATTACTTGGAATTCGCAGATCTTACCATGTATCTGTTCAGTCTACACATTGACGAGGGCAAGACACGCTAGTCATCATCACAAAGGTTGACCCCTGAGACCGATAACTATTGTGATTCACACTAGTGTCGGCCTCCAGCCTGCCCTCACTTGCGTCTGCACCCCCACCTTGAGCTAGTGTCCCTCGTGATCCGCTGCGACTTCACCAATACGAGGGCAGGTTCTCCAACCGACGAGGGCAGACGCTGTTGAACTTCTCTATCACTTCCTGCCCGAGAAGATGGCGATGCGCGGAGTCGTGCTGCGGCATCGGCGATCACTGCCGCTGGAATTTGGCGCTGTACAACCGGCTGTGCAGAGAAGGCTTCGGCGGGATCACGTACGACCTGCTCAATCACGGCGTGAGCGACCTCCACCGGCACAAGACGCGCGAGCACGTCAGCAACTTCAGCCACCTCGTGGAGGACACGAACGACTTCATCATATTTGCCAAACGGTCCATTAACACGGGACTTCGTTTCAAAGTGAGGTTGCATTACGGTCATTTAGTTTCACTAACGACTAAGAGAATGCCCGTGCCTCGGATGCTTCTTATCATCCGAAGGTGTGCTAGCTACCGTAAGGTGCTAGCATATGCGCCTCTATTTAAAGGCGCCAATGTTGGTGAAGGCTCGGCCAGGCGCCTCCATATCCGGTAAGTTGTCTAGCCAGTGTTCGATGCCCCCTGGGAGGGATTCGACCACGGTAGTCCATTGCGTCGGCAGCTTAGAAATCTCCGATGCTGTGACCTGGATGCTCTTTTTGGCGTCCATGGCCAAATTTGCCAGTGTATCAGCCATTTTGTTGAACTGGCGGAGATGATGTGTCCATGACGTGATCATTAACCGATCGGCGATTAGCCGACATTGCTCGTAACTTGTAGTGGGTTTCGACTCCGAACACACACGAGGGAAGCTGGCGCTTCCAGGTTACCTTCCTTGTATTGCTCTTCTAGTTCTCAAGTAGAATGTAAAGTGATCTAGTTCCTATATAGCTGCCTACGTCGAAGTCTCAACCTACCGTTGGAGATCCGACGTCCTCTGTGCCTATGCCAGCTCGGCCTCACGTTCTGTGCGGCCCAGTGCAGTGGGCAAGGCTTGGTCTCAGTACCGTAGCCCGCCACTACACCGCCCTTGGCCACTTTGTAGTGTTGCTTGAATGTTGCACGAATGTTGTACGAATGGTCCACAGTGCAGGTGTTGCCGTGATCATCACTCTGGACAACCACTCCACCACACTTCAACGTGCAAACCTTGTTGTCCGTTCTATGTGCTTGGAGAGACCCGTGTCAGCGGCACTCTCAGCATACCACCGTACCAAGACTGGGATGTCCTTCCACAAAGATTGCAGTGGTTCCCAAGAGTCTTCGATTGGCTCCAATCCCTTCCAGGACACTAGAATCTCGTAGCTTTTGATACTGGCATTCCACCTGTGCTCTTTGAGCTCGGCCACTGCCAGTACAATGCCTTGGGAGGCAATGTGCTCCCGGACTTCTTCGGTCACTTCGTAGTCTTTGTCAGCGTAGTACTTAAGCCGAGACGCATGTACATCTGTCTCTACACCAGTCACGAGATGCTGGACAACAAATGAGTGTTTGTCCGCTCTCTTGATCTGATACAGACCGACCCACGTGACGAGGAGCTTGTCCTGGTACTTTTGGTCGACTCGGGACCTCAAAACGAAGTCACCAACGCTGAAATTGGCCTTTCTTGCGCCCGATTGCATGGATTTGTTTCGACGTGTTTGCCTTTCTCGTTCAGCTGCAACGGCTCGGTGCATGTGCTGAACGCTTTCGCGCAATTGCTGCAGCTTTTCTGCGATAAGTTCGGGCTGCTTGGTAAGCTCAACAATCCTCTTCTGCTCTGCGTCAACGCAGAAGTCGAGGGGACTTGGCAGCGGCAACGCACAAAAGAGCTCCACTGGTGCTTTGTTGCCGAGTGACGGCAAAGGAGTATGATTTATGCTCGCTCGGAGCAGCGGAACAAACGATGTCCAATCCCTGATGTCCTTTTTATACTCCAGTCACAATACTTTGAGCACTTGGATGACGTCACGGTTGACGCGCTCAATGCTACCGTTAATCCAGGGACTATGCGCCACCGAAAATCTTTGCTCGCACTTAAGCCACTTGCAAATCACTGCCCACCTCGTTTTTGAAGTGGCTGCCTTGGTCGCTTGGCGGAATACCATATCTGCAATGCCAGTCCAGTATTGCTTCCGCAGCTACCATACTAGTAGGACTAGCACAGGGTACCAGGTCACAATAGTGTGTTGCCTCGTCTTTGAGCACGAGTAGATACTAGTCACTACCAAACGACTCGCCAACCGTGAGAAAATCCCAATGGAGCGCTCCGTTGCGCTCATAGCAACGAAATGTTTCACCCCAGGGTCGCGGCACCACTTTACCACCCTTCACATGCTGACAGAGCAAGCACGACGCCAAAAACTTATCTACTTTCGATCGTAGATGCTCCACAAAAAACTGCCGTTGAAGCAACTCCATCATGGCTGCTCGTCCCCTGTGGCCTTGTGCACCACAATGCGCTACTACCATGAGGCGTTGTAGCAGTGTGGCATCACCATCAGGGATCCATAATCTTCCTTTAATGTAGCAGCCCTTTCCTGAGTTTCCTTGCTGCAACATGTTGCTGGAAACGGTGTGTCGATGTTTTTCTTGCACCTGGCAAATCTCGTCCAGTGTCGGCCACAAAAAAATCGGGTCGTCAAAAGGCCTTATCGCCAGCCTGCCTGCGGTTTCTACCACAGCGGCGGTTGCCTGTAGCGTTTGCTGGCTATTGCGTCGAGTAGACAAGGTCCTATCTGCCTCCCCTCGTCGACGCTTGCCCCGGGTCGTCAGGATCCTATCTTCCTTCCCTCGCCGACGCTTCTTGTGACTAAGCGGAGTCCTATTTTCCTCTCCTCGCCCGCGCTTTCGTAGCACCATCGCTCGTAGAGCTACACCACTATCGTGATTACCAGCCCACCGAGACACCATGTCGGCCCAAACATTATTAGTACCTTCAATGTGCTCGATGTGGTATTGATACTCCATCAACTTCACTGCCCAGCGCAACAACTTGCCTCTGATGTGCTTCTTTACCTCCTTTCCAGGCGCAAAGACATAGATTAAATTGCGGTGATCACAAAATAACCGGAAGCCTTGGGGCCTGAGAAGCAGGTAACTGAGTTGGTCACACGCACAAATTATCGGATATGCTTCCTTCTCTATGACACTCCAGTTGCGCTTTGACCCCGTAAACGTGCCACTAACACACACCAGAAGTTCATGCTGTTGTTCAATGACAGGTTTTCTAGCCTACCACGATCGAACTTGGGTTACAATAATCCCGTAGCCCACGTCGGATGCATCTGTGATGAGGCACATGACTGCATCTGGCTCAGGGAACGCCAAACTAGCTGAATTTGTCAACTTGCTTTTGAGTTCATCAATTGCTGCCCTTTCAGTGTCCGCCAACTCGATTCCGATCCCCGGTGCCACTCGTTTTGTCCTCCGAGAAGCAGTTGCTAACACGTGATCCAACTTCTCTTGGAGTGGCTTTGCTGCTCTTGCAAAGTCCACCACACTCTCACGCATCCAATTGGCTGCGCAGAGAAACTGTTGTAATTCACCCGCATTGGTCGGATATGGCAGAGCTGTGAGAGCTTTGATGCGTTCTGGGTCGTGGCTAACACCTTGGCCAGTTATGATTTTGCCACACCATTTGACCCTCGGCTCGTACAAGCTTGACTTAGCGACACTCAGCTTAAAGCCATAGAAATCAAGTAGTTCAAACAGCATTTCCAGTTTAGCCAGGTAGTTCTCCACACCGGACGCGTACAACAACAAGTCATCTATCCACACGAGAAGGTGTTTGTACATAAACTCTTGCAGACATTTCTCTATTGTTGCTTGAAAAAACAAAGCAGCGTCGCTACTTCCTTGGGGTACACGCCGCGGCGTATAGATCTTGCGGTGAGTCATGTACGACAGCACTTCCTGGCAGGCTTCGTCCAAAGCTATCTGCCAGTACCCCTTGATGAAGTCGAACAGCCCGAAGAAATCACAGCCACGTACAAGCTCCAAGTCGACTTGCGGATTGGGCATAACCCCCACAATGCCATCGATCTGAATGTTGGCAGGTTTGTAATCGGCTATCTGCCTGAACTCATTAGTGCCGGGCTTTCGGACGGGTAATGCCGGGCAAGCCCATCGACTATTAGCATTTTCATAGATCCATCCAAGTTCCTCTAATTTTTTGTTGAAGTCGTCCATGAACCTCCTGACCTCAGGTGGGTACTTCCTTGCCTTACATTTGTAGGGCTTGGCGTCTTGTTTTAATCGTATTTTCATCGGTGGAACACGAGCTGGAGGGTCATAGCCGAGCGCAGACCTCCAAATGTCAAAGCGCATCGCAATGCGCTCGAGGTCACCTAGATAGTCAACCGGAAACCCGCGCTGCTTAGCTTTCTCCACCAAAGCTCGGACAAGCTTCTTCAACTCATCACTCATCACTCATCTCAGGTGTCGCGCTCACCTCAGGTTCATCTGGCTCCTCCGAATCTTCTTGCTGGCCTCGAGAAGCCAACATCTCCAGCTCTCGGTCGACATCAATGCCAAGCGAGACCAGCATCTCTTTGCCGAGGAAGAATTCTTCAAGGTCGCCCGGTACGATTAAGCACTTTACCGGGGAACCGATAGAAACCGACCCTGCTGCCGTTCGAAGCGTGATATGCACATTCACCGCTCGAGTCACCTCCAAATCACCACCAACCGTTGTACAAACAATCGGTTTCTCCAATTCCACGCTCTCAACATCCGGGCACATTGCCACCAATTTTCCATACACACGCTCACTCATGCTAGTCCACGTTGCACCGCTATCCGCACAGAGAGGAACACTCAGTACACCTTCTAGTAGAACAGTTCCACCTTCCGGTGACAAGCATTCGCGGATTCGGCGCAGCCTAGTGACGTTTGCGCTGTTGGTATCCGGTTTGCTGCCGGGAATGATATTCCGCTCGGCGCTTTTCTCTAATCGCTGTTTTGTCGGCTTCCGTCGCGGTGGGGCAGTTGAGGAATTCATGCTCCCCGCCACAATGAAAGCACTTTTTTGGCCGAGGAGGACGGGCGACGTTCCGCTGGTCGTCACCTCGCGGTGGAGCACCGGTACTCCGCTTGGTTCCACCTACAGCATCAGTAGTAATCGTTGTTGACTTCTTACCCTGCACCTTCATAGAACCTCTTGTGTTGAAAGGCTTGGCGGTTTTAATCATCTTCGCCTTCACTTGTTTCATCGCACGAGTTTCTTTCTCCAACTCCAGCGCAAGGTTGCTTATGATGGTGTACAGCTTCCGCACAAAGCCGTGCTATGCCCGGAACAGCTCTGGATTTTATGCAAGATTGATAGTTTTCAAATTTTAAACTTAAAAGTAACCAAGAGCACGTGAAGTGCACAAATCCATCGAGGTAAACGGCCTGAGTGGGGGCCGTTCGCCGAATACTTGAAGGAGGGTTCACGTTAGGTGTGCAATGTCCCACAATGTGATTGCAAGTGAGTTAGACATCTGCAGCTTCACCGTAGACGGCAGTGCCAGCCTTTCAATCTGCAGTTCCTCGTACTTCGCCCACGACCACGCATGGAAGGCCGCAATCATACTGGTGGTGGCACAAATTGATTCGCAGTAGTCGGAGTCTGGACACCCACGTAGGATTCTCCAAAGAACAACGTAGTAGTCGTTGCCGCTGTCGTGGGGCAATCTTCCGTGACAGGTTTCAGCTTATCACTCTTTTGTCCTGTTGGAGCACTGCGTGACTCGCCTAAGTCTGTCACTTTACAGGTACCGTAGTCGTCAGCAAGAAATTTCGACGGCTTTAGATCACGGTGGAGGAATGCAGACGTGAAACTGTGCATGCACAAAACTGGGCGCGTTGGCGTCAATCATGTAGATGAGATCGATCAAGTTGCTGTAAGCTGCTGGTATTGGGGGATTTACCTTGCTCAATCTCTTCTCCTTATCTTGGGATCTTGGAGTGGAGGGTGCCTTGAAACACCACAACGCTAGCGCCTTGGCCGCTTTTCCGCTGCAAAGCCAAATAGGCAAAGTCCGAGGTTGCCTAGCAAATTTTATCCATTTATGTTGCGCGAGTGTAACAGATTAATCAAATATAGCATATACAATGAAATCGAAGAGTGTATTCATTCTAACAAGATATAGATCTTAATCTTCTCCGGATGGGTCAACGTTCACCAAATAATATAATTTCCTAGTAGGATATCAAATTAACAAGGTTATGGGAACGTATTTGTGGTCTAATCCATATCGAATTTATAAGGGTATATGATGAACGTAGAATTCATACCTCTGGTAGGACTCTGGATATAAAATCCAGAGAACACTGCCCTTGGCCTCTCCACTGCGATATGCAAGCTCATTTTTCACCTTCTTCTTCAAATGTCCTGGGATGGAATTCACAAGCACCTTGCATTTGCGCTTTACTCCGTCATCGCCCGAGAAAGATCACTCACGCCATTGCGTTTGATAATCTCATTTGCCAGGTGAAAGAATGCAGTCACTCTGGCCTCGACGTCCGAGATGGTCAGGTCAAACTTCACTCATTTCGAAACAAATCGTCAATGTCAGGCAATTCGCGGTTCATGAAGCTTCCTGTTATCTCCTTAATCTGAGCCATGAGAAAATCGTCCGTCAGGTCCTTCATCTCCACATCCCACCGGGTCTCGCACATCGTCTCCAAAAGGTCCTCATCAAATGAGTCCCGCACCGACCGCAACACACCAGTCACGGCTTCGTTGCCGACCTTGCACCTTGCCTCGGTCACGGCCACGTACTCTTTGCGAAGCTTGAGCCACTCAAGCAACGCTTCACGCGAAATGTCTGCTATCATGGGCGCATTGACGATCGCAAAGATGGGTGGGGAGCACGCGGTATCGGCACTGCCGCCGGACTACCCGCGCTCTCTTCGTCATCAGGCTCGCCGTACCGACGAGTATCCTTGGGTTCTTGCGCTTCTTGACTTTGAGTCATAGCGCTGTTTCCGTGTTCAGTCACGAACCTTCGCAACTAAAGATATCTTTGTAGTGGGTTTCGACTCCGAACACACACGAGGGAAGCTGGCGCTTCCAGGTTACCTTCCTTGTATTGCTCTTCTAGTTCTCAAGTAGAATGTAAAGTGATCTAGTTCCTATATAGCTGCCTACGTCGAAGTCTCAACCTACCGTTGGAGATCCGACGTCCTCTGTGCCTATGCCAGCTCGGCCTCACGTTCTGTGCGGCCCAGTGCAGTGGGCAAGGCTTGGTCTCAGTACCGTAGCCCGCCACTACATAACTCCCTTGAAGGTGTCTGGCTTTCGGTAGCCGGCGGCGACGGAGCTGGTTGAGGATGAGTTGGCTGTCCCCAACAACTTTCAGTCCTTGAAACTGATGCCGTAGCGCGTATCTTAGGCCGATGAGAAGCCCCTGATATTCAGCCGCATTGTTTGTGGTGCGTGAAGCGTAGGACGCGCTTGCCATCCATAGTATTTGCGGGTGTGGCGCCCCATCGCCAATCCGTACAATAACAGCCCCGGCACCACCGGGCCCCGGATTTCCACGCGACCCACCATCGAAAAAGAGGAGCCGGTGTTCCGCCCGGCAGGATGGTCTCGGTATGAGATGCCTGTCAACACCAGGCGATGTCAATGCGAGATAGCACACCTTTGCAGCGGCCACACGATATGTAGGAGCTCCTAGAAGTGAATCAAAGCTTCTGATGGTAAGATAGGCGGACCTAAGCCGGCCATGTAGAACTGCTGCCGCTGTATGGACCGATGGGTCTTCAAGCTGGTCTCTGTAGAGACACCGGCGCCTCCAGATCCCCTGAAGGGTGGTGACAACTCCGAGTGCCCAGCACCTCTGGAGGATTGGTTGAAGTTGGCCGCGAATTTTGTCCCGGATTTCGGTCGTTTCATGCCCGTATAAAGCATCCAGCAATGTCCAGACCCCAGGGGGAACGTGAGGTAGTTCCATCCAGAAGATGACCGTGGATCGAATGGCCGGTTCAACCAAGCCTAGAGTCTCCCAAGGCGTGAAAAAAAAAAAAACATTCCAGGGGGCCAAAGCCCCATGACACTTCCAGAAGGTGTGAGCCGTGGAAACTTTCAGTTGGAGGCATTCTCCAACAGGACAGGCAGGTAGCTGTCGAATCGAGTCCCACCACCGAAAGGCGCGCAGTTTCAGGCGATAGAGAATTTGCTCTCCCCACCCCGTAGCGCCTGTGATGCGACGAATATCCCGCCAGCTTATGTGGCCTAACGCCGTTGCCATCGAGGCGTCGTCCTCAGTCCAGGCTAAAATCCGATCTTCAACTTTAATTCGGCCTCGACCATGCACGGAAGCGAGAACTGCCTGTTTGTAATCGTGTCGCGATTTTCTTCTCCACCGCTGCTTACCCCAGATACACACCAGTCTGCAAAGGCTGGGATGTGGGTGGATGTGTTTGATCCGGATTTCGTTCCGGGTGAATAGATTCAGGGCCTCGATCGATGGTCCCAGGTCGGGAGTGTACTTCTAGCACTTGAGGGGGTCCGGTGATTGACACAGAAATCTCCAGCTCCTTGACCGCTCTTGGGCAGGAGGGGTCGCGGATCGTAACCACCAAAGGTTGATCCTCCGGTAACGTGCGCAGTCGCAGCTCCTCGCAGCAAAAATCAATTCGGGGTAGTGGGCGAGGAGGTGGACCATTAGGATTCTAACCTGTGCACCGTCATAGAGAGGATTCTTGTGGAGAATTAGCCTGCCCGTTCGCACGTGTGTCCATCGGACAATGTCTTGCACGAGGCGTCCTGCCGCCGCCACTCGGACGTCAAGAGGGTCAAGAGCTATCGAAGCTGGAGCCGGCCACGGGAAAATATCTCGAATTTCGGAGACCGGCAGCCATTCCAAACATGGTGGCCCGGTTATTTGACGAAGCACATGCCGTTGTGCCCCCGTTTCCCCACCCGCAAGATGCAAGAGATTGACGGTGCATTGATCGTTGGTCCAATCGAGGTCTTGTGGCAGCGTCTCCGCATCAATTTCATAAAGGTCCAGTACCGCAGTTTTGTGAGCCATCGGCGGCGATGGAGCGCCTACCATGCGCACCATCATAACTCCCGCGGTGCGCAGCGATTGCCCCGTCCTGAATCCACCGTGAATTAGTCCGCTGTGGCCCGGGGTAATCACGATTGGCGACGCCGTATCCGTCGGATGGCGGGAGTGAAGAATGTCTCCTATGACGTGATCTTGACAGGTCCCTAAGAGAGCCCAATTAGTGACCATGGTGGCAGCCATCGAGAGGAGTTCCGCCTTGAGGTCAGGTACAGCTAACCCGCCATCGCGGCGATGAAGTTTGGTAATGTCCGCGTCGAGCCAAGTAGTAGTGCTTGTGGCGATGTCCGAGAATTCCCCATACCACACAAAGTTCTTGATGCACTTCCTATAGCTCTGGACTTGGAGATTTACCGAAGAAGCCGAAGGCGATGAGGAAAATCAGTTTTCTGCTGAAGAAGGTCACCCCAGAACATGAAGATCAAGCCCCGTGCTTCGACCGTTGGGATCAGACATCGTCCTCACCGCCGGCTATTTATGTTGTATATTAGGTGCCTTGGTTTCCTATCCAACACACGGGGCTGTAGCATGCAGTCCGCGGGCGGATAGTTTTTCCCAACGCTAAATAGGACAGTGGAGAACAGCCATTCGAGGTCGCTTGCTCTTTGGCCGCCGCGCGACAACATCAACGACACGCTCGACAACTCTCCGCCGCGGTCAACCCACCACACCACGCCCAGGGCTGGCCTCTACGATCCATCTCTTGGGCCGACGCCACGTTTGCCGACGCCCCTCGACATGACTCTCCGAGTCCTAGGCTAAACATGTGAATGGACTGTTCTCTTTGCCCCCTGACCGGATTGAGAAAGGAAAGTAGCAGTATCTGGCCACGCATGACGGCCAACATACAGTAGCTTTGGAATGATTACGGCGGCCGCAACACGCGCACGTTGATCGACGGTAAGAGTCCGTTAACTGGCTAGACGAATCCGGACCCGGAGTTGCTCTCCTGCTTTTTGCCACGTGTATGCAGCACTTGACCGACTTCCGACCTGGATGCCGAGATACCGACAGTATTCTTCAGTGGCCAGCAGGCGAATGTCCGTCTCCCATGTTGTGCCAGAGCTGAGACCCTCCTCGTGAAGAGCGATCGCGACTGTTTTGCTCCTATTGAGGAGTAGCCCAGTCGCCTGTCCAAACTCATCTATGGTGGCGAGGGCAGCTTGAAGTTCTGTCGGGTTCCGCAAGTAGACCGCAGTATCGTCCGCATATCCAACAACGCGCAAAATAATAGTTACGTCACGGGTAGTAAGTTTGATGCCTCTGTTAACATGCCCACTGTGTAAACGTTGATACATGGGCTTCAAGGCCAGGATGAAGAGCAAGGGGGCCATCGGACACCCCTGGCGGATGCCCCTCCTCACAGCGACACGCTTCGAATGTGTCCCATTGGCGAGGAAACGCACTGACGTTCCGCAGTGGAGCTGAGTCACGACTCGAACAAAGTGAGGGGGGTAGCCATGGCGTAAAAGGGTAGCATAAAGGTATGATCGATCCAGAGAGTCGTAAGCCTTGGCGAAGTCGAGAAGAAGTGCAACGACGTCCCGGGCATCCGGAGATGCGTGTGCTATCCTCTGCGCTGCAGCAAGATAGTCAATCGTCGAATGAATTTGTCTGCCGGGGACAAAGCCATTTTGATAGATGCTGATTCTCCGAGCCAGCGTTTTCCGCAACTGGGTTGTTAGTAGGCGTGTGAGAATCTTGTAGTCGGTGTTTAGGAGCGCGATCGGGCGATAGTTTAGAGGGTCACTCCCGTCGCCACTCTTTTTGAGGCAGAAAATGTCTGCCTCAAGAAAGGACGAGGGGAACACCTGAGCTTGATACCAAAGGCGGTATAGCTTGGTCAGCACCGGCACCAGCAGCTCTTCGTAGGCCCTGTACCAATCGTTTCCGAGGCGGTCCGGACCACAGGCCTTGCCCTCTTTGCACTCCCTCAGCGCCTTGGTGACCGTCTCCTCCGTAATCATATCGACAGTGGCAAGGTAGGCAACGTCATCGCCATCTTGTTGAGCCGTCCAGCTGCAGACGCGATCTACCGCGGATGTCGAGGCCTGGTCACCCTGCATAATGTGGCTCCAGCAATCGGCAAGAGTATCAGCCTTGGCCTGAGGGGCTCGCACCAAGCCTCCCGTGGGGGTCTTAAGCGCCGGGATAATGTTGTCCGAAAATTTGCACGATATCCGCTTGAAAAACTGTTTGGTGGTCTTGCCTTCTCTCCAGGCGTGTGACTGAAACTGTCTTTGAGCTTTTGAGCGGACCCATTCCCGCTTTATGGTAGCAATGCGGTGGGTGAGCTCTCGCACTCTGGTCGCCAAAGAATCGTCATATCCGCGACCGTGAGTCGATTCATTCGTCACATTTTTTGCGAGTCGCATTGCTTTGTCCAGGCGGTGGTAGAGTCGTTTGATTTTCTTGCGGTAGGTGTTTTTGCGAGTTCGCTGTGCTTCCCGTTTGGCATTGAGTAGTCCAACAGCAATGCGTACTTTGGTGTCATCCCAGGCCTGGGCCGCTTGATCCGCAGTGAGGGATGATGAGTCCATGACCGCTGTCAGGCGTGTGAGTTCGGCTTGAACGACCACATACGCCTTGGTTCGAGCATACGGAGGGACTGGAAAAACCTTCTTAGCTTTTCTAATCCGAACGGGGTCAGTCGGCGACCGCAAGTGCAGTGCGACCCCTTTATGGTCTGTCCTAAGTCCTTCGTTGTCCACCCGAGTATCTGCGATCCATGGTGTCGCAACATCGTTAAGATACCATCGATCAAGCCGGCTTGAAGCCATACCGTTCCCAGCGACTGGGTATTCATGAGTATGATAAGTGCTGTGAAACCACTCCAGTCGTGTGGAGTCCGTTGGCCCGGCTAGGAGTGGGGCTACGCTATCATGCAGGTTCCAGTTCTGTATCAAACCTTCGAGCGCTGCCGAAGTGTGATTTGATGCGGTTCGACGGAAGGATCTGTCCTGTACTCCATGTTGCGTGCAATTAAAGTCGCCGCCGACGTGCAAGCGAACGCCGTCCGGAATAGAAATCTGTGCTAACCGGGTGTAGTACATTTCCCGAAGGGTTGGGTCCACAGGAGCGTAAATATTGACGATGTAAACCTCCGAAGTATCCATGACAGCCGACACCGCGCAGTTGGGCGACCAGTACTCCTCCAAGACTGGTTTAACCTGTTGGAGCCCCCCGTGTGGGTGGACCAGCATGCCCACCCCAGCGGATTTCGTATCCCCTCCAGACCACAGTGAAAGTATTGGGCACCCGGTTCCCACCCTGAAACCCCATTGATGAGCGTGCTCACGTGTGATGACCGGTGCAATCTCCGCAGTGATGTGAAACTGTCTTTGAGCTTTTGAGCGGACCCATTCCCGCTTTATGGTAGCAATGCGGTGGGTGAGCTCTCGCACCCTGGTCGCCAAAGAATCGTCATATCCGCGACCGTGAGTCGATTCATTCGTCACATTTTTTGCGAGTCGCATTGCTTTGTCCAGGCGGTGGTAGAGTCGTTTGATTTTCTTGCGGTAGGTGTTTTTGCGAGTTTGCTGTGCTTCCCGTTTGGCATTGAGTAGTCCAACAGCAATGCGTACTTTGGTGTCATCCCAGGCCTGGGCCGCTTGATCCGCAGTGAGGGATGATGAGTCCATGACCGCTGTCAGGCGTGTGAGTTCGGCTTGAACGACCACATACGCCTTGGTTCGAGCATACGGAGGGACTGGAAAAACCTTCTTAGCTTTTCTAATCCGAACGGGGTCAGTCGGCGACCGCAAGTGCAGTGCGACCCCTTTATGGTCTGTCCTAAGTCCTTCGTTGTCCACCCGAGTATCTGCGATCCATGGTGTCGCAACATCGTTAAGATACCATCGATCAAGCCGGCTTTGTAGCGGGGCTACACATTCGGCTAACCTCACCTTAGTGCAACACGCACTAAGTGGATACATTCAGGTGGGCCACATCGCAGTGTGGTCACCATTCATAATAGGAAGCAGTCCTATTGGTAAGAAAGCAGGGTCTTTCTACCAGTAATACTCAAGCATTAGGTCAGGGTTTCTGCCAACCACTCGTTGGCAGAACCCCTCTTTATAGATATCAGTTTTAGGAGGAAAGCCACAGTTAACAAACAATTCAGTTCTCATTTTACCGCAAAAGCTACTATTTGTACCTTTATTTAGATCTAATTATACTTGTGGATACAAGTATACTTAATCTAAGTTAAATACACCTTACGCTTCCTCATACACGTGCGCTCACGTGTAAGCTAAAGTATTGGGCTAAATAAGACCATTACACCTGGTAGCACTTTGTAGTCCGTCCAACGACCGACTAATTACGTATTGAATGAAGTTCGATACGGGGGCCGAGGACCTGCCTGTGGACGCGAGTATGTCCACTGGTAACCCAACCACGGGTGCAACGCATGTTGCACGCGAAGACTGTCTCCACCTGGCGGATCCAGAGTGGGAGGCTCTCCAACGACTGTCGACGGTCATTGGAGAAGCGGCCGTAGCGACGATGCTACGCACGCTATCGCCGACAGAGCAACACGGTGTTGCTCTAGGCTTCATCATGAAGGAACAGCGCGAGACCGCTGCTCGCGCTACGGTGTCGACTCCGTCCACACCGCGCGTGGAGTCATTGAAGCTCCACGTGAACAGCTATGTTGGAAGAGAGGGCGAGCCTCTCCTCCGTTGGCTTGTCGAAGTCGACACTGCCATTACGGCTCGACGTATCGTCGACCCGTTGTCGAAGGTTGCGTTCGCCATGTCATGCCTTGGCGGACGAGCAAGGAGTTGGGCGTATGGACGCCGACTCACTGACCCTACGTGCTTTAGCACGTACGAGGTGTTCAAGGAGGAGCTCAGACAAGCGTTTGAGCCCCCGCAGAATGAGTTTAGATCGAGGGCTGAGTTCCTCGACCTGCAACAGGGCAAGCATGACGTGCATGCTTACGCTCAAAGGGCGCGGTACTTGGTCTCGAACATCGTGACCAACCCGATAGACGAGGCGACAAAGGTCGTCACGTTCATGAAGGGCCTGAAAGATGGGCCTGTGAAGACCTATCTCTTCCGAGAGTACCCAAGTACTCTCGAGTCTGCGATTACCCTTGCGATGCAAGAAGAGTTTAGCCTGCGACAGGCTAAGCTCCATGTGAACGTCCCGCGGCCGATGCCGCGACCGACGGTGAAACCGACGGGGGGTCCCGAACCAATGGACCTCTCGAGTGCGACGGCTGCTGGGTCTCAGCAGCGTCGTGGACCAACGAATGTCCGCTGTTTCCGGTGTGGAAACAACGGTCATTACGCCCGTGAATGCACAGCGCCTGTGCAGGCGGCCAAGGGCCGGCGTGACGATACCGGGTATCGCCACGGGCAATAAAAAAACTAGAACAACCAGCAGGCGCGGGGCGCCCTGCTGGTGATGCAGTCGAGCGTGTCGATATTGGACACGCCGTATTAAAGACTGCTGCCCCCAGTGAGAGTCACTCTCACTGTATGAAGCAAGATGACAGGCCGAACCTTGTCATCTTGAAGGTTCGCTCGAAGAGAGAGATGTCTCTTCGTGCGCTAGTGGATTGTGGAGCGTCGAACAACTTTGTTCGACTGCAGAGCCTAGCGAGGCTTGACTTCGAGGAAGTGGAACTACCTCGAAGTCTATTGGAAGTAAGACTAGCAACGGGTGTCGTTGTTAGAACCGAGAAGCGTGTCGTACGCGTACGCTTCTCGTATCGGAAGAGAACGTTCGTGGACGAGCTTATCGTGCTTGATTTAGACGATAAGTTCGACATGGTGTTGGGCATGCCGTGGCTTGCACGGCATGATCCAGTGATCGACTGGACGAAGCGCACGATCGTGCACTTCGGGAGTAGCGGCGCGACAGTGAGCGATGGCCCTGTCGGCGCAGCACGTGCACCTCGCGGTGCACGCGACCCACCAGGAGAGGCAGCGCGACGCGCGGCTGTCTCCGATCACCCCGCACGGACACCGACGACTGAGAGGGTCGTCGGGAGAAAATGTGAGTCGAATCAGAAGACTCAGATTCGATCGGATTCGAGAGGTTCTCGAAGCGTCAAGAGTGACGTGGTCGTGTCGACTATTAGTGTCGACACACAAGTTCAACAAGAGGAGCCAGTCACTAATAAGGACAGTGACTCGGACGCGTCAGCTCAGGGAGCTGATGCGATTGGCCCAAACGTCGAAAGACGCTCCGCCGTCAGGCGTCGAGGTAAAGAAGGCGCGCCGGCTCTGGGAGCCGACGCTGCAGGCAGTGCGGACGGTTGCAAACGTCCCGCACCGGAAATGCTTGCGTGCTCGCGTGCAGCCGGGCTGCACGACGAAGCGGTACGCGATCAAGCAGGGCTTGATTGCGTGCGCCCGCGGGTTGAACCCGCCGGCGATCAAAAGGAAGATCTGTCCGCGGCCGGGCCCGGACAAAACAAGACGCGCGGAACCGGGTTCCGCACAAGAAGCGAACGGCGCAATCGAGCAAAGCTGCGCAAGTCTCGGTCAGGGACCGAGGCGCTACTCGCAGTGTCTGCCGGGCAGACACAGGAACTGGAGACGACCGTCGAGACATTGAGTGTCTTGACGCGTACGAATACTGGTCTCCAGTATAAGAAGATGAAGTCGGAGAACCCTCCGACGTTGGCGTCGGAGTTGACTTCGCTTCCAGTCACGAGCTGGAGGCGCTTCGCCCGCGACCTGCACGATGGACGCATCGAGCAGATTTGCATCCTCTCGGATATCGAGAGGATGAAGTGTGAAGCGGAAGAGTTGAAGCAGCTTGTCGCTGAGGGCGTCGACGCCCTCAGCGCCAAGTCGAAGAAAGAACGCTTCGACGAGCAGAGCTGGGACTCGCTGAAGTCGAGCCCCTTCTACGAGGTCCTGCGTGAGTACAGAGACGTACTCCCGGACGATATCCCTGCGGAGTTGCCGCAGGACAAGGGTGTTCAACACGAGATTGACCTCGTGCCGGGAACGAAGTATTGCGTGACGCGGCAGTGGCCACTGCCGCGAGAGCAAGTCAAGGCAATCGACGACTTCTTTGAGAGTCGTCGCAAGGCAGGGCAAGTGCGGGAATCGAAGTCCCCGCACAGCGCGCCTACGTTCTGTGTCAAGAAGGCACATGGCGGGTGGCGCATCGTTCACGCTTATAACAAGCTGAACGACGCAACGGTACCGGCACAGACGCCGATACCGCGAAAAGATGTGATCATCGATTCGATGGCTTTGAGCACTATCTTCAGTGCTCTGGATCTGAGAGACGGATTCTATCAGATCCTCATGCGTGAGAGCGATATACCTCTCACGGCGGTAAGCACTCCGAGCGGTATGCTCTGGGAGTGGCTTGTAATGCCGCAGGGACTAAAGAATGCACCTGCGACGTTCAACAGGTGCGTCACGCACTTGTTGCGCTCGGTGCGCGACTTCGCACCGAGCTATTTCGATGATGTGTTCATCCACAGCCGGGCTGTGGACGGGAAGTCGGAAGTGGAGATGCACAAGGAACATCTCCGCAGGTTGTTTGCGCTCATGCGCAAACACAAGCTCTACGCGAACCTGAAGAAGTGTATCTTCGGGGCTAGCGAGATACCCGTCCTTGGGTGTCTCGTAGGGAAGAACGGCGTACGCCCTGTCCCGGGAAAGGTCAGAGTGATCAATGAATGGCCTACGCCTTCCAATGTCAAGGAACTGAGGCAGTTCCTTGGACTCGCTACGTACTTATGCAAGTACGTGAGCAACTATGCGGGCAAGATTCGCCCGCTGTCGCAGCTCCTAAAGAAGGACGCTGCATGGGTTTGGACTGCTGAGTGTCAGCAGGCCTTTGATGCAGTCAAGCAGGGCTTGACTGAGGCGCCGATCTTGGCGGTGGCCGACCAAGATCGCCCGTTCCACGTCGTGTGTGACGCGTCCGATTTCGCAATCGGATGCGCTCTAATGCAGCACGATCACGAAGGACGTGATCGCGTGGTCTACTATCAGTCGCGTCAGCTGAAGCCAGCTGAGCGCAACTATCCGGTACATGACAAGGAACTCCTTGCCATGAAGTATGCACTCGCGAAGTTTCGAGTGTATCTACTTGGGAGTAGACCATTTGTGGTCTACACCGACCACGCATCATTGCGTACGGCGATCAAGTCGCCGCACATCTCACAAAGAATGGCGAGATGGCTCTCATTCTTTGCGGAGTACAACTTCCAGGTTGAGTACAAACCTGGAAGGTTGAATGTTGTGGCCGACGCGCTATCGCGTCGACCTGATTATGCGGTGCACAAGGCCGACGCCAATGCAATTGGCGTCGCACGGACGTCTACTCCCTCGTCGTCTCTGTTAGACGACGTGAGGTCCGCATACACGAATGATGCGGACGCGAAGCAGTTGTTGGACTACTTCGCTGCTCCTTCTGACAAGTCTCGTCAGAAGTTAGCGAAACATCTTCGTGCACGTGTACACCGTTATCGTGTACACAATGGACTGTTGCTTTACAGCGCAGTCGACGACAACGCTGATCGCATTGTCGTGCCGGACGATCATGAGCTGAAGCTCAGGATCACTTACGAGTATCACGATGCCCCGACGTCGGGACATCCGGGTCGTGAGAAGACATACTTGCTTCTCACGCGTGACTTCTATTGGAGTCACCAGTACAAGTGGGTACGCAAGTACGTTCGTGCTTGCGAGGTTTGCCAGCGCGTGAAGCCTGCAGCCTTCTCGCAGGCTCCACTTCAGTCACTACCGACTCCGTCGGAGTGTTGGCAGTCCATTTCAATGGACTTTGTGTTTGGTCTTCCGCCTGATAACAAGCGGAGGACTGGTATTGTGGTCTTTGTCGACCGATTCAGCAAGATGGTGCATCGTGCTGCAGTACCAGCCGAAGTGACAGCCAAGCAGACGGCACGTCTGTTTGTTGACTTGGTGTTTAGACACCATGGCATGCCGATCGACATTGTGTCAGATCGTGATCCGAGCTTCACAGCGCGTTTCTGGCAAGAAGCGTTTGAACTTCTTGGCACGCAGCTGTCCATGTCGACTGCGGATCATCCGCAGACCGACGGACAAACCGAGCGCGTCAACCGAGTCTTGGTTGACGCTCTGAAGAGCTACGCTCATTCGTTCAATCAATGGAGCGACTGCTTGCCGATGGCAGAGTTTGCCATCAACAACTCGGTGCATGTCTCCACAGGACATACACCGTTTTACGTGAACGCCATGAGGCATCCACGCGTACCGTGTGTACTCGGTGCGGTAGCTCCTTCCTTAAGTGGGGTAGGGTATCCGGTTTCAAAACCGAATGAACACGCTGATACGAGCAACATATCAGCTGTGTCGACACACGCACGGTCTGCGCGTAGTCCGATCGACGAGAGTTCAGTGCCTACGCCGGGCGTAGACACTCAAAACAAGAACAACCACACACAGGCTGGGCCTGTTGTGAACAAGGATAACGGGTTGAACAAGGAGTTCAACTCGAAGGCAATGGACTTTGTCCAGCGCCGTCAAGCCGTAATACGGTTGGTGCAAGATGCTATTGCAGCTTCTGTCGATCGACAGAAGTTGAATGCAGACAACAATGGCAGAGGAAACACAAATGAATTCAAAGTGGGTTCATTAGTTCTGTTAGCTACACAGAACCTAGCTAAACATGAAGTTTCCGACTTCGGAGCAAGCAAGCTTGCCCCGCGCTTTATCGGGCCATTCACCGTGTTGGCGAAGCACGGCAACGCGTACACGCTAGACATACCGTCCAGCATGCGCCTCCACCCAACCTTTTACGTTGGGCGGCTGAAGCCGTACTCGCAACACGAGTCACCTACGACCGGTGACTCGGCGCGACCCTCGCCTCGAGCGCGGAGACGCGATCCGTCAGGCGAGCAACGAGCGTCCCCAGGTCGACCTGGATGTTCGAAGCGGTCTGCCCGGCCTGACCGATTCGGGCCTTCAAGAGCTTCAGCTCCTGCCGTATCTCGGCGAGCTCAGCCGTCTGGAGGCGCTCCACAGCCTCCAAACGATCCCAGACCTCGCCCGGCGACGGCCCGTGGCGTCTTTCCACCGCCGCCGCCCCCGTTGCGAGATGCACGCGGGGAAACTCGCTGGATTGTCCAGCGAATTGTTGATCATCAGATCCGGACCCAAGGTCCGGTTCATTTTCGTATTCGTTGGTTAGGATACTCTCCTGACCACGATACATGGGAGCCGCGGAACGTCCTGATGAGCGACTTTCCGGAAATGGTGACGGAGTACGAAGCCCGCCACCAGCAGCTCCGCCGAAGGGCGTAAAACTTGAGCGAGAGCTGTAGTCGCCTACAGCCCTCGGCTGAGTGTTGCGCTCACCCTCAGCACTCTCAGACGACAACTGCGTGATTAACTTCTCACGCAGTGTCTTCAACTCCACGGGCACACTAACACCAGTGTACCCGAGAAGGTCCCGTTCGGAAAGCCGCACTGCCCCGGGTTGGCACTGCGCGCACGCAACGCCAGACGGCACTGCGTACGGAATCCCCGCCTCGACTGCACCTTCGTGCAGCCGCAAAATCTTGGACCGCTTCGAGAAGCGCTCGTGGCGCTCACTCGCAGAGCGGACCCGCTCACGATAACCAGCCGGGTCGCGGTTGAAGTTCTCAACGAACGCGCCCCAGCTTTGACAGAGTGCCTCCCACTCTGTCACCTTACTCTTACGGGAAGTCCTCTTATTCCCGTAGAATCGGAGCTCATGGAAGAGCCCGATGTAGTAATTGTGGTAAAGTGCATTTCAAGAAACCCGAAGGATTGATGTGGAGAAGCAAGATCAGAGAAATCCGAGATCGAAGTCGATTGGCAGGAGTCGTAGAACCTTGGGATGCAGGCCTGCAAGCGTTAGGGAACTGGAGAGAGCGAGGGCCAGCAGTCCCAGCCCAGATCAAGATGTCCGGGAGAGATTGACGCGATCTGGATCTGGAGCCCAGATCGGGATCAGATCTGATACCATGGATCTGGATCCAGATCCGACATTGCGGATCTGGCGATTACGACACGCCCAAGGCCTGGGTGACGCCATGGTGGAGGTAAAGGGAGGCTACAGAGCCGGTAGGTATGGATGGGATGATAGCTGGATAGAAGGATAGGAAGATAGGATGGGATCGGACTTAAGCATAAATCAGTATCGAATTTGCCTTGGACATCGCAACCGCCTTCGCTTGGAAACGGGAACTACATTGGCCCTAGAAGAAGAAGAAGAGGTAGCGGTAAGAGATCTAGCGTCGGTTAAGACTGGAATATATATTGGCCAGATCTAGACCCTCCTAGTAATCTACCCTCAAGTGCGGATCCCAGATCCACCGGAGTTCACAGCTTGGCCGGTCGGGTCTTCGACGCTCAACAACCACAGATCCCGCTATAGGAAGCGGCAAGCATCGCAAGGAAAGGAACCCGAAAGGGAACGTAAAGGACAAGACCCCGCAAAGGCAACCCCACGGCCCGGATCCAGATCCAGGCCGCCAGATCCAAGTCTCAGACCACTTGATCTGGAAGTACAACCGCGAGCCGCGTGAAGATTTCCGCGCCGCTCCACCCCACCCCCGCGTCTCGCCAAGACTGTCTCGACTTCAAGACGTTGACACTTCGGAAGACACCAGAAGAGCAGATCCAGCCCTACCGACGGGTACACAAGGTGACCCAGTTCAGCACACGTCACGGCAAATCGGAGTACCCCCTCCGTTAGTCGGTGTTCGGGCGCAGTTGGTAAGTTGGGTTGGCGATCTCGCTGATTTCGCTGATCCCGCTACACCACAATGGTGCGCGTGCCCGGATCTTCTGGTGACTCGGGATTTCACCGTGAGTCCCAAGAAGAAGTCAAAGTGAAGATAGAACAAGGGGACCAGGCGTCATCGGACCTCGGATCGATGACGACGCCGCTGAATGAAGCAAGACCCGCAGATCGACAGAGTGCTGGGAGGAACTCTATCGACGGAAAGGAGGCAGATCCGAATCCGGATCTGGTAGATAAACCTCAACCTCCTCCCCAGGTCCCCTCGGGGACCCCAGTGGGTCTCGAATCACATCGAGACCTAACAAAACAACCTAAGGCCGGACAGAACCGGTATGCGTTCGTTGACTCACCTGTCAAGCTTGCGCCGCGAGATCCTACCCTCCCATTGATGTCCCGTTGGGAATGGGAAGGTAAGGTGCCCACCGAGTGGACGTCGCTCAAGGCCCCGGATCTGGAGGAGGGGCTCAAGGAGAGACAAGTTCCAGTCGGGGTCAAGACGGAGACGTCAACCCCGACGTGGAATGAAGCGGATCTGGAGTTCCGATACCACCGGAAGGAGCTCCAAGACTTCATGACCCACAACCCGATCATGCGGATCCTACACGTCTTTGATCCGTCGCCGGATCAAAGTCGAGCTCCTTGGTGACATCGTCATCAACGATGGCGCTGCAGGAGTACAGCGCGTACTTACTGACCGGCGTGGTATTGCCGTAGCGAGATCGGATCTCGCTCGGAGACGGCATCCACGGGTCGCGCGCTGGCTTAGCGCGCGACGTCACAGTCGCAGACGGAGTGGAGTCGTCATCGTCTCCACCCCGCGGCGTAGACAACGCCCCGGCATCTGCGAGCGGCCTATCGCTGCCGCTACGCGAGCGCTTGGAACTCGAAGCGTCCGAGTCGTCCTCGCGAGGACGACGAGTCCCAACGCTAGTTTCATCGCGCCCTGTGGATGAGGAGTCTTGCTTCTCCTCGCCCCCCTCCATGTCGACATCATTGTCGACATTCAAGTCCTCGATGCCGTCGAATAGGGCTTCGCTGGCATAGGTGACTTTGCCACGAGCTCGAGTCTTGTGATACTCCCCAACAGAGATCGTACTCTTGGGGGAGCTTGACGACGTCACCGTGGAAGTGACGACGGACGCCGAAGAGGCTGAAGATGTTGCAGTCGTCGCTGTGCTGGCGACGACTGTGTTGCTTGCTGCAGGTACAGCAAGCTCGTCGGAAGTCTGCGTCGTTGGCGTGCTCATTTCGAAATGAGCACGATGTTCTCTCCGAAGAAGACTTTGGATTGATGTGTCGAGACCGGCACATCAAGTCCTAACGGGGGGATGGTGTAGCGGGGCTACACATTCGGCTAACCTCACCTTAGTGCAACACGCACTAAGTGGATACATTCAGGTGGGCCACATCGCAGTGTGGTCACCATTCATAATAGGAAGCAGTCCTATTGGTCAGAAAGCAGGGTCTTTCTACCAGTAATACTCAAGCATAGGTCAGGGTTTCTGCCAACCACTCGTTGGCAGAACCCCTCTTTATAGATATCAGTTTTAGGAGGAAAGCCACAGTTAACAAACAATTCAGTTCTCATTTTACCGCAAAAGCTACTATTTGTACCTTTATTTAGATCTAATTATACTTGTGGATACAAGTATACTTAATCTAAGTTAAATACACCTTACGCTTCCTCATACACGTGCGCTCACGTGTAAGCTAAAGTATTGGGCTAAGTAAGCCCATTACAGGCTTGAAGCCATACCGTTCCCAGCGACTGGGTATTCATGAGTATGATAAGTGCTGTGAAACCACTCCAGTCGTGTGGAGTCCGTTGGCCCGGCTAGGAGCGGGGCTACGCTATCATGCAGGTTCCAGTTCTGTATCAAACCTTCGAGCGCTGCCGAAGTGTGATTTGATGCGGTTCGACGGAAGGATCTGTCCTGTACTCCATGTTGCGTGCAATTAAAGTCGCCGCCGACGTGCAAGCGAACGCCGTCCGGAATAGAAATCTGTGCTAACCGGGTGTAGTACATTTCCCGAAGGGTTGGGTCCACAGGAGCGTAAATGTTGACGATGTAAACCTCCGAAGTATCCATGACAGCCGACACCGCGCAGTTGGGCGACCAGTACTCCTCCAAGACTGGTTTAACCTGTTGGAGCCCCCCGTGTGGGTGGACCAGCATGCCCACCCCAGCGGATTTCGTATTCCCTCCAGACCACAGTGAAAGTATTGGGCACCCGGTTCCCACCCTGAAACCCCATTGATGAGCGTGCTCACGTCTGATGACCGGTGCAATCTCCGCAGTGATGTGGGTCTCCTGAAGGAGAACGATGTCATATTTCCCATTTGCGTGTTGTCTTTTGAAAGACGCAAGCCAGGTGGCCCTATCAGAAGGGTCCCGACCAAAGCCGCGTACATTCTGGCTAAGTAGACATGTCGTGACTTCATCGTCCGACAAAGCCCGGTTCTGCCCAAGCCCGACTGGGTGGGCCGTGGCGCCTCCACCAGCGTGGTGGTGGTGAAGGCGTTTCCGTCGAAATCGCAGGAAGTCTCGACGGATTGAGGACGTCCGTTCATGATGCGCTTGAACGGAATAATGGTCCCCAAGCGTAGGTTGCCTCAGGCCTCGATTGGGGTGAGTGGGCTGGCCGCCCTTATTTCTCGCACGCGTTGCCCGCCCCTCCCGCATTATATTTCGATGCAATCGGGGCTAGCTCTGTCCGCGTAAGACCTAGAGGTAGCCGTAGTGCCTGGCTCCAGTCACTGCTATCAGCGACGCTCGTGCATAGCTCTTGGACCTGGGAGTGTTCCATGTACCAGATTGCCCGTGAGCTCGATGGGGCTCTGCCCATGGCGGAGTCTCCCCAGTTACATACGACATAGGGTAGAACATGGAGGATAAACCAGTGTTCTAATGGGATCTCCAGCGGTCGTAATCTCAAGAGAGATGCATCAACTAGCTTCCCCAGTTCATTCCAGCGCTGCCTATCCCGAGCAATTTCAACAGCATCTTGAGGGGGCACCGAGTCGCATTCTGCTATCCAGGCTTCGCAGTAGAGTCTGGCGGAATCGTCGCTTTCTTCGTCAAGTCGTATGCGGTCGAGGGTATGGAACTGTTCGATGAAAGCTTCCCGTTCGCCCCAGCGACTAAGCTGTGTACTGGAACACCTTTGGATGGCCAGCTCCGGGTACGGCAGGTAGGCTAGGACGTGTTTGATTGCCGCCGGTGAGCTATTGAGTCCAGTGAGGCGAACAAAGGTTGCTGCCCTTCCTCCGGCGTAGGGAGACCAAAGTGCCGCCCGTTACTGGCAGCCCATCGACTGAAAGCGGAGTCATTCGCTTTGTGAAGTCTTGATACAAGCCTACTGTCGATGGCGTCCATCAGTTTTGGATCAGGGGCGCGGAGCAGCCGTTCGTATACGCTCCGATGTACATCCACATGGGGATCAACATGGGCACGTTGTATTTTCGCAGGTAGTTGGTCTGGCGGTGCGCTGTCCTGGGAGCCACTCGCATAAAAGTCAACACCCATTTCCTCTAACAACGCTTGTTCTTCGTACTCTGCCTCCGCCGCGACCGAGTCGGGTTCATAGCCCGCCGAGGGTAAAACCGGGAGACCTATTAGCCGGTGGACGGAGTCAAGGCGTTCGCGCATTTCGGGACCTCTTTGGGCGTGCCACTCATGGAAGATCTCTCTGTGTTGCACTCCATAAAAGTGACCTTCTGTATGGTTGAGCAGCAACATTGCCGGAATCACCTTCTGATGGAAACAGGCATCTAGAAAGTCGCGAATTGTATCTCCAGGCATGGCAGTGACGACGCCGGTTTCATGGCGATCGCCATTATCCATTTCAAACGTCTTGTACGAGTATTGTTGAACATAGGCTTGATCATCCGCTCCGATATCCTAAACGTAAATCGGTTCGCGGAGATAGACCACCATAGCTCGAAGGACCGTGGGGCCTTCCCAAAACGCTTGAGGGACAGGTGTGGCTACTGATACTGACCGCATTTTTGTATAATGCGCGAACAACGTTGCTGCCGCTGCCTCAAGCGATCTCGGTGGCATTTCCCCCGGATAGATGCGTTGGAGTTCCTCTTTTGGTAAAATGAGGTGGAGCTTGACATCATACCTCAAATTGGCCAGGGCAATGTCCAGAACGCGTTGTTTGACAAGATCTGCAGCTGCAACTGTAGCCGAACGAAGGGCCAGCTTGGCAGCTTGGGTGTTCGTCGTCGTCGCGAAAAACGCCAGGAACAGGCACTGTCCATTGGCCGGAACCGAGACTGGAACCCCGTTTAACCTTCCGATCGATGCACGATAGTCCAGATTGTAGGCTTGGCAGGGAGGGACAACTTTCTCCAATACAAACCCCTCGTCCCACCCCGTGGTCAGAGGAATGGGTAGACTCTGCTACAACCTCGTCCGTACACATTGGGCGGGTAGACGCCGGCGAGGCTTGGGTCCAAAAGGGTTCCTGGAAGGAATCCCGCCCCAAATGCGGGCTATGGGCCTCGGCACCGTGGATGCGGTCGTGGCTCTCGACATCCGCGCTCGTCGTACTAATGCGGTGATCGGCCGCGTGCGAAGGAAGAGGGGTTTCGCACATGTCCACGTCAAAATCTGCATCCGTCGGCCGAGAGCGACTCTTATCATCCATGGGAAGATGAGGGGGCTCTCCCAACTGCACGGCGGAGGGGGGCATGGACTCCTCCAAGCGACTGTCGGTCATCGCCTCCCCAGATTCTGCCGTGTCATGCATTTCCACGTCAATCTGTCCAGCATCCAGAACCGGGCTCTGACTCGGACAGGTGTCTCCATCCTGGTGCATGTCGCCTTCCGAGGCACACATCGCCTCCTGGGCAGGCTCATTTCCAGCAAGTGGCAGCACGCCTGCGTCGCGGACCGAGGGGTTGTCTGCGGTGTCAGCCCCCGTGTTATCGTCATCATCATCTGAGTCCGAATCCGAGTCGGCCGCTAGCGCCCGGTACGCATCAAGTGTTTCCTGGTATCGACGCGCCACAATGGAGACAGCTGATTCCGTGGTCGGAGCGCGGGACGGGGGGGGGGGGGGGTCGTCGCTTCGGTGGCTCCAGGCTGGTCCTGTTGAGCCTCTGGGTCGTTGGCGTCAGGGCGAGCCGTTGGATGGCGCGTAGAGCTGGATGACCCAGGAATGCGGGCTTGCGGCTGGGTGCGAGGCGTATTACGACTGGTTCGGGACCGACGGCGTCGGACCACCGTCATTCCGTCCCCGTCAGTCACCGCCACCGTCACATTGGAGCCTGTCGTCGGGGGAACCCCCACCCCAGTGGCGGGCAGGAGCTGCGGTGCGATGACTGGCTTCAAAACACTTCTGTCGAGGCGGGGTTCCTCAGTGGGTTCAGCCGGTGGGACAAGCTCACTGAGAAGCTGGTCGAGGGTTTGCAGGTCTCTGCAGTCTGGGAGGGGGGGGGGCGGAGAATTCAGGCGTAGCCGGCCTGTGTATTCTCGCTGGCGCAGGGCCCTGGTGTGGGCAAGTCTGGTTTCAGTGACCTTGCAGCGTGACTGCAGGTGTTGCGGATTCAAGCATCGCCAACATGGAGGCATCTGATAACGCTGAAAGTGATGGAGAGTAAGGTCCATACCCCCGACACGAACCCCCGTGACTCCCAGCAGCGCCACAGGGCATGACCGCGAGGAGAAGATTAAAGTCCAGTAGTCGTTGTCAGGAACACTCTGCCCGGAGACGCCGGGGAGACGAACATCTATGACCGAGATGCCTGCAATATCCTCCAGTACTTGGGTTAATTGTACCACGTTGATGCCGTCCGTGCCGAGAACACGCACCGCGTAGTTTCTCGCAAGCATCGGTGGCGAGCTGATACCCGGAAGCGTGGAGCCAGTCGCGTTCAGTTGGATGCGCTGACCGCGTAAGCGGAATACCTCGCCATCCCAGCCTGCCGCTGCACTACTTGACATGAAGACGACCGTTAGGGTGCGCTCCCCATCAAAAGTGATCCGCTGTGCGGCTTTGATAAAGGCCTTCATACGCTGGCGTCCAGACTCGTCCGACGTATTGGCCGTTACCAGTTTCCGAAGGATTGATTGGCGAGATATGTGCCGTCCTAACCTCGCATGCGCGGGGATGTCCGCGATGAGGGCCGCTTCCACGTGCTCGTGGTGGAATGCGAGCATAGCAGCTCTCTTGTAAGCGGTCGCAGTACAACTCAGAAAAGTGGGCGGCGCCGGTAACTCCATCTTCCGGCTGAGGTATGCATTCATTGCCGCAGTTTCATCCGCGGTGATGCCTCGGAGCGTGGAGTCGTCATGAAGGGGGTATGACGCCGTTGAGATCTTGTGGAGCCTACCGAGTTCTATCAGCCGAGGACCCCATTCATCTGCCCACACCATGCGGTTGCGAAGGGAAGCCACCCCAGCCGGGGTCCATGTTTGTTGGGGGTCGCTATCTCCTGTCGGCGCTTGGGGGGCCGCTCCGCCTTCTGATCCTGCTGGGGACGCAGTTCCTGGCCCCGGAGGGTCAAGTGGCCAGGGCGGGCGGCCCTGCGACGGAGGGCCTGGAGGACCAGCCATCGGGAAGTTGTTGTCTTGACGCGTGTCTTCTGTGGCAAATCCTCCTACTCGCTCCGGGAGAAATTGCAAAGTAATTAACACGGGACGCCCTCCGATACGGGAGGAACCACCACGCGCGCGACAGCAACACGTCGTGGAAACACCGCTGATCATCGATGGCACCTCGTTCGGCTCGCTCATCGGGCTCCACACTGTGCTCTCCGGAAAGCACAAGTTCCATGGTGCAGTCTGGGGCTCGCCTACCATCGGTGGCACGTGGAACCCGCTGCTCTTGGCCGAGTCCAAGCTTGCAAAGCCCTTGGCTGCTCCCATCCCGTCAGCGAAGTTGGTGCCTGCCGTCCAGCACGATCTGCTGTGCCGGGACCCGAAGTTCTTGACGAGGTTCAAGGCAGACTCGCTGACTTAGCATGGACATGATGGTGGGCACGAGTCACTTCAGGCTATGATCCACAGCCTCTTTCACTTGGTCTACGAAGAGCCTGAGAAGGAGAACGTATTCAGATACCTTGCGAGCTGATTGCACCGGAGGTTCCCCCAGTAGGCATTGAGGTGTAGTGTTTGTTACCCATAGTTGTGATATAATATTTTAATACCGAAACACTCGAGCATCTCTTGTCAAAAGACACTGCTGCTTAGTCAAAGCGAAAAGCATGCGAGGTCCCGAATTCAGACTCTTTTGCCGTTCGACAGACGCTTGCGCTGCGGGAATCACGCAGCATGATCCAACACGCAGCAGCCTGATGCGAGGACAGCCTTGCCATTTCATCAGTCGAGGTTCAACCACTACAGTGCAAAAATTGTCTTATCTCCGCCAACAGCCTCGAGATCCGCACTTGGTCTGATCGGTACAAATATGTTTTTGCTGAAAAAACTTATTTTCATTCTTTCGCCGGCTACTTTCCATTCAGTGCGGATACATTGCATTCTGGTCAGATCAATTACATTCTCGATGGATTAATTTCATTTTCGGTATTTATACGAGTGAGGCCTCAGAGAGACCGTTTGCAACCGAAGCGAAGTGAAGGTCTGCAATGGTCAGCGCGTGGGCCGGAGTAGGTGCCCTAACAAGGAGTTAATATCTATTTCCCGACGCCTTGCCCGCCATTAGCGAAGCGAAATTGGCGGTG
Organism: Phytophthora x cambivora; assembly: GCA_033557925.1. NCBI lineage: Eukaryota > Oomycota > Peronosporomycetes > Peronosporales > Peronosporaceae > Phytophthora > Phytophthora x cambivora. The sequence continues at coordinate 1,110,707 of JAUCEB010000015.1, read as the reverse complement.
CAAACGAGGAGCTCACGGAAATGCAATTACAGCTTACTAAATGAAACTTAGCCAATAAAAAATAAAAAGCAATCATTTTGACCATGAATGGAAAGTAGCCGCGAAAAGAATGAAAAAAACCGCGCCAGTTTTGGCTGCAACAGGCAGACTCTGGTTTCTTGTGGGATTTGCAACTGAAAATCATTAAAATGAATGAAAATCCCTCGTGGGGATGTGATCGGGCTGCAGCAGCCGATACTCCACAGAAACTCCACAGAAACTCAGCTAGTTTTGGTATATTATCGGTAAGTTCTTGAAGGCGAGCAGAGAGGGATAAATTCTTACAAATGGAGGGCCCGCCAAGTAAATGCGTTCGTTGCTCGGGCTTCCACGCCCGGGTCTAGGCCGTCTCGCTCAAGGCGAAACATGTATTCACAGCTGCAGTGGTTCTTTTGGAGATTTTAACTCCACGTCATCGGAGTTGGCTAGAGCAACCTAAAATGAACATGCCTCGTAGGTACTGTATGGTGCTGTGTGTCCATGTAGCGGTCAGAATAGAAGGACCGACGGTCGACTGAGGTGAATTGTAACCTTAACGGAGTCATCACATCACAATCGACGACATCCGCTGGTGAATCCGAGAGTACTTCAATTCGGATTGTAATACATTTCCAGCCATGCTGGCAGCTACATCCCGAATGCCTCATGCAGAACACCCTGGCTATGCCTGAGAACTGCGACCCCCCCCCCCCCCCCCCCGGGTCCCCAATAATACGGGCTGCGACGACTATAAACCTCTTGTCAGCTTACCACTCTTTTTTTAAAAACAAGATGAAAATAAAAAAAAGACGCATTTAACCCCAACAGCCCCCTAGATTAAAAGGATCAATAGTGCAGCGCCAAGATTTTTGAGAGATATTGCGAGATACAACATCTTATGGTCGTTGACCTGCTCCGAATGAAACATCCCTTTAGGAGTGTCTATCATCTTGTGTACCATTGTCCACAGTTTGAAACGTAGACTGAACTGAAGTTTCTAACGTTTCCCTTGGATACGGCCCTCGCATATGGATGCACTGTAATAACGAGGAGCACAGCAGTGCAATTGGCTGTCGTCAATGCGACGAGAGGAGAATTGGCTCACTAAAAGGATAAGGGAGGCAATATGAGACGGCGTGAAACAAAAGAATGCTAGTTAACCATTTAGAAAATTACGAGATAGGCACACCACCGTAAAGAGGAGAGTCTCAGCTACACGTAGAGCCCCCCAGCACAAAAATCCACCCAGGCTTCGCTGAGGGAGGGTCTCTGAAAAAAAAGGTTGCCTCTCGATCTGGCCGAACTCGATTTTTTTTTATTGTTGTACTGGGGGTAAACTGAGCCTGCGGAGCGATTGCGCCTATTCCGAGGTCCTAATTCGACTTCGTCTTTGTTTTAGCCGCATTAGTATGAGCACAAAATTCAGAAAATTAAAAATAAAGGTGTATATTTTGGAATTTGGTAGCGATGGAAACAAGAATCATTTTGATTTACCGAGACATGCCCAACGAGTGGAAGATAGTAGTGATACTGCTCCCGTAGACACGTGCCACGATAGCGCTGCACTGTATCCGTCTCCTTGAGCACAGCTAGCGCCGTCATAATGCACTGCTTTCGCTCGCCACCATCCACCCTTGTATTTCAAGGCATCGTCAATCAAAATGATGCTTGTATCCATGTCTTCGCCCCCGTCTTGATTCTCTCCGTGCTCGTCCTCGTTTTCGGCAGAGCTTGCGTCTTTCGGGTCAGCTTCTCAGCTGTTGTCTGCACTGCCGTCACTACTGTAGCCACTGTAGCCACTGTAGCTGCTAGCGTCTGCCCCGCTAGCGGCGTTGGCGGTCTGGTCTCTCCCAGCGGCGGCAAACGCTGCGAGCGCCTCCATCTTCGTTGTTGATACACTCCAGTCAAATTTAGAGATTTTGAAAAAGTCAACCTTCTGAAAAATTTCACTTAGGTGCGAAAAAAGATGCGCCAACTTCAAAGCCGTTTATCTCGAAAACGCAAAAAGGTTAACTAGCATCGTTTTGTTTGGCGCCGTCTCATATATGTCAGTAACCCTTCTATTGAATGTACAACCCAGTAGTTTGAAGTGAGGTACATTAATGTCATTTAGTTCTAGACTAACGCCACCTAATGCCCATGCCCATCCGACGCCAGTGCTGCTATCAGTGGGTGTTGGCCGGCTTTTGCATCAAGCAGGTGTCGGCCTACCTTACATGGTTACACTTGGTCAGTTGCGACCTCCGAGGTGGTCGGCGTCTCCTGAGCCTGTAGCCATTGTTGCACATCTTGCGTGAGAGATGTCATAACACCTCTCCACTTCCGCTCCTCATCATGGTGTCCAGCGCCAATCCACTGCGTGGATTGCCCGTTTACTTGGGCCACCCGTGCCAGTTCCGACGCAGTCCTGTTGTAGTCGCGCGGTTGAGTGGTCCAGCTGCACACGGCCACCGCATCTGCCGCTCGTCTCGCTCGCCAGAAGGCCCCTTTTAGCGTCTGCGCCTTCGGTGGTTTGCGGGTGGTGTGTTGTCGGATCAAGTCTGCGTGATCCCCCATGACATGGACCTCATTCCAGAATTGCGTTCTGCAACGTCTTAACCCCTGTAGTAAGCCCAGCTGACTTGCGCGTTGCTGCGCGAGTGCCTGCCCCGAGTAGCATATGCTGCTCGCAAATACAAGCAAGAAGTCCCCGGTGCCTTGGTGCACTTTGACTACCACCGTGCCGCTACTCCCTCTCAGTTCTGTTGTTGCTGCTCGTCCAGCGAAGGCGACCAAGTAGCAGTATCCTCCTCTCGGGACTGCGTGGTCATGGCCCGCCCACTCCGCCCCGAGTACAGTGCAGATGACCGAGCTGATGCGGCCGCACACCTGGGGTTGTAAATGTGCCAGGCAGTCCTGCGTGACATCCCGATGCCCTGTACTGAGCCTATTGGCGAACCCCGCAACATGGCGCGCCGATGACACGTCGTTGTGGTCGTCGAAAAACGCTATCGGCCATCTCCAAACCGCAAGTAGATATTGAGCAGCCCCAATGCTCCAACAGGTCGCCGTCGCCGTTTCGATCGTGTCCCCCAAGTCTTCAATTTGCTCCGCTGGTAAATCCACCACGATGCGCCCGGTAGCCCGTGTAATGCCCGTGGGCGTACCCGGTAATTGTAGAGAGAAGATTGCTTCCTCGAAATCAGAGTGTTTCACCCCGGCGGATTTCCACCGGTTGATCAGCAAGGCACGGAGCTCAGCGGCAGCCGGGCAACCCCAGAAAACATGATGCAGGTCAATGCGGTCCAACCGCACGCAGTCAGCGTGGGGGCATCCTAATCCTGCCCACACCGGGTTGTATAATGATACCGCCTGGTGCTTAATCCTCAATAGGATTTGTTCGCCCCAGGGGTTTAATCCCACTACCCGTCAAATGCGTTTCCACGCCAGCGCCGTGATGCCCGCCGCTGCAGCCGTACTCATACCCGCCCACCCCCCTTGCCGGTTTGCAGTAATGGCGGCCCCTTTCGCATCCGCTCTTATTCTTAGTTTTGCTTTGTAGAGTCGTCGGGGGGTCTTCCACCTGCGCTTGCCTGCCCAAACGCAGACCAGTCTGGCCAACCTCGGGTGCGGGAGCACCTCCGCAATTGTAGTCTGGGGCCCCACCACCGTCTGCATGGCGGCCACCAAGTCACGATGTGACTCGAGTGTAACCGGTTCCGTCACCGTCGATCCCTGGTCGTTGGGCCGGAATTGTCTGTCTTCCGTTACCGTGCGTGTTACCGGCACATGCGTGACGTCCGACGTGAAGTACGTGACTGCACCAGTATGTTCGCCGCGTCTCGTAAGCTGCGGGTAGTTCAACAGGAGCAGTCGTATGAGGCCCCCCATCTGACGCTGGACCGGTTTGGACACCTTGCGAGCTAGAGCCGTGACCACCAGCCCCCCCATTGGCCGTCCACTTCCAGTGGATGACATCCCGGAGTTGTTGCCCAGGTGCACAGATGAGCTTGTATTGCGAGAGAGGTGTGACGACCCTCCCCGTCGCCGTGTACAGCCGCGCTGTGGCCAGGTCCACGTACGGCAGCCAAGCCGTGCGAAAAGCCCCGTGTGCTACGAATTCAGTCGAGATGTAATGGTCGCAGAGCGGCCGCATGTCCACCAGCAGCCGCCGTCCCCGCCATTGCAACTCCACCGTCCCCTTCAAGTATTCCAGGCGGCCCAGCGCCCGGACCATGTCTCGTTTCCCCGGAAGTGGATCCACACCACCGTGGATAGCGCATATCTTCACCCCGGTCGCCCATAGCGTGTCATGCATGAGCTTGCCAGGATTCTGCGCTGCAGTATGCCGTGGCGTAATATAGATCGAGTCCGCAACCGGTTTGACATCCGGGTTGGCAACTACGTCTCCCACAATTTTGGCCCCCATGTCCGCTTCAATTGCCCATACGTTAACGGTCACTGCAGCCAACGCCATTAACTCCGTTTTGAGGTCCGGTACCGCCAGGCCCCCGCGGCCAGGCTCGACCCGAAACCTTTTCGTCTGTAAATCGTGCATGCCACACGAAATTTTTGATCATTCGCTGAAATTCTAGAATCATGTCCCTGGACGGCCATTGATGCCGCCCGATATACAATAGTTTGGGGACTACTACGGCCATGACCACTAGGCTGCGTTGGTCAGCCGTCGTCGTCTTCCGAGCGGCTAGTGCGAGCCGCGTTGTCAATTGCGTTCGTGCCAACTGCCACGTGTACGCTTCGTCCGGTGTGCTCCCTACCGGAATGCCGAGATACCGTGAGAGGACCAGTGGGCCCTGTACTTTCAGGGGAGCCGGCAAGTCCCGCACCTTCGACGCTTCCACCGGGTTTAGGGCGACCACTAAAGTCTTCTTCTCGTTCAAAGTGAGGCCGGATGCCTGCGCGAACCCTCTGTTGCGGTTGCACTTCGCTGTCTACAAGACTGGGTCCCGACCTCAAGGCACACGGCCTGCGCGTGGCTGGCGCGTGCCTCTAGGGCCTGCAGTTGAAGTGAGACGAATGGTGCAATCTGATTGGCTGGGTTGGGTGTGCCCGCCTATCCAAGTGTGTCCGTTGCATTGGAGCGTGTCCGTTGCAGTACACTGTGATTGGCTGATGGCTCGTGCCGTCCCAATCGAGTGTGTCCGTTGCAGTAAAGCGTGTCCGTTGCAATAGTTAACTGAAGTCAAACGAGGGAGATAGTAGAGAGACTGCATGAGTAGGAAGAAGCTAGCAGGACAAGGACAACTAACTCAATTGAATTCACTTTCGGATTTCCTTTCTACCCCTCATCGACTCCTCGGCGACGTCTGCACTTACAAGAGGTTATGAGCCCAAGCTACGCTGACACCGTCAAACTCGTGGAAGACAACTACTTCCACTGGGAGTTCAACATGAGGATGAAGCTCTACTGCTGGCCCACATCATCAAGCCAGAGTTCGACGCGCTGAGTGACTGCTCCACGGTTCAATGGAAGACCAACGATCTGAAGGCCCTTGGTGTGATCGCAGGAGACGTGAGTCTCACATACCAAGTCTACATCAGTGGAGCGACAACTGCTGCTGACTCGTGGCGCATGCTCGAGGAGCAGTTCAACCGGAACACGCTGAAGAACCGACTCATCGTCACCAAGAAGTTGCACAACTTCAAGATGGAGTCCGGTACGCGGTTCGCGGTGCATGTGGACCAGTTCAAGGAGATCGTCCTCCAGATGGAGACGATTGGTGAGCCTCTGAATGAGACCCGACAGCTCGTGTTGCTGCTCGGTAGTCTGACGGATGAGTACCGGATGATCAGTACCGTACTCGAGAACACGCCGAACATGACGTTGGCGTATGCGATTCAAGCTCTCTCCGGTGTTGATGCCTCGGATGAATCGTCATCGGCTCAACAGAAGGCTTTCGTGGCGAAGAAGAGCTATGACAAGCGTGGGTTCAACGGCCAGTGCTTCTACTGCAAGAAGACTGGGCACAAGGCAACGGAGTGCCGCAAGAAGAAGGCCGACGAGGAACGCGGACAAGTCGCGAGGGAGACATCCGACTACGCGTTCACGGCTACGAGTGCGATGGGCAAGACTGAGAGGCTCGTCGACTCAGGTGCAAGCTCGCACATGACCAGCGTCCGGGACAAGTTCGTGTCCATGAAGGAGCTGAAGAATCCAGTCCGCATCACGATCGCGGATGGCAAGAAGATCGACGCAGTTGCAATGGGCACCGTCGGGTTGAAGCTGATGGACGGGACGTCTGTCACGCTGTCGGATGTTTTGTACATCCCTGAAGTTGAAGGAAGCCTCCTCTCGGTGGCAAAGCTGGCCGAGAAGGACGTCGTCGCGCAGTTCAGCAAGGACAAGTGTGTCTTTCGCTATGGCGATGCTACTGTCATGGAGGCCAAGCGCTGTGGAAACGTCTACAAGTTGAAGACAGTGGGGGACGAGGTGTGTCATGCGGCGACGACATCTCGTAAGGAGCCATGGGCAGTTGTGCACGCCCGTCTCGGCCACATCCCGTTCAAGCGCTATGAACAGCTACTGACCATGGCCGACGGAGTTCCTCGCGTCGCAGATGAGCCAAGTGATCACGTGTGTGCCGGCTGCTGCATGGGCAAGATGCGAGAAGACAACTTCTCTCGCAGCCCCGAAAAGACCGTCAAGAGTGTTGGAGTCCTCGACCTCATCCACTCGGACGTCATGGGCCCAATGCAGACAAATACACCTGGTGGTTGTACGTACGCTGTCACGTTCATCGATGATTTCTCACGTCACGTCACGGTGTACTTCATGAAGAAGAAAGCGGAAGTCTTGGAGAAGTTCAAGATGTTTAAGGCCGACATGGAAAACCCTACAGGGGGCAAGATCAAGCGCCTCCGCTCGGACAACGGCGGGGAATACACGGGTCGACTCTTCAAAGAGTATCTGTCCAAGAAAGGCAGTCGCCATGAGAAGACAGTGCCGTACACGCCTCAGCAGAATGGACTGGTTGAGCGCATGAACCGGAGCCTCGTGGAGATGGCTCGTTGCATGCTCTACCACGAGGGCATCGTCAAGAAGTGGTGGGCTGAAGCAGTCAACACGTCGGCGTGGATCATCAACAGGATTCCCAACACAGTGACTGTGAAGACGCCCTACGAGATTGTGTACCAGAAGAAACCTCAGCTCAAGAACCTGAAGGTGTTCGGTGCACTCGGCTATGGACACATCCCGGACGAGAAGCGCCGCAAGCTCGACGCTAAGGCGTTCAAGTGCCGCTTCCTGGGCTACGAGGATGGTGTCAAGGGATACCGCGTGCTGAACGTGGAAACTGGCCAAGTGAAGATTGTGCGTGCGGTGAAGTTCATGGAGACCACTAGCACGGGCGACTTCATGACTGAGGTCGAAGGTGACGACAAAGATGAAGATGTTGCCGCGCCTCACGCTACTGCTCTAAGTTGTGGACAGACGCAGACGCTCACGATCTTCAATGATGAGGTGGTACCACGTCAACATGAGGTGACCACAGAGACTGCAATCGCCCCTGCACCTTCTCACTCCATGATTACTCGCTCGCGTACTCGGCACATTGATGAGACCACGGATCCTGAGGAAGCGGAAGGACGCAAGATGCAGATTGTCGCTCCATCCGCTATTGGAACCAAGCGACAGAAGGTGAGTAAGGCTCGCGTCAAACCAAGTGACGAGCTGCTCGCTATTGAAGGAGGCCAGCTGATGGCTGCAACAGAGGAGGTCCCGAAGACGTACGCTGAGGCAACGACACGTCAAGACCAAGATGAATGGAAGAAGGCAATTGCAATTGAACTGAAGTCACTCATTGTCAACAAGACCTGGAAGCTGGTACCCAAGCCTGCACACCAGCGCCCGATCGGTTGCCGATGGGTGTTCGCGTTGAAGCGAGATGAAAAGGGACAAGTCGTTCGGTACAAGGCTCGTCTGGTGGCTAAGGGGTACTCGCAGCGCCACGGCATCGACTATGAAGAAACGTATTCGCCGGTGGCTTACCTCAACTCGATCCGTGCCATGCTGGCAAAGTGCAGCGCAGAAGGAATGGAGATCGAGCAGTGTGACGTCGACACAGCGTTCCTGTATGGGAAGCTGGAAGAAGAGATCTACATGGAGTTACCGGAAGGACTCAGGGAGCTCCTGGACTTGGCCGAAGCTGAAGGCGAGGACGACGTCGTCTGCATGCTGCTCCAGAGTTTGTATGGACTCAAGCAGGCATCGCGTGTTTGGAACGAGACGATCGACAAGCACCTCAAGAGTATGGGATTCGAGCCTGCTGACGCCGATCCATGCGTCTACACAAGAGGCGAGGGTGAAGATAAATGCATAGTGTGTCTCTACGTGGATGACATGCTGATCGCGTCAAGACAGAAGACAGTGAACGCGTCCGTGAAGGCTGGAATCGCGGAGAAGTTCCGGATCAAGGATTTGGGAAGAGCTCGCTTCATTCTCGGCATCGAGATCAACTACGACATGGAGCGCAGAACGTTGGGTATCAGCCAGAAGGCGTACACCGAGTCGATTATCAAGAAGTTTGGTCAAGAGAACGCGAAGCCATGCCTGACACCACTGGAACCGGGTGTGCAGTTGACCAAGGCTGACGAACCCCAGACCGAAGAAGACAAGGCCAAGATGAAGTCGAAGCCTTATCGGTCGCTTGTGGGAAGCCTGATGTACCTAGCGTGTGGAACGCGACCTGACATTTCGGTTGCAGTCGCCAAGCTCAGCCGTTTCCTGGAGAACCCCGGTGAGAAGCACTGGGATGCTGGTATCAAGGTGGTGCGCTACCTGTTGAAGACCAAGGATGTGGGCATCGTGTACGATGGCCTACTGGGAACGCAGCTTGAAGCGTATTCCGATGCGAACTGGGCCGGCAATCGTGACGACCGACGCTCGGTGAGCGGGATGCTGCTGATGCTGTGTGGTGCTCCTGTGGTGTGGCGCTCGACGTTCCAGAAGACTGTCGCTCTCGGTTCAACCGAGGCCGAATACATGGCGATGAGTGACTGTGTCAAGGAGTGCGTCTGGATGCGACGTCTGCTAAAGGACATTGGTGCTGAGCAAGTGGGGGCTACGGTGATCTACGAGGACAACCAAGGAGCGATGGCTTTGGCGAAGAACGTCGGTTACCAAGCTCGCACCAAGCACATCGACATTCGCTACCACTTCATTCGAGAGAAGGTGGTGAGCAACGAAGTGGAGCTGGAGTACGTGGATACCAAGAACCAGCTCGCTGACTTTATGACCAAGGGACTATCTTCGAAGACGTTGCGCTAGTTGATGATGCGGAGCAACGTTGGCCCCAAGCTCGAGACATCGAATTGAGTGGGGGTGTTGCGGTTGCACTTCGCTGTCTACAAGACTGGGTCCCGACCTCAAGGCACACGGCCTGCGCGTGGCTGGCGCGTGCCTCTCGGGCCTGCAGTTGAAGTGAGACGAATGGTGCAATCTGATTGGCTGGGTTGGGTGTGCCCGCCTATCCAAGTGTGTCCGTTGCATTGGAGCGTGTCTGTTGCAGTGCACTGTGATTGGCTGATGGCTCGTGCCGTCCCAATCGAGTGTGTCCGTTGCAGTAAAGCGTGTCCGTTGCAATAGTTAACTGAAGTCAAACGAGGGAGATAGTAGAGAGACTGCATGAGTAGGAAGAAGCTAGCAGGACAAGGACAACTAACTCAATTGAATTCACTTTCGGATTTCCTTTCTACCCCTCATCGACTCCTCGGCGACGTCTGCACTTACAAGAGGTTATGAGCCCAAGCTACGCTGACACCGTCAAACTCGTGGAAGACAACTACTTCCACTGGGAGTTCAACATGAGGATGAAGCTCTACTGCTGGCCCACATCATCAAGCCAGAGTTCGACGCGCTGAGTGACTGCTCCACGGTTCAATGGAAGACCAACGATCTGAAGGCCCTTGGTGTGATCGCAGGAGACGTGAGTCTCACATACCAAGTCTACATCAGTGGAGCGACAACTGCTGCTGACTCGTGGCGCATGCTCGAGGAGCAGTTCAACCGGAACACGCTGAAGAACCGACTCATCGTCACCAAGAAGTTGCACAACTTCAAGATGGAGTCCGGTACGCGGTTCGCGGTGCATGTGGACCAGTTCAAGGAGATCGTCCTCCAGATGGAGACGATTGGTGAGCCTCTGAATGAGACCCGACAGCTCGTGTTGCTGCTCGGTAGTCTGACGGATGAGTACCGGATGATCAGTACCGTACTCGAGAACACGCCGAACATGACGTTGGCGTATGCGATTCAAGCTCTCTCCGGTGTTGATGCCTCGGATGAATCGTCATCGGCTCAACAGAAGGCTTTCGTGGCGAAGAAGAGCTATGACAAGCGTGGGTTCAACGGCCAGTGCTTCTACTGCAAGAAGACTGGGCACAAGGCAACGGAGTGCCGCAAGAAGAAGGCCGACGAGGAACGCGGACAAGTCGCGAGGGAGACATCCGACTACGCGTTCACGGCTACGAGTGCGATGGGCAAGACTGAGAGGCTCGTCGACTCAGGTGCAAGCTCGCACATGACCAGCGTCCGGGACAAGTTCGTGTCCATGAAGGAGCTGAAGAATCCAGTCCGCATCACGATCGCGGATGGCAAGAAGATCGACGCAGTTGCAATGGGCACCGTCGGGTTGAAGCTGATGGACGGGACGTCTGTCACGCTGTCGGATGTTTTGTACATCCCTGAAGTTGAAGGAAGCCTCCTCTCGGTGGCAAAGCTGGCCGAGAAGGACGTCGTCGCGCAGTTCAGCAAGGACAAGTGTGTCTTTCGCTATGGCGATGCTACTGTCATGGAGGCCAAGCGCTGTGGAAACGTCTACAAGTTGAAGACAGTGGGGGACGAGGTGTGTCATGCGGCGACGACATCTCGTAAGGAGCCATGGGCAGTTGTGCACGCCCGTCTCGGCCACATCCCGTTCAAGCGCTATGAACAGCTACTGACCATGGCCGACGGAGTTCCTCGCGTCGCAGATGAGCCAAGTGATCACGTGTGTGCCGGCTGCTGCATGGGCAAGATGCGAGAAGACAACTTCTCTCGCAGCCCCGAAAAGACCGTCAAGAGTGTTGGAGTCCTCGACCTCATCCACTCGGACGTCATGGGCCCAATGCAGACAAATACACCTGGTGGTTGTACGTACGCTGTCACGTTCATCGATGATTTCTCACGTCACGTCACGGTGTACTTCATGAAGAAGAAAGCGGAAGTCTTGGAGAAGTTCAAGATGTTTAAGGCCGACATGGAAAACCCTACAGGGGGCAAGATCAAGCGCCTCCGCTCGGACAACGGCGGGGAATACACGGGTCGACTCTTCAAAGAGTATCTGTCCAAGAAAGGCAGTCGCCATGAGAAGACAGTGCCGTACACGCCTCAGCAGAATGGACTGGTTGAGCGCATGAACCGGAGCCTCGTGGAGATGGCTCGTTGCATGCTCTACCACGAGGGCATCGTCAAGAAGTGGTGGGCTGAAGCAGTCAACACGTCGGCGTGGATCATCAACAGGATTCCCAACACAGTGACTGTGAAGACGCCCTACGAGATTGTGTACCAGAAGAAACCTCAGCTCAAGAACCTGAAGGTGTTCGGTGCACTCGGCTATGGACACATCCCGGACGAGAAGCGCCGCAAGCTCGACGCTAAGGCGTTCAAGTGCCGCTTCCTGGGCTACGAGGATGGTGTCAAGGGATACCGCGTGCTGAACGTGGAAACTGGCCAAGTGAAGATTGTGCGTACGGTGAAGTTCATGGAGACCACTAGCACGGGCGACTTCATGACTGAGGTCGAAGGTGACGACAAAGATGAAGATGTTGCCGCGCCTCACGCTACTGCTCTAAGTTGTGGACAGACGCAGACGCTCACGATCTTCAATGATGAGGTGGTACCACGTCAACATGAGGTGACCACAGAGACTGCAATCGCCCCTGCACCTTCTCACTCCATGATTACTCGCTCGCGTACTCGGCACATTGATGAGACCACGGATCCTGAGGAAGCGGAAGGACGCAAGATGCAGATTGTCGCTCCATCCGCTATTGGAACCAAGCGACAGAAGGTGAGTAAGGCTCGCGTCAAACCAAGTGACGAGCTGCTCGCTATTGAAGGAGGCCAGCTGATGGCTGCAACAGAGGAGGTCCCGAAGACGTACGCTGAGGCAACGACACGTCAAGACCAAGATGAATGGAAGAAGGCAATTGCAATTGAACTGAAGTCACTCATTGTCAACAAGACCTGGAAGCTGGTACCCAAGCCTGCACACCAGCGCCCGATCGGTTGCCGATGGGTGTTCGCGTTGAAGAGAGATGAAAAGGGACAAGTCGTTCGGTACAAGGCTCGTCTGGTGGCTAAGGGGTACTCGCAGCGCCACGGCATCGACTATGAAGAAACGTATTCGCCGGTGGCTTACCTCAACTCGACCCGTGCCATGCTGGCAAAGTGCAGCGCAGAAGGAATGGAGATCGAGCAGTGTGACGTCGACACAGCGTTCCTGTATGGGAAGCTGGAAGAAGAGATCTACATGGAGTTACCGGAAGGACTCAGGGAGCTCCTGGACTTGGCCGAAGCTGAAGGCGAGGACGACGTCGTCTGCATGCTGCTCCAGAGTTTGTATGGACTCAAGCAGGCATCGCGTGTTTGGAACGAGACGATCGACAAGCACCTCAAGAGTATGGGATTCGAGCCTGCTGACGCCGATCCATGCGTCTACACAAGAGGCGAGGGTGAAGATAAATGCATAGTGTGTCTCTACGTGGATGACATGCTGATCGCGTCAAGACAGAAGACAGTGAACGCGTCCGTGAAGGCTGGAATCGCGGAGAAGTTCCGGATCAAGGATTTGGGAAGAGCTCGCTTCATTCTCGGCATCGAGATCAACTACGACATGGAGCGCAGAACGTTGGGTATCAGCCAGAAGGCGTACACCGAGTCGATTATCAAGAAGTTTGGTCAAGAGAACGCGAAGCCATGCCTGACACCACTGGAACCGGGTGTGCAGTTGACCAAGGCTGACGAACCCCAGACCGAAGAAGACAAGGCCAAGATGAAGTCGAAGCCTTATCGGTCGCTTGTGGGAAGCCTGATGTACCTAGCGTGTGGAACGCGACCTGACATTTCGGTTGCAGTCGCCAAGCTCAGCCGTTTCCTGGAGAACCCCGGTGAGAAGCACTGGGATGCTGGTATCAAGGTGGTGCGCTACCTGTTGAAGACCAAGGATGTGGGCATCGTGTACGATGGCCTACTGGGAACGCAGCTTGAAGCGTATTCCGATGCGAACTGGGCCGGCAATCGTGACGACCGACGCTCGGTGAGCGGGATGCTGCTGATGCTGTGTGGTGCTCCTGTGGTGTGGCGCTCGACGTTCCAGAAGACTGTCGCTCTCGGTTCAACCGAGGCCGAATACATGGCGATGAGTGACTGTGTCAAGGAGTGCGTCTGGATGCGACGTCTGCTAAAGGACATTGGTGCTGAGCAAGTGGGGGCTACGGTGATCTACGAGGACAACCAAGGAGCGATGGCTTTGGCGAAGAACGTCGGTTACCAAGCTCGCACCAAGCACATCGACATTCGCTACCACTTCATTCGAGAGAAGGTGGTGAGCAACGAAGTGGAGCTGGAGTACGTGGATACCAAGAACCAGCTCGCTGACTTTATGACCAAGGGACTATCTTCGAAGACGTTGCGCTACTTGATGATGCGGAGCAACGTTGGCCCCAAGCTCGAGACATCGAATTGAGTGGGGGTGTTGCGGTTGCACTTCGCTGTCTACAAGACTGGGTCCCGACCTCAAGGCACACGGCCTGCGCGTGGCTGGCGCGTGCCTCTCGGGCCTGCAGTTGAAGTGAGACGAATGGTGCAATCTGATTGGCTGGGTTGGGTGTGCCCGCCTATCCAAGTGTGTCCGTTGCATTGGAGCGTGTCTGTTGCAGTGCACTGTGATTGGCTGATGGCTCGTGCCGTCCCAATCGAGTGTGTCCGTTGCAGTAAAGCGTGTCCGTTGCAATAGTTAACTGAAGTCAAACGAGGGAGATAGTAGAGAGACTGCATGAGTAGGAAGAAGCTAGCAGGACAAGGACAACTAACTCAATTGAATTCACTTTCGGATTTCCTTTCTACCCCTCATCGACTCCTCGGCGACGTCTGCACTTACAAGAGGTTATGAGCCCAAGCTACGCTGACACCGTCAAACTCGTGGAAGACAACTACTTCCACTGGGAGTTCAACATGAGGATGAAGCTCTACTGCTGGCCCACATCATCAAGCCAGAGTTCGACGCGCTGAGTGACTGCTCCACGGTTCAATGGAAGACCAACGATCTGAAGGCCCTTGGTGTGATCGCAGGAGACGTGAGTCTCACATACCAAGTCTACATCAGTGGAGCGACAACTGCTGCTGACTCGTGGCGCATGCTCGAGGAGCAGTTCAACCGGAACACGCTGAAGAACCGACTCATCGTCACCAAGAAGTTGCACAACTTCAAGATGGAGTCCGGTACGCGGTTCGCGGTGCATGTGGACCAGTTCAAGGAGATCGTCCTCCAGATGGAGACGATTGGTGAGCCTCTGAATGAGACCCGACAGCACGTGTTGCTGCTCGGTAGTCTGACGGATGAGTACCGGATGATCAGTACCGTACTCGAGAACACGCCGAACATGACGTTGGCGTATGCGATTCAAGCTCTCTCCGGTGTTGATGCCTCGGATGAATCGTCATCGGCTCAACAGAAGGCTTTCGTGGCGAAGAAGAGCTATGACAAGCGTGGGTTCAACGGCCAGTGCTTCTACTGCAAGAAGACTGGGCACAAGGCAACGGAGTGCCGCAAGAAGAAGGCCGACAAGGAACGCGGACAAGTCGCGAGGGAGACATCCGACTACGCGTTCACGGCTACGAGTGCGATGGGCAAGACTGAGAGGCTCGTCGACTCAGGTGCAAGCTCGCACATGACCAGCGTCCGGGACAAGTTCGTGTCCATGAAGGAGCTGAAGACGCCAGTCCGCATCACGATCGCGGATGGCAAGAAGATCGACGCAGTTGCAATGGGCACCGTCGGGTTGAAGCTGATGGACGGGACGTCTGTCACGCTGTCGGATGTTTTGTACATCCCTGAAGTTGAAGGAAGCCTCCTCTCGGTGGCAAAGCTGGCCGAGAAGGACGTCGTCGCGCAGTTCAGCAAGGACAAGTGTGTCTTTCGCTATGGCGATGCTACTGTCATGGAGGCCAAGCGCTGTGGAAACGTCTACAAGTTGAAGACAGTGGGGGACGAGGTGTGTCATGCGGCGACGACATCTCGTAAGGAGCCATGTGCAGTTGTGCACGCCCGTCTCGGCCACATCCCGTTCAAGCGCTATGAACAGCTACTGACCATGGCCGACGGAGTTCCTCGCGTCGCAGATGAGCCAAGTGATCACGTGTGTGCCGGCTGCTGCATGGGCAAGATGCGAGAAGACAACTTCTCTCGCAGCCCCGAAAAGACCGTCAAGAGTGTTGGAGTCCTCGACCTCATCCACTCGGACGTCATGGGCCCAATGCAGACAAATACACCTGGTGGTTGTACGTACGCTGTCACGTTCATCGATGATTTCTCACGTCACGTCACGGTGTACTTCATGAAGAAGAAAGCGGAAGTCTTGGAGAAGTTCAAGATGTTTAAGGCCGACATGGAAAACCCTACAGGGGGCAAGATCAAGCGCCTCCGCTCGGACAACGGCGGGGAATACACGGGTCGACTCTTCAAAGAGTTTCTGTCCAAGAAAGGCATTCGTCATGAGAAGACATTGCCGTACACGCCTCAGCAGAATGGACTGGTTGAGCGCATGAACCGGAGCCTCGTGGAGATGGCTCGTTGCATGCTCTACCACGAGGGCATCGTCAAGAAGTGGTGGGCTGAAGCAGTCAACACGTCGGCGTGGATCATCAACAGGATTCCCAACACAGTGACTGTGAAGACGCCCTACGAGATTGTGTACCAGAAGAAACCTCAGCTCAAGAACCTGAAGGTGTTCGGTGCACTCGGCTATGGACACATCCCGGACGAGAAGCGCCGCAAGCTCGACGCTAAGGCGTTCAAGTGCCGCTTCCTGGGCTACGAGGATGGTGTCAAGGGATACCGCGTGCTGAACGTGGAAACTGGCCAAGTGAAGATTGTGCGTACGGTGAAGTTCATGGAGACCACTAGCACGGGCGACTTCATGACTGAGGTCGAAGGTGACGACAAAGATGAAGATGTTGCCGCGCCTCACGCTACTGCTCTAAGTTGTGGACAGACGCAGACGCTCACGATCTTCAATGATGAGGTGGTACCACGTCAACATGAGGTGACCACAGAGACTGCAATCGCCCCTGCACCTTCTCACTCCATGATTACTCGCTCGCGTACTCGGCACATTGAGGAGACCACGGATCCTGAGGAAGCGGAAGGACGCAAGATGCAGATTGTCGCTCCATCTGCTATTGGAACCAAGCGACAGAAGGTGAGTAAGGCTCGCGTCAAACCAAGTGACGAGCTGCTCGCTATTGAAGGAGGCCAGCTGATGGCTGCAACAGAGGAGGCCCCGAAGACGTACGCTGAGGCAACGACACGTCAAGACCAAGATGAATGGAAGAAGGCAATTGCAATTGAACTGAAGTCACTCATTGTCAACAAGACCTGGAAGCTGGTACCCAAGCCTGCACACCAGCGCCCGATCGGTTGCCGATGGGTGTTCGCGTTGAAGAGAGATGAAAAGGGACAAGTCGTTCGGTACAAGGCTCGTCTGGTGGCTAAGGGGTACTCGCAGCGCCACGGCATCGACTATGAAGAAACGTATTCGCCGGTGGCTTACCTCAACTCGACCCGTGCCATGCTGGCAAAGTGCAGCGCAGAAGGAATGGAGATCGAGCAGTGTGACGTCGACACAGCGTTCCTGTATGGGAAGCTGGAAGAAGAGATCTACATGGAGTTACCGGAAGGACTCAGGGAGCTCCTGGACTTGGCCGAAGCTGAAGGCGAGGACGACGTCGTCTGCATGCTGCTCCAGAGTTTGTATGGACTCAAGCAGGCATCGCGTGTTTGGAACGAGACGATCGACAAGCACCTCAAGAGTATGGGATTCGAGCCTGCTGACGCCGATCCATGCGTCTACACAAGAGGCGAGGGTGAAGATAAATGCATAGTGTGTCTCTACGTGGATGACATGCTGATCGCGTCAAGACAGAAGACAGTGAACGCGTCCGTGAAGGCTGGAATCGCGGAGAAGTTCCGGATCAAGGATTTGGGAAGAGCTCGCTTCATTCTCGGCATCGAGATCAACTACGACATGGAGCGCAGAACGTTGGGTATCAGCCAGAAGGCGTACACCGAGTCGATTATCAAGAAGTTTGGTCAAGAGAACGCGAAGCCATGCCTGACACCACTGGAACCGGGTGTGCAGTTGACCAAGGCTGACGAACCCCAGACCGAAGAAGACAAGGCCAAGATGAAGTCGAAGCCTTATCGGTCGCTTGTGGGAAGCCTGATGTACCTAGCGTGTGGAACGCGACCTGACATTTCGGTTGCAGTCGCCAAGCTCAGCCGTTTCCTGGAGAACCCCGGTGAGAAGCACTGGGATGCTGGTATCAAGGTGGTGCGCTACCTGTTGAAGACCAAGGATGTGGGCATCGTGTACGATGGCCTACTGGGAACGCAGCTTGAAGCGTATTCCGATGCGAACTGGGCCGGCAATCGTGACGACCGACGCTCGGTGAGCGGGATGCTGCTGATGCTGTGTGGTGCTCCTGTGGTGTGGCGCTCGACGTTCCAGAAGACTGTCGCTCTCGGTTCAACCGAGGCCGAATACATGGCGATGAGTGACTGTGTCAAGGAGTGCGTCTGGATGCGACGTCTGCTAAAGGACATTGGTGCTGAGCAAGTGGGGGCTACGGTGATCTACGAGGACAACCAAGGAGCGATGGCTTTGGCGAAGAACGTCGGTTACCAAGCTCGCACCAAGCACATCGACATTCGCTACCACTTCATTCGAGAGAAGGTGGTGAGCAACGAAGTGGAGCTGGAGTACGTGGATACCAAGAACCAGCTCGCTGACTTTATGACCAAGGGACTATCTTCGAAGACGTTGCGCTACTTGATGATGCGGAGCAACGTTGGCCCCAAGCTCGAGACATCGAATTGAGTGGGGGTGTTGCGGTTGCACTTCGCTGTCTACAAGACTGGGTCCCGACCTCAAGGCACACGGCCTGCGCGTGGCTGGCGCGTGCCTCTAGGGCCTGCAGTTGAAGTGAGACGAATGGTGCAATCTGATTGGCTGGGTTGGGTGTGCCCGCCTATCCAAGTGTGTCCGTTGCATTGGAGCGTGTCCGTTGCAGTGCACTGTGATTGGCTGATGGCTCGTGCCGTCCCAATCAAGTGTGTCCGTTGCAGTAAAGCGTGTCCGTTGGAATAGTTAACTGAAGTCAAACGAGGGAGATAGTAGAGAGACTGCATGAGTAGGAAGAAGCTAGCAGGACAAGGACAACTAACTCAATTGAATTCACTTTCGGATTTCCTTTCTACCCCTCATCGACGCCCCGGCGACGTCTGCACTTACAAGACACTCGCGTAATTGCGAGGATGATGATCACTTCCGCTGCCCGCCGTACATAGCTTGCGGTGACATCTGCATAGCCGCCGACTTTGAGTTGAAATACGCCCACTTTGCTCCGTAGCATTACCCCTTCGATGTTGCGGTCACTGTCTATACGTCTATAGAGAGCTTCTAGGACGAGTAGGAAAAGAAGAGGGGCCAATGGGCACCCCTGTCGAATCCCGCAGGTCACCATGACCCAACGGGAACGATACCCATTCGCAAGAAACCGTACTTTCGTTCCAGTGTGCAGTCCGCGCATTGCGGCCACGTATTCTGGCGGGAACCCCAGCCAAGCCAGGACAGCGTATAAGAACTCTCGGTCCACGGAGTCATACGCCTTTCTAAAGTCAAGCAGGAGCGGGAGAGCTTCCGCCATATCCGGGTCTGTTTTTGCTGCAGCTTGTGCTGCAGTGAACAGGTCCACAGTCGCATGGATTGTCCGGAATGGGACAAACCCGTTTTGGTTAGGGTGGATCATCAGATGCAGCTTTCGGCAGGTCCGGGTGGCCAGGATTCGTGCCAAAATTTTGTAGTCGGAGTCGAGTAATGCAAGCGGTCTGAAGTTCAAAGGATCTTGGGATTCTCCGCCGGTCTTCAAGCAGAAGATGTCTGCCTCTAGGAACGTCACTGGGAACACCCCAGCGGTAATCCAGCAATTATACAGTCGAGTCATGATTGGCACCAGCAGATCAGCATGGTCTCGGTACCAATCATTGCCCAAGCGGTCTGGGCCGCACGCTTTCCCGCGCCCCAAACGCCGCCGCTACCTCCGCCTCAGTGACCGGGTCCCTGAGGTCTTCCAGCACCTCTGTGTACTCTCCGCTGGGTCCCAGCCATTCCAGAACCTCTGCTCGGGCCTCTTGCGTAGATCCAAGTTGCTGGAAGATCGGCGTCCACGCGTCGGCTAGCGTGTCTGCCTTCTCGTGGACGCCCCGGGCCGCGTGCCCTACTGCCGCATCCAATCTGTGTACCTCGTTATCCGCGTATTTGTTGCTAATGCGACTAAAGAAGGCCTTCGTGGTTTTGCCGGAGTGATAACCTCCTTCTCGGAATAATCGTTGTCGATGCGTCGCTGCACGTTGTCTTGTGCAGGTGTCGATCGCGTGGCGCACCCTTTTGAGAGGGGTGCCCCCAAAACCTTCCTGCAGTGTCAGGGTATCCAGAGCGTCCGTAATCATCTCCACCGTCGGTGGACAACCTTTCGCAGCTTCCAGTATGCGTCTCTCCTGCTTCAGCAGTCGCCGGAGGCGTTGCTTGTAGGACGCTCGCGCCATTTTCCGTTTCTGTTTAATGAACAGTAGTGTTTCTTTCCTGGTTTCGACTTTGAGTCGATCCCAGGCAGTAGCCCAATCTCTCGCGTCCATTGGTGCGCCTGTATCCGGTAGTGTATCGAGAAATGCTTGCAATCTCTGCATGGTTGCAGCTGTCACGGCGTCCTGGGCGATCGGTGGAGATGGGTATACCCGCGCCGGTTTCCTGACCCGGATCGGGTCCGTCGGGCTCCTGAGATGGAGCCGTACGGCTTTATGGTCCGCTTGTGTGCCGGTCCGCCATACCTCTACCGAAGCGATCCACTCCACAAGCGGCGCAGATACATACCATCGGTCCAACCGGGCCGTGGCTTCGACGCCTCCTCCAAACGAGTATTTGTATGTGTGAGTGGTCTCGTAGTAGGCGTGCACGTCGACGTGATCGATGTCGTCCGGAGGGGCCTGCGCATCGACCAATCCCCATTGTGCGAGCAAGTGCGCTAACGCTGGTGACTCGTGGTCTGAAACCTTGCGATACCAGCTCCGGTCAAGTCGCGAGTCCATCGTGCAGTTGTAGTCACCGCCGGCTACTATCTTGTCCACCCTCGGTAGCTCAAGCTTGCTCAGGTGGCGGTAGAATTTCTCCCGCTGCGCACAACGGTGCGGAGCGTAGATGCAGATAAACAGGAAGGTAGCCCCCGCATAGTTGCCTGTCACCGCCATAAAATGGCTCGACCAATGTTCTTGCATGCTGGGTTTCACTTGCTGCAGCCGACCGTACGGGTTCCTGAGTATGGCTACCCCCCCCCCCCCCTCTTCGTCTTTTCTGACGGCGCCCAATATGAGAGGTCTTCCCCGACGAGTTGGCTGCGGAACCCCCAAGAGCGGGCGTGAATCTGGCGGAAGTGCGCCACGTCGGCCTCCTCCACGTGTGTCTCTTGAAGGCACACAATATCCTGACGGCCGTGATTGTCAGCTTGGCGTAAGGCCTGGAAAATCGCACCCGATGTACCCCTTTACTTCAAAAGCCGTTTACACTAAGCGACACGCAGCTGAACGTCCTTTCATTGCTATGGAATGTCTCCTGTTCCACGCGCGATGTCGTCTCCACCTTCCGTTCCTCTATCCGGTGACGGGCCACCGCCTTCTTTTTCAGGCTTTTGAAGTCCCGTCGAATTTGATTTTCACGTTGTTCGGTCGTCCCCGGGGGGAAGAAGTCGCCCAATGTGCGTTGTCTCGGAGTCCCCCTTCGTCGTTTTGTCGTCTCTGTTTCCACGGCACCCGCCGTCCGCTGTCGGTTGCCCCAGCTGCCACCATATGCGTGTTGTTTCGACGTTATCAAGCGTCGTGGCAGTTCCGGTCTCGTTCCAGTGTCACCTGCCTCCATCGCTTTCCGGTGCCCCTCCCCTTGTGGATCGCGTGCCGGAGGCGTTGTTGCACGTCCCGTTGGCTCGCGTGAAAGCGGTCTCCGGCTTGGTGTGCCTTTTGAGACCGCTGTGTGTGCTGGATAGCCCTTAACAACGTGGTGTTGCGGGCTGGCCAGCTGCCATCGCTGTCAGCCGGTCTTCCCACGTGAGGCCGGATGGCAGAACCACTGCGTCTCCCCACTCCATCTTCCCCGTCACCTTCTCGCAAAGTTGTTGGAGTGCTGGGTGAACCCGATACAGTTCACTCAGTGCCGTCCGGGAAGCCCCTCCCCATGGGGTCGCCCCCCACACCCAGATCACATAGGGCAGTATGTGGAGTGTGTGCCAGCAGTCTTCACTCATCGTTGCCGGCCGTGCCCCAGGTGGCGCCGCCGCATGCATGTTTGCAAGCCTGACCCATCTTGTGGCATCCTTCGCTATGACACGATCTCTCTTGGACCCCCCATCCGTCGTGCAGGCCGCGAGCCACGTCCTGCAGTACACCCGCACTGCATCGGGAATGGCCTCCTGGCCCAGCATGTCTCGCAAGATGCTGGTCTGTGAGTCGTAGATCTCTATCTCGCCCCACCGTTAAAGCAATGTATTCGGCATCATCTTGATCACGACTTCCGGGTAAGGCATATACCCTAGGAGTTCGTGCAACGTGTCCCGGTGGGGCAGCAGCCACCGCACCGTCGCAATGATATCTCTGTCCCCACCGGGCGGTGGCCTAGCAGGGGTTCGCGTCCGTGGGAGGCGCCGTCTCCATATAGCCGCGGCTTGGGCATTCTCCTCCTGAAGTTGCCGCATCTTGGACCTGTCCGATATGAATTCCGGTTCCATGTCCATTGAGTCCAGGATCCGCTGCATCATCTGGAGCGCCACACGCCCTTGCGTCGAGATCGGCGCTCTGCCTATTGTCCTCGCACCAGGTACCTGTCGGTCTCGCCCTCTTCTGCAGCCGTCGATGCTGGTCGTGCAGGTCCAGCCTGCTTGTGCAGTCGGTTCTTCTCGGCCTGCAGGCCGCTGTCCATGATCGCTATTTCGTAAGGCTCCCTGTCTAATCTGGGTAACCGCAATCTGTCGTGAAAGATATCCAATCGGTCCCGGCGTTCAGTGGCCCCAATGACCACCCCATTAGTTTCATTGTCATCGTTCAGTACGTCGATCCGACCCATGTGCTCAGTGCTGTATGCATGGTGAGCCAGGATTTCGTCGACCCACGAGTGCGTACTGCAGTGTTCTTGCGCGAACACTAGGTCACCTTCCGCTTGCCATCTGGTTGCAAGCTCCCCGTGGTGCACCCCATAAAAAATGGCCCTCGTGACGCTTCAACACCAGCAGCGTCGGTAGCACATACAGACTGGCGTAGTGAGTCAGCATGTTCTTCGCCGAGGCGTCGTCCAGGGCGCCGCCGCATCCAGTTTCATGAATGTCTCCGTTCGGCAATGTGTAGTCTTGGTACGAGTATCTTTGTACGTGCGCGTCGTTATGTGTGTTCACCTCCAACACAAAAAGTGGTCCCCTCAAGTACTGCGTCATCGCGCGAAGGACATCAGGCCCGTCCCAGAATTCCGAGGGTATGTGCGTGTGCACCGAGCGCGCCCTTTCCAGCGTATAATGGTCAAAAAGTGCGGCAGTCGCCACCGCCTTGTCCGGTGGTGCGGGTTGTGTTGGGTACAGTCTGCGCAGTTCCCGGCACGGGTCCACGACATTGCACGCAACATCGTTTGCAAGGTTCGTTAACATTAGTGTGTACACACTCCGCTTGATGATATTAGCGCCCCTGGTGACCTCCTGCGTGAATTGCAGGTCTGTTTCCTCCGTCGACGTAGTCGTCGCGTATAGCGCCGTGTATGCGCGCTGCCCATTGGCTGGTACGGCGGTGAGTGCTCCGCCGAAAGGCATTAAAAACACAGGTAGTTGTTGCGGCATGCCAGGGGCTGGTGCCACCTTTTCTATGACGAAGCCATCTTGACGGAGGTCATTCTCGATTGATGCTGGCACCGTTCCACACTGCGCCGTTCGGTGGTGGTTTTCAGATGCCGTGGCCGTCACCCTGGAGGGGGCCTCCAACGCTTCCTGCGACCACTCCGTTTCGGCCTCCAACGCCAGCGAGTATGGGAATTCCGGTCCCGGCGTCGTCGCCGGTGAGCGGGGGGAAGACGGTGGCGACGATCCCACGTAACTAGTCAATTGGGACCCTTCGTCGATGTCCATATCCGCTGTCTCTGCCACCTCTATCATGGTCCCGGTACTCCTGTCTCCATCACTTCCATTGCTTCCAGCGCCTTCGGCCGGCGTTGTATCCATCATCTCGGTCCCGTCGGCACAGTCATCGGTGACCACCTTCACGTCGAGCAGGGTGGTCTCCGTGCGGGTCGGGGCATTGCTGTGTCCAGGCACCTCTTCCTTCGGTGTGAGTGGGGCTGGCTCGTATGCGTAAGGTGCCTCATCCGGCTCGTCGTCACTAGCATCCTCCTCCTCGTCGCTGTCGTCGTTTTGCAGGAGCGCGTATTTGCCCATTGCCATGGCTTTTTTGAATTTGGCAATAGCAGGGGGCTTTGTCTGCTGCTTCGCCTTTGCCTTGGACTTCTGCCCTCGCTCCCTGAAGCCCGCCGCTGGGTGTGCGTCCTGGGTCGCCCTGCCCGATGCGTCCGGGTGATCACCCCGCTCTTGTCTCGTGGCTCCATGGAGGCGTGGTAACGCTGCGGGACGGGCGTGTGGATTCTCGTCCGGTGTCTGCTGGCGCTGGTCCGGGATGCTTTCCGGATCACCGTGTCGCGTGTGCGGCGGCCGGCTGACCACCGTCCTGAAGCCATCCGTATCGGTGACCGGTGTCGTCTCCGGATGCGTTGGTCTTGGGAATGAAGTCCCTTGTGCGTTGGACATCCGTCCTGCAGTCCCCTGTGACGTCCTTGCATGACCTGAAGCTGGGACGGTGGTCACCAGTGAAGCACCTTCGGACGCCGCTGCAGTCTCGGCTGCTGTGTCCATTGACACGATGGGAATCGAGATTTCTCTACAAGTGGAGTGGTGATTGGTTGAAAAGCCAATATACCAGTGAGTATGGAATTGTGGGACGTGGTGATATCTGCGGGACAAGGTGCTCTCACGTTCAGACATGGATCGGGTTGGATACCCCAGACGTAACAAGTCTGGATGGACCCAACTACCGGACGACGGGTCAAGCCTACGGGAGCGACCAAAGGCCCCAGTTCACATTGGACTGGTGGCTGCCCGTCTTGACATGACTGAACGTGGCGAAGAACACCAAAGAACACCGAAGAACACCAAAGAACACCGAAGAACAATGGACACCCTGGACGAGAGGATCAAGGTATAACCAAGCCAAGTGATATCCGACCGACCAAGGCGACCAACCAGGTTCCGGGAAGATTCCGTGGAACCTTGAAGTCCTACGCCTGTACCCACGACATCACAATGAGATCAAGGATGCCTAAGATGATGACGCCCCTCAAGGTATACTGAAAGTAAGTCAAAAAGCTGAATACGTGTCTATTGCAGGAAGATAGCCACAAAAGATAAAATCAAACAGAGTTCAATTATCCGTGTACCCCGCAAGCGCTCGGACAGCTTCGGCCGGACAAATACCGGCGGCCCCGATCAAGTGCTGAAGGCGAAAGGCCCTCTGTAGAAGGACATCCAGAGGTGTGGACTCCACCCCCAAAAAACTCCAAGTCCAAATTAGCCCCAACAAATTTTATCCTTAAAAAAAGGACCAAATCGATTCTCTCGGCCTCGATGTTCGGACAATTTTGTCCTTAAACGGCCGTTTAAGGATAAAACGTATCTTGGTGTTTGTATATACTCGATTAGGTACGAGTTTGGAGGGACCACGGTGGGCGCATTTGGTGCTCGAAGGGTCGACGACCGTTTCACTTGAATCTATTATGGGCTGAGCTATTTTTGTCCTTAACTTAAGGATAAACTCGAAAAATCGGCATGCCAAGAGTGACCATTTTGCTTGAGCTGCAGAACGAAGGCAGAGCAACTTGAGCACATACTGATGCTTGCATCATGTAGACCAAATACAGATCTTTCTACCGATACTTGCAATAGCTTCATACCTGCTAGGTTGGGGTCAAGCGAGCTGCCTCAAATTTGGTCCTTATTTTTATCCTTAAAAAAATCTGATTGGGGTTAGGGTGAGTAGCGGGTGTGGAGCCCGTGGTAAATCTGCCCTATTTCATATTTCAATTGTAGTGTGCGCTTAGGCGATCCTACATTTCATATCCCATATACATCCTGAAAAGAGTGGAAGAAAGTCCCATTCAGGATTGTGATCGAAGGACATCTTGTGTGATAGGTAGTGAGATTGTATTGAACTATCCCCAGTACTTCTGGGGTGGTGCGCGTTTGTAAAAGCTGACCGGGACTGACCAGTGTCCTGGAAGTGCAGCTAAGTTGACTGGTGTACGACCCACCGTTCAAGGGTCTAAGAATAAGAACGGTTGTATATTTGTGTGTATAACTCTGTATTGATTTTGGTTATCTTGGTTGTTGGAGCTACGTCTAAGTTGGTGACGTTACGCTCTTCTCCAAAGACCGATATTGGTATACAAAACAACTAATCCCCGCGGTGCATCTCCCGGTTCGAAGACAAACGAACCTATAGGGGTTACCACAAGGAGCACACGTCACCTGGACGTTTACGTTCAGGAGTTCCCAGTGGAGGACTTCCTAACCGGAGGCGCCATCCAGAGTCTGGAGCACAGCACTGTACACCTGGGCGATCAAAAGGCGTTCACCCGCCTCGCCACACCATCCCCGCGGTCAGTTCCCGGGTCAGTGTGTCAAGGAAATTCGACAAACTGTCGCCGTCGGTATGGTGGTATTGAATCGCCTCTCCTACATCAAAAGCCGGTACCGGTCCAGAGTACGTGCGCTGGAACTTAGTCTGGTTTCTTTCCAATTGTGTTGAGTTCACTTTGCAGAGACCTGTGGTGTGTAAGGGGGCGTAGCATCGTGCACAAGGCATCCGCTGATGCACTACGTGGTGGTGTAAGGCCACCACCTTGCCATTGATTGTCACCTTCGTCACACCTCGCCATGCTGCCGGACATTGTTCGTCCTGGAAGCGTAGTAGGAAGTAACTGTTGTCGACAATGTCCGTCGCCTCCAGCCGCGGCCGTTCCGCATCAGCGATGGGCACCCCCGGTAGTTTGCTCAGTGCGACCAAGAAAGCTACCAGCCCAATATCTTCAACTCCGTATACCCGCACAGCGCATTGGCGTCGAAGTCTTGCTGTTCTGTACGTTCCCGTGTCTTGGCCGGCCACCGTGTCCTCAAGCTCGACGCATGCTCCGTTGAGACGAAAAGCGAGCCCCTGGTAGAGCTGGGCGATACGCTTCGAGTTGAAGATAAAATACAACGTGTGAATCCCATCAAACGTGAGTCTTTTCACGTTTTCCATCAATTAGCTAACCATCAGACGCCCGCGGGCGGTGTCGCCGTTCGCCGAGTACATCATCCCGAAAAGCGTGTTGTGCGTCATGCTCTTACGTAGGCGCGCGCGCGGGTCCACGTCCGCTGTGAGTGTCGCCTCCAAATGGGTTTCATGGTATTGCTCCTCCATAGCACGCTGAAGCACTGGCATTGTCGCCTTTACGAAATTGGGAGGGTACGGAAGCTCCAGTGTTTGATTCATGTAGGCCAGCATCGTCTCAGTTTCCAATGCTGTGCGTTCCCGCAGCGCTGTATCCACGTGGACCAGAGACTCCGCGATTGCCACAGATCTCATACGAGTCTGTTCTTCTGTATCCGTCGGTGCCGTCGACTGTGTCCAGTCGCTAGCTAGTGTTTGGAGAAGAATGTGGCGCTGTCTCGGGCTCCACGTTCCGGCCACCGTCGTCGTCGTCAGCGTAGCCTCCGCTGCCATGTTGGTCTGACCTCGGCGTACTGTCGTAGCATAGCTCGCTATCACCATCCTGACTGGCTCCTGCCCTACCGATGCTGGGCGTTCCGTCTCTCGGGTACCTGTCTCCACTGCCGGGTTAGTCGTCTTCGTCCGGCGCCCCCTCGTGCGTCCGATGGTGTCGTCACGAGCGCCGGGCGTTGGGGTGACTGGTCCTGTTGGTTGGGTCCCGTATTGTATGGTTCACTCGAGACCGCGGTTGGTTTCGTTGGTCGCTGAGCGACCCCCTCTTCAGGCAGCAGATCAGGGGCTGTTTCCCTGCTCCTTGCCTCCGCGGGATCTGGGGGGCAGCATCTGTGGGCGATGTGCTCGTCATGCTGTCGCGGTGTCTCGCCTGGCGTGCCTAGTGGCTGCGTCGGGGTCCTGCCGGGTGTTCCAGCGCCTTGGCCGGTGGGTCCTCACTTCAAATCCTCGTCCGTGTTCCGGAGGGATTTGGGGAGTGTGTACAACCCAGTAGGCGGTACGCTTACACGCCTGTCGGTAAATTCTCGAAGATGTACTGCTGTGCAGTCCAACGAACTGTTACTTCTCCAACGCTGGGCTGCGGGCCTTTTGGCCGTGGACCAGTTTCATCAGCCAGTTGGCGTTGGTGTTCCAGTACTCGTGGAAATCAAGATAGAGCTAGTAGTTGCCGTCCCGATCTAACTCCTTTGGCGTCTTGTTCTTGAGCATCTCCTCGAGGTTGAGCTTTTTGTACAATCTCTTGGGCGTCCATCCAACCGCCACAGCATCCTTAAACGCTACTTATTTTAAATCGGTCAGCTTACTCTCGAGTACCTTGACGTCTGCGTGGGTTTTCGCGTCGTCTACGGTTGTCAGAAGATTATTTCCTTTGTTGAGAAGCTTAGAAATCCATCCATCTCCGCAGTGGCCACCCGCTCTTCACCTTCATCTTCGACTTCGTAGTCTCTCAGCATTCTACGCTGGTGCACAAATTGGCCCTTAGAATCCGCGGTTACCAGCATGGAGTTCCCGATGTCGTTGGTTGTCGAGGTAGCATCGGAACTTCCGACAAGGACAGCCGCAGCAACGAGAAGAACAAAGCACACGCGCATGGCTTAGTCAGAGGGAGCTTGGACCGTAGAGGGAGAATTAGTAAGTGTTGAGGCATCAGTTCTGAACGTTTGATCTGCCTGGCTGCGTGCTCGCCTTAAGACGCGAGCCAATCGCTTCTGTGCGGTGCTGTGCGGCATAGCCTGTGCCATCTCAAGAAGGGCAAAGCGCAAGATAAGACGAATCAATGCAGTAATCACTCGTAATCAAGGCGTCTGCATAATATTGTGAATTCCGGCTAGATTTAGACATTCCGATCGGTTCGCTGAATCGCCCACATACAACTTCCAAGCCATTAGCTGAATCGCCGGCAGGCGATTTCATGGCTTCACTCGTACTTAGTTGTTGAACTCGTATACGCCAGAGTATACGCGGGGCGATTGGGCGCTGATCGATTCAATCAATCGGCCGGCAAAATTTTGAGTAGAACCCACAATACATGACTGCTCTCAATTTGAACCATGACTTCTCTCAATTTGACCTTGAAATGGTGTACTGTACATGTACTACAGTTGTGCACCTCGTATTCGGCAGGGTGGACCATATCTAAGCTCAGAATTGATCAAATACCAGAATCCAAATTGGCCCGACACAAAGTGTTTATGCTTCCAATCCTGATTTAGGATCTCGAATTATAAGCTTTCAGCGATGCCGAAAACGAGGTGCACAACTGTATTACAGTCTGTACATACCGCAATAGACCAGGGCACGTGAAAATCTCCTTGCATCACTACTAGGTCGTCTGCGACTTAGACTGGGAATACCAAGTTGCCTTAGTATTACCAGCGCTTTTTGCATGCCACCTGCGTTATGGTGTCAGGCTCTGCTAGTAGCAGTGCTACTGCACCGATGGCGTCCCTTTGTGTCATGCTGCTCTGCTACATGTAGTAGCAGTGCTACTGCACCGATGACGTCCATTGCTATCGTGCTGCTCTGCTACATGTAGGAGCAGTGCTACTGCACTGATACCGTCCCTTTCTATCATGCCGCTCTGCTAGTACAGTGTTTTGCCTCAATAGCACAGCTATAACACCTAATAACCTTGCAGATTATATACACATCGGATCTATATCATAGGCTAACATAACCTCTGTCACGTCATTTACTTCAGAAAGTGAATACTAAGTACGACTGAGATATTGAGGCAAAATACTGTAGCACTGCTTTACTTGCATGAACCACGCGCAGATGCTGCGGCTGCGGAGCAGCCGCTCGCTCCGCAGCCGCAGCATCTGCGCGTGGTTCAGCAGGCGCTCGCTTCGCATCGCCAATATAGCTGGAAATCACAATATTACATAAAAATCAAATACATGTGTGACCACTTCGCCTTTCGCGCCCTCTGGTACAAGTGGTTCCAGGATCACCTCCAACGACTCTTCGGAAGATCTCGCTTCTCGGACGAAGTCCCCCCAGCGTGGGGCCAAGAAGGCGAGATGGGGTGTTCCTGTGCGCCTGGCACGGGCGCGGCGCCGTGTCTGGTGTCTGCCACCAAGACTGTTATCAACATCGCCGCAGCACGAGGAACCTGGTGACCTCCACGTGTGTCCAAGATTCAGACCAAGCACGCTCTCACACACCAAGACGCATCGGGCCTGGTGAGCCCTTCGCGTTTCAGTTCAAGCACCAACCACAGAGGAGATGGGACCCCTCTGTGCTCACGATTTCCCCTCCCCAGAGTGCAACACATCAGTCCATATACCAACCTCTCGACATGAAGGCCCGCTTATTGACAGCAGAAGCATTTCAGCAAGTCCGAATAATGACGGAACGTTTTCGTTTTTCAGTGAGGTACATTGATGTCACTTAGCTAAACCTAACGACGTCCTATGTCCGTTCTTGGCATCGCCCTTACGTCGATCACTATCGTTTTGTCCGCGGTCCAGACTTACGCCTCCCTGTAACGTGCCGACGGCCCCTAAAGGCAGGCGGCTGCAGCATCCCCTTGCGCTGCATCTTCCAGTGTATCAATCCATGGCGCCATGTCGGCCTCCATGTGTCGTGTCGAGTGGTCCCAGTCCCGACCTGCTTTGCTCGAACCAGCGATCGTGACCTGTGAACTCCACCCGTGCTGTATTGCAGCTTGTGCCAAGCTGTCCGCCATTTCGTTTTCGCATCTCTTGTGCAGATGCCAGCCGTGAATTGTAAGCCTGTCGACCAACCTTCTGCATTTCCAGTACACTGTTTGCAAATGTTTCGCCTGCGGTGCCTTTCTCCCCTTGTGTTGGGCGATGACTTGCCCATTATCGCCAATGATGTGTATCGGCGTGTATCGTCGTTTGACGCATTCCGTTAGCCCAGTGAGAAGACCGAACCCACCGGCAGCGTGCACCGTGATGCCATCCGACGCGTACGACATTGAGCCTAGCCATTGTACCGCTGTGTCGCCCACAGTGCAGCCCGTGCTAAGGACCACTGCCCCGCTTCCAGCTTTGCTGGGTTTGCCACTCGCACGACTTCCGAAAAACAGGAGGTAGCACCGCCCCTGCCGCACACCCATTTGCCTATTGAGCCCGAGGCCGTCCCCACTCAGGGCACGTCGGACAATATCCACCGCCACTTCGCCAGCTACAGGATCCGGACGCATCTTGCAGTAATATCTGACGGTACCGTAGCCACATCGTAGCTTGGTAAGCAGCGCCGCAGTTTGGTGGCCAGCCGTGACATTATTCAAGGGGTCGAAATGATTAACCCTCCACCGCCAGATATACTGGAGGTAGAGGGCTGCCCCTAGTCGCCAACTAGCTGCAGTGATGTCGGTGACCATTTCCGTCAGATTAATCTGCGGGTCAGCAATCATTGTTCGCATCGCCCCCATGACATCCCATACACCCTTAGGTGTGTCATGGAGCCTAAGCCCAAAAATGGCCGTCTCCAATCCCGCTTCTTGAATGCGCAGTCGCCTCCACGGCTGGAGCAGGTGCCGCAGCAGCAGTTCCACCGCTGGACAGTCCCAAAACACGTGATGTAACGTGACAGCTGTCATGTGCACACACGCCTCATAGGGGCACCCCATCTTTTTGTTTTGTGCGTCGTACAGCGAAAACGCATGCATTTTAAGGCGGTGCAGAATCTGTGCGCCCCAAGGTCCCATGCCAACTATTCTCCGAAGTCGTTTCCCTTCGAGGTGGGTGAGCCCTGTCGCCGCCAAGCCGCTGACTCGCTGCCACGGTTTGGCTCGCTTGTCATTGCTTGCAGCTCCACGTCTGTGCGTCGCTCCTGCTACTCGCTGCTTGTACGAGCATCGACTTCGAGACCATCGTCGTCGGCCCACCCACAAGCAGACCAACCTGCTCAGAAGTGGGTGGGAGTGGACGACCTTAACCTCCACATCCGGACATGTATAAGCTTTCAGGGCCCGAACGAGTCCCGTGTGACTCGCAACCCTGACCACCGTTGGTGGCTCCATGACACCAGCAGATAACAGCGCCTCTATGTTTGAGCCGTGCCTCAATTGCACTATGACAGGGTGATCTGTGTTCCCTGCAGTGACCGCTACCTCGCGCTCGTCGTAGCTATCTCCAAGAAAGTCACCAGTAGTATATGGGCAAGCTTTTCTGCCTGCAGTTGTTGATCGCCCGTCCGCACCACCCTCGCAAACGTGAACCGTACGTGGCCAGCAGCGACCCGCGTCCACCGCACCATGTCGCCGAGCAGGGTAGGACCTCCGCGGGTAATTCCGACCGCCTGAGCGATGGAGTGACGCTTTCCATCCCGGTCATGTATCTGTAGCACATGTATGTCAGCGACCGGGAGCCACTCGATGCGAAGGTAGCCCCTGGTCTTGAAGTCAGCCTAGACCGTGGTGCCAGTGAGCTGCCGGATGAGCGCCTCACAGTTGCAGTCAAGGACGGTAGCCTGCCAGTTTGAACGGATGCCGCCGGTGGCGTAAGCTGCCTGAGTGAAGGTTCCAAGTGTGTCATCCTCGCAACACTCGGGCGCACCAGCCTGGGCTATCAGTGCCCGACCCATCTTCCATAGTGTGGGTCTCCGTCCGACCCCGGATTGTGTCACTGGTGTGAATTCCGGTGTTATGAATACTTTCGGTGCGACGCCCTGTTTGTCATCATGAAATTGTATGCCCCCCGCTATTTGTCATTCCAATGTAGCCTGTTCCGGCCAGCGAGTCACCGTGAAACCCGCCATAGCATACAATTCGCAGTCGGGAAGAGCCAGGCCACCTGTCGATCGTGACAGTGCAGCCAGGTCAGGGTCCAGCCACGCCCGTAGCCCTGTCACATCCTTCTTGAACTGCCCGTGCCAGACATAGTGGCGAATGCACGCACTGAGTTCATTAACCGTCTCCGTGCTCGGCCAAGCATGGCGCGCGATGTACGTTAGGTTGGGAACGATGATTGCGCCGGCCACCAGGCTGCGTTGATCCACAGTCAGCACCTTTTGGCTGGCCAGGCGCAAGCGCACTTTCAATTTCGCAAGCGCAGTCGACCGAGATATCTTTGGTGAGACATCATTCCCAACTTCAAGCCCTAAGTAGCGGCACGCTTCGCTTGCCCCTCTGTAAACGAGGAAACCGGGAAGGTCCATGTGCCGCTGGGGGCCCCGTGGGTGAAGTGCGATAACCATGGTCTTCGCCGTGTTAAGTTGTAGCCCTGAGGCTTGACCAAACGTGAGTAGAAGCTGCAGTAGCCGAGGAATTTCCGTCCGGCTGCGTACGAAGGCCGCAGTATAAACAGCGTATCCAGCCACGCGGAGTTCAAACTGGCCTGCCGCAGACTGTAAGACGACGCCCTGGAGCCCCATGAATCCATCCAGTTTGCGGTAGAGTGGGTCGAGGGCCAGTATAAAAAGCAGAGGAGCTAATGGGCAGCCCTGGCGGATGCCACTTGTGACCAAAATCCGTCGGGAAGGCGACCCATTTGCCAGGAACCGAACCGTAGTGCCATCGTGAATGGCGTCCACCGTTCGTATAAATTTGGGAGGATACCCTTTCTTTCGTAGTACTTCTAGCAGGAAATTGCGGTCCAAAGAATCGTAAGCTTGCTTAAAATCGAGCAGTAGAGCCGTGTCATCCTGCTGCTCTGAGTCCGAAATGACCATTCGCTGCGCCGCATTATACAAGTCAAGTATGTCATGTATCGTGCGACCGGGGACAAACCCGTTCTGATTCGGGTGGATTTCGTCTGGCAGCGTGATACCGACCCGGCTAGCCAAGATCCTAGTGAATATCTTGTAATCAGTATTCAGGAGAGCCAGCGGTCTGAAATTCAGAGCATCGCGGGAAGACCCTCCTTTCTTGAGGCAGAAGATATCTGCTTCTAAGAAGGATTTGGGGAAAACACCTTGATCAAACCACAGATTAAAAAGGGGCGTGAGGATCGGGAGGATATAGGTTTCGTACTCCCTGTACCACCTGTCCGGCCCTGACGCCTTGCTGGCTTTGCAGGCGCGTAGCGCAACCCGTACATCCGCCTCGGTGATGCGATCATCGATCGCTGCTTTAGCCGCACTGTCCTCGGCTGGGGCATCCCCCCAGGCCGCCACTTCTTTAGCTGTTGGCCGGTCCGTGACCGGTTGTTGAAGGATGTGCTGCCATGCATCCGCCAGCACTTCGCCCTTCTCATGAACTCCCCGTGGTGGAGCGCCAGGGATCGGATCAAGGCGTCTAATGACGTTGTCGCTGAATTTGTTCGATACCCTCTTGAAGAGCGCCTTGGTGGGGACGGTGATGCATCCACCGGACAAAAACTGATTATTTCTGCAGCTCCTAACCCTATCATAATCACCATATGGTTGTGATAAAAGAACCAGAGATGACATCGTTTTTCACGGGGTTTGTCGTGAAGCGACGTAGTTTACGAGGACGTCTATGTCTAAATTCTGAAAATCGAAGATTGTACAGAAGTTGTGTGTGTTGTACCAAGTCTTAGATTGCTGTACCAAAACAACATGTCATTTTCAAGATGTCCGTAGGCGTCATACTTCAATAACGCAAGGATTTTAACTCACAATAAATACTACTACATCCCCTCCGATTCCTCACACGCCGTCACTTATGGTGTTACGCAAACACCAGTGCAGATTACAATGGGCTTACTTAGCCCAATACTTTAGCTTACACGTGAGCGCACGTGTATGAGGAAGCGTAAGGTGTATTTAACTTAGACTAAGTATACTTGTATCCACAAGTATAATTAGATCTAAATAAAGGTACAAATAGTAGCTTTTGCGGTAAAATGAGAACTGAATTGTTTGTTAACTGTGGTTTTCCTCCTAAAACTGATATCTATAAAGAGGGGTTCTGCCAACGAATGGTTGGCAGAAACCCTGACCTAATGCTTGAGTATTACTGGTAGAAAGATCTGACCAATAGGACTGCTTCCTATTATGAATGGTGACCACACTGCGATGTGGCCCACCTGAATGTATCCACTTAGTGCGTGTTGCACTAAGGTGAGGTTAGCCGAATGTGTAGCCCCGCTACACAGATAGAGAAGTCAACATTACTGTTTTTCCATCTTGCAGCACTTTTGAGGCCACATGTGTATCAATGCCGTTGACTCCAAAAATACAACATCCATAAGCCACAACGAATACCCGTTGTTTTACTTGTATTGTATTAGTTGCCATTCTCATTCGCGAGTCAAATAGTAACAAGGGCAAGGCTACCTGTTTTAGAAGATAATCGATAATCGATAACGTAAACTGACAGAGTCAACAAGAATTCTGAAGAGTTTCTAATGGTTCTTAGAGATCTCGAACTCGATCGGGTTTTGTTTTGCAATGCTGCGCTACATGACGTGCATATAGGCGGCAACTGAAATGGCTCCACTTTGGGAGTCGTCAGAGCAGCATAGAATGCCTCGCTGTCGTCAATGAACGAAAGCCTCCATCCATACATGCTTCAAGGGCAGTAACTGTTGTATCATCTCCAACGTACATTTGCCGCAGGTCAGAATGGACACATCCTCCCCACGACCCACCGTATCCGGTACGCTATTCACAATGGTTGTACCGGATTCATTTTGACTTCACTCGCCGCTGTTGTATCGGATTTTGGATCGTCCGGTACCATAGTGCGCTGATCATGTACCTGATTACCCGCTGAGACTGACAGCTCTGCAGCTCGAACGAATTCTCCATTTGCGCAAGGTCCAGAGGAATTCCGTCGTCTTTATCGTCTTTATCAGCTTCGTAGCTGGATCTTCGGCGCCATCGTCCTGCTGGGCGTCTAGTACTGGCTTCTGCGTGTGGAGGGGGTCGCTGGCTGTCTTCTATGGATAAAAATCGATATATAGCGGTGTATCAGGATTTAATCATCGATGCCACGTGTCGCCATACGCTAGGCAGGGTTAACCCACCTCACCCGAAGCCAGCGGGGCCTTGCTGCCTTGCTGTAGCGGTATCCTGACCGCCGTTGTCGACCTCGCCCGCTTCTCGGCTCCTCCTTCTTTTGGATTGTGCTGAGCCACTCGTCGGTGACTCTAAATTTTGAGATTTTATTTTACCGAGAGTAATATATTTCTGTCTTTTTTTAGCCACGCACGTCAGGGTCGTGATAATGGTACCGGAGCGAGAGCGTTTTCATACCGGCCTTACACACTGCCATACCGATATCCGGTGGATATATCCGTACCCCCTTGGTGGTTTTGCCGGTCCAATGTGTCGCCTATCGGAAGAGTCGCCCCTGTCTGCTGCTGGCCTTGGCCTGCTTTACGTCAGCGATGGCACGCCGCAATCGAGCCGCCCGTGAAGGCCCTGTTACATCATCTAGGGTGAGGCCCTCCAGATCTTCGGTTACTGAGTCCAATGTCGGTTCCTCCCCTCCCGGTTTCATCAGTAGATGCCGTTGTTGTCGGATGAGACGTGCCAGTTTTTGTTTCCGAGTGTTGCGTTGCGCCCTTTTGCGCTTCCGCACACAAATGCGAGTTCTGCGCGCAATTTCAATCTTCAACTGCTCCCACCTCTCAGCTGCCGCTGCCGCGTCGAGCTGTTTGGTCCCAAGTGTCACTGCAAAGTCACCAAGCAATTGACTCGTCGCGGCGGCGACTGCTTTAGCCGCGTAGTCGGGCACAGGGTGTAGGTGTGAAGGCCTCTGCACTCTGATCGGGTCATCTGGGGATCTGACGTGGAGTTTGATACCGTGGTGATCCGAATGTGCACCCATATTGACCGTGTCCCATGAAGATACCCACGCCATGGCTGCTGCGGACACGTACCATCGATCTAGCCGCGAGGTGGCCTGAGTATCCCCATGGACCGTGTAAGTGTACGTGTGGGTCTCCGCCTGATGTCTCATGAGTCCGGCTTCATCCCAATTTCGTGGTCGTGCCACCGCGATTGGATCCAGTACACCCCAAACTGCAAGAAGCTGACGGAGCGCCGCCGATGCATGATCCCCGGTTCGAGCGTGATAGCTTCGGTCAGCGTGGTCATCTTGCGTGCAGTTAAAGTCGCCGCCAACTAACAAGAGGTCCTCTTTGACGAATTCAATGTCCATAAGGCTAGAGAAGAATGGTTCTCTGTCAGCCGATCGGTGTGGTGCATATATATTACACACGTTGACTGGCGTGCCGTCAATAATACCGCGTACCGCCATAAAATTAGCCGTCCAACGACCCTGCAGGTAAGGTGTCGCTTGCTTGAAAGACCCGTAAGGGTCCACCAGCACTGCCACTCCGCCTTTGGGATCCATAGCTGGTGACCAGTAGGAGTGGTTGGGCTGGTCGTGCCCCGTACGAAAACCCCACCTGCTGGCGAAATGCTGCTCATAACGGGAAACTTCCTCCTCACCTACACGCGTTTCGTGGAGGATTGTGACGTCCGCTCTACCATGATCATCCTGGTCGCCCAACGCTTGGAACCAGTGAACCCTCGCCTTATCCGTGGCTCCCAGACCGTTGACATTCTGGGAAACGAATCCAAACGTCAGATCATGAGCATGAAGTACGTTGTAGTTCATCCTTCTTGCGTTCTTGTTGACGCCGCGAAGCCACCTGCTCACGGTGGTGCGAGTTAAAAAAAGTCCAGATGTTCTGGAGTTTCTCATCGTCATCGGGAACCTGCTGATAATATTCTTGCAGGCCGGATTGCCTCCGGACATTTTCATCAGTGGTGCAGCCATGTTCTCGGATCAGTACCGGGGGCAATTGACTCGTTCGTCCGCTGTGTACGTCAGTGTCGCCAGTGTCACTCCTGTTCCTTAGACCCCGAGGCATTGTTCGTTCGTCTGCGAACGCTGGTAGGTGTGAGGTATGCCTATCTCTCACAGCCTTTGTGAGCCGGAGGCTGCCCTTAGTTCCGACGGGGAGACTCTGGTGAGGAGATGTCATCATCCTGACTCTCTCCCCACGCCTGTCCCGTCGGAGCTAATGTGGCGTTACTCCAGTCGCTGTGATCTACCACCCCGTGGCAAAGCGAGCGCAGGAACGGAAATTCCTCGTACCATGTGGCGCGGGCTCCGCGTGGCGCTGTAGCCAACAATGTATCCTCCCACCCACTGACCGTATACGGTAAAATATGAAGTATTCTCCGTTCCCGCGCTGTCAACTGGTCCGGCTGCGCTCCGCACATGCTCCTTGGTAGCCATTGCATTAATCTCATCCATCGTTCTGACGTGCTCGCTAGGGCTTGAGCCGTTTCTAGATGTAATGCGTCGCCCGTAATCGTGTTGAGCCATTCGGTGCAGTAGGCCTGTGCCGCTGGTTTAGTCGTCTGATCTTGTGCTATCCGTTGCAACGCGCCAATTTGCTCCCGATATACTTTGACCACTCCCCATTGTTCAAGAAGCGTTATCGGCCACTGTTTTGCCTCGTGCTCGGGGTAAGGAAGGAAAGCAAATAAATGCCGCCTCGCATCAGCACGTGTCATCAACCATCCTCTAAAATCCTCAATTTGCGTGCTCCTCTTCGTGGGTGGCGTTTGAAAGCAATGCCGGTATAGCGTGCACCAAGTGAGAAATGCTTCCCTGTTCGCCTTCTGTACGAGCATCGCCAACGGTTGATCCGCTGCATCCATCGGTCGCTCCTCGTATTCTCCTCAGATTCGGAAGTAAGAGGTCATCATGACGTCTCCAGTAGCCGGCCTCGCGAAACGAATCGGCGTACGTGGTTCGCCATCCGCCTCCGAGTTATCACTTTGCGAATTGGGTGCGTACTTGTCCAGCCCATATTCCTGGTGAATGCCGCTTTCTTCGCCAGCAATAATTTCATCCCAATCAAAGTCAATCTCCGCCCGATGAAGAATAGGCAGCCCCAAACGGTTGTGGACGAGGTCCAGCCGCGCCCGCATATCATATCGTTTAAATAATAAGTCATTCACTCCACCACTGTCAGCCAACTGGTTAACGGTCCGAAAGTCCACGGTGCGCTCATAGTCGGTCATCGCATTAACCTCATCCTTCCAGTCCAGATCCGCGGCAATTTCCCCCGTGAATTCCAGGTCCCCTTCCGCCCTCCAACGCAGAAACAACTCGCCGTGGCTCACACCATATAAGTGTCGTTCATGATGACGGAGCACTACAAAAGTGGGCAGTACATGAAGTCGCCAACACTGGCGGAGATATTCTGTGGCTTCCCTATCCGTGATAGCCGTACCGTAGCCGCTTTCATGATCCATGCCATCTGGTAGTCAATACTTCCCGTAAAAGTACCGTTGCACATGTGCATCCGACGCCTCATTCGCGTCGAATACAATGATGGGTTATCGGCAGTACTGGGCTAGGGCGCGCAACTCACGGAGTCCCGCCCAGAATGACGCTGACACCCTCTTGCCAGCTGATCGTCGACGCGCGGAGTCGTAGTGAACATAAAGTGCGGCTACAGCTCCATGTATGGTAGTATACTTGTCTTGATCGGGATACAACTTTGCACACTCCAATATGGGATCCATTAAGTTGAGCGCGACGTCTTTGCGCAAGTTCGCCATGATCAATGTGTATACTCCTCTCTTCAGGTCGGCCGCATCCTTCACAGCTTCCGCTGTATTCGTCATTTCGGGGCCAGCATGATTGACCTTCGTAGCCAGCACAGCCAGAAACGCGCACTGTCCATTCGCTTCCACCTTGACCTCGCAACCTCTGAAGCTCTGGAGCCATTGCCCAGTTTGGATTGGCAGGTCGGAGTCCCCCGGCTCGTTCCCCATCCTTGTATCACCGATCACTACGTCGTCCTGTGAGTCAGGTGTCGCTGCCACTATGCCGTCAGCCGGACAGTCCTCCTCTGTTTTACTTTCCTCCTCTTTAGAAGACTCTGCGACCGCGTCAGCCGAGCGCGACGCGTCCTGCGCAGGAGCTTCCGGCCTCTCCATGGCCGCCTTTGATGCTGCATGTTGGAAGTAGTTTCCCATGCTCGTTTGCATGCCTTTGATTGCTCCTTCCGGTAGTCCTACCCCAGTTGCAGCATGTTTGCTGCGGCGAGTACTGCGTTTGGGGATGCGAGGCACAGTCGGCGCCTCAATAGTGTCCTCATCCATTGGCATAGGGTCCTCTTGTGCAGTATGCTTACGCTGCGTTATCACCGTGGTATCCACCACTATGTCTCTCACGTCCCCCAGTCCGGTCACCACATCTAAGTCTTCAGGATCCGGAAAGGCATACGGTGCATCGTCCTGATCTTCATTGATTGGCCCAGTCGTACTTTCATCTATCTCCATGGATCCAGCATCTTCTTCGTCACTATCCGACTCCGCCAGCGCCCCATATTGCCCGAGCGCTTCATGGCGTTGGAAACGGTCGAAATGTGTACCAGCTCTGGCCTTCATGGCTCCGACTTTCACTTTCTTGGTGATTGCTCGCATGCCGACGCTTTGTTCCGGTGTGTTCAATACGTCTTGTGCGCGCTGCGCCGTGTGGCCCCTGGAGGCGGCGCCAGCGGCGGTCCTGTCATTGTCGGACGCGTTGCACCCGCGGTCTCCATGTCCGTCCCGTAGCGCTTTGCGGGCTTTGGCCTTTGCCGCCTTGGACTGCTTCATGTTCTTGGTGCTGAATCCGTTCGGGTCCACCTCTGAGAGTGGCTTTAAAGGAGTGGCGCCCGGCTTGTCCACCAAGTGAGAATCATCTTGTGACAGTTGATGAGGGCCTGAGTTCCCTTTTCCTGGCCCCGCTAACCTAGGTCGTACAACTGCTTGCAGTGCCATCCCAGGTGTGGATGTCAAGCCTGACGCCTGATCGCGCAGCACAGCGACAAGTTCCGCCGTTGACGTAGCTTGATACTCCATTCTGGCCGCCGGTCTAGCCGGTTCCACATTCCCCAGAAATACTCGCGTATGAATCGCCTGCACTTCCTCCAGACGCTGAGCAGCAAGCGTGCACTTCGCTGTGCCATGTTTTTGGCCCAGGCAACGAGCAAAGGGGCGCCGTAGGTGCTGTTGGAAGAGGTGCACAAATAGTTCCTATTGGTGGAGAAGAATTTTCGAGACGCCGCTTAGTGCAGGTGGGCAGCTACGCTGTGCGAATCGAATCGTTAGATACATGTTGCCATAGATATCAGTGCGGGCCGCGCGTGCATACTCCATATCAAGTATCTCGACATCGGCAAACTGGGTGAAGGCCCGAGACACCGCATTAGTCCCAGCCGTTCCCCTCCATAGACACGGATCGCGTATTGAAGTTCCAATTGTTCCGCATTGTAATGACCAGTGCCCTCGTCCGCAGCAGCCCGATGTGTGTCCCGCAGGAAAACGACTGCACGTTGTAGTCGTAGCGCTTTGCCTTTCCAGCGATCGGCTGCGGCGCGTGTAGAAAACAACATTAAGAGTTTGTATGCCGTCATAGCTGAGCCGTTTAACATCCTTCTGTAGCACTCGCATCATAGTCTGCCCTGTGTTCTTGTCCGTGTTCGCGTTATAAAGCTCCCGAAATAGAGTGGCATGCGCCACGTTCTTGGAGAGACGCACAGTAGCAGGAATCACCGTCGTCAATGATGCATTGAAATATGCCTCATGCATATCTTCCATTAATGCCCTGTGCTCCCCGATGAGCACCTCCTTGAGGAAATTGGGTGGATGCGGCAATTCAAGCTGACCATTCAAGTACGCCATGATGATGGCGTCCTCTCGCTGTGTCCACGCGCGCACACTTTCGTCACAGCTTGCCGTCGCGGGCGCTCGCGCCTCCTGCCTCATTGAGCTTTCCTCTGCCGTCATTGTAGACTTGGACATTGTCTCCCAGTCAGCTGTCAGTGTGGCAACTAGCTGCTTCGCATGCGCCGGGTTCCAGACCCCTGCCGGCATGTGCGAGCTTCTTGCTCGCTCCTCCGTGATACGCGCGCTTGTTGCGGCACATGCGCGCGTACCTTGTCTCCCCATGAAACAGCCCCAACACTTGCTGCCCGCTGTGCGACTTGATCAGTATCCTCCGCGTCCATATTTGTCCTGTTCGTTGAATCCTGGTGATCTGCTGGGTCTGGCCCCAACATCTGTCCTGTCGACTCGTCGTCTGGGCTCCGTGGGCCCGCTGCCGATGGCTGGCGGTTCTGCCTCGGGCCGATGACGCCCTGCCGCCGCGCTGTAGGTGACGCTGGGTCTTCCGGCCCTGCCGACGGGCATGGTCCAGGGTCTGGGGGCCCCGGACTCGGTCCGGCATCCGGGCGTTGGCCCATCGTTCGGCTTGTTGCGTGTGGAGGCTCGGTCTGCCCTTGCCACTGGAATCGCCCACTCCTGACCGTCCTGCCCCTTAAGAGGGAATTTAGAGAGTGTATAATAATGACGGAACGGCACCCCGCCGTGATGAAGAACTGGTCACTCTTCTATCTAGTGAAGACCCGGTAAACCGACAAAGGGACCACTGCTAAGCTCGAGTGGTAAACTCTTCCTAGCGGATACGGACACCTCAGCATGCAAGAGCCGGAAATACTCAACTTGGCGTAAAGACCCACATCGACCGAACAAGACCTCAGAGAGGATCCCCTGTAATGGGTATGAGGCACCCACCACATGCAAGCCTGAAGGAAAAGATCGAAGTGAAAAAATCTTCGAGGAAGACAGGGCAGACTCTAAGACTGCCTAAACGGCTTCTATAGGAAAACATTCCATCAAACAAAATAGAAGGCCGAATTAACCACCAAATACATGTGTGACCTCTCCAGCCAATCCGATTTAATCAGTGAACTTCGTCTTTGTAAACATATGCGTTTGAGTATTGTCGTTTTCGCCGAATTTTGTAGAACCTGGGAATGGTGTTACCACAACGTTATTACGACAAGACGACAGCTCTTGCGGCACCATACTAAGGTTGTTTTACACAAGAGGCACCACAGCACGCAATATAACGGCTGTATGATATGGTGGTTGCTATGTGAAACTGGGTTTGCGATATTTTATTCGCGATTTATTACGGAAACCGCGAAAGTTACGGAGGCCACTCCAGAATATCACAATATGCGTCTAGACTCAACTCGACTGTTGGTTGTACGCTAAGTGTGAAAGACGATGGATCCAGCCGACCTTAACAGCGATGCCCTGTCGGCTTCACCGCTACCGCCCATGAACGACACAGGTACGCGTCTATCACGAGCTCACAGGGCAAAGGTTTGCAAGGGTCTGCTGATGTCTAGGCTCATGGCAATCGAGGCTATGGAAGACAGACTCGACAGTATCTCCAAGTACTCGTTCAAACTTCTGAACGAGCGCGATGACCTGGCTACAATGCTCGCCAACGAGAAGGAGGAAGCTGTCCGTCTGGCAACGGTGCTTGGAGTATCGCACGAACCTGGCTACGTGGTGTCGTACGGTGTGATGCTGGAACAGTGTTTCGAGGCCCTACTCGAGCAAGACTAAACTAATACTTCGCGCGCGTCGCGGACACGCAGAAAACAGTAAGCCGATAACAAATAAATCTGCTTTGAGGTTACAAATGAGCTGTAATCAAGTCGTAACTGTTGTCATTATCTCGAGGTCGGTTGCATCGAAAGCTTTGACTACTTGGTTTGCTACGGTACTCACTTCAGGTTGCATAAGTACCATCCACATATTACGTAGTCGCATGACGGCAACGTCATCGGCTGAAACTGTGGTCTTGGTAAAGCGGAAGTTGTCCTTCAGCATGCAATATGTCTGGGCGATCACCATAACGCCGCACGAAGTTCCATCGGGCTGTCTAGGCGCATCCAACCACACACCATTCTCCACAACATGATATTCCACCCCTGTCATTGTCTTCTCATGCCAGCACAACAGAAATGGAGCTACTGTCTCTTCGTAGGTATCTTCGATAGTCGCACTATAACGCGAATCACACAGCGGCTCGTCGAAGTGGGGTGCAATTACCGGTAGTTCAGTCTGGTACGTGATGCTGACACCCCAGTGTATGTTGCTCAGATGAACTGGTAAAACAACATAGTGCGTACTTGAAATGCGTGTCTGGGGCGGATCAGGGTAGCTAAATGTAGCTGCATAGGTGTCCAAAGCGTAGCAATCTCTCAGCGCGTCACATATACAGATGACAGCGAAATCGATGATCGTATCAGACAGCATCTCCTTGCGAGCGAGCATCTGGACCAATTTGCCCAGTTTAACAGTGCCTTCGCAGCTTGCCAATCGGAATGTGGAGCTCAGCGAAGCTCTTTCAAGCTGCATCAAAACTTCATTTGCCAGGGCCACGTGCTTGGCCCCCGTAGTGTCATCTGTGAGCTCATCCGAGTCGGTTACCACATCGAAAAGCTCAGGATTGACCTCATCTCGTCCCATTTAGTCTAGTCCACATCCTCCTTCCACGCATCAAGCTTGCGGACAATGTTGTAGAACTCGTTCATCCTGTACACAGCGGCGCTGATAAGTACCAAACAGCACCGCATCATGCAACATAATGATCAGCTTGATGACTACAAACCTGGTAGACTCCGGGGTTCCACCAGGGAAGTAGGCGATGATCTCCTCAGTAGTTCTCTCCGGATGATTGTCGTCCGCAGTCTGGTTGAAGTCATTGGACTTTGAACGCTTCTTTTTCTCCGCCTTGACAACGGCATCCAGTTTAAGAACGAGATTCTTTGGAATCACAAAGTTGTAGTCATAGTTATCAGTGTAGACGTGATCGCGTTTGCTGCGAGCGACGCGCGAGTTCATGAATTGTCGTCCATGATAGGTGGGTAGTTTGCCAGGATTTCGCTGAGATGGTTACGGTCAATAGTGTTGTTTGCCACTCTAAAACACGCGACAGAGACGGCACGATCTTGTCTGGGAGAACAATTACAGCCAGATTTTGAGGTCTCGCCCCCTTGGGCAGCTTGGTTTGCTTCAGTTTGGTTCGGGTAGAGTGTCGCACCTTAGGTTTCTTGGGAATACGTAGCACCACCAGGATCCCTCCCTTACTTACAACTTTGGTTGCCGTTGTTACACGTACGGTAGCTTTGACAGGGTAGCGCTTTTTCTTTGCGGGAG
Organism: Phytophthora x cambivora; assembly: GCA_033557925.1. NCBI lineage: Eukaryota > Oomycota > Peronosporomycetes > Peronosporales > Peronosporaceae > Phytophthora > Phytophthora x cambivora. The sequence goes on along the minus strand of JAUCEB010000015.1, from coordinate 1,066,125 downwards.
ACACCGCTTTGGTAGGGTACAGCTTCGTCGTGGAGGGCGACGCTGCTTTAGTTACAAGTACAAGAGGAGCCTTGGACATTGACGCCGACATTGTCCCACTAGCAGCCTTGCTTGGCGTTGGTGTTGCCGCCAATGTTGCTTCATTTTTATCTGCTGCGGACCCTCGCTTAGAGTCTACAGCCGTATCATTGAACCCCGCTTTATCTCGCTGCAACTCCCGAATGAAGTTCATGGTATCGATTAGATCAGCCGGCGTGGTGTCGGATGAGGTGTCAGATGTATCTGGATCGTCGGATTCTTCAGTTTCGTCAGGCCTGGTCGTAGAATCTGCCTCGACGGTCTTCAACCCACTTCGAACAATGTCCTTCCAGGACTTCAAGGCTGCGACAAAAGCTGGGGTAGCCAAACTTGCTAGGTTCTCCATCACAGACTCGAACACGGCTTTAGCATAGCAATATTTTTCTTCTGATGAGAGAATCACCGGCCGAAGGCCGCTGTATGGCACACGGATGAGCCCGGTCAACGTCAAGGCACCTGTGAGACTCGAGCCGGGGGACACACACGAAATGCGCCGTTCCTGTGGGTAACGCGGGCAGAATCGTGGGTGACGACTTTTGTCAAAGGGAGAGCCGGAAGGAAGACTTCCCTACGTGTCACGAACATTGGAGACGCGGCGATAACCCTCGACGCGCATGAGACGTTAGGGTGGTGGACGCCGTCTCACGGCCAGCCTCGGAGTCGCGGGTTTGTCCGACTAGGCTCCCCTCGATACCAGCAGTGGCAGAATGTGGCGTACATCGCGACGTGTGACGCGGAGGAAAACTGGGTCCCAGCCGAGCCCGACGGGCCGATGACGGATCGTCCCTCATATCCAACGCCTAAGGCCATTTTTGCGCCCGGAACCGAGCCAACTCGGGACACGACGCGCTGTGACCCCAGTGTTGGCGGCAGTCGCGAGAACACCGAAAGTAAGCTAAGTGGAGGTGCTGTCCGACGACCACAAGCTGGATGCAGACGGAGAGATGGCAGAAAGAGAGCCCGATATGCCTCCGGCTGGAAGCGCCGCGGTGAAGGAATCGCCGGAGCCAGAACCCGCCGAGCCAGAACCCGCCAAGCCAAAACCCGACGCGCCAAAGCTCGACGAGCCGAAACAAGATGAGCTGAAGTTTGATGGGCAGGAGGAAGACGACGTCGTCCTCATTCACGAGGGGTCCGACCTCTTCGCAGAAGATCTTGAGTCGGAGATGGCGGTACTGCGTGACCTCTCGCTAACCGCCGAGGTGAAGATCGGAGACTTGAAGGTCGGGATGCCAACGGGGCTCCCACCAGAGGAAGCCGCGAGACAAGAAATGCGGCTACGCCAAATCATCTGGAGGCGACGGAAGTGGTTGATCGGCAAGGGAAACGCCTTGCCGCCAGCCGCCCTGGGAGTGGTCTGCGACATCGACGTGGGCGACGCAAAACCCGTTGCGCAACGCGCCCGAAAACTCCCGCCACAGTTCAGAGAGAAGGTTGCCGACTTGATCAAGGGGTGGCTGAGCGCGAGGATGATCCAGAAGCCGAAGTCACCGTGGGCGTCGCCCATTGTCGTGATTGTAAAGAAGAACGGCGTCGACATTCGGCTCTGCATCGACTACAGGCTCATCAACGGGCTGACGCAGCTGATGGTGTACCCCATGCCGCTCGTCAACGACTTGCTCGAAGATTTGGACACGTACCTGTGGTACTGCTCTCTCGACATGGCAAGCGGTTTTTGGGTAGTCCCCATGACGGACGGGGCCCGGCTCATCTCGGCCTTCATCACGCCGATAGGCCTGTTCGAATGGCTGCGTATGCCATTCGGCCTATGCAACGCGCCGCAGATTTACCAACGTTTATACGGGTTCATGAAGCTGTCCCCGGATGACAGCACTTTGGACGTATTCGAAAACGGCGAACCAGCGAAGCCAGGTTGTCACTCGGTTCTGGGACGGAGGTCGTATATCGACGACATCCTCATCGGGGGCACGTCGTGGGACGACCAGTGCGAAAAGGTTGAACGCTTGCTGGATGTCTGCGAGCAGTGGCACTTGTCCATCAGCGTCGAGAAAAGCGAGTGGGGCATGTCCAAGGTCGACTACTTAGACCATCGAGTCTCAGGACTCGGCCTCGAGGCGAAGCCGAAGAACCTAGAGGCGCTGACGGCACTCGAGTTTCCACGCACGCTCAAGGGTCTGCAATCATTCTTGGGTAGTCTCAATTACTACCACCGGTTTATCGCAGACTTTGCAGTGTACGCGACCACGTTGTATTCGTTGACGGAGACCGACTTCGACGAGTACGTCACGCGCCCAGAGTTCCGTGAACAAGAGAAGCGGACCCACGCGACGCGCGCCTTCGACGTGCTCAAGACGAAACTCGCCGAGACCCCCATGCTGAAACACTTCGACGAGAACCGAGAATCCGTCGTGATCGTGTATGCCAGCGACTAGGCCATCTCAGGGGTGATCTCGCAAGTCCACGACGATGTGTACATGCCTGTGAAGTTCACCAGTCGCACGCTGAAGCCCAACGAGTTGAACTACGACATCGTCGAAAAGGAGATCTTGGCCCTGCTGCGTGTCCTGAACGAGTGTTACACGATGCTAGCAGGGAAACCAGTCCGCGTCTTGACACGTCACACGACGCTCGCCTGGTTGTTCCGGTCCAAGGGACTACAGGGGCGACTGTCACAGTGGGCCGCAATCCTCTCGCCGTGGTAGTTGGAAATCTGCCGATCCATGAAGGGAGAAGAGGAACTCCTCGGCACGCTGGCCGCGAGCATTACACCGCGAGCCTTCGTAGACGCGGCACTAGAAGAGATCGCCCCACGGAAACGGGCATCCCGGATTGTGGTCATTCCAATCCCCAACGTGACGCACGACGAGGTCCTGCACGTCTTGAGCTTCGACGGATCGGCTAAGGCGAAACGAGAAGGCGGAGCGTACAGTGCCGTCATTTGGTAGCTGCCGAACTGGGAGATCGTGCGCGCCGCGTCGGGGTATGCGACGGACCTCACGGTCAACGAGGCGGAATACCGCGGACTGTTCCTGGGATGTTCTCTCCTAGAGGAGCTCGACGACGTCACCCGACTCGTCGTATGCGGAGACTCCAATCTTGTTATCAGACAGATGCAAGACGAGATGGACTGCAAGTCACCCGGACTGAAGCTGCTGCGGCAGAAGACGCGGAACGCCCTCCAGGCATGGCCGCACTGTGAACTCTTTCACGTACGACGCGACTGGAACTGTAGCGGGGCTACACATTCGGCTAACCTCACCTTAGTGCAACACGCACTAAGTGGATACATTCAGGTGGGCCACATCGCAGTGTGGTCACCATTCATAATAGGAAGCAGTCCTATTGGTCAGATCTTTCTACCAGTAATACTCAAGCATTAGGACAGGGTTTCTGCCAACCACTCGTTGGCAGAACCCCTCTTTATAGATATCAGTTTTAGGAGGAAAGTCACAGTTAACAAACAATTCAGTTCTCATTTTACCGCAAAAGCTACTATTTGTACCTTTATTTAAATCTAATTATACTTGTGGATACAAGTATACTTAATCTATGTTAAATACACCTTACGCTTCCTCATACACGTGCGCTCACGTGTAAGCTAAAGTATTGGGCTAAGTAAGACCATTACACCTGGTAGCACTTTGTAGTCCGTCCAACGACCGACTAATTACGTATTGAATGAAGTTCGATACGGGGGCCGAGGACCTGCCTGTGGACGCGAGTATGTCCACTGGTAACCCAACCACGGGTGCAACGCATGTTGCACGCGAAGACTGTCTCCACCTGGCGGATCCAGAGTGGGAGGCTCTCCAACGACTGTCGACTGTCATTGGAGAAGCGGCCGTAGCGACGATGCTACGCACGCTATCGCCGACAGAGCAACACGGTGTTGCTCTAGGCTTCATCATGAAGGAACAGCGCGAGACCGCTGCTCGCGCTACGGTGTCGACTCCGTCCACACCGCGCGTGGAGTCATTGAAGCTCCACGTGAACAGCTATGTTGGAAGAGAGGGCGAGCCTCTCCTCCGTTGGCTTGTCGAAGTCGACACTGCCATTACGGCTCGACGTATCGTCGACCCGTTGTCGAAGGTTGCGTTCGCCATGTCATGCCTTGGCGGACGAGCAATGAGTTGGGCGTACGGTCGCCGACTCACTGACCCTACGTGCTTTAGCACGTACGAGGTGTTCAAAGAGGAGCTCAGACAAGCGTTTGAGCCCCCGCAGAATGAGTTCAGATCGAGGGCTGAGTTCCTCGACCTGCAACAGGGCAAGCATGACGTGCATGCTTACGCTCAAAGGGCGCGGTACTTGGTCTCGAACATCGTGACCAACCCGATAGACGAGGCGACTAAGGTCGTCACGTTCATGAAGGGCCTGAAAGATGGGCCTGTGAAGACCTATCTCTTCCGAGAGTACCCAAGTACTCTCGAGTCTGCGATTACCCTTGCGATGCAAGAAGAGTTTAGCCTGCGACAGGCTAAGCTCCATGTGGACGTCCCGCGGCCGATGCCGCGACCGACGGTGAAGCCGACGGGAGGTCCCGAGCCAATGGACCTCTCGAGTGCGACGGCTGCTGGATCTCAGCAGCGTCGTGGACCAACAAATGTCCGCTGTTTCCGGTGTGGAAACAACGGTCACTACGCCCGTGAATGCACAGCGCCTGTGCAGGCGGCCAAGGGCCGGCGTGACGATACCGGGTATCGCCACGGGCAATCAAAAAACTAGAACGACCAGCAGGCGCGGGGCGCCCTGCTGGTGATGCAGTCGAGCGTGTCGATTTTGGACACGCCGTATTAAAGACTGCTGCCCCCAGTGAGAGTCACTCTCACTGTAAGAAGCAAGATGACAGGCCGAACCTTGTCATCTTGAAGGTTCGCTCGAAGAGAGAGATGTCTCTTCGTGCGCTAGTGTATCATGGAGCGTCGAACAACTTTGTTCGACTGCAGAGCCTAGCGAGGCTTGACTATTGGAAGTGAGACTAGCAACGGGTGTCGTTGTTAGAACCGAGAAGCGTGTCGTACGCGTACGCTTCTCGTATCGGAAGAGAACGTTCGTGGACGAGCTTATCGTGCTTGACTTAGACTATAAGTTCGACATGGTGTTGGGCATGCCGTGGCTTGCACGGCATGATCCGGTGATCGACTGGACGAAGCGCACGATCGTGCACTTCGGAAGTAGCGGCGCGACAGTGAGCGATGGCCCTGTCGGCGCAGCACGTGCACCTCGCGGTGCACGCGACCCACCAGGAGAGGCTGCGCGACGCGCGGCTGTCTCCGATCACCCTGCACGGACACCGACGACTGAGAGGGTCGTTGGGAGAAAATGTGAGTCGAATCAGAAGACTCAGATTCGATCGGATTCGAGAGGTTCTCGAAGCGTCAAGAGTGACGCGGTTGTGTCGACTATTAGTGTCGACACACAAGTTCAACAAGAGGAGCCAGTCACTAATACGGACGGTGACTCGGACGCGTCAGCTCAGGGAGCTGATGCGATTGGCCCAAACGTCGAAAGACGCTCCGCCGTCAGGCGTCGAGGTAAAGAAGGCGCGCCGGCTCTGGGAGCCGACGCTGCAGGCAGTGCGGACGGTTGCAAACGTCCCGCACCGGAATCGCTTGCGTGCTCGCGTGCAGCCGGGCTGCACGACGAAGCGATACGCGATCAAGCAGGGCTTGATTGCGTGCGCCCGCGGGAAGAACCCGCCGGCGATCAAAAGGAAGATCTGTCCGCGGCCGGGCCCGGACAAAACAAGACGCGTGGAACCGGGTTCCGCACAAGAAGCGAACGGCGCAAGCGAGCCAAGCTGCGCAAGTCTCGGTCAGGGACCGAGGCGCTACTCGCAGTGTCTACCGGGCAGACACAGGAACTGGAGACGACCGTCGAGACACTGAGTGTCTTGACGCGTACGAATACTGGTCTCCAGTATAAGAAGATGAAGTTGGAGAACCCTCCGACGTTGGCGTCGGAGTTGACTTCGCTTCCAGTCACGAGCTGGAGGCGCTTCGCCCGCGACCTGCACGATGGACGCATCGAGCAGATTTGCATCCTCTCCGATGTCGAGGATGAAGTGTGAAGCGGAAGAGTTGAAGCAGCTCGTCGCTGGCGAAGAAGGAACGCTTCGACGAGCAGAGCTGGGACTCGCTGAAGTCGAGCCCCTTCTACGAGGTCTTGCGTGAGTACAGAGACGTACTCCAGGACGATATCCCTGCGGAGTTGCCGCAGGACAAGGGTGTTCAGCACGAGATTGATCTCGTGCCGGGAACGAAGTATTGCGTGACGCGGCAGTGGCCACTGCCGCGAGAGCAAGTCACGGCAATCGACGACTTCTTTGAGAGTCGTCGCAAGGCAGGGCAAGTGCGGGAATCAAAGTCCCCGCACAGCGCGCCTACGTTCTGTGTCAAGAAGGCACAGGGCGGGTGGCGCATAGTTCATGCTTATAACAAGCTGAACGACACAACGGTACCGGCGCAGACGCCGATACCGCGACAAGATGTGATCATCGATTCGATGGCTTTGAGCACTATCTTCAGTGCTCTGGATCTGAGAGACGGATTCTATCAGATCCTCATGCGTGAGAGCGATATACCTCTCACGGCGGTAAGCACACCGAGCGGTATGCTCTGGGAGTGGCTTGTAATGCCGCAGGGACTAAAGAATGCCCCTGCGACGTTCAACAGGTGCGTCACGCACTTGTTGCGCTCGGTGCGCGACTTCGCACCGAGCTATTTCGATGATGTGTTCATCCACAGCCGGGCTGTGGACGGGAAGTCGGAAGTGGAGATGCACAAGGAACATCTCCGCAGGTTGTTTGCACTCATGCGCAAACACAAGCTCTACGCGAACCTGAAGAAGTATATCTTCGGGGCTAGCGAGATACCCGTCCTTGGGTGTCTCGTAGGGAATAACGGCGTACGCCCTGACCCGGGAAAGGTCAGCGTGATCAATGAATGGCCTACGGCTTCCAATGTCAAGGATCTAAGGCAGTTCCTTGGACTCGCTACGTACTTATGCAAGTACGTGAGCAACTACGCGGGCAAGATTCGCCCGCTGTCGCAGCTCCTAAAGAAGGACGCTGCATGGGTTTGGACTGCTGAGTGTCAGCAGGCCTTTGATGCAGTCAAGCAGGGCTTGACCGAGGCGCCGATCTTGGCGGTGGCCGACCAAGATCGCCCGTTCCACGTCGTGTGTGACGCGTCCGATTTCGCAATCGGATGCGCTCTAATGCAACACGACCACGAAGGACGTGATCGCGTGGTCTACTATCAGTCGTGTCAGCTGAAGCCAGCTGAGCGCAACTGCCCGGTACATGACAAGGAACTCCTTGCCATGAAGTATGCACTCGCGAAGTTTCGAGTGCATCTACTTGGGAGTAGACCATTTGTGGTCTACACCGACCACGCATCATTGCGTACGGCGATCAAGCCACCGCACATCTCACAAAAAATGGCGAGATGGCTCTCATTCTTTGCGGAATACAACTTCCAGGTTGAGTACAAACCTGGAAGGTTGAATGTTGTGGCCGACGCGTTGTCGCATCGACCTGATTATGCGGTGCACAAGGCCGACGCCAATGCAATTGGCGTCGCACGGACGTCTACTCCCTCGTCGTCTCTGTTAGACGACGTGAGGTCCGCATACACGAATGATGCGGACGCGAAGCAGTCGTTGGACTACTTCGCTGCTCCTTCTGACAAGTCTCGTCAGAAGTTAGCGAAACATCTCCGTGCACGTGTACACCGTTATCGTGTACACAATGGACTGTTGCTTTACAGCGCAGTCGACGACAACGCTGATCGCATTGTCGTGCCGGACGATCATGAGCTGAAGCTCAGGATCACTTACGAGTATCACGATGCCCCGACGTCGGGACATCAGGGTCGTGAGAAGACATACTTGCTTCTCACGCGTGACTTCTATTGGAGTCACCAGTACAAGTGGGTACGCAAGTACGTTCGTGCTTGCGAGGTTTGTCAGCGCGTGAAGCCTGCACCCTTCTCGCAGGCTCCACTTCAGTCACTTCCGACTCCGTCGGAGTGTTGGCAGTCCATCTCAATGGACTTTGTATTTGGTCTTCCGCCTGATAGCAAGCGGAGGACTGGTATTGTGGTCTTCGTTGACCGGTTCAGCAAGATGGTACATCTTGCTGCAGTACCAGCCTAAGTGACAGCCAAGCAGACGACACGACTGTTTGTTGACTTGGTGTTTAGACACCATGGCATGCCGATCGACATTGTGTCTGATCGTGATCCGCGCTTCACAGCGCGTTTCTGGCAAGAAGCGTTTGAACTTCTTGGCACGCAGCTGTCCATGTCGACTGCGGATCATCCGCAGACCGACGGACAAACCGAGCGCGTCAACCGAGTCTTGGTTGACGCTCTGAAGAGCTACGCTCATTCGTTCAAACAATGGAGCGACTGCTTGCCGATGGCAGAGTTTGCCATCAACAACTCGGTGCATGTCTCCACAGGACATACACCGTTTTACGTGAACGCCATGAGGCATCCACGCGTACCGAGTGTACTCAGCGCGGTAGCTCCTTCCTTAAGTGGGGGAGGGTATCCGGTTTCAAAACCGAATGAACACGCTGATACGAGCAACATATCAGCTCTGTCGACACGCGCACGGTATGCGCGTAGTCCGATCGACGAGAGTTCAGTGCCTACGCCGGGCGTAGACACTCAAAACAACAACAACCACACACAGGCTGGGCCTGTTGTGAACAAGGATAACGGGTTGAACAAGGAGTTCAACTCGAAGGCAATGGACTTTGTCCAGCGCCGCCAAGCCGTAATACGGTTTGTGCAAGATGCTATTGCAGCTTCTGTCGATCGACAGAAGCTGAACGCAGACAACACTGGCAGAGGAAACACAAATTAATTCAAAGTGGGTTCATTAGTTCTGTTAGCTACACAGAACCTAGCTAAACATGCAGTTTCCGACTTCGGAGCAAGCAAGCTTGCCCCGCGCTTCATCGGGCCATTCACCGTGTTGGCGAAGCATGGCAACGCGTACACGCTAGACATACCGTCCAGCATGCGCCTCCACCCAACCTTTTACGTTGGGCGGCTGAAGCCGTACTCGCAACACGAGTCACCTACTCCCGGTGACGCGGCGCGATCCTCGTCTCGAGCGCGGAGACGCGATCCGTCAGGCGTGCAACGAGCGTCCCCAAGGTCACTTGGACGTTCGAAGCGGTCTGCCCGGCCTGACCGATCCGGGCCTTCAAGAGCTTTAGCTCCTGCCGTATCTCGGCGAGCTCAGCCGTCTGGAGGCGCTCCACAGCCTCCAAACGATCCCAGACCTCGCCCGGCGACGGCCCGTGGCGTCTTTCCACCGCCGCCGCCCCCGTTGCGAGATGCACGCGGGGAAACTCGTTGGATTGTCCAGCGAATCGTTGATCATCAGATCCGGACCCAAGGTCCGGTTCATTTTCGTATTCGTTGGTTAGGATACTCTCCTGATCACGATACGTGGGAGCCGCGGAACGTCCTGATAAGCGACGTTCCGGAAATGGTGACGGAGTACGAAGCCCGCCACCAGCAGCTCCGCCGAAGGGCGTAAAACTTGAGCGAGAGCTGTAGTCGCCTACAGCCCTCGGCTGAGTGTTGCGCTCACCCTCAGCACTCTCGGACGACAACTGCGTGATTAACTTCTCACGCAGTGTCTTCAACTCCACCGGCACACTAACACCAGTGTACCCGAGAAGGTCCCGTTCAGAAAGTCGCACTGCCCCGGGTTGGCACTGCGCGCACGCAACGCCAGACGGCACTGCGCACGGAATCCCCGCCTCGACTGCACCTTCGTGCAGCCGCAAAATCTTGGGCCGCTTCGAGAAGCGCTCGTAGCGCTCGCTCGCAGAGCGGACTCGCTCACGGTAACCAGCCGGGTCGCGGTTGAAGTTCTCAACGAACGCGCCCCAGCTTTGACAGAGTGCCTTCCACTCTGTCACCTTGCTCTTACGGGAAGTCTTCTTATTCCCGTAGAATCGGAGCTCATGGAAGAGCCCGATGTAATAATCACGTCTTTGATCCGTCGCCGGATCAAAGTCGAGCTCCTTGGTGGCATCGTCATCAACGATGGCGCTGCAGGAGTACAGCGCGTACTTGCTGACCGGCGTGGTATTGCCGTAGCGAGATCGGATCTCGCTCGGAGACGGCATCCACGGTTCGCGCGCCGGCTTAGCGCGCGACGTCACAGTCACAGACGGAGTGGAGTCGTCATCGTCTCCACCCCGCGGCGTAGACAACGCCCCAGCATCTGCGAGCGGCCTATCGCTGCCGCTACGCGAGCGCTTGGAACTCGAAGCGTCCGAGTCGTCCTCGCGAGGACGACGAGTCCCCACGCTAGTTTCATCGCGCCCTGTGGACGAGGAGTCTCGCTTCTCCTCGCCCTCCTCCATGTCGACATCATTGTCGACATTCAAGTCCTCCATGCCATCGAAGAGGGTTTCGTTGGCATAGGTGACTTTGCGCGCCTTGTGATACTCCCTAACCGAGATGGTTCGCTTGGGGGAGCTTTGCGTCGTCACAGAGGAAGTGTAGACGGACGCCGAAGAGGCTGGAGATGCGGCAGTCGTCGCTGTGTTGGCGACGACTGTGTTGCTTGCTGCAGGTGCAGCAAGCTCGTCGGAAGTCTGCGTCGTTGGCGTGCTCATTTCGAAATGAGCACGATGTTCTCTCCGAAGAAGACTTTGGATTGATGTGTCGAGACCGGCACATCAAGTCTTAACGGGGGGATGGTGTAGCGGGGCTACACATTCGGCTAACCTCACCTTAGTGCAACACGCACTAAGTGGATACATTCAGGTGGGCCACATCGCAGTGTGGTCACCATTCATAATAGGAAGCAGTCCTATTGGTCAGAAAGCAGGGTCTTTCTACCAGTAATACTCAAGCATTAGGTCAGGGTTTCTGCCAACCACTCGTTGGCAGAACCCCTCTTTATAGATATCAGTTTTAGGAGGAAAGCCACAGTTAACAAACAATTCAGTTCTCATTTTACCGCAAAAGCTACTATTTGTACCTTTATTTAGATCTAATTATACTTGTGGATACAAGTATACTTAGTCTAAGTTAAATACACCTTACGCTTCCTCATACACGTGCGCTCACGTGTAACCTAAAGTATTGGGCTAAGTAAGCCCATTACAGGAACGCTAGTGCCGACATGCTGGCTGGGCAAGCTCTGCAACGTCAAGGGGGCCACAACGTGCACAGTCGTGAGGAGATTCAAAATCTGAAGACGCTGAACCGCTTGGAAGAAGTCATTCGACCGCGGACATCGAGTCCCGAGATGGAGGCTCCAGCCAGTCTCAACGCAGATAATCTCGACGCGAAAATTCTCGACGCGGAAAACGGCGACGCAGGAACGCGCGGCACAGATGATCCCGTCGGAAAGGCCACGGACGCGGGACGCGAGAAGACGCAAGTCCTCGCAGTGACGACACGCTCGGCCGCCGCACGCGCGACAACACGCAGGAGCCGACCGCCCGAAGTCCTAGAAGAGCTGGTGGTACAACGACTACGCCTGGACCGCATCCGCGTCGCCCAAGACGAGGAGGTCTGGATCGTCAACCTCAAGAAGTATCTCCGAGGCAACGTCGGAGACCTGTCTCGACACCAAGAACTGCCAGAAGCTGGCGCCTCAATACGAAGATGGCGAAAGTGGACTGCTCTACTACCAAGCGAGAAACGACGACTCCGCCGAGGGGCGTGATGAGATGATGAAGCTGGTGATCCCAGAGACTCTCCGGGAAGATATACTCCATCACTATCACACGAGGCTGGAGGGCGGACACCAGGGTATTGGCCGCACATACCAACGTGTGAGGCGCCACTTCGATTGGCCAGGGATCTTCAGAAGCGTCCAGCGCTACGTCGGTGAATGCACCGACTGCGAGACAGGAAAAGGTCGGCCGACCATCCAGGGGGAGTCGCCAGGCAACATTGTCGCGACGTACCCGTTCCAAGTCATTGCCATGGACCATATCCCGTCGTTGCCGGCGTCCTACAAAGGCAACACAGAGCTGTTAGTCTGGGTTGACCTCTTCACGAGGTTCGTCGTGGTCAAAGCGAACGCGTCACAGACCGCGCAGACGGTGGCCGAGGTGTTCGAAGAGGCGGTATTCAGACGCTTCGGCGCGAGCGTGGCTATCCGCCACGACCGTGAGCCGGGCTTCATTGCGGACTTCTTCAAGGCGTTCAGCAGACTCATGGGTCAGAGACAGCGAGCAACGCTTGCTTATCGTCCACAGGCCAACGGCGCTGCGGAACGGATGGTGCAGACGGTTACAAGAGCGATTAAGAAGTATATCGCGGACGTCGAGCAACGCGATTGGGACGAATACGATGAACGCCTTACCTTCGCGCTAAACACGTCGCACGACCGGACGAGGGACGAGACCCCGTTCTGCTTGGTACACGACTGGGATCCCCGGTCGACGCTGGAAACGACGTTAGCCGTCGGAAACACGTCGACCCGGGACGCCAAGCTGAAGCCCGTCCGAGAATTCCCGTCGCGACCCGCGACGCAGCTGACGACGCCTGCCGAGGAGCGTTTCGACTTCGACGAGGAGCTCTTGCCTGAAGACAGCTGGGAAGCCACACGTGAGTTGGAGGACGACGTCTTCGAGGTCGAGAAGATCTTGGACGTGCGCGAGGGGCGGGCTACGCGATATGGACGCACGCGACGCGAGTTCGAAGTGAAATGGAAGGGCTACCCGGACACGACGTGGGTCGACGAGCTTGATCTAAACTGCGGCGGGCTGCTGTACGACTTCCTGCGCGAGCGCACGGGACGCCACCGGTTCGAGGTGATGCAGTCGCATGAGAACGCGGAGGCAGCGGGGCCGGGTGGGTAAGAGCCCACAGGCGTGACGAAGTCGGCAGGGGGGCTGCCGATGGGAGGACCGGTGGGAAGCCTCGACTCTGGGAATGGCTGGAGCGAGGGATTGGGAGAGGGAAGTGAGGAGGACCAGCCTGTGGCGGAAGATGGGACGGCAGGGGGCCGTCTCATAAAAAAGGATGTGACAAAGTGGAAAGGAACGAAGGACATGAATCAAGGTTACGCGTTAGTCTTAAGGCTACGACAAGCTAACTTCAAACCTGCTGGACGAACTTATCGGCAAGACGCGGTACATGGAAAGCAGGGTGGTCGCGCGTCACTCGACAATGCACTTGGGCGTCCATCTCGGCCACAGTAAGCGGCGTCCAGTAAAACCGACGCCAAGGCTCCTGTTCATCGATGTCGTCGAGCGCAGCTTGCAACGTTGCATGCTGCTGGCCGGGATACCACCGTCCGATCGACGTGTGCGCAGGCGGGAAGTAGAGCGTCATTGGATCCAGCAATAGATCCATATCCGCTAGCCCCTGCTGGAACAACCCGACCGCCAGCTGCAGCTCACTGGTGAGGTGACCGCCGGCGTGGGGGCGACGCGAGTTGCGAGCCGTACGCCACCTCTTCCATGTCGCGCCCTGCACGGGGAGCTCGCGGGTAGACTCCCAGTAAGCTTGAGCCCAGTGCTCGAGGTGCCGCTCGAGTCGACGCAGAAACGGACGGAACGCCGCATCACCGGACGCGAAGAGAAGCGCCTCAGCAGCCTGAGCGAGGTACCGCCATGGCCGAGTCGCATACAACGCGTCGACATTGGCCGGCGTCACGAGAGCGAGGTTCCAGTTCGCAAGCTCGGGTGAAGCGCGGCGCGGAATGATCCAGTCGGGTGGCGGCAGGAAGAGGGCCCTCAACTCTTGCATGGTGATAAGGTGAAGGCGGAGGCGTCACACCCACTTGGGCCAAGGGGCGTAACGAGGCTGCCGCCAGCCAGATGGAGTTCCGGCGGGCGGGATCACGGGGTCGAAGAAGGGGGCCGCTGGTGAACTCCCTGCCGAACCACTGGAAGCAGCGCTCGTAGACGAGGCACGGGATGACGAAGAGGAGGACGAGTCGTCGCCACTAGAGTCACCCGGGCTACCTGGGCCGGGACCTGAACCCCCCCCCCCCCCCCCCGACGCCCCACGACCGCTCGGCGAAGAGCGCGCCGGCGGTGCAGGAGACCGGCGACGCCGAGTTGCCGACCCCGCTGAGTGCACTGATCGCGCCGACCCCACGACGCCAATGAAGCCGAACGCGAGCGTGAACGCGGAGCAGGTGAACGCGGAGACGTGCGGGGAGGCGACGACGAACGAGGATGCTGGCGTGTGGGGGACGACGAGCGAGACCCAGGACCATGCAACCGTGGACGCTTGGACGGGGGTCGTCGTGCTTGATCGTCGCTATCCGAAGACTCGGAACCGAAGAGCGCCGCGTCCTCCCGGGCACGAGCCTCAGCTGCAGCAGCTGCCGAGAGCGTAGCAGCGGAAGAGTCCTGCGCGGCAGCGCGGGACGAAGCCGCAGTGTCGGCTACCGTGAAGGGCGGCCGGCTACGCCGGACGGGAGAAGAACTGGACGACGGAGCGGGCGCCGCTCCTGAGGGCCCCGAGGCGCGCGACCGAGAGCCCAAACGACTCGGCGCGCCAGAGCGAGACCGCTGAGAACTTGATGAAGGCGAAGCCGGGGTCGAATGGGAACCCGAACGACCAGCCAGAGGAGTGCCAATCGGGGCGCCAGCCGCCGCGGCCGACGATCTCGTACGAGTACCAGAGCTCGACGCAGAGGGCACAGGGGCAGAGGCGGCAGGGGTCGACACTGCGGATATTGCAGGGACCGCTGCAGAAGTCGGGATAGCAGGAGGGAGAGGGATGACAGCGTCGATCGCCGCCGAAAAAGTGGCTTCGAGTTGACGGAATAGACCAGCAGTATCGATATGCCCGCCGGCACCCATTACGACGCCGGCGAGACGATCGGCGAGCTCGTCCCGTACCCGCTGCGCCAACTCTCGGCCCCGACACGCGTCTCGGAGCATCCGACGCCAAGCCAGGGCGCGCTCGTCGCGCTCTCGGACAGCCAAGTCGCGTTCCCCCTCCAGCTCGACGACCCGGGCGTGGAGACGGTGAACCTGAGCTCCAGCGGCTCCTTGACGCCGCCGAGATGACCGCCGCACGGATATCCATCCAGCTCGATATTGCGCCGCGCGAGATACGGCACCGAGTTCGCCAGCTTGAGCTCGTGCCATCTCGGACTCGGCAGCCACCCGGAGGGTCGTGGCGGTGGCCACGGACCCCTCCAGCTCGCGGATACGGGTCGCGCCGCGACGAAGCTCCGCGGCGTGGGCCACCAGGAGCGCGTTAGCACGCCAAACGTCGTCCTATAGCGGGACGTTCAGGTTCTGGGCCGCCTCACCTTCCGCCCGGCTCTGAGAAAGTGACGTGCGAGCCACACGGAGCTCCTCGGCGGCCGTGGCACGCTGCTGCCTCTGGGCGGCCGATGCTTGACGAGCCTGGTCCCTCTCAGCGATGGCAGCGTCCCGCTGTTGCTCAAGGGCAGCCACGGCTTGACGAGCTTGATCTCTCTCGACGATGGCAGCGTCTCGCTGCTGCTCACGGCTTGACGGGCCCGATCTCTCTCGGCGACTGCAACGTCTCGCTGCTGCTCAAGGGCAGCCACGGCTTGACGGGCCCGATCTCTCTCAGCGATTGCAGCGTCTCGCTGCTGCTCAAAAGGAGCCACGGATTGACGAGCCTGATCCCTCTCGGCGATAGCAGCGTCTCGCTCGCGTCGTAGAGTTGTGGAGATTCGACGCGCTTGATCCCGCATGTCGAGGGCCGCGTCGCACGCCTGCTCCGCAACCACGAGAACGCGGGTCGCGTGGTCACGCTCGGCGAGAGCGTCGACACGTTGCTGCTCAGCGGTGGCCACAAGCTGTCGGCCCCGATCACGTTCAGCTTCAGCGGCGTCCGCGCGCGCTTGGACAGGAGAGAGGGCGGCTTGAGCGGCCGCGAGGGCCACGCGAAGGTCGTCACGCTCGGCGAGTGCGTCATCGCGCTCACCCTGTGCAGCAAATAACCGCGCTAGAGGCACAGAAGATGGAGGCGGCGTAGCAGCAGCACGCGCGAGCTGAGCGGCATAATCGGCGGCCTGATCTTGCGCCGCCTGGAGCTGAGCCTGAAGATCGCGATATTGCTCAGCCGAGGAGTCTCGCTCGACACGGAGTAGGGTCGGCCACTCGGCCCTCCAGCTCGGCGTAGTCCCGCTCGACGCGTTCTTGAGAGAGGAATGCCTGCTCGAGCCGAGTCATGCCTGCACGGTAACCCTCACGAGCGCGATGCAAGATCGCGAGGTTGCGGTCGTGCAGCACGGCCGCGTGAGCAGCCAAACCCGCATTGTGAGCCGAGACGAGCTCGTACTGGGCGCGCAACTCTTGGTTCTCGTCCTGGAGGGCGTGGGCGTCAGCAACGAGAGCCGTCACCGAATGAACGTGGGTGCAGGCAGCTGGAAGCTGGACTTGGGGCGCGGCAGGAAGACGGGGACGACGCGCGCCGAGGGCGCAGACCACGCAGCCAGCAGCCTTGAGGTCGTTGGTATCAAGCTCTCCCTCCACGAGACCGATATCGTCGGCGGCGATGTCGTGACGGCGAGCCATGGAGCTGGGAACACCGCGGGACGGACAACGGAGTCAAGATGAAGCCGAAAACGCGAGGCAGGTTCTGCAACGACACACCCACCTGGTGAGTGCGCGTGCGTGGCAGCGGGACGAATGTGGTGTAGTGCTTCGCGGAGGAAGCGGACACACTGGGCGCCGGAGGAGGAAAGCGCCGAGATGGAGGTCGACGGACTTGAGTGATGGACTTCGACGCGGCGGGGGAAGCACGGCGCGGTTTGATGGGCGCAACAGCTCGACGGGAAATGCAACATGGGCGACGAACCGTGGAACACGGTGCCAGAATCCAGTATGACGTGCAATCATCCGGCGAGTCGACCCACACGCCCGTTTCGGCGAAACGAGCCAACCCTAAACCCCGCTGAGCAAAACCCGCCGAACAAAACGCGCCGACCATAACCCCGCCGACCAAAACGCGCCGAGGTAAGATCCTGATTACGCCACGTAAATCAGGTTGAAGGACGGTAGTGCAAGCACGACAGAAGAAAGGACAGGCGCAGAACGGTAGGCTTAGCAAGCAGTAGGACAGAGTAGCCAGAAGCAAGGACATAGGATAGGGTAAGGACTCAGTCCCGAAATTTCTCTGAACCACAAAGACCTCCCGTCTTCTCCCAGGTTCCAGGGGAACCACCAAGCGCCGGCAAGTAGAGCCGCCCCGATATCGCGCCCCCCCCCCCGACGCCTGCTGGTTCGGGTACTCATCCCCCCACAGACCCGTGCTGGAACAAAGGCACGTTAAACGTATGCGCTGCCTAGGCGAAGGACCGCACTGGCCTGATAACTGCCGTGCAGAAGACCCCGCGTAGGCCTGATAACGCCACACAACAAGCCCCAGGAAACGCCGGTCCGATAACGCCGAACGCCCGACGGGATCTCCGAGGAAACGCCGGCCCGATAACGCCGCACGCCCAAGGAATCGACGCCCTACGACAAGGAACAAGCGTCCACTCAACCCCCCCCCCCCCCAACTCTGAAGCCTGCAAAGACTTCGGCCCATACTTCGAAGATACGCTACTCAAGTACCGGGAAAATACTCGACGCGCCAGCCATACCGACGCGACGAGTTTGTGCGAGAACGAACTTACGGAAGACTTTGGTTTTCTGTGAAGGCGCCACTCCACAGGTTCTTCGCTACCTGCAGGGTACGCGGAATTTTTTTACTAGTGTGGCGCAAGCCCGAGTCTCCAGCGATGCTGCTAGCGGCTTACGCGGATGCTGATCTCGGCAACCAAAAACGGGCTCGCAGTTCTATTACTGGTTATGTGTTGCAGCTAAATGGTTGCACGTTCACCTACAAAAGCAGAAAACAGTCGATTGTGAATGATGACACATGCAGATTGTTGCAGCCAGTGAGTGCTCTAATCTTATAATGTGGACGCAAACTTGTTCGTTGAGTTGAAGATTGAACGGACAAAGAAGCCGGTTCTCTTTGAAGGCAATCAGGAAGCAATCCATGTGATCGAGGGGGTTAGCAGATGATACAAGGTCAGAAGTGTGAATTTAAAGTTTGATAACATCAAGGACTTTGTGGAGCGTGGCTTGTTCGCAATTGAATACTGTCCACGTGAAGACAATGTTGCGGACATCTCCACGAAGCCACTTGGCCAGCAACAGTTCACGAAGTTGCGAGCGCCTTAATATGTCCCCTGTGTCGGACCAGTAGTTGCACACGGCGTGCAAGTGATCCAAGCAAACCCAGCAACACGAAGTGGGAGTGTCAAGTATGGAGCAACGGCAGTTGGGTGTTGTCGTGTGGTTGCTCTACTTATCCCTGGTTGAACTAGGGTGCTAGCTAACTTGACCTTTGTATTACATAGTGTATCCCATATCTAACGGACCCTGTGCTTGGACGCAGAGCTCCCGCAATCCCAAATCCGCTGAAGTGGGCGAGCTGCGTTCGTGGTTACCTCGGAGTTCTACTCAAGATCTACTACAACCAGCGGCGCGCCAACTTCTGCATGTTTTGCGATCGGATGCTCCGTGGTGCTCATTCTGACGGTGTATTGGTTTCGGTTCCATTGTGTGCTGGACGTGTGGGTTTATTGCGGAGGCGAGCTACTTCATGTTTTTCATGCAGGCTGTAATTTTGACCAACGTGGGGTTCTGCGCGTGGCTGCACGTGTGTATGACGGTGGACATGCGTTTGCCTTCTTGCCCACGCCCCCTTCCAATTTCTGCCTGTGCGCACCAAAAACTTCGTTTCCAGTTGCTGCGCGCCTTACAGTGTGGGTTTTGGTGCAGGTCGCTGAAAAATAATGTGGCCAATCCGAGCCGAGAACTAATCAACATGCTGCCATAAAAAAATCATGTTGTTGATGTGCAATTGACTACCACTATTATCAGTCCGGAAGGCTGGTCTGACTGGGACGCCACCTCCAGCACGGATGACGTCTACTTTAGGGAGTTCAACAACACTGGTGACGGTACGAGCGCGTCGAGTTCAGCTTGGAGCTCACGAAACCGGTCCCTATCATCGAGATCCTCGGTGAGGACTTCGAGTCCGAATGGTGGGTCGACATCGACTACTTGTTGAATGATATAGATTGGCGAGGCGGCGGCTGGTTACCTGCTTTTTTATCTCCGTGTCCTCATTAAGTCGATGTTTCCCGTTTTCAGTGCAGCCATTGATATTCACAGCTCACAATTTAATGATTTACCTGGTATCGCTGCATCGATATTTTTCCGGTGATGCTGCTCTCCAGGTAAATTTCTTTTTCTTAACCCAGGGATCGTGCTGCAGCAACATAATATCGACAGTACAGAATTGGCATTAACACAGAAAAGCAGCTACTTTTGGGGTATTTATGGTAACATATAAAGTGTTGAAGGTGAATAGAGAGGATATAAATGTTTACAGAAGGGGGATGAAATAAGCTTTATACTATCTCCATTCGGAATAAACGACCGAAAAACAAAATGGAGCTGGTTAGCATCACCAAGTAGAATTCGGATCTAAACGAGGCGATATTGTACAAATCAGTAATTTACGCTAAAAAATCACCGCGTCAAATTTGTGAATGTCGAAAATCTAAATCGTGACACCCCTTCTCCCCCTTTCTTCCGTCCTTGAGCGCTGTGAGCCTTGCATTTCAAAATCTCGGTCATCCCAGCTTAGACGCAAGCATCCGGCAAGTAGACAGCTCTGAATGACGACCTTATTTTATTGTTGAGGGGCATTATGGTGATTTACGTGCTTGCGTGACTACCACATAACGACTACAAAGACCGGCTCTCCAGGCGCATGTGTCATCGCCTGGGGGGGGGGGAGGGGCGTCGAATGAGTGCCTCCGTCGCATTAGCGCTATCCAGCGTCCGCGATGAATGTATGACCTTGCTGTGTAATATTGAACGCTTGGTGAAACGTGTGTCGTTATGCAGTTCAGGCCACTCTGAGCTATGAGTGACAGCGAGCCCGAATCGCAGGTCCCATCCAGCTCGTGGATCTCCGCTCCAGTTGATATGAAGTGGCACTAGGACTGGGACGCCTTCCGGGTCTATCTGGAAGCACGTGAAGACATCCAAGCTGACACCTTAGACCCCCCACGTGTGCAGAAAGACTCCCCCCACCCGCCACGAGAGCCTTCACGAGGTAAACCACGGCGAACCAAGCGACTAGATATCAGAAGCAGTTAATCCGAATCGTCAAAGTCATCCCTACTCGGGTTTGTCTTGGCAAAAAACAGCGGGTGTCGTGGTTGACCAAAAGTTAGAAAGAATCACGATCATGCTGAAAAGAAGCAGCACATCAAGCGTGGTAAGCAAACTTCTGCCAAGCTTGTGCAAGGGACTTTGGCTCCGGTTCCAAGTGTGCGGAACATTGTAACATTGATGGATGAAGATTTCACATATGAAGGCGCACACCGAGGTCTGCCAGCACTCTCTATCCGAGATGTACCAAAGCCGAAGAAGGCCATAGCCGGGACTTACACCCCCGAAGAGTGTAATGACGACGTACGATTTGTTCGTAGAAAAAGCACAATCGTCGATGATAGCGTTTCGAAAAACGCTTTTGATAGTAGGTCAGGGTGCTGAAGACAGTGTCGGTGTTAGAGTACCCCGCTTTGGCATTTTCATCACAAAGATATCGTCGGGATGGACCGCTGGCACACCTGCATGGGATACTTGGCGGAAACAGAGGATGCAATCAATTGGTCGAACAACACAATCTCTACTAACGCTGAAATTTATGAAATTGATCACGATATATTACCGTTTATAACCCCTCTTTTTGTCACATGTACCGAATAACATATGTTATCACATACAGTTTAGTGTACCAACATGGACCATATATATTCGCTGTCCTGTCTATCTGAAGCGTACGATTGAATAAAGGGAGAAATCGAATGGATTCTATTATGAATGAGTAAATCAGTGTCCATCGACAGTTAAATCTCGACGCTGGCAACTCAGGGTAACAGTGGCTGATAGTCGTCGCAATATCATCAACGACAACGATGGTCTAAGACCTCCATCTTGTGTGACGGTGTAAAAAATGCAGTTCGAGGTCCTGTATGTGATAAGGTAAATGCCAATTATGGCACGGTTTGGATGGTGTCAGAAAATAAGGCTCAATTACCTAACTTCACAAAAGTACTGAGTATAAAGGGTACCCCTCAAAAGGGGAGATAAACGCGAACGTGGTGAATAGATCTGCCGGACGAGATTAGAATTAACTTTAGAGCCAGAGCTAGCCAAATTTGATAAAAATATACAGATATAAAGACTGGACCAGTTCATGGCACGGTCACACAAAATTCAAGTGAATGCAAATCCCTCGGATAACTTATACGTTTGAGAGAGCCAAAAATGGTGAGAAGTATAGTGAAATCAAGTCAAAAACCGAGTCATAATTGGCACCGTGCCAGGATTGGCACTTTACCTTAACTTAGGTTGCATGGCGGTCTTTCCCGCACGGCCTCTAATTGGCTAGATCACAGCTGTATGCCATAACATATAGAAGGTGATAACATAGGTTATTCGGCACCTTCAGTACGCGAAGAGTACTTCTAGCATCTCGAGGTACAGACAACGACGCAGAAATCCGGCACCACTGAATGCCATAACCCATAGTAAAATAACGAGAAATACCCGTCCATTACCACAGGGAACTGCAGAAAAAACACACGTAATTTCTAATAAAGTACTTAAAAGCATATGATATACAAAGATCAAGCCTACTGATCAAATCTGATTGGCTGGAGAGGTCCACATGCACGGCTTTGTCTTGCCGGATATTTGTGTCGGCCGGAAATTTGAGAAAACGTCAAACAAAAAGAATATTAATGAATATACGTACGAATTGCGATTTAGGCACACCAATGGAACGAGGGGTGTCTCCTCTTTCATTTGAGCCCACCCACGCCTCCCGGGAGTTGAAACCGACGAAGCTATAGGCCCTCAGAAAAATTATCTCCCTTCCCAGACCGAAAATCGATTTTTTTTGGCTGCTTAGATGTAAATTTGTGCGGCGGAGCCAATGGCGGCCTCCGTTTCTTCAAATTCAGCGCGGAACGTGCTCAAAACGCGTCTTGATGTTATCACCCCGAGTTTGTGACACACATATGCCCATAAGTAAAAATTTGTTTGGGAAATGGATGGAAGTATCATTTTGATCCCCTTAGACTGCAGCAGCTTACTTGCTGTTTGTCTTTCTCTTTTCCGTCGCTGCACTCGTGCGGCCTTCGTTTCTTCCTCGGCGGTCGCTGTTCTCCTTCGCGGCATTTGCCATTGCTGCCCGATGCTCTCTGCGAGCTTATTTCGCTGATTTCGCGTCGTCTTGCTGGCCTTGGCTCGGGGCAGTGTCGATAGGATCATTCTGAAACTCATCAGGGACGTACGGACAGATCTTGCTGTATAGCTCTGTCTTCTTCGCCGCGTTTAGTGACGGAGGGCACAGGTCTTCCAGGAAGTGGGTGAGCATCCGCTCCACCATAGTGCTCTCTGTCAGGACCCCGTCAACCTTGCGCCGTAGATCCTGCTCAACGGGCTCGTCGTCTGGCCCCTTCTTGCACTGCACTACACCGGGTTTAGTCGCCTCCATACTAAAGATCTGGTACTGCTGTACCCCAACTAGCTTCTTGTAAAGTTCCGCCACGAGCGGCTTGTAGCTCTTGAAAAACTCGTTCCCACGCGAGATGTGCACTGCACTGCTTGAAGTGGCCGCCTCGTTGACAGCGGAAATGATGTGGTCCATCTTCCAGCAGTCATGATGTGGTCCATCTTCCAGCAGTCAGCGCGGCCAACATGGCGGCGAATATTGCCGAAGCCACGGTCGCAAGAGTTCTTGGTATGGCCCATCACAAAGAACTTGTAGTCGATACGCTCAAAGACACCCATCTGAACTTGGGCAAGAAAGAACTTGATAACGTAATTGTTCTTGTTCTGGCCTGTGCAATTGTCCGCGTACACAATGAGGTGCTTCTTGCCTACAGGGAGCAGCACGGTGTGAATGAAGTGCTGAAGGATTTAGTTGATCTGGTCGCTTCCTTTTCCGCTCACAAATTCATCGTATACGTAGTTCGCCTGCGCTCCCTCATTTTCGTAGAAAATCCCGAAGACGTTCACCGCAAGCAGCGAACAGAAATACCACTGAGACGGAGTGGTGGTGGCCGAAGGAATCGTTAAGTTCTGCGAAAAATCCATAACAAGCACTGCGACGTCACTGCTGCTTCCATCACTTGCATGGACGGCAGCTTTGTCTTTCTTGTATTCGCGTCTATAGATAACAACAAATCAAAATGTTACCAATGGTCAAGTGAAAAGTTCTTGGTAGATCAATCTGATATCTATGTCCTCGTACCTCATTCGACGTGCAGACTCCGTGTGTTGGCCCAGTTCCTCCGCTGGTTCAGCAGAAGCCCCGCGACGCATCCTCGACTGGTAAATGGTGCACAAGTCACACACATTGGACTGAGCGGAACGGATCTTGATGTCGGGGCAGTGGACAGACAGCCACTTGCGGAAAGTGGAACGTGCAGGCTCGCAAACACGCAAACCGAGACTCACAAACTTGTGCATCTCGTCGTACAGAGCCTCCCAGGTAAATGTAGCAGGTAGCAGAGTGTAGTCTTCACGACTGTAGTACTTCTTCACCATACCGTCGTTTGTTTTCTGCATGCGCACCCTCACGGGCACCACCTCGCCGACTTAAGCAGCAAACTCTTTGAACCACTTGACCAACCATACTAGATCGATCTTCGAAGCATTCTTGCTGAGCCGATTGCAGTGCGCCTTGGCAGCCATGTTGCCGTCACGCACGCGCTTTTTGTAGCGCTTAATGGTAAGCGGCTGCACGCCGAGGCAGCGGGCAAATAAAGGGCGGCACACACGCCCAACGAAAGGTAAGTAGTAGTGAAACTTATCGCGTTCACCATTGCCACGACGTCTCTCGGCTGTGTCTGTCTGCATCAGCACACCGAGAAGCGTCAGGATACAAGTCGTCTTCTCCAGATTGGACATCTGCCCCAGCGAGCACGTCAACCACTCCAACTCTCCCGCTTTTCCTTGCAGGCAGCGCCGCTCGCACGCGTCATCGCGAATCAGGTTCGTCACGCACTGCTGGAGATCAACGTCGAGCAAATTGATACTGATGTCCTCTTCCTCCACATCATCCTCGCTTTCTGCGCTCTCTCCGGTCACATCTTCCTCACCAGCAGAGCCATCGTCGTCACTCCAGTCCTCGTCGTCACTGTCGTCGGGCTCTTCGCTGTCTGGCTCCTCACTCTCCCCCTCGCCAGAGCTAGCGTCATTGAGTACGGAGTCAGCGCCCGCGGTTTTCTGCGCGAGCTGGACGTCGGCTTCTTGCGGCGGACAGCTATCCTCGCCGCACCGGTTGAAGGGGCACTGAGGGACGGCGTGGGGGAAGGCGTGGAGCGTGTCTCCGGAGCAGAAGACTCGGCGGAGGCTGGCAGCGTGGGGGAGGGTTGGTGGGAGGACATCGTAGCAGGACACTGGTATCCTTCTCAGGTTCTTGAATGAGCAAGCTCAGTTTAGTGACAGTTTGATTTTCAAAACACAAATCGGCCGTTTTCTCGAAACTTAACCCTTTCGCGAGCCGCAGGGATAAATTATAGTATACAGATTTAAGATACTTCTTTCTAAAAGGGCACATCAAGCGCCCTTTTAAAAATTGACGGTACTCTCACTAGACATCAACGATGGTCACAATCATGTCTGACATGTGATATAGAAATACATGGCCCCTAAAAGGGCGCAGGGAGCGCCCTTTTAGAAAATGAATGTACTGTTCCAAGATCGCATTGATTGGTTATTATTCGCCTTTTTGTGGACGACTAGTCGAATAGAAGTGTCATTGGCTGAAAAATTCTGGTACAGCGTACCAACTACGAAACTTATTCCGTAAAATAAATATCTTCGCTGTATGTTACCAGTATCCATCCTCGTTTCTGCTCGATGACGCCTACAACGCTACAAGGTTTCCATCTCTTGTCCTTGATCTCCTCCTCCTCCTTAGCCCGCGAAAACACCAGCCCAGGAATGACGACGACGATCTCGTCGTCGATCACGAGCACCGACCTACTCTGCGTGGCGTTCGGCTATCCGACTATCACTTCGAACTCTGCGGGTGTACCACCACTAATGATTGCACGCTGAATACCGCGAGGTGGCCGGTGAACGCTATATGATATGTTGGGTTTACCGTGATACGACCAAGATGTACCGATGCATCCTGCGACACTGTCAGATGCATGGCACAGTACACAGGCATGTGATTAGATTTTTGTATTGCACATACTTATAATTTTGTTGTTTTTACCACAACATAGGCATATATATGAATCTCAGTATGGGTCTACTGAAAAGGCGGGGTGTCATGGCAGGTGTCTCGATTTTTGTTTACCTATGTGTACTAATGTATATTCATTATCAAGATCATAGGAGTATTATAGAACTATGGCTGTAAAACTTGATGTGTTGCGATATGACGATCGTTTTGGCTTCTTCGCCTTCCACCACCATACAATCGAATAGGGAGAGATGGCGAAGCGGAAGCACGAATCGGCCGATGAAGGTGCTGGCAAGGACAAGCGTCGACGCCTACCTCGGACGCGTCAGTGCACTGCGATGGCAACGCCAGACTATGTCGGAGGAGTTGTTGAGTTTAAGGAAGCTTGGGCGCTCCAAAAAAAGGCTGGTTGGTATCCAAAGCCGCCCCCGCTACGGAGCTTGGACCAGCGGTACTTTTATATCCGACCGGGGGGAGATGCAAATGGCCAGGAAGGAATCGACTACCTACGTGGGGAGGCTGCTGTACTACAGTTCACACTCCAGCTTTCCGACAATGCCACGGGTATACATACTTACTTTTTTTACCATCAATGCTACTATTACTGATGGATGTAATCATTGTTGACCCACATCAAGGCAAGGAACGTCAAGTCAGACCGGACGAGCCACACGGTACCGCCATCCTGGGTGTAGGTGGCGCTGCGACGGCGTCGCGTGGAGGAGGAACTCGGGGTCGGGGTGCGGGCCGTGGTGGTCGGGCGGCGACACCAGGTACGCCACACTCTCGTTCGCGATGTTGTTCGTGTCGTTCTTAACGATGATGTTGTACATGTATTTGCCTATTTAGGCCGTAGTGGGACTCGGCATCAGCTGGATCTCGGAGCCGAAGCTCAGCGACATGCCGCTGATGCTGGTGAGGCCAAAACCCAGCAAGCCGTCTCGGGTGTAGGTGGCGCGGCGACGGCGTCGCGTGGAGGAGGAACGCGAGGTCGGGGTGCGGTCCGTGGCGGTCGGGCGGCGACACCAGGTACGCCACACTCTCGTTCGCGATGTTGTTCGTGTCGTTCTTAACGATGATGTTGTACATGTATTTGCCTATTTAGGCCGTAGTGGGACTCGGCATCAGCTGGATCTCGGAGCCGAAGCTCAGCGACATGCCGCTGATGCTGGTGAGGCCGAAACCCAGCAAGCCGTCTCAAGCGTAGGTGGCGCGGCGACGGCGTCGCTTGGAGGAGGAACCCGGGGTCGGGGTGCGGGCCGTGGTGGTCGGGCGGCGACATAAGGTACGCCACGCTCTAGTTCGCTTTGATGCTTGAGCTGTTGGTAACGCATGTGCTTTATTTTTTCGTGTAGAAGTGCCGCTCACACCGGTACATGCAGGTACAGCACAGCCTTTGGCTGCAAAGGCGGCGCGGACACCATCTACACGAACGCCACCGGCACTGCTGCAAGACGTGTATCTCGATAAGCTGGTGGCTTTCGCTCCCGAAAAGGAGCCCTGGATGAAATCCAAACACTATCGCCAAGTAGGCACTGCCTATATTGTTGGGCGGGTATGCCGTCGTCCGATGCGAGGCAAGTTTGCCTCTCTTTTCGAAGTTCGTTGGCTTGATAGCCAATTTCAAAATGCGGTTGAACGCGTTAGTGTTGGCATAATTCAACGCGGTGTCGAGAATTATGCGGCGCTTACCAGATTGAAAGACAGCCCAGATTGGCAGGAGCTTGTTAGTGGAGATGCAGACGACGACATTGACATTGATGAATCGGCTAATCTTCGTGTGGCCGATGATTACGAGGAGTATGATCCAGGCGTGCTGCTTCCGACAAGCGTGGAGGAATTAGAGGCGATTGAGAGCATGCGCTTTGAACCTACGGGGAGCGTTGATGCGCCTGGAGATTTGTATGAGCGTAGTGATGGTTCGACTATGACGCGACTTCGGTCTGAATGCAAGCACCTATTCCTTCACTCTTCAACATCAAGTTTCTTTGCCTATTTGCCGTTATACTTTTGGCGTCAAGTTCTTTTCGAGACGAACAAGTACGCGACTACCTACGACATCGGGATTACGACGCCGTTTACACTTCACGAGCTAATGACCTTTTTAGGTATTATGTTCTATTGTGCCTTTCTGATCAAATGGCCGATCGGACTGAAAAAGTAGGTCCTAAGCAGGACGGGTTAGGGCTCTTGGTAAGATTTGCGATGCAGATGGTTGGGATTTACCTTTGTGTCTGAGGTCCTACGTAAGGGCTCACCTTTGGTCTAAAGGGTACCTTTAAGCAATTAACACCCCATGTCTGACTCAATCGGAACGAAAAACGACATCCAGTGGGGTATTTCGGTAAACGAAAGCCGCAACAACGCAAAGAAAGCAAAACAAATGCGCATGTGATAGCTTATACTATTCTGCGTTGTTTAAGCCTCGGTTCGGGCCAACACCCCGCGTACATGTTGAGGAATCGCATCGCGAAGATCGATTCCGATGAGGTGGGGCCATTGCACCTTGTCTGCCATTTTCAAGCATAATGCTACACACATCTGTATAGTACCACTGTTACCTAAATTACGTGGATCACTTACTTCGAAGTAGGAAACAACTGGTGTCGAAGGAACTGAAAGCGGCTCGGTCACGGAGCTGTGCCAGACTCAGTCAACTCAACTGTCGAGGGGAAGCAAGTGAACCAGGTGCAACCGACCCAGGTGAGTACGAGACCAGCAGGTCGACCGTACATGACGGCGGCCTTGTTCCTGGAGGGAGCACGGAGGTACCGCTTAGGTCTAGGTTAATAATGGCATTCGGTGAGCAATGACCTTTGCTCATGAATTCAATGCGTTTGGCCCGAGATATTTTTTTCAAGACGCTGGTCCATGAACTTACTCTGATCGACACCTTCTGAAGTGCACATACGGGCTTAAGAACATAGCGAAGTGTCTAATACAATAAACTTTACAGCTAAACCTCACGTTGCGGCTTTCGTTGTTTCGAACTCCCCACACTATATGTTCCGACTGAGCCTGACATACCGTGTTAAGGTCCGAATGGCCATTTTTCGCCGGCCATTTACTCCTACGAAAGAGCTGCTGCTCAGCCATCTTCCATTATCGACTCTTGTAACATAGGACATGCTAAATTTAATTACCATCAGACTATCCTTTAGGAGGTCTTACGTAGGACCGCTACTCCTACGTAGGACCTTAAATCTGAGGGCAAAATGGCCGAAAGGGACAATACATGGCGTTGAACGACAAGGGCGAATACGTCAATTACTGGGGAGCACAACCGGAAGACATGGTATTTGGTGGCAGCTCTACATCTTTGAATAGCGTCATGTCGCTCAATCGCTACAAGCTGCTTCGACGCTGCTTCAGCTTCAATGTGGTTCCTACGACACTAGACCAAGATGCAGCTGCTCGGATCAGACCCATTTTGAATTTGCTGAAGGTGACCGGTGGCATATATGTTGGTGTTGGAAGGAACGTTGCTCTGGATGAGGCCAGTGTAGCGTGTAGGTTACGACAAGGACGCCACATGATTGTTTTTAACCCGATGAAGCCGACTGGCAAGTACCATTTCCGACTTTATGTGGTCTGCTGCTCGTCTACTTGGATCGCGTTGAACTACAAGTTGCACTGCAATCGTTGTGATGTTGCCTATCGTCTTGAGGGGGTAGTTGGCGAGGTTGAGGCTCAGTAGCTGCGCACTGAATTCGACAAAGTGTCAAAAATTCGGCAGCATGTGTTAGAAGTGACTAGACCCTTCTTCGGAATGAAGCGTATCGTCAACATGGATAACTATTACAGCTCAGTGCAACTTCTACAAGAAATGGAGCTCAAAGACCTATACGGACGAGGGACAATTAAATCCAACAGCAAACATTTTCCGCGGCATACCATTCTCGACGAGACCAAATGTACTCGTGGTGATCACCGCCAAGCGATTTCTAGTGATTTCAGTATGATTGCGGCTTTGTGGTGCGATGGTGACGTCGTGAACATGATCTCGAACGCCGACGCATCGACGATTACACCAGTTACACGCACAGTTGCTAGTGAGAAGAAATCATATCCAGCGCCAACATGTATATGGGAGTACAACAAGAATATGCAAGGAGTGGATAGACTTGATCAAATACGAGGTCGGTTTTCTATTGCGGATGGCCACTCTTACAAGCGGTGGCACAAAAAACTGGGGTTCGCATTGATAGACGTCGCCCGGTCGAACGCATACCTGACGCACAGACTGGCAAAACCAAACCCCCACCGCAAGTTTGTGATGGATCTGGCTACCGATCTCATGAACGGCAAGTAGACCGATGCGCCAAGCGAAGGGCGAATGATATACGGCGCTCGACTGGCTGGCATTGACAGCGTGGAGGTAGTTGAGCGAGACTTCCTTCCTTCTGTACCGGGGTCGACTCCTACAGACAGCAGCCCCATCAGATCATGTGGTGCTGTAGCATCGAAGCAGATTCACGACAAAAAGAGTAGAAAGCGTCGGCGTTGCATTATTTGCCGCTGGGAAGAGCGCTACCCCACTGAAGTCACAACCTACTGCCTCACCCATGGAGTCTGCCTCTGCCGAGAAGTACACGACCAGCCACCAAAACCATGGATGGTGTCCACGAATTTCGTGGACATGTTGGGACAAATTTCATAAGTTCTACCTTCCAAACAAACTTTTTACGGTCAAGGGGGTTATCCGTCGGGGGTCTGCGCTTGCTCAAATGAAAAGACCCGAGACTGAGATCGATGCGGCGGGTGTCGAACAGGTACCGTCCACTCCTGCTACGGGTTTAGGCGCCGATCCTGCTTCGAAGCCGGATGTTGTGCGGCAAATATTGATTTAGCTATGCTGGTGGGGCAATCGATGCGGGCTTTGGCGTGGGATTGAACCCGGTCTGGGTCGTGGGCACAAACAGTGGCCGCTGCATGTGTGGGCTACGGCATGATGGCGCATGGAGTGTGGGTTTGAACCGACATGGTCTCCGGTGTCGGGAACTCGGGCGCGGTCTCCGTCTTAGTCGTGAGCTCATTCATGTGCCCGGACGGTGCGCCCCGGCGTGAACATGGAAACGCCTCGCGTGCTATGAGCTCCAGCATGGTCCTGGTTGTGGGATGCAACGTTGGCGGTCTAGAACTACGAGTATGTGGACTTGGAGGTGAACGTGTGTGTTCATTATGATATTGGTACAGATGTGAAGTGAATATTGGTTTGAGGTGACGTATTGGTTTGAGATCCTGCGTGGTCATCTAAGTAGCTCGGGCGTGGACTTGTGGGGGACTGAGTGGGTGATGGCGTGTACTGCGACGTGAAAGACGACATTGCAAGCATACTGAGCCTAACAAGGAGTTACGTAGGCGAATTGAAGAGAGTGTGACTTGGTAATGATATTGTATTCTTGTGTTATCAGTCTTTGTAAATGTAAACAGGAGTCAACTCTGACTTCCAGCTACAGGCTACCATTACTGTCTGAGATAGCTTCCAACGGTCACAGAATGGATGTGAACACCTCGCGCTGTGCCTAGGACAGAAAAGCGATGTTGCCGCAATGATTCGCGCGTTGGGCATATCACTTAGCTCTCTGGCGACAAAAATCTTCGCCGTCTCTTCAAACAGGAAGTTGTTAGCAAAACTGGTGGTGGCGTCACACGTTGGGGGTTGTGCGGACAGCAGAAGATCTCGGACATCTGCAGACTTGAGGGACACCTTCCGAAGTAATGGATACATATCGACGTTCCGTAGCATGCGCTCGGTACCAAGGGAACACAACTCACCTCGAACTTCAACACCAATGCATTTGCTAACCTTGGTAGCTAGCGCGACTTGTGCCAGTACGTTGCCGATTCCAGCACCCACGTCAAGAAAAATGTCACGCTCGGTCAGCGGTTCCAACGCATCCATCATGACTGCTATTCCGGACGGCATCAGTTCCCCCGCGTTATTGTGCATTCGACCAGCATGTTGACGCACGTCCTTGGCGCTAATATCACCGAAAATTGACTCCATAGCGCAGGTCACTGCAGGCAGCGTGAGTAATTTGGGACTTGATGTGGTTGAAGTTTCCTTGCACGACTTATTTCGGTGTTTTGGTTGCAGCACCGGTAGCAGTTCCGGAAACCCCATTAGGGCTGCTTCAAATTCTTGAGTAGATAGCTAGAGATCTGAACCCGGTGCTAGCTCATTAGCAGCCCGTTCAGCAACTATTACCGCCGCTTCTGCTGCTCCACACGGTAATCTCTCCGCTGCTGGACTTGCTGCAGCCGACACAACATCAGTTGGCTGCCGCTCAGTCGGATGGGCCGGTTGCTCGTTTGAAGCTGCGCGTACGCAGACGCATACAACGGCAGTAGTAAATGAGCACCCGAACACGCTACCGATTTTTTTCAATGGTTATATTCCAATCGAAAACGGATATATAACGTTATATTCCATCGTAGAAATTTAGCTAAAATTGCTCCTTTGCATAAAATGGCAATATTTTTGTTAAATCTCCGTCGGAAGCTCTAGAGCTCTCTCATCCTATCGGTCAATATTAAGGAAATAGAAAGCCTATTTCATATATTTTTATGAAGTCGAAGCTATAGTATATAATATAAAGTTCAATCAGAATCATATTTTGTTTTCTAATTTTATCGTTTTATCCTGATATATTTTTTTGTACTCCTTAGTGAAATCATAAAAAAATATCCATGGTTTAATGAAGTTCAGCTAACTCAGCGACAAGACGCGAACACTTCTCTTTAACAAAATTGTTGTTACGTAACCAATCGGTATACTCAGGATCAAGTTGATGAACAGTTTTTAACTTTCTTCCTTTGTACTTTCCAAAATTCATCACGTAGTCATCACCGTCATCCGGAGATAAATTCGACATTAGAAACTTTTTAACTTCTTCATTCACTAAGTTTGGTTGATTATTCAACCACCGACAATAGCCGGGATCCTTAGCGAAGATTTCTTCAATTGAAGAATTCTTATACTTGCCGAATGTAATCGTTGTTGACATTGTATCTATATACAGGGTAGACACAACATCTATTTTTTTAAATTAATTATCTAAATATGACTATTTTGATGGTGATCTTGATGTATAAAATACTGGTATATAATAATGAAGGGATATATCTATAAGATTACCAACGCGGACGAATCCATCGTTTACGTGGGGAGTACCACTTTGACTCTTGAACAACGATGGAGGAGACATTCTGCATCATATAAGCGTTGGATTGAAGGTAATACCAGATGTGCTTCAATGATTTATCACCATTTTCAAGAACATGGACTAAACAATTTCAGTATTCATCTGGTTAGCGAGCACGACATTGAAACTCGTAAAAAAATACTTCAATTCGAGCAACTTGTAATCGATTCAACTAAGTGTGTCAATAAAAATGCGGCGTGGATATCTGAAGAACAGAGGCACGAGCAGAAGCGGGCATATCGTGAAGCTCATAAGGATGAGCAACATTCAGCAGCTTCAGAAGTTATTCAATGTAAATGTGGTGAAACATACACACGCGGGCATAAAGTTCGCCATGAGCAAACAGAGCGTCATCGCTATGGTGTCGCATCCGAAGGGGAAAGAAAACATATTGATAAAACCCGCGAAGATGCTGATAGAGCTCGTAAAGAAGCTCTTAAAGCTCGGAGAAATGAAAAGGTCGAATGTGAATGCGGAACATCGTATCCACGTGCAGGTAAATCACACCACGTTCGGAAATCAAAGGTCCATCTTCAATGGCTAGCTGATCACCAGTAAGTCAATCATATTTTTTTTGTTAGCTTACAAGACTATTAAAGTATCTCTATTAAGCTGTGGTGAATTCGATCACTTCACCTGTGAGGCGATCATAGGTCAGCTCCTGCTCGCTGATTACTAAGACCAAGATGTTTGTTCCCTGGCACCCTGCGTTAACACCTTGGATCTGGATAGCCTGCGGTACATCCTTTTCGGTGAGACGGCTAACATCAGCGATGAGGACGCGGTTAGTTAACGACCAAGTTTGATAGTCAAGAAGACCATTCACGAGTTCAGGTGTTAGATCACCATTGATGGCACCGATCTTAGCAATTTCATTCGTGAAGTGATGGAAATCATAGTCGTGGCTAATATCGAATGCTTGCGTCGAGCCAATACGGACATTAAAGTTTCTGATCGACGAGCCGGGTTGAAGCGTCCACGGGGCCGTGTCAAAGGGTGATTGGTATTCTTGTACAGCTGCACTGGCAAAGTTAGCCGTCTGCTCAGCAAACGGCAGGAGAATAACATACTTCGCATTTTTCACCGAAGCCGATAGTTGTAAATCGAATGCAACGTTAAGCTGATTCGATTGTTTACCAATACCAGCGCGTTGACTGAAGAACTGCGCATAACAATCGTTGAATCGCACCTTCTTAACAGGTTTGCTAATGATAGCTTGCGGGTTCTCAAGATGTACGAACGGAACGTAAAGACGAGTAGTAGTAAATGGCATGTATGTTCCATCGATAGTAGGTTCAAGTGCGTTAACGATAGCACCCCACGCGATACTGAAACCAGCAGAGGCAGCAAGAACACCGGCCATCGGATTACCGCTAGCAGCACTCGCAACCATGACAGGGCAGGTGTTACCACTTGCGAGAGTGGTAGACGTTAGCGACATATTCTTACTAGCATCTACGGCAATGGCAGCGGTACCCTGATTGACGCGGAAACGTAGACGGATCTGAGGATTAGCCATGAGATCTAGCTCCTTGAAAATCGGGTGAAGATCGGTAAGTTTAATCTTGAACATGTAGTTCCACGTTCCCATAACTGCATTAGCTGTAGATGCACCAGAAACGAAAGCACCACGTGCTGTTTGATTGGCAATGGTGGTAGATGCTGCCGTTCCTCCAACTGATGGCCAGGTTTGTAAAAATGGGTCTGAAGCAGTACCAGAGGTAGGCGGATTCGATAGAAGACGCTTTACAAATCCGTCATTAGGGATAGTAGCGCCGCCTTGAGCTTGAACATCGAAAGTATTTGCAAATGCAGTGTTGTTGGAATAGCCGTCACCGGTTTTTGATGTTGTTAACGAGCTGTATGATACAGATTGACCGGCATCGGGGTATAAGAAAGACTCGGCACCGTGCTTCTCGACGTACTGAGTACTGTATCCGGTTTGAGCACGGATATTGTTCCAGAATAGCTTGTAGTCAGCCATACTCACGATAGTCTTGCCATTTAGTTCGAGCGACATCGAATCAATTACATTCCAATTACCACACTTTAGCGTAGAACATAGCCGATTAGCGACAGCGGTTTGCGCAGTTGCACCGTTTTTCATCGAAACCTTGTATGGTAGCATAAGATAAGCATCGCGAAGGCATGCGAACCCTTCCGATCCATTCAGCTGAGCCGTAGCATCAATGGTAATAACACCATTCTGGTACGAACCCTGATTTAGATCGATAACAAAGGGTACACGCTTGCCAGAAGATACCTTGATCTCCGGGTCGCTCTTAACCCCTTAACGCCCGGACCTATTTGCGAGGGTATATTTTGACCCTGTCCCATAAACTAATATATGGAAATTTGTATCGGCAGAATTTTCGCAGCAACTATGTCACCGGGATAGTGCAGGATTACTGACGGATAAAAACTTGACAGACCCAACATAACAGACTCTATGTTGGTTGTCTTTAGTATGCCCGCGCCCCATATGATGGTAAAGTCAACATAAGATATGTACTGTTTATCGGTGAGTCCGATTTCTGAAATGTTGCACACGATCAGCACGATGAACTACCCAATGAAAATATACCAAGAAAAAGTTTCAATTGATTGCGTGCTGGCCTACAAGATCGTTTCACTTGATTGCGTCCTGCGTTCCACGGTGCTTTCCTGTGCTTCGTCGTCGGCCAGTCCGTCATCGCTTCCAGGCACGACATCCGAGGTGGCATCACCACTGCCCTCACTCTCTCCTGCCGCACCCTCGACAGCTCCCTCGACAGCTCGGCGCCGACGCTTCTTTCCCGGGCGAGATGCTGGTGGGCGGTTGCGGATCTTGTGATCCTGCAGGCGTCGAGGTATAGCGTTTCCATTGCTCCATTCATCGTGCCAGATGTGGAAGCAAGTCTTCTCCTTCCCTTCGCGCACTACATTGCAGAGGTATGTGCTAGTCACAGAATGTTAGTACTACGTCACACGCATAACAACACCGAGATGCTTACCGTCGATTGCCTGTCGAGCACTCGGGGCAGAAGTACTTTGTGTACCGCGCAGACCTTGCAGGAGCGCTGCCGACGCTTGAGGCCCTGCTCGTTGTCGACTGTGTCTGGATTTTCCTCAAGGCGATGCCCGTCGCCAGAGCGCAGGGGTCCCGTAGCTGTTGGCTCGTGTTCTGATTCTCTGCGTATTGGCGAGGCTGCTGTCCTCTCCTGCGCACAAGTCGCTCTCTACGTACAACATCAACAACATTAGCGAGAATCCCGGAATGCTAATGCTGGCTCGCTCAACATAATGCGTACCTCAATAGCAGCGTAGGCTTCTGGAGAATCAATTGCGAGCAGCTGCTCCATCAGCGTCTCGAAGAAAGCGAAGTGCTTGGGTGGCCGCTTGTTGTTCACCTTCTTGTGATGGCGAAACACGATGAACGCGTTCACCAGCGCCATATCCAACAGACCCAGAAATAGCGTTTTGTAGTACTTGCGGGTCTTGTAGCACAGCTGCACACTATACCTCTGCATTCGAAGTTGGTCGTGGATGTCGACACCACCCATCCAGCGGTGGTAGTCACACACCAACTCCGGGGCAGGGACAGCTTGCATTTCACCGTCGACACGGCGCACTACAACACGCATGACAGGCACCACTAGTGTTAGCATTAGTCACTCACAAACCATGCATAATATACTTACTGACTGTGCCCGTCTTACGGCTGCCTCCGCTGGATAAAAGATGGACGGGGGTGCGGTCCATCCACATCGCAGCGGTGAGTTGGGGGAACCGCAGGCTCTGTGCAAGCTTGATCGTCCCCTGAGGCGGTATCATCACCTTCTTCTTGTTCACCGTCTTGTAATCTTTGGCCGTGATAACACCCTTTGCGTAGCCTGTGCGATCCGTCTTTATCGTCCCCGTAATGTAAAACCGCCGATGCAGGAGCTCCAGTGCCAGCTTCACAGACGTGTAAAAGCGGTCGGTCACCACCAAACGCCACGGAGACGTCGAAGACGGTGGACAAAGTGCGTTTAGGTTGCGTAGTACAGCTGCCTCGCCTGTGTTGTTGTCTTTCGGCACCGGTGTTCGCAAGTGCGTCTTGGCTCCGCAGTAGACTTCGATCCTGCAGTGCCGGCAAGTAAATCGAAAAGATTATGTTAGCGTTATGTTGACCATTCAGTTGGGCAGGATATGCGTATGTTGCTACAAGCCAACATAAGTACTTTGACCAAAAAAAAACGCCCGCAGCAAGTTTCAGCTTGCTGCGGTACTCCGGTCACCCACCTCATGCAGTAAGCTGTCTTGGCACACGCTGCGACGAACACCTTCGTTCCCCACTTGTGGGGCTTGTCCTTGTTGAACTGCCGAGTCGGGTTGTAGCGAGAGCGAGAAGGCAGGGTTGCTTCGTTGAAGCTGATCACCGGAGGAGCGCGATATCCACGGGCAAACGTGCGCTGAAGCACATCAACTACGGGTCGAATCTTCCAGGCCCGGTCGACGCTTGCTTGTGGCGATTTGTTGTTTGAAAAGTGGAGGTAGCCCATGATGTGAAAGAACCTGTTCTTCGCCATGAACAGGTTGAACCGGTTGGTAGGAAGCGCGCCCACTTGTTTTGTAGACCAATGCGCAGCAATGCTTTTGCGAATTGGCATCAACATGCGTGCGATCAGCAACGCCAGCACGCGTAGCACCTCGTGCGGCATGATCTCCGGCACAGCAGCAAGGCGTCGGCGCACGTCGCAAAGTTCTTCGACTTCAACTCCGTTCCGGCGCTGCTGCGAGCGAATTGACCTTGCCCGTAGAGGAATCGACTGCGTGTGATAGCGATTGCTTTCCACCGCAATCTGGCTCCATAACTTGGGCGGCATAAAGTAGAATAAAAGTGCCAGCGGGTCGTCTGCCACCGCCATCACGCTGTCACTTGGACCGAAAGATCCATCGTACAGGCCAGCATACGTGGGATCGGGGCCAAACTTCTCTGGATCTACAAACAGTCGCACGCAACAGCGTTAGTTATGTTATCCTTATGTAGGACCATTGCATAAACCGCAGTCACTTATGTTGGATATGACCAACATAACTTACCATATTCCCAGCCATTCGTTCGCATCATCGACATCGTCTTCTTGTTTCTCGCTGCGGTCAAGCACACCGAGTCCGGAAGGTCCACCGCGGCTTCATCTGAGTCTTCATCGGAAAGGTGACCAATGTCCCAGTCCTCCACCCAATCGTCGTCGTCATCATCATCACCCTCCTCATCTTCGCAATCCTCCGGCAAGGATGGATCCTCGTCAGAGTTGAGACCCGTGCACTGCTCGGCTCCTGCAGGCATCAGGTTTGCATCTCCATTCACAACGCACTCCAGCGCAATTTGCGGCAGCGGAAGTGCCACCTCACCGTCGTCTTCCGCGACGCTAGCCTCCCCGTCAGAAGCTTGCAGGACGCGTCGCCGCCGCTTCCGGGAACGTTCGGCGCTTGCCGTCCGTTGCACAACCCCACGCACTGCTTGACGGCCACTTGGCAGTGGGCACGAGCTGCCAGTGGGTGGACGTACAGGAGTGCCCACGCTAGTCGCAACACTCTCCACCATGTCCGCAACGACTTCCTCCACTTCCGTATGCGCCGCTTCTACCGCCGCCTCCCCCTCGTCAGCGGTCTCCTTGGCGCCGCAGCCGTCTTGAGCAGCCTCCCCCTTGTCTTCCGCCCGGAGTACGCGTCCAGCGGGCTGCACGAGCGGCTCAGCCTCCTTGGACTGCGCCACCTCCATGGCAGGGGTGGTGTGCTTCGCGGGCTTCTTTCTAGAAGCCTTCTTGTCCTTGCCCGTCGCGTCGCCGCCATCCTTCTGCTGCGCTCGTCGAATGCGCCTCTCGTGGCGCCGGCTCAGCAACGCCTCGCGGCACAGCTGCTGCTCTTGCTCTG
The DNA here is from genome assembly GCA_033557925.1 of Phytophthora x cambivora. Lineage (NCBI taxonomy): Eukaryota > Oomycota > Peronosporomycetes > Peronosporales > Peronosporaceae > Phytophthora > Phytophthora x cambivora. Next base: position 1,027,700 of record JAUCEB010000015.1, on the reverse strand, counting down.
TGAGCTGGTGCCGCGGGGTCTTGGGCGTCGGCGCAACCATCTTCTCTCCCCGCCGTCGTTTTGAAGAATGAGGCTTCGGTGGCTGTGGACCACTCGAACGTTAGTGGGTGCGAAGACTCGTTTTTATCTCGTTCAACCATGTCCTGTCGACACACACCTAAACCTGTGCATCCGGCCGTTTTGCACTCAGAATTATATCTTCATTTTAGTATACCTCGACATAGACGTTTGGCCCATACAAACTCCAAGTACAACCTTCCCTTATGTTGGACCTCCAACATAGCATAGACACTGCGAAAAAAATGAACGAAGCTATACACCTCTTATGTTCTACGGTACAACATATGGGAGCTAAGGGGTTAAGAGAGCTTTGGTATAAATATTGATCGGATAGTTGTGTCTCGCTCATAGTTGATTCTATATGGTCTTTTATATACTTTCAATAAATTAATTATTATGGCCGACCTAATCAAGCCAATTACCAGTGATCATGATTTGATTGAGCTCGCTGATAAATTAAATATTAAGCTAGATGGTATATTTGAGCTAAGTGAAATAACGAAACCTCTTCCAAAGAAAGGATCGTTCCTCATACTGCTTCGACCGCCTAATATTGATGTAGGACACTGGGTCTGCTCCTGTGATGACTATTATTTCGACTCAATGGCTGAAGCGGGACCAACTAAACTTGGTATCAAACGATATTATACGAGACAACTTCAGGGTACGTACTCGGATTATTGCGGCATATTCTGTTTACTATTCATATACTGCAGACAAAAAAATAAAATGGAATTATTAGAGCGATTTAGAGATCTAAACATTGTTGTTCTCTAACTAGTGCTATTCCAGAATTAAATTAAATTCACATTTTCTCTACCTAATCAAATATAAATATGGTTTTCAAAGAGTTAGCCGTTTCGACATCTATCCCTGAGGCGAAGCTCAAGCGAGCTTTCAAAACAGGGAAACTATCCTTAACGAAAAATGAGCTAAGTGGTTCCGGTGCCACATTACATTTACATCCCGAATCATATGCTAAAGCTCTAAAGGCTCAAAAAGCGGGCAAAGGTACACGTTTATCAATTACTAAAAAGGAGATTGGGTATCCGTTCAAACATCTTAATGGTGGCGGTATGCATGGTGCGAGTATATTCAGTAAGATTTGGGGAGGTATCAAAAAGGGTTTTAAATTCGCCAAAGACAGCGGACTGTTAAGCAAGGCAGTTGATGCTGCTGTTCCAGCGTTAGCAACCTATGCCGGTCAACCCACCGCTGCTATTCCGGCAAGAGCTGCCATCAAGTCTCTTACTGGTATTGGTATTTATGATTCTGATAGTGATGTCGAGAAAGAAGGCGGTAGAGTATCAATGGCTGACGTCAAGAAGGCAGCGAAGAATGCTCTCGGTTATGCTAAGCGCAAGGGTCTCATCACAGATGCAGTTGATGCTGGTGAAAAGTTCTTACTTAGCAAAGCTACCAAACCTGAGCATGAGAACCTAATAAAGTCTGTTAGAGGCGAGGTCCGCCGACGGTATGGTGTCGGAGTAGCCAAACCTAAGGGTAAGAAACTAGCGAAAGGATCGCCTGAGATGAATGCGAAGATGGCTGCGCTCAGAGCGAGGCGCAAGAAACCTATGCAAGCCGGTAGTTTTACTTTGTAAGAAAAAAATAAGCATAACTTACTTTTTTTGTCTGAGTAGGAGCATTATCGAGACTGAAGTATCACGGAAGATCACCTTTTTATCATTTTGATTGTAGATACTAATTGTGATTGTCGACCGCGACCCGTTGTGAGTATTCATCCACGCGTATTGACTCGGTTTGTATGATATTAGCTTGCCGATCGCGGCATCGCCTCTATCAAATGCACTGATAATATCGCCTGACGCTACATAATCGTTTTTGATTAAGTCACATCTAACGATATACGAACTCGTAGGGTGAATTTGAGGAATAATGTTTGAAAGCTGAGCGCTAGCGATGGTAGCAGATGTCGATGGATATGTACCCGCTGTCAAGCCAACAACCTTCCCGAATTCAACGTTATCAATAATTAGACGAGGAACGCGGCTAGTCGTAGGCAAACCAGTACCACCAGTAGAGTACAAGCCAGTAGCAGGTCGTGTATAGCCAACAGGAAGACTCGTCGGAGTTGGAGAGAAATCAACCTGGCAAGCATAATAGACGCTATTCTCACTCATTTTTATGTAGAATACATTATTTCCCGACGCATCGATCAGATATGCACCAGCATTAACGAGAGCAGTCTGGATACTTCGATTGATGTCATCATACTGATAGATACCATCTTGGAGGTTAAGACTGATTGTAGATGTAGTTGCAGCGGTCGGTACTTCTACTTTAAATGAAGTGTTCTGAAACTGCATGGAATCGATGTTGTACTCGCTGTTGTACATCGTGATTGATTGAATAGCGCAAACAGTGTCATTGAAGTTGGCGGCTGACCCAGGAAACGAATATTTCCAAGTCGAATATGTGCCATCTTGGACTAAATTAGTGCTATCGAGCTTTACAAAACTTGACATTTTGATGATATAATTATTTTGCCGTATATCTGATAACTAATACTTTACACCGATTTTTATTTACATGAGCTCTTCCTTATCCAACACCTTATCAAAGTTTCGTCTCATCTCCCCTCTAATACCGTCGATTACCAAAGCTTGACCAATATGAGAAGTGCATCGGTTATATGCTCTAAAGATCATTTCCTCGCTTATTCCGGGTAGGTTGAAGTCTTTAAGAATTATTTTTAGATCTCGCTTTGAGTTTGCTTTCAGGATAACACAGAGCTCACTATTGAGACGAATAAGCTTTGGTAGTGAGAAGAAAGAATGTGCGAGTAGAATCGATGACAGTTTGTAATGCCGACATCGAATATAGTAAGTAGATACTAACTTTTCAAGAATATGTTTATCAGATGTGATATCATCAAATATGACGAGCTCGGGTTTCTTCGAAGATAGAGGTGTTCTGCGAATCTGATCTACGCTAGGCGCACTATCTGGTTCATAAAACGATATGAAACCATCTAATTTATCTCTGAGATAGTCATAGAGAGGTTGGTTCGGATTGCGACATATCACGTGGAGATAAGCATATACGTTAGGTGAATGCTTAATAATATGAAAAGCCATATTCGTTTTACCGCTTCCACTCGGTGCGAGCATTATCATACGATACAACGCTGGAATATCTAAATCCTTAATGATTGGGTTTTTAGCATCTTGATACTGTTTTGGGAGAGAACCGCCATAATCGGGGATACCACTCATGATTGTGTACAAAAATAGCTGAATCTATATATAGCTTGAGACAAAACAAACATGAGCGGATTTAGCTATCCTCAACCAATATTCAATTCCCCCATTTATAACCCAGCATTCTATCTCTCACTGGATGCTAGTGGATTTCTAACGTATACTTACGCCCAGACGCTTTATCTGAGTAAGAATGACTATCGACTAACCTACATCACTGGAATCACCCAAGGGACAGCGACACCGGGTGTAGCTCTTGTACCAGGAACGGGAGGTGATATTAGCGGGATTGGTGCACTTAGCTGTAGTAGCCTAACTGTGAATGGTTCATCGCTAACATCGGCGCCATCCTATGTTCTAAGCATCACACCAGGTACAGCAGCTCCATCTAAGGCGCTCGTCCTTGACAGCTCAAGCAACGTCACTGGTATCGGTTCACTATCAGCAACGTCTCTCACTGGTACTCTCCAGACAGCTGCTCAACCTAATATTACTTCGATAGGCACGTTAACCTCGCTAAACGTTTCTGCCAGTGGAAGCAATGGTTCGTTTGGTAAGATTCTAATGCCTTCACTTTCAACTACATCCGCATGCTATCTCATATTAGGGAGGAATTATGTCGCTGATCAATATGCACGGATCAATTATTACTATGATAGCAGCAACACAAATAATAATTATCTTTCATTGGGCCATAACTCTGCTAACACGCTCACAGTGTCTAATAATGGCATGGTCGGCATTAACCAAACGATCCCATCGTGTGCCCTCGAGGTATATGGTTCAATCCAGTGCTCTGGAAATCTAACTTCGACTGGTATTACGCTTGGTTTAGGAACCGCAGGGTCTAGTTCATTGACTAACAATAACGTTCGATTCTGGGGGTCAACTCTGAACACTCAGTCGATTAATCTATATCGAGTCTCGGATACCTCTGGATTAGTGATCGCATCTACCTGCTCGACGATATCCTCTAACATTGCATATCCTCTCTTAAACCTGGTTGCGAGCGATAATGCGACATCAATATCGCAAAATGGAGCTAGTGCCACTAGCCAAGCGTTATTTCAAATCGATTGGAAACAGGCAACAGCATCTGTCTGGGCATCACAAAGTATCAAGCATATTTTGGATTTCGGCTTTAGTCGCAATTACCGAACCGGCTACCCATATTGCCATACCTTAGCAACTACAACCGATGCCTTTTGTATTAACACACTCGGTTCGAGTGCTAATCCATCGAGTGGGTGCTTGTACCTCGTTAGCGGTAGTGGAACTGGCTACAGTGCCGTCGATAAATTGTTGTTCAACACCGATACGCCATATTCAAACGCAAGCTATGGAGTGGCCGGAGTCACTTTAAATGCAAATATGTTTATCAAATCAAACAACTCGTTTAATGATGGGTCGGCAACGTATAACATGCCCCTATGTATGAGTAATGGCAACGCCTCTGAGTTATTGTTTGCATTTCAAATGGATAACCGAGCAGCTTCTACTTCCACCACGAGCGTCGTCATGGGTACCGTTAGTGCTAATGATTTTAGAATGATGACTAATAACTCCACGAGAATGACTATAACCTCAGCTGGAAGAGTTGGCATTGGTATTACGGCTCCGTTGTATGGTCTTCATTGCACGACTACAGCCACTGTCACGATCGATGCTGGTGCTAGTGGAGTCGCATATTTCCGGACGTCAGGAGGGCTGGTAAGTACCGTAGGTCCTATATCAAGCGTTGCAGTAGGTATATGTTGTTCGGGTGCCCTGGTGGCTTCAACGGGAGTGTACTGCTGGAGTGATCAGCGTTTGAAGAAGGATTTTACTCCATTAAATGATGATGTTTGTGATAAAATGTTAAACATAGAGCCTTTGCTGTTCCGATATAAGACTGATGACGACTCTGTACCTCTTCAGCTTGGATACCGTGCTCAGGACTTGCTCAAGGCAGGACTCCCGCATTGTATAACGTTTCATAAAAGCGATGGATTAGAAGTTGAGGACCCAGAGGTTGACGTGGAGGGGATATCATATAGTATCGAATATAGCAAAATGGCATGCTTGCTCCACAAGCTTGTCCTTCGGCAGCAGAAAGAGCTTAATGAGCTAAAGTTAGAATTAGATGAATTGAAGACAGTTTTCTCTAAACTAACATAAAGATGAACAAGTATACGTTTCGCATTTCAACTAAAAGAAACAAGAAGTATGACGGGCGATGCCCGAGGTCGCCAGACCCTCGGGTGGAACCCCGAGAGCCTTGGCTCTCTGCTGTGTTTGATGATGGCCGGGTTGTATCTTTGACCTGACGTAGTCGGTCCGGACGGGGGCGTTGCCCCGCGTCTTTGGTGCTATTAAGCGGGATGGTACTCCTTATGACCAGTATCACGATAACACGAACTTGAAAGCATATAGTTACTATAATCACAATGATAAGACGCGAAGGGGTAGTTACTATAAGCGACATGGACCTATTGATAATACAAAACCGTTTTCAGCGGATTGGTTCTCGAAAACGTTTCTTTGGAGTGAATGGTAAGTAATCTTACAGGCGATAAAAAAAATCAATGCTCGAAAACTTTTATTTTCTAGATAGCAAACGTTTTAACCGTTTTGGTCTTTTTTTGGCGCGGGACAAAGTCCCCGCCCGGAGCCCTCTGGGCTCTTCTCGGCTGATAAGCCCAAACACGACCGCCTTCACTTTTTACTACATCAGCATCTACTTTCTTGAGGGACTTGTCGAGATCGCTAGCCCATACAGCCGCTTGTGTTCGCTGAGGTCGCTCACTGATTATTAAGTTTTTCATAATGGATTTCAGCTCAGCAACGTTAAGATCGCTATTGTCACCATAGCTCCCGCCGGAGCTGGAAATAATTCTCGGGTTGAAGAAGAACATGGTTATAGTAGACGAGTGATAACCTGTTTGAATTCATTATCAGAAATTAGCTTATTTGAGTACATATCAACTGTGATGACTTTCAATTGCTTGAAAATACTTGGATTATCATTTCCTAGTTCGATTTCGCCTTTGAGCTTGTCATATTCAGCTCTTAGACTATCTAACGGGTCCTCCAGGTGCTGATCAAAATTGTACTGTAAATGGGTCATTTTGAGAATTTCCTTAAAGAGCTTTTTATCATCGACAGCGAGCATATCATACTTGCCTTGACTGATATCGTTTCTGAATACCAAATCCTTGATCATGTCTTGTAGACTATCACTGATTTCGCGCATAGGTCCCACTTTCTTCCGATTCGGTTGAACGATCGTCAGGGTTCGCTTATCGAGATCGGGTAAACGAATGAACTTTGATCCAAGCTTGCGGTATATATAAGCAGAGGGAGTTGCCATACCCTGAATATCATTCAAGTTGTAGGTCTGATTGGTTTTACGCTTAACACCATCCAGAGGCCGCATACCAGCCCCACGTAGTCCACGACCCTTGAGACCACTGCCTCTCGGAAGTTGTTTGAAGTGATCGGCAAATGCATCAGGGTCAATATCGTCGATGGTCTGGTTTCTGATCTTTACCCCGTGAGCGGTTAGCATATATCCAAATAAATTAATAGAATTGATCAATGGTTCAGTTGTTGCCTTATCAAGCTTATTCGAAGAATGTAGAAACGTTTCCATCTCCCCAATGTAGCTAATTAATAGATCAAGAGTAGCGGTCCATTGTATGCGCTTGAAAAAGTTTGTATGAGCTTCACCGGATAGCAATGGATGCTTCTTAACGTTTTTATTTCTAACCTTGAGATTGTCATTAACCACACTGAAATAGTATTTATCATTAGGTTTCCCGCTTACGATCGGAATCAAATGAATGGGGAATATTTCAAGATTTTTAGCTTCTTCAACAAAATAATCCGTGATAATTGACTTCGCTTCAGCATCTGGGACAGATAAATCCGTTTCAACGTCTGAACCAGCCAATCTGCCTTTATACCAGATGCCTTGAGTTGTTTTAAATCGGTTTGGATCGGTATCTAATATTGTATCTGGTGATGGCTCAAACTCAAATGTCAATCCTCTTGACTTAACGGTCTTACTAAACAAAGACAGTGTCGATAACCATGATATATTAGCTAGACGTGAGCGCTTATTTCGCTTGGTTTCTTGGTTTCGAACGTTGAGATCACCCTTAGAGTCGATAATCACAGCGTGATTACTTAGAATCTCCCCATCCTTCAGAACTGGTCTAATTGAAATATTGGATCCGATCAGTTTTTTGCCATAGGATTTTAACATGAACAGAAGCTTAGATTTCGCTCGATCCTCATCAATCTCTGTTGATGATGCTCCATCGTGAAACCACGTGGGACGTACATGAATTTTATTTGTCAAACTATCGGAAGGCATCTCTTCACGTCGCTTATTACCAGTGATATTCTGATATGGTGTGTTAGCATCCTCCGCCCGCATCAAGCTGACTTCATCAATACTATTTGACTCACCATCCGAGCGAAGATGCATTAGAGCTTCGGCGGTTTTCACCCAATCGATGTATTTAGAATTAGATCTTTTGTTCGTGTTGACCCCGAACAATTTCCCGTTTTTTCCGATGTATCGCTTCATATCTACTGTATCGTTAGTTTTGATTGGTTTAAATTTCAGCGCAATCCAATTCTTATTGGATCTGTAGAGATTTGAAATCCATTTCTTAGCAATGAATACATCAGAAATTCCTGAATTAGAAACATCTTCCTCTTTTCCTTTGGCTACCGGATCAGGAATAACTTCAGGTACTTCCTGAGATTTTTCCGTTGGAGGGTCGACCTGCGATTTCTTATCGTCCCCAGTTGAGGCAACTGTCGCTGGCTCACTTGTCGAAGTATCAGATGACTGAGGGGTCGTTTCAACAACGGGTTTAGTTGCCTGAGTCGAAGTCGCTACTGAAGCGTTACTTAAATCACCATCTCCAGCCTGAACATTCGAATCCTGAGTGGGTTTCTTACCAAGGGAGATGACTTTATCAGGATCAGTAGTCCATTGTGTAGCAGAATACATTTCACGTTTTTCATTGGCCTGTTTTACACGCCGTTGAGCTCGTTCTAGTAGCTCTTGACGTTTTTGCTCTCGCTGAGCTAGACTTGTAAATGAAGGAAACATACTTGTATATTCAAATATCGAAAAAAAGAACCGCATTTAAACTGAAACCTGGTTTGTATTTGATGTTTGTGTGGAGCTATCTACCTTGCTGCTATTTAACGAGATAGACTTATCAGCATCAGTAGCCCATTGTGCTTCTGAATACATAACTCGTTTGAGTTTAGCCTGCCGTAGTCGTCGCTGAGTTCGCTCAAGTAATTCTTGACGTTTTTGCTCTCGTTGAGCTAGACTTGTGAATGAAGGAAACATACTTCTATATTGACTGATTGAAATTAAGTAGTGATAATTCACCAGTAGCTTGGCATGACCGAGTCATGTTGATATGAAGGCGCATATGAATGACAGATACGATTTCTTTCGTTTAAAAGACATAAATAGCGTTTCTTTATATGATGAAACGGGATTCCAAATATATCTTCGAGTTCTCGTGCGTATTTTCTGTTAGTTATCGTTCTTCTGTATGATGCAACGGGATCAAGATTCGTTAACATGAATTTGATTCGACTTACCTCCTGAATCACCCATAGCTTTCTACGCAACGTGGCGAGTTCTACACATTTTTTACAAGTCATACTTGATATAAGCTAATCTCTGTATATAGTATACAATATATTTTGAATTTCTGTGAGAAATAACGATACATATATAGTCAATATGGATGCGAACCTAGAGTTCATTGACTATGACCTTTTTGATGATGGTTATGTATATGACAACTCAACGCTACTAGAAGATAGTTCTAAGATCCCACCAAAACGTAAGCCAGTTGAAGAAGCAATATTCAGGCCAAAGTTGAGAAAGGTGTCGCCTAAGGGTGATTTTAAGCGTCCGTTCATAAAGATATCGTGTAAAGAATGATTTGCTTGATATTTTTTTAATTCCTCCATTATTCCTTTTCGAGTGTACTCTGCTCATTCTTATTAATCAGACGAAGATTTGAGACCGGTTCCCAGGTGGGTTCTTCATAACCCTTCCACTTCACAAGGTACTTCACTTTGCCGTTTTTCATTTTTTTGTGCTCCAATATTCGCTCAGCTTCATAAATCTGATTGTTTTCGATGGGTGAGTCTGTCGGTTTATCATTAATAGTTTTGATATCGTTAGGCGACTTATAGAGTGTATGACCATTCTTAGAGCGAATTTGAACTCGATAACCATCGATACCTACGATCTCGTAAATAGCTTTACTCCATCGCGCGTCTTCTTTCCCAAATTGTTTCTTTTTTAGTCGATATAGAACGCTACTCCCAATCTCTAACTTAGTTTCAAGTTTATCCATATTCTCGCGGTTGAACTCTAATTCACTTTCAATCACTGTGCCTTTCGCTTCGTTTGGAGTCATTCCGATCGAACGATGAGTTGTGTTGTTGTAATTGAATATAACATCGCTGAGTAGCTTAACCGTAAGCGGTTTGTTAATCTTAGTTAAACGCGATTTCAACGTTCTGTTGAAGCGCTCGATCTTACCCATCGTGTTATGATCTCCAGCTTCGTTATTGTAATGCGTGATTGACTTACTTTGAAAATATGCTTGAGCTTGCGCATTCATGAATTCGGAACCGTTATCAGTTGTTATGATATCAACTTTCTGCTTTTCGAGCAATTCCATGCCTTTCGATACACTACTCCACCGTTTATTCTTTAGGATATAAGCAAACTTAATTCGACTATTGATATTGATAGCCGTAAGTATCACTTTACCGTTATAAAATGCCAAATCAGCTTGCCAGCTATTTGGATTATGCGAAGTAATTTTGAAGTCATCAAAGCTGCGTTTCTGTTCTTGAAAACGCTGAATATCAGCTTGTTTGGCGTACCACTCTTTTACATCTTTAAGTCGTATATTCGATTCTAGCTGCTTAGCTTTCTGATAAAGAGCATTAACGCCAACAAAGCCAGTCTTTGGATCGTAGTATAATTCGCTTAGGAAACGCTCCATTTTGTCGCGTCGGCTCTATAATATACGACAAAAAAATGAGCCATAAAAGCTCCTATATTTTATAACGCCTTTGAATATAGGCGCTTGAGACAGTGGACCGTCGAGTTGAAGGCGAATCCCTTTTGAAACTACTTAAATTGGAAGAGGGCGAGTCGATATACCATCTTCAAGAATTTGGCGCTTGTCGTAGTAGTAAAATGTACCAATTTACGATTGAAAATATACTTTATGCTTTTTCGTGTTAAAATGTCGGGACTTGTCACCGCGTGTATATTTTCCACCACATTCGCAATCGAACTTTTCATGTCTTTTCTCTCTCAGAGTTTCTTTGTTTTGGACTCTGTAACTACTCGCATAGCTATTCGCCTTTTCTCGCCGCTCCTCTCGATACTGTTTGTGGTAAAGCTTCCTAATGCAAAACGGATTGTTTTTGTTGACACATTTTAATTTATTGATCCAAAGCTGTTCAAAGGCATTCAGATGGGTTTTATCAATAACTTGATATTCTTTGATCAGTATAATCTTGAATCGTTGAATCCCAAACTCTTTGAAATATGGATATATTGAAATTTCGCAGTGCTTATTTTTTAAATATTTCGAATAGTGCTCCTTGTGTCTTTTCCATCGCAATCTTAATTCACTGCAAGTAGACCCAACATAGCAAATATCACTTTGGCAATCGATGATTTTATAGATTCGTCCTATCATTGTATTATATATTATGAAACATTATGTATCAGAATCATTTTATGATCATTAAATGGGTAGAGGACGAGTCGATATACCATCTTCAAGAACTTGTCGCTTGTCGTACCAATAATTAAGAGCAGTTTTGGTTTGACTATACGTGATGATAGAGTTAGTCTCTTTACTAATACGGAAGCCTGTGTTGTTACCTTTGAAGGTTACTCGATTTTTAACAACTGATTCAAAGTTTTCAGGAGTAAGAACATCGCTATTTTTACTCTTCTGAACGCCCTTGGCTGATAGCTTTATCTTCTCTTTACCAGTTTCTTTATCAACCTCACCAGATAAATAGCAGATATAGTTCTTTGAAGACAATGATACCATTGCATTACATCTAAATTCCTCTTTGAAAAGACCAGGTGTACGTCGTTCAAAAGCTGCATTCTCTAAAGTGTCATCTCTTGGGAACCAAGCATATTTATTTTCATTGAAATGTTCAACTAGGTTCGGCTTGATACACTCTTCAAATGGGTTTTCACAGCTAAACGCAATATAACCACTATCGGTATCCATTTCTTGATACTGAAAATCACTTCGATCAAAGTAGAAGTCGATGCAATCATAGTAAAATTCTAGCATACGAAGCTTAGCGAGCTGATAGATAGCTATAGATACATGGATCGGATTGTTGAGCTTGATTCGTCGTTTGTTCTTGACTAACTCAACGACATCGTTACCAAACTCGGTTTTTGATATGTGTGTATAGTGCTCAATAGCCTTAGTAATCACCTCTTTATCCGTCTCGTACGCTACTTCACGATGCTTAGCCATATCCATACCACTACGACCAAAAGCAGCGTTACCAACGAGCTTCATCATATCAGCGAGCATAGCTTTGTCGTCACCCTCCGCTAACGGCTTCATCTTTCCAAGTAGGTTATATATCTCAAGAACATGTTGCTTACACCCTATTTTACCTTGAGCAACATCTATATCCCATGGACGGAACGATTCTGGATGCTTAATGATCCTATCTATCATCTGCATTAACTCTTTTAAATCAGGGTGATCCTTCTCCAATTTCTCTTTGATGATACCAGCTGCTGATTCAATAGTGACATCACCTTCTCGTCGCGCATCCGATACTTCATTCATAAAATTTTCAAATGGTTTATTAGGGGTCGCTTTGATGAAGCTATATGTTTCAGTAATGACCATTCCGTGGCTAAGATACCACTTCAGGAGTGGTGTATATAGAAGGATTTGCTTACCGAAATAGCTTCCAATAAGCTTGCGCGATTTCTTTGCCATATTCTTTCCACGTGTCTGATTATAGTCGAACATATGGCTGCCAATGACTTCTTCACTTGGATCAATATCAACGTTCTTGAAGATAGGTGTCATTTCGCTAAAGTAGTCCTTGAGGTGCTCAGGTGTTTCGATATCACACTCAAGAAAACCGAATAGCTTATCGTTTTTAATATCATCGATAATCTTGGGATAGGCCTCGATAGTTGTTAAACGACCGCACGGCATAACGTTACCTAAACACCATAGATACAAAGCATTTGCGTCATAGCCTATAACCTTCTTACAGACTTTACCACCTCTAATTAAGGTCTCGTTACGCTTGGCGTATCGATTGAAGATAATTGAAGGACCACCAGCGATGTTACGTTTCATTTTGTAATAGATCTCACTTTCTTCCTTATCAATAGAATAAATAAGTCGATCAGCATTGTAGTCAAGTAACTTCTTGTGTCTAAACAGACCGAGCGACATATCTTTACGTGCAACATTACACTTGATGCAACTAATCAAGACGTTACCATCTTCATGACCAAGTTTATTGTTGATTCGATCCGCTGAAGCGGTCTCTTCTGTCACTGGTAAATAACATAGTCCACAGCGATACTTCTGCTTTTGCAGCAGTTCCTCAAGATGCTGCATAGTCATTGAGAAATCACGACCCGCATCTTGATCTTGTTTTATGTACCCTAAATATCTCGATTCAGGGAAATCAAACGCTGGAGCTGCGCGGTTAGAAGGTCTTTTAAGATTGGACATCACAGTTTGATACATGATTTTCTCACTTAGCCCTGGTAAACTAACGCCGTCAAAGAACATATCAAGATCAAATTCCTTAAACATTTTTCGATGCTTTTCAACTGCGAGAATAAACGGTTTTACATCTAAATTATTATACCAAATGAGAAGATCCTTAATCGATTTCATTTCATAGTGAGACCATACGAATTGTAAACGTTCATAATCCTTATCGCTTATGTTTGTTTTACGTAGCTTGCTATAAAAAGCTGATTGTGGTGGGATAGTAGTTTCGTTAAGCACATCGAAACTTGTGATATATTCATACGGAAAGATACCTTTAGTCAATCCACAAGTACAGCGTATTTTATCTTTGCATTTGCACTCGCCTATGTAAGTTTTAAGATATTTATCAAGGCTAACACCTTGAGGAACGTAATTGATAATATCTAGAAACTTGTAGTGATTGGTCGATATCGACATGTATCCACCATTTTTAATTACCTTCATTTTACCCGATGCATTTAATATCTCGAAGAGATGGGTCTTGATAAGATTGATATCATAGCTGCCACTATTGAAACCAACAATGGGTACTTGCTTCAGAATATTCAATAGACGAGTGCCATCTTTATTGACAAAAGCGCTAGAGTTCTCGTCGAGTAATGCTGCTAAGGATGGATAGATGATTTTACCACCCTCTGTAACTGGAGATGTTAAATCAGTGTTAATCCATCGTGATAAATCTTTGCTAAATATTTTTTCTTCGCAATTAGCTCCTGGCAGCATCGCAAGACCTAGAGTATCGATAAGTGTCATAATAAGATTCTTAAATTTGTTCACGTGAGCCTCAAATAGTTTGTCTCTAATTTCACGAACATAGCGCATCATATCGTGAACTAATGCCTTAGGGTGAGGACTAACGATGCATTTAATCTCATTAGTCAAGTTGTCAGATATACTAACGCTACCTGGGACATGCTCATTATAGAACTCAGTGCTCTCTCCATGCTTTTCATTTTTCGGTGCTAAGATGGCTTCAAGATCAAATGCAATAAAGTGGTCGATGTAGTGAGACGCTCCTGTCATTTTATATTTATTCAGTAAGGACTGAATGGTATTGCGATTAGGTAAATAAGGTGTTGGTTCTCTTACAAAAGAAGCGATATTGACTAGATCACATTTATTTTTAGCGTGCTCTGCCAGCTTAAAACAATCACTAAAAGCCATTGAGCACTTCGAGCAAATATATTTGCTCTGTACCTTATCAATATTCGTGATATAGAATGCATGATTGTCGTGGGATAGGATATTAATGGTATCTTCATAGCTGCTATTGGTTGGCCTAATGCATTCAACGTTATTTGTTTCGATATCTAAACCATAAATGTTAATGTTTAACTTGAAACATTCTTCAATTTCATCAAAATTCAAGATATCAATCGGCTTAAAGTTCTTGTAAAGACTTAAAGAGTATTTAATATCCTTGAAGTTACAATATTGCTTAAATGTATCTTTAACGGAAGATTGGAGACGATCAAGTCTCTTTGGCTCAGTTTGATTATGATACGCAATATTAAAGAAAACGCATTTGTTGTTTGTCTTTTTGAAATTAATAATATAGTGATGTTTTTGAATAAAATCTGGTACGACAGCATCGCTATCACCTAATGCGTGATCACGATAATCGATAATAATTTTAAAGCCTGTAATGGCTTTTAGTTTTACACCAGACTTTGGGTAGTTTAGTCCGTCGGCAAGCTCTCTAATTCTGATATCAGAAACGATTTTGCGTGCATCAGCACGACTATTGACCACAAAAGGCTTATCATAAACAGCCGTATTCGCGATATTTGGATAAAAGTAGAATTCTTGGTCGCTGACAGGGTCGTAAAGAATGTAACCTAGCGCGATATTCACTTTGTAAGCCTTTTTCTGATTTAGAAGAACGTTTTCAAGCTTATCATAAAACTCTTGAGGATCAATGTTCTCATACAGATGAGACTCCCCAAACTTTCCTTTCGTAGGCTTGTATTTAGGATCATCACGATAATTAGCAGACATGTGCTTATCAAGCTCATCAATTGAAACATTGTAAAACTTAGAAATTAGCTGCTTGTTTCTTAAGTTAGATGGGTTGCTAACAAATACTACCTTGTTGGTTCGACCACGAACCTTAACACGGTAGCTAGTCCCCCATTTGATGGCATTGATTCCTAATCTCTTCAGTCCTTCAAGTTCGTTAGCAAGCATCGTTGTATATATGCGCTGGTTATAGTTTAAACTATATTATGTACTTTATATTATCGCGATTATCCTTCAGGATAGACTTTATATTAGACTCGAAACAAAAAAAAATAACTAAAATTAATTAACTTCATCTACATTATTTTCAATTTCAGCTTCCAAAGTCTGTGTGACCTCAATTTTCGATGGAAGTCGCTTGGATTTATTTTTTTCACGCCTCCGTTCATTAATTTCTTGACGATGAGCATCGTCGTATGCTTTTTGCTTAGCTAGTCGAGTTGCGCGTGTCTTCTCGTAGTAACGCTTCTGCACCACCTTAATAGCGTCTTTTCTAGCAAGATACATTTCAGGTGAATACGCCATGATACTTATTTTGTGATACGACTTGTTATATTTATGACTTAATATGTATCACGTTCAGAAATTAAATAATAGTGTCATCGCTCTGATACTGGTGGTACCGTCTCAGCGTATAGTCGACGTATACTAGCATCGCTTCGATACTGGTGGTACCGTCTCAGCGTATAGTCTCCGTATACTAACATCGCTTCGATGCAGTGTGGTACCGGCTCAGCGTATCATATGCATAACCTCCGAGCCGAATTCATAAAAGGCATCGAGCTAATAACTTTTGCAGGTAATTTACCTCTGCGATATTAGAATTGATTGTGAGAGGGATTCTAGCGCTAGTTCAAAGAGGGGGAGGGGACGCTAGGGGATGGTATTAATAGCGGCAGGCCGTATGGATAAAACGTCGAGCAGATGGTCGAACCGCTGATTTAGCGGCAGGCCTTATGCATAAAACGTCAAGCTGATGGTCGAACCGCTGATTTAGCGGCAGGCCTTATGGACAAAACGTCAAGCTGATGGTCGAACCGCTGATTTAGCGGCAGGCCTTATGGACAAAACGTCAAGCTGATGGTCGAACCGCTGATTTAGCGATACTTATAGACTTCTACTGGCAGCAATATTGGGTTTTATGGATTTACGTTTTAACGACTTAATAGATATTAGGAGATATTGGTATTTGTAGCGACGAAAAAAAAAATCATAGTGTATTATTTTTTAGCGCTAAATCCATTAGTTCTATCAAGCATAGCCTTACCGTTTGTTTCATCATCAAGCTTTCTCGATGACCATAAATGAGGTTTTTCTGGCATTGTTGATGCCCATGCCTTATGCTTTGGATAGGAACAATGGTGAGCAAAGTTCCAACGCTTCATTTCTTTACCACAAGGACACAATATATTTTCATGAAGACGAGCTCTTAATATCTGAATTATCATTTGATCAGCTGTATCAATGCAATATACAGCTTCAGGAAATTTACTAATGGGATGCTTGGCGCATCTTTCCTTTGAAGGTGACTTTGAGCAAACGTTTCCATTCTTCATAATATAATTACACATGGCTACTTAGTAGTATACTGTTACTGGTTACTATATATTTTATAATTCTTGTATCAGGATAAAATGATAAAATTAGAAAACAAAATATGATTCTGATTGAACTTTATATTATATACTATAGCTTCGACTTCATAAAAATATATGAAATAGGCTTTCTATTTCCTTAATATTGACCGATAGGATGAGAGAGCTCTAGAGCTTCCGACGGAGATTTAACAAAAATATTGCCATTTTATGCAAAGGAGCAATTTTAGCTAAATTTCTACGATGGAATATAACGTTATATATCCGTTTTCGATTGGAATATAACGATTGAAAAAAATCGGTAGCGTGTTCGGGTGCTCATTTACTACTAACGGCGCCTAAACCGCTGGTCGTGGTACACGAGAGGTCCGTAGCGAGGCTTCAGTTGGCGCTGGCAGCCTTGGTTGTACCACAACACTAGGTACACGACGCGCCAAACTAACGGACTCCGATAGCAGCAGAGGCCGAAGACGCGAAGCACTCGAAAAGAAGCATGGGGGGAAGTTAGCGATAGTTTTTCCGTAGGTTTCCTTGAGACTGTTCAATCGTAGCTGGAGCTGGCTAGCCGTACGCTTGGACTCAGCCATGCGGCGCGCGACGCAGGCCCATGTTATTCTCATGCCCTCGATCTCGAATTGTAGCGCAATTTGCACGAGTTGCTTTTCTTCCCAGTCCTGGAAACTGGTGCGCATGCTGGATAATGTTCATCTGACTTGTTCTAAGTATTCAGGAGCAAATACATGTGCATGTGTCTTAAAGTTTGTATGGGTTAAATGTGTGGTGACCTGCGATCACCGGCGAGGTGGAAGATCCCATTTGCGATGGGACTCCCCTACTATGCCCTCAAGAGTGTATGATGCAGGCCATATGACATTATATCTTACGATAGCGCCGTTATTTACGACAAAATAGTAAATACACACAGCCACCCAAGGCAAACACACACACAAAAGGTGTGCCACACAGATAAGGTACGGGGACGTGGCAGAGCCAGCGGAGGACGTGGACCATCCATCCCGCGGCTGGCCACGCGGCCTATCCAGCGCATTCATCGATCTGCCACGTCCCCAGCAACACTACACATCGACACCAATGAAGGGCGCGGCGTGCCACGGCGGACCGCGCTGGCTCGGCGGCGCCCATGCGCCCACACATCGACACCAATGAAGGGCGCGACGTGCCACGGCGGACCGCGCTGGCTCGGCGGCGCCTGTGAACGTCACAATGACCGATAGCAAGCATGGTAATATTGTCATGCAGCTTGTGCGGAGCGAGTTGATGGGCCATGCAAGTGGCCCTGTACCGCTCTAGCTGATGGCTGTATGACAATGTTATTGTGCTAGTTGTTGTTTTGTGAACAATTAAGTAGTATGTAAGCTAGATGTATAAAGTTTAATAGAAGTAGTCATGAGCCCCGTGTTCCTCTCTTCGGTCAAGCTTTACTCTTCCACTGCCTCTGCTTCTATGTATGTCTTCTCCACTTTGCGGCGCTTGCGCTGGCGGTACTTCTTGATCTCGCCAGACGGCAGATTTGATGCGGGCTCCCAGGTAGGTTCCCATTTAGCTAGGAAGACCACCCGGCCATTCTCCTTCCGGTCATCAAGAATTGTATCCATCTGGTATGTTGGCCGACCACTTAGGTCTATTCCAGCGTCCAGCACCCACTTTGCTTCACCGGCATCGTCTCCCTTAGCAGCAGCCTCAATGAGACGAGCCTTGGTGATGCGGGATTGAGGTACCGCGTCGAGTAGGCGCTTGATTGCCTCACCGACAGTCGAGCCGGTACCTCGTTGAATGAGGCCCCACGTCCTCAGATAACGGGCAGTCGCCTCATCAAGACGACCCCAGCCCCGTTTGCGAAGGTGCCCCTGGCACCACTTGAAAAATGCCTTAAACGCATCAGGCGGGGTGTCGGTGGGGACGTGAGTAGAGTTGTCGCTTGCCATCGGGGAAGATTGATGAATAATGAGCATGACGAAAGCATTGTATGTAGGCTGTCAGTGGTTATATAACTTGCATGCATCTATTTATGTTATCACTTGCAGAAGTGCGAAGTTGCAGCACAGCATTTATTTAAAAGTGGCTGTTACTCAAAAGCTAGCTATCTTCACTGTACTCAGTGCATGCCCATTCGTAGGCGGACGACCTGCGGCGGCTCGTGCATTTACAGCAGGCGTACGACAGCGCTTTTTGGACACGGAGCGGTTGACAAGCGTGCGCTTGCCGTCGAGGCCGGTGTAGTTCTTGAGCTGAAGAGCGAAGAGCACATGAATGCAGAGTGCGAACTTGAAGTTGTACTTGCATTCACACGACAACTTGCTTACATCAACCTCCCAGCCACTCTCCGGTTGACCCTCCAGTTCCATTCGTGCGTAGTTGGACCCCATCTGTGCTGACACGGGAGCAGTCTCTCGGCTGCGACCCAGTTCCGGTGAGTACACGCGAACACATCCGCGTGACAGCACACGCACAAGGTTGGGATTCGGTGACACGAGCAGGAACTCGATGCTGGACCGGCTGGGAGTGATGTCGACGAGTAGATTTCGCTGCCGAAAATCGTTAACCCTGGCCTTAAGCTGTTGCGTAACTTCAGGAACGTCATTGAACTTTCTTGGAGTAACCGACTGGTGCTCAACAGTCTGCGAGCAGCTGAAAGAGAGTTCCAATCTTGTGCTTCGTACGAAGAGTGTAGTCGCGCTTGATCAGACGGTTGAACTGCTCCACTGGGTTGTTCGTGGTAGCATATCCACTCGGGGTATGGAAACACTGCCAGCGCTGAAACTCGCTTCTCACCCAGACGCGTCGAAAGTAGCCTCTGAAATCGGTCAACTCATTTTTACCTGACCAATCGGCGAAGACAGTTGTCCATTGTTCGTCATAGGCAGCTTGGGTCGGTGCGAAGTGGAGATCGTAGATGTCAGCTGTCACTTGCTCGCGCAACCGCTGGGAAACACCCTTGATCCGTTCATATACCTTGGCCATCACATGGTAGAAGCACATCAGGTACACGAAGTCTGAATCCACCCCGAAGACTTGATGCTATCAATGCCTATTTTGTAGGGTCCGATGAGCACACATTTGCTACAACCACGCAACCGTAAACAACGTCTTGCACTTCTTCTCTTGCTGGAGAAGCTACTCCTACTTCCGGAGAAGCGCGCTTCCTGTCGCTCGCAGTTTATCACTGGCGTGGTGCCTATACTGCTCGCTGCAGCAGCTGATGATTCTTCGTGGTGCAGCTCCGACCGCCAAAAACTACGTCGCTGCATTGAATGGCGGTCGTTCGTGTTCACCTCAAGTATGGATGGAGGTGAATTTCGAAACTACTTCCGGGTTACACGAACAGCATTCGCTACCTTGCTGAGCATACTCCGGCCAGCTATCGAGAAAAAAACCACCAACTTTGGTAAGCCGCTGTCGGCGGAAGTAAGACTTGCCGTCTTCTTGTATTTTGCTGGTCACGGGTGCTCGCTGAACCTGTTGCGGTCTCAGTTTGGCATCGGCAAGTCTACCGCATCTGGCATTCTACTGGAGGTCTCGAATGGTATTGTCAGGCTGATGAAGAGTTACATTTCATTTCCTACTCAGCGCGTGGAGCTTGTGAAGCTGTCGATGGAATTTGAAGACGGCTACGGTATTCCTGGGTGTGTTGGAGCTCTCGATGGCTGTCAGATACCCATCGTACAGCCGTCTGTACCGAAAAGCAAGAAGTTCTATAATCGCAAAGGCTTCTACTCATTAAATATGAGCGCGGTGGTGGATCGCAGGCGTCGATTTCTTGATGTCGATGTGCGGTGGCCAGGTTCGGTGGGGGACAACCGTGTATTCAGCAATAGTGCCGTAGGGTGTTTGCATGGGCAAGTCATGAGAGAAGCCGGTGGAAGCGAAGGTGGTGGGTTCCTGCAAACTGGTTTGGCAGAATACCAGAAGATACCATTCTTTTTACTAGCGGACTCAGCATACGCGAACTCCACGCACGTCGTAACGACATACGAGATAGCGGAGGTTGAAAGTGATGTCGTCGTCAGCAAGCTGAACCGGAAACTAGCAGGTATGCGCTATTCAGTTGAGTGCGCGTTTGGTGTGGCAAAAGCAAGATGGCGAGTTCTTTCGAGACCGATCGAGATTGCTAGAACGAACTTGGACGAAGTTCCCACCCTGATTACTGCAGTGTGCATCTTGCACAATTTCGTCATCGATGCTAGTGATGGCGTATGGGATGCACAAGCTGAAGCGCGTCAGCGGGTATTTTACTTTGCAAATTATCTCAGACTGACAAATGAAGAACGCTGCTCAGATATTAGTATCGAGTCGAACAAAACGCGGGATACGCTGCTAAACTGGATGAGATTTCGAGATTCGGTTAGATCGTCGAATAGCTAGATTAAGCTAAGGTTTCGCGCTAAAAGGTTCTCGTAACAGCGCGCGAGTTTTCTCATTCTCCTCCTTCTGGTGACGAAAAATCTCCTCCCTGTCTTGCTGCGCAATGGTTTCCATAGTCTTCACCGCTTTAGCCATGACGTCGTGCATCACATCAGCTATGTCATCTACGCGCGTTCGTTTTTTCCTCTGGGCGGTGACTCCACGATACTCTTCTCAACCATTCCAAGCTGAACGCCACCAGTGATAGGATCTATACTCGGGTCGTCTTCGAAAATACCGCCAAGCGCGGTAAAACAGTCGAAACTGAGCGCAACACGCCCCCACTTTTGCAGAATTTCCGCTCTCTCCGACTTTGAAATCGAATACCACTCAGGACGACCCGTGCTGCCGACCAAAGTACCATTGTTGTGATCTGAAATCAGTGTGAAAAAGACGAACGCAATGATGCCGTCTTGTCTTCAAGTGCGCGTTGGGATCGCGGACGGAAATTGGGATCGGCCACTGCAAAACCACCTTCAGGCTGCGATGGGGCGTAAACAATTTCTGCTAAATACTCACCAGCATCTTCGGGCTCTAAACCCGTTATTTCGGACTTAAGAGCTAGCAAGTGTGAGATATACACAGAGAAAACGGCAGCAGTAGCCTGCTTAGCCGTATGACCGTCAGGTAGTCGTAGCAGAGACGCAGCTTTCCAAGCCTTGATTAGGAATAGAATCTCGTCGACTCCCCACGCCTTTCCTCGGGTCGGGCGCTTGCTTAAATCCTTGTTGCCCTTGCCACGACCGCCCTTGGCGCCGCGACCTCCGCGCCCCCCCCGCGGGCACTCTGAGCGCCGCGCTCTCCACGCCCACCCTGTGAGCTGCGACCACCCCGAGCTCTTTGAACATCACACCCCGCTCCCTCCCCACCTCTGCTTGGAGCGCTGAGACCATCAGCGCTGGCCACACGGTCTCTGTAATCGCCTTGCTCCTCTCCACGTTCAGCAGCACGCGCGTCGCACTCAGTGCTGCCAGTCGGAACGATTCACGCACGGCTGGTTACACCGCTCACTGGGTCAACAACGATGCCACCGGGCTCGCTATCCTCCATGGGGTTGCTCTCCCTCGACGACAGAATGAAATCTCAACCAACAATTTGAAGAATATTGCATTTTCTCCCAAATTTAATATTATAACATGAAAATCGGAATAGGATTAGTGTGAACACTCCACCGGTATACGCACAAAAACGGCTCCGTTATAGGCTAAGCCGGAACCGTGCAGTGTGACCCCCCCCCCCCCAATGGAGCATTAGTATCATTTGGTCCTGGGTTGTCTGATTTGTGTCGGCCGGATTTCTGCGTCGTTGTCTGTACTTCAGGTCCAGTGACTCTAACTCGCGCTTAAGTACGACCATCTAAAAAAAATGCACAGCTCCAGTGAGACCAAATTAGTGTATGACCAAAAAATGTGAATGGAATGGGTGCGGCAAACACATCGAAGGCAGCATGGCTAGCATGCAGGTAAGAAGGCTTCATCAAACGCCGTGAATGCATCGCTATCAGCTGTGGTGTGTTTGTTCCACCACCTACAAGTTTACTCACCTGCACTAGCACGGGCGGAACTTCAGTTGTTGTTTCACTAAGTAAAGTGGCCCGGCATGTCCGATTCGGCGTAGTCCCAGAGCATGGCAGCCGAGAAGCTTCGTTCTCTAGCATAGCGCGGGAGCCCCTAGCATGTTGTTACGACCTGGTCGATGATCTGTCAGTCGTAATCAGAAGCTTTTTCCTGATCTAGGTCATTCTCTCATCACGCACTGACCCTGCTCCATTGTAATCGCCCTGCATCTCCACCTGCATAAGTACACACAAGCACTGCAAACACAGTGCCTGTGAGGTAGTATTTGTCTTGCGCTCATTGCTCGCACTTCAATGCCAGATTTCTAGGCCGTCTCGCCCATAACTATTGTAGTATATGAGGGCAAGCGTAGTACTACAGTAGTAATAAGCAGAGCAGCACTGTCACAGCTCAATCGGCCGTCGTCAATGCAGCATCGTTCAGCGAGTGGATGATCTGTCTCGTACAGGATCGCGCTCGCTACTGAGCAAAAACCAAACTGAGTGTATTGGGGACTCCGAGCTACCTCTACGATCTAAAACGAACGCGTGGCAGCCTCTGGACCTGCCACCGGCTATACGAGTCTGTATACGGGGTTGACATCTCGGAGTACCGGCGTATACGGTGTATACGTGGTCAGCGCTTGACACCTCTGCTGGTACACTGGTACCCAGGCAGATCACTTCCCCCTCCGACGGAGGCAAGTAGCGCCGCTAGTGGCTGGACTCCCGATGATCGGCGCGAGTGCGAGGTCTGCCACGTGAGCGAGCTCGAGGTTGGTGGGCAGGCGCAGGAGCCCGGCGGTGTGTCAGGGCGGCGAGCGCATCCAGCATTCGCTTGCGCTCAGGATCAGCAGGTTCGGCGTTGATAAACGCCTCGAACAGCAGCGGGACGTCCTCGCGGACTGCGTCGGCGGGTTCCCACGAAGCTTCCAGCTCGTCCAAGCCGTACCACTTGATCAAGATCTCCCAGCGATGCGTGTCCGGGCTCAGTCGGATGGAACGGAGAGCTTCGACCAGATGACCGCCCTCGCCATGAATTGCCTGCTCGACTAGCGATTCTTCGAGATCGCGATTAGCATCTCGATACAGTTGAAGTCGCGATGCGTGGCGTAGAGACGTAGCGAATGGCGCCATTAGATCTTGAACCTCGAAGGTGTAATCATTAACAATGCCGACAATGCGTTTCGGTCCGCGCCAAACCAAGGCAAGCTTGTTACCGCTTCGACCTGTCGCGGTGGCAGCAAGGACAAAGTCGCCTTCACTGAACTTGGGTAGCGTAACTCCTCGCTTCTTGGCGTGCCGATCGCGAGCAGCACGACGTCGCTTCTCGCTGGCACTCGTCATCTCGGCGTGCATACCGTCTAGAGCTGCACGCACGGTTTGCAAGTGAGTCGTAATTTCGGCTTCAGCCCACGTGACACTTGCCTCAAGTGGGTCCTGCGGGTGAAGAATGCTTCGCAACTGGGATTCCCCAGGTAGCGCCGTAAAAGCCGTCAATGGTGTCGCCCCGCCCAGCCGGTCCGAGGGCATAGAGTTGAGTGCAGCTTGGACAACAGGCAACACTCGCGGCCAGTACGTGGCCTGCAGCTTGCGTTCGCTGAGCAGAGCCTTGACACTCTTGAGCACCTCGCGGTTAACGACCTCCACTGTGCCGTTGGCCCACGGTGTATAGGCCAGCGTGAAGTGGTGGTGGGCGCCGAGCGCTGATTGGAGGCGAGCGATCACTTGGTTCTTGAAATGTGCGCCTTGGTCGGACACCCATAGGCGGACAACTCCGAATCTTTTGAACCAGTCTAAAAGACTGGCGTACGCCTGATCACTTGTAGCATCAATACATGGGACGAGTTCCACATATCCGCTCATACCATCTTTCAGGACGAACACGTACTTAGAGCCATCCTCGCCTTCCAGCATGGATAGAAAGTCGAAGTGAAGGAGTTCGTTAGGCTTGGTCGCAACCAGCGTTTCACCGTGCGGCCGCGGTATTTTACCCCCGACTGTGACCATGCAGTGCAGGCACCCCTGCACAAAGGTACTGACATCCGCAGGCATGGTCGCCCACACGAAAACTTCCGACAGCGCTGCCGCCGTGGTCTTTGCACCGCGGTGGCCACTCGCACCAGCGTGAGCAATGACACACAGGCGTTGTTGAAGCTCTGTCGCGTCAGGGGGAATCCACACTTGGCCGGTCGGACTTAGCAACAGCGCACGCTCGTCATCCCAGTTCACACCGGCGGCTCTAGCTTGCTCCTG
Source organism: Phytophthora x cambivora (assembly GCA_033557925.1). Taxonomy (NCBI): domain Eukaryota; phylum Oomycota; class Peronosporomycetes; order Peronosporales; family Peronosporaceae; genus Phytophthora; species Phytophthora x cambivora. Next base: position 1,002,724 of record JAUCEB010000015.1, on the reverse strand, counting down.
GTACTGGGGGTCTTGATGAAGAGTGCGAATCTCGCCTTCAGACGGCCACACAAACTCTGCTTCTTGCAGCGGAGAGACGCGATCGACGACGGCCAGTCGGGCCACGCGTCGCGCAGACGACTCGGCGGGTAAGACCGGACCAGCTCCCCAGCGACTGAGCAGATCACCCCAGGCATTAACCTCTCCTGGGACATGCTCAATTACGTACTTGAAAGACATGAGTGACAACGCCCAGCGCTGCAACTTGTCGGCTCGATATCTTGCCATCGTACCATCGGATCCATACGGGTCGAACATATACACGAGGTTCCGGTGGTCGGTGTACAGATGGAATCCCCGCGGTCGTAGTAGCAAATATTCGAGCCTGCGCGTCGACTCAACAATAGCAAAGGCTTCCTTCTCGATGGTAGCCCACCGACTGGATGCCCCCGCGAATCGCCCGCTCAGGAAAGCCAACGGGCGATGGTTCTGCTTCTCGAGTGGCAACTGGAGCTCACTAGGGTCAATCTGAGTCACCACCGCGCCCCAGTAGTCTTGACTGGCGTCCGCGTAGAGACACACCTCAGCCGTTGGGCTAGGATGGGCCAGAGGTACCATATTCACCAGCGCGTCGCGCACGGCGTTCAAACATGCCGTATCGCTCTCGGACCACCCCGCATCTACCAGCAGGAACCGGTTCAGCTTCTGCTTCTTGCGGGAACCGGCTAAGACCATAGCGCGCTCGAGAACTGCATATAGATCGCCTGTCAGTCGGTTATACTCCGGGATTCCTTGCCTCATCCAATTAATCGCGCATAGGAACTGCTGCAGGTCGCCGGCCGTCCTCGGTAACGGCATGTCGATCAAACCTTGCACCCGTTCTGGGCAATGCCTCACGCCCTGGGCGGAGATAAGCTTGCCGCACCACTTAACTTCGGTCGCGAAGAACTGGCACTTCTTGGCGTGGAGCTTCAACCCATACTCCTCGCACCTAGCGAGAACTTTGTCGAGCAGCTCCATGAGCGCAGCGGCGTCCTCAGCGTAGCCCAAAATGTCGTCGAGCCAGCACAAAATACCGTTCCCTAGCAGATCTCCAAATATTTCCTCTACCACACCTTGACAATAGGCGACTGCGTCAGTGGCTCCCATGGGGACTCTTGTCGGCGTGTACATACCGCGATGTGTGACGAAGGTGAAGTACTCCTGCGAGTCGGGGTGCAGGGGTAATTGCCAATAACCCCTGAACCAATCTAGCACAAAGAAGACGTGCGCACCTTCCAGCTCTCCAATAACAACCTCGAGAACGGGCATTGGCCACGGCATCGCCTCCGTGCGCTCGTTCACGGCGCGCGTATCGACAGTCATTCTGGGGTCGGCGAGAGGGTCATGATCTTGCTCCTTCTTCCTGACAATTCTCGGCGCCGATGCCCAGCGACTACGTGGGTTCCTGAACACCAATGAGTGCTGCAACAATGCGTCCACATGCCGCTCGAGGAAAGCGCGGTCGTCGGGTGAATATCGCCGGGGCTGGGACTTTGTCGGTGTGACACCTGGCTTCAGCCGGACCTGGAGGGGTGCGACACGCACCGGAGGGTCGTCGCCAAACTGGAGCCGGAACACATCCTGCCGAGTGCTCAAGATTGCTTTGAGCCGAGCACGCGGCTCTAGCACCAAGCCCATCTCCGTGGCAACCTTGAACCTCTGCTCAAGTGTTCGAATCAAGTCTGCCAGCACTTCCGGGGCCATAGTGGGAAATGCCGTACGCGTCTCGTAGCGCTCGACATCGTCACTCGCAGCAACACTCGGTACCGATGTTTCCATCGCCGCCGCCTGCAACCTGCAGACACGTTGAAGTGGCGTGGTTCCTTCCGCCGTAGGTGCTGTAGTGTCGTCGGCCCCAGCGAGTTCCCACTCGGTCTGAGCGTCGCGTGCTCGCACCAGCAATTCGTCCGTTGAGTATCCCAATATCTTCATGATGGGGCGGCCAACAATGAGGCCATGTGATGGGTCGGACTCATCGACAAAACACTCCAGGTTCCGCAGCATTAGCGGGCCGGCTGACGTCGCCAGCATGACTTCCTTAAATTGGACGACCCGAGACGCTACAAGCTGGCCGCTACCGATGGGCTTCAGCTCCTGGTCAGCAACCTGGCGGATGTGTACCAATACCCCATCAGCTTGGAGGGCGTCGATGACGCCTCTGGCCACCAACGACGTGTCAGCACCCGAATCCAGTAGAAGCGCCTTTACCTCCAGACCGTCCACTGTCGCATCGACAGTACCCGCATCTTGGGTCCTCTCAAGCTTCAAGTCTTCAGACGCATCATCCGCCACTTGCAGACGGCGCATGCTCGTCGGAGGGGCGGACTCCCGTCGTGCACGCAGCGCTTGGAGAAGCTCGGAGGCTTCGCCTGGCCTGATATTCGGGCACTCCCGTACTTGATGCTGCGTCGACTGGCACTTGAGGCAAGCGCCACGCCGCCGCGGGGCGGGCGCTCCGTCGGCACCATCAGCTCGGGCGGGTGATGTAGTAGCAGGGGCTGTACCATTTCGGCCAGTACCACCGCCTCGACCTCCGTGGCTACCTCCACCACGTCCACCCCCATTGCCGCCACTGCGCCCCCCTCCGTTAGCACTGTTGCTTGCTCCACCCCGGCCACCCCGTCGACCGCTTGAAGATGGGGTGCTGCCGTGCGGGGCGGGGGTGCTGCTCACAGAATTAGCAGCCTGCTCCCACGTCATAAACTCCTTTAAGAGCACCTTGACCCACGTGCAGAAGGGAACGACTTCGTTCTTAAACTTCTTGTTCTCCTGCAGCGTAAGGCGGGTGGCCACTACGCTGCGGAAGCTTGCCGGCTCCAGCGCATTAGTGAGGTAACGAACAAGTCGCCGCTGTTCGTGCTCAAACGCGAGCTCAGCCAGATTGAAGCGGTCGAGGATAGCCTCCAGATCCGCCTGTAAATTCATCATGCGGCTCTCAGGTTCTGGCCACTTCGTCTGCATGCGGAGTTGCTTCATCGCCTCGTCGACCACTGCGTAGTCAACGTGGGAGGGCTCGTTAGCCTGCTTGAAATACGTAATCCACTGCTCTTCCGAAATCCTTTCAGGCGAGCAGTTAAACTCGTACCGGGCGATCATGCGCTTCGTCTTGCTCTCGATACAGGCACCCACGGGCATGGCAAACGCGCCACTCCACTGGGTCTGGAGCGCATTGATCGCGGTAAGGTAAGTCTCATACCCACGCATGAAGTTCCGGCGGTCTTGCATCGTGCGACCTTCGAACCTGGGCGGCTGGGGCAGTGCGGGGGCCGCCGAGACCCGCTGTTGTAGCTGGCCCGCGAGCGGGCTCGCCGTCGGCATGTCTTCGTCTTCAACGCCTAGTTCCTCGCTACCAGCGCCAGCCGCGTCGAAGGGGTTCGGGATCTGAAGTCGCAATCCCGGAGAGCGCACCGGGGACTCGGGCGCCCCGGGGCTCGACAGTAGCGTCGCGGCGATCCGCGCCGCGAGCTCGTCAACGGAGCTTCTAGACTCCGCCATGTTGTAACGCGTGGACACCTTGCCACGCGGAGTTTAGACCGTGCACTAGCACAGGACTAAAGCTAGCTTTGATCTGTCTCGTACAGGATCGCGCTCGCTACTGAGCAAAAACCAAACTGAGTGTATTGGGGACTCCGAGCTACCTCTACGATCTAAAACGAACGCGTGGCAGCCTCTGGACCTGCCACCGGCTATACGAGTCTGTATACGGGGTTGACATCTCGGAGTACCGGCGTATACGGTGTATACGTGGTCAGCGCTTGACACCTCTGCTGGTACACTGGTACCCAGGCAGATCAGTGGAGACGTGGCTCACGAAAAGGACAATGGAGCCTTTATTTACCTAGTTTTTGCAGTTGATGTCAGTAACCCTTCTATTGAATACACAAACCAGTAGAATCACCATGCGCTACGCTTACACGCCTGGTAAACTCTCGAAGATGTACTGCTTTGTAGTCCAACGAGCTGTTACTACTCCAACGCTGGGAGGTTGACCTTTTTGCTGTGGAGCAGTTTCTTCAGCCAGTTGACGTTGGTGTTCCAGTACTCGTCGAAAGCGAGATAGAGCTTGAAGTTATCGTCCAGATCTAACGCTTTTGGCGTCTTGCTCTTGAGCATCTCCTCGATGTTCAGCTCTTTGAACAATGTCTTGGGCGTCCATCCTTTCTTCACAAGATCCTTCATCTCTTCGTGTTTCTTATTGGCCAGCATACTCTCGATTACCTTGAGGTCAGCGTGACTGAGGTGGCTTGCCACGTCGTCTACGGATGTCAGAAGATTCTTCCCTCTGTTGAGAAGCTGAGAAATCCAGCCATTGATCTCCGCAGTGGCCACCCGCTCTTCACCTTCATCTTCGACTTCGTAAGCTCTCAGTAGTCTACGCTGGTGCACGAATTGGCCCATAGGGCCGTTCCTAACCGGGATCGCGATCCGAAGGGGTAGGGTGTCGCACGAAATGGCTTCAGGCTGCGATCCCTGTCGTTCCTAACGGGATCGCGATCCGGTACCTATAAATTGGTATGGTTGCCGTTGAAAGCTCCAGAAGCAACACACTTTTAGCATGCGATCCGACAATCCCGCTCGACTCGCGATCCGAGACTCGGATCGCGTTGATAGAGCAATCATCGAAGTCACCCTAGCCCTCGTCTGAGATCGACCAATCACATCATTAGTTTGGGATCGCGATCCCGGTTAGGAACGGCCCATAGAATCCGCGGTAGCCAGTCTGGAGGCCGCGATGTCGTTGGTAGTCGAGGCAGCATCGGAACTTCCGACAAGGACAGCCGCAGCAACGAGAAGAACAAAGCACACGCGCATGGCTTAATCAGAGGGGGAGCTTGGACCGTAGAGGGAAAAATAGTAAGTGATGATTCAGCAGCTCTGAACGTTTGAGCTGCCCGACTGCGTGCTCGCCTTAAGACGCGAACCAATCGCTTCTGTGCGGTACAGTGTACTGTGCCATCTCAAGGAGGGCAAATCTCAAGATGAGAATAATCAATACACTAATCAATCGTATAAGCCGAGAAAATGCTGAGACTCGTTCTTCGCATCGCAACGAGACGGCATGTACAGTATTAGATGTAAGACTTGACATTCTACAACCTCCAGTACAATACGAGTAAATGTATCTGTGTAGTTCTGCGACTTAATTAACATGAGCAAAGTAGTGAAAGCAGCAAAAAATGTGTACATGCAATTGAATCCTCACCATGCTACCACTTTATCATGCTAGCTCAATCGTATACATGTACTGTACTGACATTTTATACTGTACTGACATTTTAAAATCTACCAGGTAAGAGCATCTCCACCGGTGTTTAAGCAAAGCTGCACTGCACGATCTAATATTTTTGGTCACAAAATCATTTGCGCTCAAACACCGGTGGATCCGAGGGCGCAGAGGGCCCAGTGTAAGTGAAAAAAGGGGGGGAGAATGGCACCCTGTGTCTAGAGCATGAATCATCCACAACCTCGCTGACTGCAGTACTGGCGTCAAGCGGGCCGGGCATTAGGTGGTGTTAGGAGACTAATTGACATTAATGTACCTCACTTCAAAATCAAAATCAAACACCGGTGGAGATGCTCTAACTTACACAAGGGACCCCTTGTGTAAGTTCCCCTCAAGGGGTACTCGGTCCGAGCCTCGGGCATACAGTCGCGAAGTGACAACGCGTCGGACGTCATGCAACCCTTTGCTACCAAGTTGGCAAGTTATTGGCCGTAGCCTATGGATATGGTACTGGCATCGGCGAAAGCAGAAAAATCTGATCAGTCTTGAACTTATTATAGGACCTGAGTACATGTATATGATTGCATTTTCAACTCCTTACATAGTGAACAAAAACATTGCCGGACTATGTAGCATGCTTTGAGCAAAATGTTAATTTCTGTTCAACTTTCGCCGATGTTGGCAGCTGAGTGCACATGACTAAAGATTCCTTTCCTCGCATTTTGATTGGATGTATATGAGGACAGAAAGCCAGTTTAGCAAAAAGCTACATGTACAGTATCGTGGACCACACCACGATTCGTGGTATCTTTCCGTGATGCGCCTTGGATACCGTCTGTCACCAGAGAACCATGTACAGTACCAGTACATACGGTATAATATTTATTTATAATATAAATAAGTACATATTATGTACTGTATGCTTGCAAATAGGTTTGACTGTTTGCCATCCTACGGTATCATAGCGTCAAATCTGCAACCGAATTCGTTGATCGGAATGCTTTCGTTTTAATATCACTACATGTTAATCCCCTCCCCGCTAGTGTTAGAGACTCTTGAAAACCGGTGTAGAATTCCTACTTAACTCTTTCACTACCAAACAAAACGGCAATCCTTATCGTGCATCCAACACCTCCGGTGTCAGCGTCTTGCGCTTCTTCCTCATTTTCACCGATTTCTTTGGTGTCGCCTCCTCATCAATGAGTTTCTTTGAACCTGCTTCGGTCGCGGTCATGAGGTTTGACCGAGTATACTTCTCGTCAGGAGCCTTAGCGATCGCCTCCAACTCGTCATCGCTCATTGCTACCACTTTCATGTTCGAACGGGGGTAGAGGGAACCCGAGGTAACAGTAAATTAAGAAGACGCTATTTTAATTATTAAAATAATGAGTCAGGGATGCAGCTTCTGACTCAAAGTGGTGATGAGACGGTTCAAATTGCCGTAAAGTCTGGTCTCAAGGTTCATCCCAAAACCTCATCACAAAAGTACGATAGCAACCGCCTCTTTTTCTCAGGATGTGAACTTGGCCATGTTAACTTAACATGGCCAAGTTCACATCCTGATAACATTGTTAAGTAGTGGTGTCGACGTTACGGTTATCTCGTGTAACACGGAAATAACGCTATCCGAGTTAAGTTAGTCGAGATAGCGCGTGATAGCACGGTACTATATTTGGAGTTAATGTATTGTACATAGCATATTTTGTAATAGCGAACTAGTTGCTTTTGGCATGAAATACCACTGGACGCACAATATTTATGGTATTAATAGCATGCCTGACCGTACGCATGCGGCTCGTGTTGCCAACCTAAAGCGCCGAGAAGCTGCCCAAGGGCACGAGCGATGAGGAAAACCCGTACTGGAGGTGAGTCATCTGCAGTATCAGCTGGAGTACAAGCGCTTTGGGAGCTGGTTCTGCTAAAGGGTGTCAGCGGCTTCGCGATACCCGGCTTGGCGACTGGCGCAGGCAAGATGAGCCTAAAAGACATGGGTGTGAGCCACAACACGGGAGCTACGCTCTAGGGTAAAATACTGCTGAACGGCGTTGAGGCAAACGACCTCGTCAATCATCGGTGCGCGGTGTAGATGGGCGTGCGCCCGGGGGTGTCGACGTGGGGCTTTCACTTTTAGCGCGTTGCTCCATCAGGATCAGAGACTGGCGCGAGCCCGCACGCCGTCCACTCGCAGTGGCGTCAAGACTTGATCGCAGTAAATTCACGGCCACGATGAATTCATCAGGACAGCGATGGGGCTCAAGCTCAGCCTAAGGCTGGTTCGATTAGCTGCATAATAGGCGGCGTAGGGCCCGAGAAGAGTGTTCTCAGAAGACACTTCGACGGAAGGTCTTAAGAGCGCTGTCCGTTTAGAAAATTGATCGATTTTTTTCGCCTATTTTTTTCTCTAAAGTAGTACTAAGAAAAGAGAGGTGTCGAGAACACCTCATTATAATACGGCAAAAAGAAACTGGTGCGGCACCTCTTTCTTTTGAGCGGCACCGGATTATTTTGCGGAAGGAGAAATCGCGCGCAAAGATGGAGGAAGACACCAACATGGAGGCCAGCGCGCCGGCCTCCCCAGGCGTTCACGCGGATGCGCTTGGGCTTCCACCTGTCGCACATGGTGCAGCTTCCGAGCTTCTCCGAGTCGCACGGCGTCGAGCGCGGCAACCGGTCGATCTGCTCGCTACAGCACCAGTGCTCTCACGCGCAAATTAACAACATCGCGTCGGAGGACGGCGCCATCGCCGACGAGGGCGACGGCGTCTCGCCCGAGGTGCTGGCGCAGTACAAGGACGCGCTGCTGGACGAGCTGCTGACGCTCATGAAGTGGACCATGAAGCACACGGACGGCACGACGCCGACCGAGGCGACGCCCATCTCGGAGGACAAGCGGCGGTTCCTGGAGAAGGCCATGAACGAGGGCGTGATCGACGAGAACGAGCGCGTCAAGGACATCCTGCGTATCCTGGAGGGCGAGGACCCGCGCCTCGTGTTCGCGTACAGTGGCGGCACTCCCGAGGGCTCGCGCATGGAGAACCCGATCTTCAAGGCGATCTCCCCGGAGTTCGCGGCGCGCGTCGAGAAGGCGGACAAGCTCAAGCCGGTGGCTCAGAAGCTGGGGATCTCGCTGGCGGAGCTGGCTCTGGCCTGGTGTGTCAGCAACGAAAACGTGTCGACCGTCATGATCGGCGCCAAGACGCCGGTGCAGCTCGAGCAGAACTTAAAGGCGTTGGAGGCTGTGGAGAAGATAACGCCGGAGGTGAAGGCGGAGATCGACGCTCTGGTTCCGTTCGTGCCGGAACTGTCGCGTCGGTGGCCTTCTTCCGCATATTGCGCATGCGCGCGCTGAGTGCAACAGATACCACCTACATAAAAGACTAATATTAAAGAAGATAGGTTTTAGCGGAATAAATTGGCGGGCCGCTTTTTCAACTTGGGGACGGTGATGCATCCACCGGACAAAAAAGGATTATATCTGTATTTCCTTACCCTTTCATAATCATCATATGTTTGTGATAAAAGAACCACAGATAAATTACAGACTGACAGTCGTTTTTCACGGGGTTTGTCGTGAGGCGACGTAGTTTACGACGTAGTTTACGAGGAAGCCAATGTCTAAATTCTGAAAACTGAAAGCTGTACAGAAGGTGTGTGTGTTGTACCAAATCAGATATTGTTGTACCAGAACTACATGTCCGTAGGTGCAATACCTCAACAACGCAAGGACATCAATACGCAAAGATATATTGATGAGTCTTACTGCATCCCCTCAGTGTACTCACACGGCGTCACTTTCAGTGTCGCGCAAGCACCAGCGCAGATAGCGAAGTCGATAGTACTGCTCCATCTTGTAGCACCCTTTGCTCCACGTGTGCTCCGATATCATTGACTCCAAGAAAAACAAACTCCATAAACCACACGAATACCCATCTTGCTGCTTACACTTCTCCCACCTCTCGAAATCAACTTGAGGCTGGCCACACAGTTGTGGGATAACTGCAGATCGCACAGCGATCTCCAATGCAATGTATCGTGAGTTGCTTTGTTGGGGGTCGAACAGCGTGCAGATAACAGGGCTGACAGTCATGTTCACGTGAAACGCCATCCAATGGTTCCCACACGAGTTGGCTACACCGATTATTCGCTTCACGCTTGCGTGGAAGGCCCCGTTTGTAGCTGCAGCCTTGTTTCGTCTTGGGCCTTCTTCAAATGGATACCAGTCCGGTAAAATGAAGCCAACATTCTTCATGACGTAATGACGCGCCAAAAAAATCAACCCAGCACGCACACACGTCGAGCTCAACCACTTTTTTCGCAAAACTCCAAAAGCCGGACCCCCTCGATATCTTCACCAGCAGTTGTATATGTGTTGAGCGCCATATTTTCTACACAGTCCTTGATCACTTCCTACAAACATTATATCCAAAAATATCCGGTACCAAAAGTAAAGTTTCATACCATATAAACAATTTGGTACATAGTTTACCTTAGGGTAGGACGCACAGTCATTAAACGGTGGTTCCTCCGCTGAAGAACAAATGGTGACCATATCGATCCACTTTAGAGCTGCTTCAACCTTGGTCATCGCCACCCTCGCATCGATCACCAATACCATTGCCCTCAGCTGCTCAATGGTGACATACCCAAAGTCATCCCACCTGGCAAGATACAACGCATTACCTTCCTCTCCCTCGACTTGCATGTCGATCTCGGATATAGCTGCTGTACATACTTCTCTAGCAAGTATTCCCTCTGGCTGCGGACGAGGCTGTCCGACGTTCATTCGCTGGATCTTGTGCGATGCGTGGACTTGCACTTCTTTCAGTCGAAAAAGTTCCAGCTGCATATACACGTCACACTTAGTACTAGTATAAACGTAGAAATTCCAAATGAGGAAGCGCGTACCGTTTTAGCTACTAATGCATAGCAATAAAGCTGCTCTAGCAGGGATCCGAGTTCTTCCAACGTTAGATCCGTCTTAGACTTGCCGGTAGATAGTAATTTTGCGCGTCGACGGATGCGCTGTAGAGTCTGAACCTTCTGACTCTTGTTCTTCTTGCGCCTCGATATCTGTGTCTTCTTCGCCGACTCTGAGAATCTTAATTGCGCCATGTTGACGCCTGAACGCGATGCATGTGATGGTGTGGTTTCTTTGGCTCTGATTCAGGCGCTTGACTTTCGATTACCGCCATAGCATCAGCAAGTTTGCGCACCTCACCTGTCCGGCAAAGCTTCTCCACAGTCTGGAGCAGCGCGAAAGTTGACTTGAAGTCCTCGGTGCTTTGCTCAGCCATGAGGCTTTGAATCTGCTGGCACACGGCGCGAGCACTACTGTACTTTTGGTCTCGAGAGGGCACCCCCGCAGCCTTTGTATTCCGCTTTACCGTCCGCAACGATCTCTCCACATCGAGATGACCAGTAGAAATGTCGTTTGTGGGAGAAAGCAGTGACCATCGGGCTGTGTAAAACTTCGGAGGTGGTATATCCGACTCACAGCTCTGGTGCTTGCGGAAGTAGATTACATGACGACATGGCAGTAGTAGTGTGCGCATGAATGTGCAATTACACTGGAACGTCTACATGTACAAGTCACACAAACACAATTTAGTGATCTCATACAACTCCCCACCGATCTCGTACCAAATGATCCCGGATAGGCAGATCTCGTACAGAACAGATCGAACAATACCGAAAACCAAAATTAATCCATGCCTACGTACTTTGATATTCACCTCGTGAACAGAATGATCACTGTTTCCCCTCTTCGTGAGCAACATCGCTGTGGTGCCGTTGATGCTGATCTCATAAGCAGCATCCGCACTGCATGCATACTGGTATTGATCCCTGACGAGGCGGTAGGTGTGGTGACTGAGCTGAACTGCTAACGTGACAAGCTCTGGATCCGCAGCGTCTGCAACGTCAGGCGGCTGACGCGTACCTAAGCACTTGAACTCCTTCATGTATCGCTCTTCCGACCACTCCTGAAGCATGACGAGGGTGCTGATCAGCTCGTCAATCGGGTCCTCTCGATCCACAACCTGCTTTATCTTCCCCCAGCCGCTCTCGATGCGGTTGTTCGTATGATTGTTCAGGTGGGGAACGTTGTCGCGAAGATAATCGACCCACTCTTCCTTGCATGTTTCCCAATTTGCATCAAAATACTCGTAGAATGGGTCCTTCATGTTGTGCCCCAGCGACCGGAGCATGTCCTGTCGGTACATCTTGTATGCCTGCGCGCTTTTTGCTTTCATCATCAGCTGCAGCGCCCCAATGATCTCCTCCTTGTCCTTAGACCCTCTGCTGCAGCGTCGACCGACCTTGTCAGCATCACACACGTAGTATTAGTTGTCGTTCACACTCGCGGGTCAAAGGTTAACTCGGGCAGGGCTACCTGTTTTCGCAGATAATCAATAACGTGAAACTGACAGAGTATCTGGCGAGCATTGGGAAATGCCTCAGCCAGTACGTCCTTCTCAGAAAAATCTTTATCTGTCACGATGACTCTTATTTTTTCCCACGCTGGGTTTGCCTCCTTGAACTCTTGCAGGCAAAAGGATAGATTCTCTTTTGTCTCTCTCTCGACGAGTGAGTGTTGAACATATTGCCCCTGAAATGATACACACACACGAAGTGAGACGATATCCGGTACTAAAAATCCTCGAGAGGTACAGTATCTTGTACAGCTTTGACTTACCTTGCCGAAAACGTCATCAACAAGAATGCTGAACAGCTTGTAATAGTTTTTGTTGGTCCCATGCGTCGTGTCAACCAGGATAACTTCGGGGAACGCCTTGAACAACCTTTTTTGACGTGCAGTCTGAAAGCACACGGCGTGAACAAGACCGGATGAGTTGTTCATCGATATGGCTGCCGAGTTGCCATTGGTTTGGCAAAACTCACGGAGCAGCTCCACACTGCGCTCCTCATCTGTCTTGCCTCCTCTGCTTTCGCGTTTGATAGAAGCGATCAAATTATGGACATCACGCAGCTCCATCGATTTACCTACATAGAACGAAACCGTGAGCTAGCAGATAAATATAATTTAAAGCAGCACTTGATATTGCACCTGTTTCTTCGCGGAGATGTTGAAGGATGCCCTTTGCCGACGATCCAGCCTTATCCATTTTCTGGACGACCAAAAGCACGCCCGGATCTGTAATCCGGCGGTTCTCTGAATAGTAGCGGTACAGCTCGGCACTTCGCAGGTAGTTGTGGCTACCACTCCACGACACATACACTTTCCAAACACCTTTCACGTCGCGCTTCGAGAGAACTTTCACTTTGGCTTCACAGTCTAGGAAACGAATTATCTTCCGCTGCCGCTTGCCTTTACCCTTCCTAGGATGCTTGATACCGTGCGTGCACATCATCGTCAGTGAATAGTAAGGGAACGTAGCCGGTAGCAGCCGTGGATCCGTCTCGACAACCCCGCGCTCTTGCAGTTTCTTGTTTCGCAGTGCTGCACTGTACGACGTGCGCTTGGACATCATCTGAAATGTCGCCTCACTGTGGGTCGTCAACGCAGCAAAGAATGCATTCCAGTCGTCGAACCTATGGTCGAAACCCTCCATAAATGACCCCTCGGCCTCCACAACACAACCGCGAGAAGCTTCAAGTGCTGCAACTGCTGCATCTTCTCCATCGCATGAGTCGCCGCAACCCGAAATGTCCACACGCACATCAAGATCCACCGGATCCGGTACCATCTTGACAACATCAGTACCGGATCCATTACAACTCACACTCGCCGGTGTTGTACCGGGTCCTGAACCGTCCGGTACCGTAGTGGGAGGGTCATGTAACGGATTAACCTCCGAGTTCGATCCATTACGACATTCCGATTCATTAGGAATTACACTCGTCAGTGGTGTACCGGATTCCGGACCGTCCGGTACCATCATGACAACGACTGCATCGGATCCGGTACGACTCACACTCGCCAGTGTTGTACCGGTTTCCGACCCATCCGGTACCATAATGGGCTGATTGGGTACCGGATTAAACCCCGAGTCCGACAGCTCTGCCAACTCGAGCGACGCCTCCTTCTGCGCAAGATCCAGTGGAATCCCGTCGTCTTCATCGTCATCGTGGTCTTCGTAGCTGGCTGCATCGTATTCATCTTCTGATGCGACGCTCTCATTTGAACTTCCAGGCGACGGCATTAAGGCACTCGCGACGGCAAACGCGATGCGCTTCTTTCGAGGCGCGACGAAGCCTCTTACCAACCCCACACTCTCAAACTCGGTCGACGCACTTCGCTTTCGGAGAACGCGTTTTTCCATTGGGTCCAGCGCTGCTGTGGTTTCACTTTGCTGCCGATCGTCGTCTGCTGTATGTTGAACAGGCAGTAGATGATCACCTCCAGCAGTTGCATCTTGTTGGGCAGGATCACCATCGACTGCCAGATTCTTTTCACGTTCCTGCGCAGCCAGCACTCCACCACAGGTAGCGGTATCCTCCCTGTCGTGCGGACCGGCCAGTTGGGTTCCCGGTTCATCGCTCTCTTCAGCAGCTTCGTCGTGCCGAGAGTCTCGCATGGGAGGCCGATCGCTGACAGCAGTCTGTGGAAGACATAATTGATGTATAGCGATGTACAAATGATTAGTCAACGGTGCCACGTGTCGCCATAAACTAGGAAGGGGTCTACCCACCTCGTCCGAAGCCAGTGGAGCCTTGCTGTCCTGCTGTAGCGGCATCCTGATGGCCGCCATCAACTTCGTCCGCTTCTCGGCTCCCCCCTTTTCGGATTGTGCAGAGCCACTCGCGGATGACTCTAAATTTCGAGATTTTATCTTACCGAAAGGAATATATTTCTGCCCTTGTTTTAGCCACGCACGTCAGGATACATAGTGCAACTGTCGTGATAATGGTACCGGAGCGAGAGCGTTTTCATACCGGCCCTACACACTGCCATACCGATATCCGGTGGATATATCCGTACCCTCAACTTGGACATGGAGATAATTTTTTGGACCCTCAGTTTTTCTGAGCGGAAATAAATTGGCGGGGGAAAATCGATCATTTTTCTAAACGGACAGCGCTCTAAGCTTAGCCTAAGCAGCCTCTTAAGGTACCTTGTCCCTCCGATTTTGTGTGGATTTTACCAGCTTAGATGTGGTATTTCCCATTTTCAGGAAATTAAGATTGTGCTTCCAACGCAACATGAACATCCGAGGGATGGATGTACTTGATCGTACGACTCAAACATGCGCGGCTTTGGCGAAGAATGTGTGGTTCATAATACAAGCAGTTTCAGGCAGCGTGCTGTGATGCTGTCTTAGCTCTGAATTAAATCTCAGAGAACAATGCCTAAAAACCCAGTGCGTCTTACTTTGGCTGCAGCTTAGGACTCCTCCACCCAACAGCGATCCTTGCACCAAGCACGAATGGCGGGGGCTAAAAGATTCTCGAAAAACCACTGGATGGTGTCCCTCGGTGCACTTCTGATAGCGCGGCGAATTGCTAACCGCGAGTCGAGCTGGAAAAAAGTATTTTGCAGTACCCACAGCAGCAACTTGTGGTGATTTTTGTTGCCGAGTCCTTCAACCACGAGCGCCACACGGTCACTTTCCTTCAGCCACCACGTCACCTCGACGTATGTGGTGTAGTCCTTTTGTTTTATGTTGTACACGCGTTCTGTCAAAGAAATGTTGCTAGCGGTAGCGACATCTAACGGCGCGCCATTCTCGAGCATCCACCTCATCACTGAAATTTGATATACTCGTCTGGCCGCGACAACATATTTGCGCTTCTCCTGGTCGCTTCGACGTTGGAAAAATTGTCGAGCCATCTTTGCGTAGCTTCGTCTCATCGCTGCATCCAGCATAACGCACACACACGAATAAAACCCTGCCGAGTGAAATTGGTCCAGCGAATTGGATACTTTCAACCAGGACGAAGAATCTGGTGGTGCGGCCTGGTCTGACAGCTGGATTAACAACTTCTCGAAACACTTGCCAACAACGAATGAAAATCGTGACAGCTCTGGTGTATCATGTCTGTAGTAATGTTTCCCCAACACGAGAAGTGCTTGCATGTGCCCTTGTTTAGCAGCAGTTCCAAGACCCCAATGATGCGCTCGCTGATTTGTCCTTTCATCAAGGTTAGAAACCACGTCCAAATGACCATGCCAAGCTGCAGTTTCCATCAACTTGTTATCGCATTGCCCCGTTTCGCTCTCATGTAGCCACTTCATGATCTCCAAATTGCCATCACGAGCGGCAAAATACATACCCGATCTAGCGTTCCGGAGAGATCGGTGCTCGTGTAGCCATCGCATCACATCAAGGTGACCTTCTTCCGTGGCCCAGTTCATCGCGTCTTGCGTACAACCCTCACTTCGATTGACATGCAGCCACTGCACGATTTCCAAGTGACCATTTGCCGCTGCCACGTCCATCGCTCTTGTAGTGCATCCCTCCGAGCGTTGCGTGTGCAACCACTTGACCACTTCGAAGTGACCCCCTTCGGCCGCCCCATCCATCACACTTGAATCGAATCGATCGTTAAAATGTTCATCCAGCCACTGCAACATGTCTAAATCTCCATTTCGGGCGGCATTCCTCGCTGCCCATGGCGAGCAGCCTTTGCTACAATTCCCAAACAGCCACTTCACCACGTCAAAATGGCCGCTGATGACCGCGTAATCCATGATTTCTCGACTACATGTCTTAGCACAACATGTACGTCCGTGCAGCCACTGCACAATATGGAGATACCCGCTCCGCGCCGCGCTACTCATCGCTGAAAACACTGCTACGGTACATGTAGCCCCTTTGACATGATCATATAACCATTCCACCACTTGAAAATGCCCATTTTTCGCAGCATTCGAGAGTATGTGCGCACATGCAGCATCCGAGAATGAATCGTGTGGGTGGTTTGTGTGTTCGTGCAGCCATTGTACGACAGCGAGATGGCCTGAAGCCGCAGCTCGATACAACGCTGGATCACAAGAACTGGGTGCACATCGGTCGTGTAGCCACTTCAAGAGCTCGAGGTGGCCATGTGCAGCGGCCTCTTCGAAGCATGCCCCAAGTTGAGACCTCCATGGCCCTCGACCGTCTTGGCGCTCCATCATCCACTGGAAAACGTGCAACTGCCCTCCACTCGCAGCTGCCACTGCCGCATTCCTCCAGTCTGGCATTTTCCTTCAATGCGACATCGTAGGGGGCAAATCGAGCAGTTCATTTGGAATACGAGCCGAGGCTTGAGTGGCACTGCTAAGCAGGGCTGTGAAAGACTGGCCCCAATAGTAGACGGCTCGTATCCGGATGTGTCGCTCGATGTGGCCCGTGAATCTGGTTGCTGCTCCAGAGTTTGGCTTGCGGCCCGCTGGCCAAACTCACGTGAATGCAGGGGTTATGAGAATTTGGTGTCGTATTCATTTGCTGCCCCGGTTTCTTCAGAGTTTGACTTGCAGTCCACATGAATGCCGGGGTGACGAGAATTTGCTGTCGTATCGTATATGGATACGATGTTGTGCGCTGGTGGCTTGTAGTGCGGATCGCTCTGAGCATGGCGTGTCTTTCGTTCGTTGCGGTGATCTGTCTTGACTCCAGCTAGACATGACGCTAAGTTTTCGACTTGGTCGTCGAGTTCAACGCGGCAATGAGGGGCTTAGCCCCAAAAGTTGAAGATAGAGCCACGAAATTGATGCGTATCCTTGAAAGTGCAGCCGAATGCCGGGAGCGACGATTGCCAAATTCTTCTGGATTGGGCGACTGAACGTGGTCTTCTGCTAGCTGCGTGGCAGACTAGAATCTGCTTGAGATGTTTTCTGCTGTGATGCTTGGTTGTACTGTACGAGTGCGAGCTTCGGATTCAATTTGAGTCGCCATACAGGTGCTGTGGAATGTCTGCGCGTAAGGCCCGATAAACATGAAGAACGGTGCAGCGGGCACGGAAGTTCACGTGAAAAGCTAGAAGTTTGAATGACACCAGTTGAATCACGACGTGTTGAGCGCTATTGCTGTGCTGGGTGTCGGAGCATAAACTGCCCGGATACTCGGTCGATCTGCATGAGGCGCGCTGTTGTTCGTACTATTCGGATACGGCATCTGGCATTCCCGCTAGGGACGGCCTTGTGGAAGTCGGTGTCATGACTTAGTGTAGTTGATGTGGTCGCTGGGTCTGAGTCGTGGAGACGGGAGTTCAATAAGTGACTGCCTGCTGTCTGACGTGGAGCCGAGATGCTACTGCTGTTAGTCATGTGGCCTTGCCGTGTTGTGGAGTTTTTGGCGTCATGAGTTTTTGGCGTATTCCTGGTTGACAGTAGGGGTGCTGTGCATTGCATAGTTTGCAAGGTACCGGTGGTGTAGTATCATAGGCTGCGGCTTGTATGCTGGCGTTTATGGAGGCTCGACTTGCTGCCCGTGTGATTGGTAGCGTGCGGGCATTGACCTGATCTGCGTACTGGCGGAAGTACTCTGTATCAAGACTTGAAACGAATGATTCTTGATACCGACTCACTGACTTGTTGCTCCGCCATGGAGCTGGGAGTTGTATGTGCGATTGTAGCTGGGGATTGCCTGGTGGTCTACTGTACTTGAATGGTATTGGCATGATTCATGCTGCTTATGGTTGTCCTCGACGCATCTGCACCGTGCTGTTAAGTCTCTGGTTCCAGTGTTCGAAACTGGGTCAGATATGTCGTTAGGTGCTGCGTCAGGTGCATTGGCGCTGTTGTTGTGATCTGCCGAACCTGGGCCTGTCGGGCATAGTGGTCATGTCCATCGGTATGACGGCGGAGTTCAACGTGGACGTGTCTGTGCTGTCGATCGAGTTCAATGCGTTGTACATGATCTTGTTCGGCGTGACGCTGGGCCCGCTCGTGTGGGCGATGATGACCGACATTTTCCCGCACCCGATGCTGTTGTGATCAGCCGAGCTTGAACTCGAATTGTGCGGTGCGTGAGAGTTTGCTCTGCGATGATGCTTGCAACTCAATGCGGTACTGCGTAGTCTGACAGTTGGGATGTTGTACTTGTAGCTGAGTGTCTCGCTGAGCCTCTCTACACGAGCATGGCTTTCGGTAATTTGAGAATGCTGGCATTTTTTTCCGTGTTGGTGCTGTAGTTGACTGCCATCGGTACTGTGCTGGATGGCCGTCACTAACTGCTGCACCAGGCATCTGTGCTGTGGTGTTGCTGACAGTCCGCTAAAACATGGTGTGGTTAGCCCGCAGGAAGAGTGGTGCTCTCGCTGCTGGTTGGCTTGAACCCATATAGCGGCGTTACTGCATGTCCGCTGAGCTTTGTACACGAACGATGATACTGTAGAGCAAAACAGCACCTGGTGTATGTACCGTGCGTTGCTGTTTATGAACATCCAGCGTTTGTACCAGGCTGTTGCTGAAAGTTGCCCCCCCCCCCCCCCCGGCGTTTGTGCCGAGGTGTTGTTGCGGAGTTGATCGTTGATTGCTACACACAGTTAAATCATTTATCTTGTGAATGGTTGGTGTTCTTGTCTGAAGCACCCGGTGTCGGTGCCGCAATTGCCTGCTGTGCTTCTGTGTTCGTGCGGCGGTTGAGAGCGGGCAGCACCCAGTACCTGTACCATATCGTTGATGTTGACGAGGATTCCGGCTTCTGTACCAGGTTTTGTCATAGCTGTCATCGGTGTCGGTGCCGAGGCTCTCTCACTAAACCAAATGCAGTCGGCGTGCGTACTATGGCGCTGCCCCTGAGCGTTTGTACTCTAGCGGCAATGTTTGGGAGCAATTCGAACATCGGTGTCTGTACCGAGGCGTTGCGGCTGCTGAAATCCGGTATCTGTGCCGGGGTTTTGCTGAATGTTGTACTCTAGCGGCAATGTTTGGGAGCAATTCGAACATCGGTGTCTGTACCGAGGCATTGCGGCTGCTGAAAATCCGGTATCTGTACCGGGGTTTTGCTGAATGTTGTACTCGGGTTGTTGCCGAATCTTGTACTCTAGCGGCAATGTTTGGGAGCAATTCGAACATCGGTGTCTGTACCGAGGCATTGCGGCAGCTGAAAATCCGGTATCTGTTCCGGGGTGTTGCTGAATGTTATCGTGGACGCCTGTGCCAACGTGTTGTTGCTACTGAGAGCTGTTGTTGGTGTTTGTACCGTGATGTTTCTGCTACTCCGAGACGTTGAGTCCGGCGTCTGTACCTTGATGCTGGTGCTTGCGTGCTGAACGCCATGATGCTGCTGCTGAGAAATCTTGCACCCAGCGTTTGCGATTGATAAAGTGCTGCGCCGAAACTTGCCAGTAGTAGTACGTGATGACATCTGGAGGGCTCTTCGCGGTAGCTTGGAGCACTCTGAAGACCGAAAGAAGTTTGCCCAGAGATGCAACCGCATGGCTCACAACTTGTTCCGGTAGGGACCATCCAGGACGTTTCGGGAAATGCAAGTGAATTGATGCTATGCGCGTGGGCTCAGGTGACAGTGTCTGAGAAACTGGGCAGGGTTGATAAACCAGACGTCTGGGTCAGGCTGTTCGTGTTGCTGCTGGTTTGAGACTAAAATGCTCTGAGCACAGTCGATGAACACGGTGTTCACCCCTGGTGTCGGCGTTTACGAATAACTAGCAGTATAGTTGCCGATAGTAACTCGAGCTTCAGGTGTTTCTTCTTTGTATTGCAGTCGAGAACTTTACCCCCGTACTGGATCGGGAGTTTGGCGACGCTGAAAGACTTGACGTAGTGCTAGGGCGAACACGCGAACCGATCGCGCCTCGATGCATCAGCGCCGTGACTTCGTAGCAGAAAAATAATGGGGCGATAGTTATCAGTCATCGAGCGGCGTTGTTGATATGTCCATGCGTGCTGAATCACTCCGCGGTGCAGCAGCTGCTTGTGCTGAAGTCGTTGTTGGAATCGTGTCGAAGGCCGAGTCGTTACCGATATGTGCATCGTAGCGGCAGTGTTGCCACGACCACGAATGGTCCTCGTACCGTGTTTTAGATTCGATGGCGCGTCATGTTCACGTCGAAGCATCCACGTTGGTGAAGGCTTTGTATTGAGTAGATCACCGGCTGATAAAACGTTGCTGACTGTTGGTCTGATTAACAAGCTGGATCGGTAAGGGTTGAGTTGACGGCTGAGTTGCTAGTACACTTTCTCGAACGGGGTGCCGATGGTGGATTAGTGACCCTGGGTACTGTTGTTGTTCAGTGATTGTCCACCTGGAGCGCTGTTGATTGCCAAGCAAGTGTGCGAGTTCTACCGTTGGCCTTTACGAGGGAGAGTCAAGGTCCGACGTAGTTGGTAGTGCTTCTGCTATTCGTTCTCCAGATGTCATGCTCGTGTCAGTACCGATAAATTCGCCTCCAAACATGCCGGTTTGTCGTGAAAAACGCTGGGTGAACTTGGTTTTGGTTGTGTCGCATCCTGACCAAACACAGCGGACCCAAGAATCGTCGTCACCGTTGAAAGCTTACGGCCGCGACAATTCAAATTGGTGATCGGTCGTCTCACAGTTGCAAGCCTTGTACATGAGGATCGGTGGGGCCTACGGCATTGATGAGAACAGACATGTAATTAGGAAGTATAGCAGAAATTATGATTTATGTGCAGATATAGTATGTGAGTCCACAGCTAGCAAGCTAGCGGCCTGTTGAGTGACGATCGCTGGATCGTTGACGCTGCCGGGCGTGTCTGTACACGGCGGCTATACTTTCTAAATGAGCTCTCACTAACTGGGCTGCTGTGGCTGCTCGTCCTCGCAGCTTGAAACGGATGCTATCTTCGCACAGGTATTCTTGGCTGACTGTACTGCTGATCCTTGGTACTTGGTTGTACTCTGTCTCTGCAGGAAACCCGAGTATCCTTCAATCTACGCTTCTCTTCACTGCACTTTGTTGCGTTCCGCTTGCTCCGTCCGAATACTCGCCACATACGCATCAAAATGAACTCAAGGATCTGCTGCGAAGCACCTCGTTCGCATGCTGTTTCCAGTAGTTTCTGGTCCACACACTGGATCAAGTACTCGTTGATAAGAAGCTCGATGTGCGGTAGCGAGCCACAGCTCGCCGGGAGACACTTGTTGCAGATTGCTTGAGTCCGGAATGACCACACCCAGTGAGACGCAGTCTGCATGGCTTTGGCGAACTGCCACCGAGTTGAAGAGTGCCGCGTGAACTCCTTGCATTTGACGCAGACGTTCAAATTGACGTGATGTGATGACCCGAGAATTTTCTTTTTTCCTCTTTTAAGAATTTATGATGAGGAAACTTAAAAGTTTCCTCATCATAAATTCTACAAAATTAGTCTTGGAAGTGATCGATGCTTTCTTCAGTCACTCCATTTTTTTCTGGGTCAATCAAAAGCTGATGCAGAGTCTGAACCCGTGAATAGCTTTATGCCAACCTTAGTATATTGTCATAAACTACGAGCACAGTTTATTAGCTACTGTACTTCGAAGTACGATCTTAAAAGGTTTGCTGTGTACGACAGAGTCGGATTATGCCTGTTGGGCAGTCTTCGAAACCCAGAAGGCGTTGTAGCTCTTCCTATAGGTGTACTTAGGAGTACTAATAGTGGAATCTTGCCGACTTCCGACGCAAAATGAACATCGAAGAGATGAAATTTGTGTACTTCTCGAGCAGCTGCTCGTACGACTTGCCCCGGTCGTTGTTTTTCAGCAGCTTCTTCGCGGTCTTGGCGATGACCTTCGCTCCTCTTGCTTCTATGGCTTCGTCGTCATCTTCATCCGTTCGGTGCTTTCTCAAAACTCGTTTTGCAATCGTAGAAGGCTGGTCGGAGGTGGCTTCACTTGCCGGATCCGTCTGACTTGTGAATGCTTTAGCCAAAACTTGCCCATTGCTAAACTAGTGCTATGATCAGCTGAAGCTGGAAGTTTTTTCTTCGAAAATGGCGCTGGTGCTTGGCGAAGAAACTTAATACATGCAATCTTCAGGCGGTCTAGATTCATCATGCGCTCGCACCAATGTGGTGCTGCATCACTTGTTCTGTACAACGATCATCGAATTGATGGGCGTGCTGTCATGTTCGGAGTCTCACGACGTCCACCACGTATAGATCACAAACAGCCGCAACTTGAGATTAATGTTTTAGTGCAGGGCCTCTGCACTATCGCTGGCTCGGAATGTTGAGCGAGGATGACGGAATTGAACGCCGCAAAATTGGTGTTCCAGCTTAAAACGATAGAGTTGATGCCATGATCTGCTAACAATTTCCGAAATGCCTTCGATAGTTGAAGGAGTGTGATGCATGTGCGCAAGCTTTCATGCTTTCTTTAAGCTGCGCGAGCTGTCGTTAAGCGTAGTCTCGCCAAATCTGACTAAATGATGTTTCTCCCACGTCCTTGAGGTGAGATCAAACATTTCGAAGTCATCCTCAGGTCGCTTGTACTCATGCATTCGCTGTTTGAACTGCGCAGCTTGAAAGTCGGTGGCGATTTTCTCCGTGGTCTTCACTTTATTTGCTTGAACAAGCACCTTCGCCACCGTTTCGTTCTTCGATATTGATAGAGTGGGGGTGGCTGCCACAGACATAAAGGCAACCGTTGATGCCGACAACAACGTACCTATGGAGAGAAACTTGAGGGTGCACGCCTGACCCACCGAGGCCAACGAAGAGAGACGGTGAGGCTGGCTAGAGAGTGTCACAAATTTGGCGAAGCCGTCGAAGGTATCCTAAAGCGAGTTGGTGACCGCTAGAGAACACCCGCAGATGAAGCTTTTCAAAGCTATTCAAGGCGTGGACGAGGTGATCAAAACCGACAATTTGAGCCTTTTGGCGACCTGCATTGGTATGCTCGACAAACAGAGCCCAAAGGAGCGATTACCGTGCTTGCCATCAGAGCGATAGCAAGCAGCATAATGTATTGAAGACGCATCTTCAATCGGGTCTTGTACGACTTTTTGCGAAGTTTGAGTGCTCCTGCTTTGGGGGTAAAAGAGGCTTTTTGCAAAAAGCGGAGCCCTCAGCAAGTTTCTTGCATTGCTTTTTGCAAAAAAGCCCGGTAAAAGCTCCTATGAAATCGATCACTGATTGTCGATCAAGAAAATGTTGATTCTGAGCGGGTACAGTACATGTAAACCCTTCTGCGCTCATTTCGCATCGGGTGAACAGGTGCTTTCGAATCCACCGTATATTGGGAAAATGACCAAATCGGTATGAATTTGTAAATTAAATGCCAAATCGGTATATATTGTGACTGGATCGGTATGAAATGAGCAGATGGTATATTTTCAATTCTGTCGGTATGTTTCACCAAAAATAATGGCCAAACCGGTATGTACGAAATATGATTAATGAGTGTTGTGCATCCAATACGTAATCCTTTCCTTATCATACCCCCACCGCAACAACAATACCACCAACAACAACGAAAACAACCCGCGGTGGTGGTAATGGTGGTCGTGACAGTGCCATTGCTGTTGGCGTCGTCGTTTTTGTAGATGATGGGATTGAGGAAACTACATGTACGGCCATATCAATTCATACATGCGATGTGCAGCCGCATCATCGAAATAGCATACAAAATCCACCAAAGCACGGTCAACTGGCTGCAAAAGAATATGCAGGTTACGCCGAAGAGCCTCATGATAATATCATGTATTTTGTACGACGGTCAGTGCGAGAATAGTAGGTTACTACGAAAAGCAGCATTCGTCTCTCGATATTAGCTACGTGTACCGAGACGATGCGTGGCGGTCTGAGCGAGTGCAGCATCGCCGACGCTGAGCGAGAGTGTACATTTATCGACCCGCACAGATAGATTACCGTGTCGCCATATTTGCAACGCTGGAAAGCCGTGGTAAGCTGAACAATGTTTCGTAGTAAGCTTACTTTAATGAAGTGACTACATAGTAATGCATGTACGCCCAGGCATTCACGGGTGTGACATTGCACGTACCGATAGACCCCGGATGCAGTGACCAAACCACCACTTGTAATAGCAAAGCGTGTGCGTCCACGAACAAAGCGGACTAGGAGCAATGCAGAAGAGGTAGATAGGACCATGTGGAGGTTGCAAGCAAGTTGGTGTACTTCTAAAAGACGCACAACTGATTTCACGAGAAATTTGTTAGTGACTCAATCGGTATGCGAACTTTCATGACAACACATGTTCACATTGACGGGGTAGGGATAGACGTTGCATACCGATTTGGCATTTAATTTGCAATTTCATACCGATTTGGTCATTTTCCCACCGTATACTAGTATTGGATCTCGGAAGATGAGAGTGTACGAAATGTACCTGCACCGGTATCAGGATAAGTCGAACACTTCAGCTCACATGTACTCAAACCATATTCAGTCGTTTCCGTGATTCAGGTGGGGGCTCGACTCGAGCGCCCCATGCCTCCAGTAACTATGTATACCTGTACATGTATGTACTTCGATATATTCCTTTATCCCAGGTCCTTACATGCGCAACCCGGTGCCCAGCTTCAGAAAATAGCCCAGAGAATCGCATGTAAAGTTGATGAGTCAAAATCAACGTAGGTTCAGCGCACTGATCAAAGCAGCATTTTCAATGCTGCAAAAAAGGTCTTCGACATTATGAAAAGCATTATTGCTCGGATCAAATATCTGCAAGTTTAGCATATACTAGCAATCAAGCCATCGCCAAATAACGTTAGAATTGGTCCGTTTCGGTGATTTCGATGATTCATGCACAGGCCTCTTGAAAATAGGCATTCTGAGCCAGGGCTTTTTGCATCTTTTATAAAAAATCCTATTTTTGAGACCTCTAGACTTCAACTGGCTGCTGGCACCATCTCGTAGATGGAGCTTGCTCTTCACTATTATGTCGTTTTCAGCAGCGAAGGGTGCACAAGCGTGTTGGCAAGCCCATAACTGAAGGCATACTCCAGGGAAATCCTTCTGCTCGTCCTCTAACCTCCCATTTCTGCTGGATGTGGACATTTCTACCAATAGGTATTCTGAGTAGTTAGGAATAGGCATTTTGGATTTTCTCTCGACACACTGCCTATTCTCAAGAGGCCTGAATGAATCATGCAAAATGGCAAATTCATAAGAAGTTTTACTTGAAGTTTGTATTGTGCGTAAAGAGCATCCCCACCGGGGTTTGAGTTCAGCAAAATGGGTTTTCACCAAATCTATAAAAACATGTGGATTGACCCACCAAATCGGGCGGTAAGAGCGTTCCCAGCGGTGTTAATACGGTAACGTTAGGACCAATATTTTTCGGTCCTACAGTATCACGCCCGTTTAAAAAGACCACGAAATTCAAAATAAATCGGTGTTGAGAGGACAGCTCCCAACCGGGAGGATGTATTCGCCGTCTTAACTACATCGTTGGCCACGAAGTTTCGTCCCGAGCAGCTTCGACTATCGAGCTCCAATCCCCATAGTGAAAACAAGTCAGAAAGAATAAAATTCGAGTCTTATTTTAAGACCTACGAGTCAAAGAATTTAGACCCTGGTGAAGTTGAAACCCGTGATACGACTCACCGGTGGGGCCGTTAAATCTCTCTCAAGTCTCAACGACGTTACTTTTACATGGCACGAATAACCAGGGCTTACCGCTGGAGATGTTCTACTGTACAATGTTTCAACCGCTGGGATTGCTCTAAATGAGCAAACTTGCTCACAAACCTGTACTTTCTGACGATGAGTAAAGTGTGTACAGGTACAGTACCGAGAAAATGGTAATAGTCGTAACCCCACCCTGAAAAACACACAACATCCAGATTGTGTAGCGGCTGCACATCACGTGGCACAAGGGGACTTGTGTCGCATAAAAGTCTCGCCAAAACGCGATATGCCACCTCCGGTGGTCGACCTCACCGGAGACTCGGACGTCGAGGAACTGGTGACCGCGGCGACGGACGCCGAGCCCCAGCAGCAAGAGACGACGAACGCCGAGCCCCAGCAGCAAGAGACGACAGACGCCGAGCCCCAGAAGCACACAACGACGAACGCCGAGCCCCAGCAACACCCAACTACGGATGCCGAGCCCCTTCTGCTGGCGCGGGACGTTGGAGCCCAGCAGCACGCGAAGCAGCGTGTGGTACGGCAGGCCCAGGGCCTTCTGTGCGCGGTGCATGTTGCTAATCCACTTCAGCGCGTAGCACCTGCCGTCCTGCTCCTTCCGGCGTCGACTGGCGAGTCCCTACCGGTTGTAGAGCGGGGCGTTGACAGACCCCATGGCGTCCCGGTGGATGCCAGGCGCCTTCGTCTCGTGGCGGAGGACGTCGGGATGGCTAATGCCATTGCACAGCAGGCTGGGAACCTTGCACGCGGGCCACCGAAAGAAATAAGAACCTGCTCAGAAGTCATTGACCTCACAATACAGTCGGACAACGACGAAATTGAGACACAGGGCGATCTAAAGGTACATGCAGCAGCGAATACTCATGATATTCCTACAGTTCAAGAACATCGCGCTAAACAACGCCAAACAAAAGCGAAAACCAACCCATGGCCGTCCGGAAAGTCGCGCAAAGGACGCTATCGAAAGAAAAGGAAGACAGTGAACGATGCTGGTAGAATTTACTATCCTCGTACCATGCGGACTCTATTTCTACGGGAATATTTGAAGTTGCCGAGTGTACGCGAAAGACTGCGTGCCCAACCAGAGGCGGACGCAGCCTGAAAACCACAGGGGGGCATTTCAAAAATAGGGGGGCATTTGAGGCAAAAATCGGCTATAATCCCCATATTTTGCCTAATTCCCAGGAAATCCGAAAAAATTCTCCGGAAAATGGGGGGGCTGGCGCCCCCCCATTTTGACCCTGCGTCCGCCCCTGTGCCCAACGTATCCACGGCCGTCAACCACTATCGACTCGCAAAGTGGTGTACGACGCACCCGATGAGCAAACTTTAGACACGATTGAGATACAGGGGGTTACCGCAACCGACGCCGGGATTGCAGACGAAAGTGCTAAGTATGAAAGTGTTGAGTATTGCAACGAAGGCATGGGCTATTGCTCTGACGACGCTGGTGGGGGCAGTAATCGAGTGGAGTGGCCCGAAAGCATCTCTGAAATACAAAATTGCATCTACGCCGACGATGTAAAGGAGGATCGACCCATATTTCCAGACGTGGGCAAAATGCATGCCTGCGTATGTGAGCGGGACTGCTATCGCGACACATGCAAAAATGCTTCCATGGATATCTTTTGCTTCAAACGAAACTGCAACTTGAAAGGACGTTGCTCCAACACGGCCTACATGTATGGTGGAGTTGAGCTGATTCAGTGCGCTTACGGATATGGAGTGCGAGCCACAGAGTTTATTCCGGCCGATGCAGTAATTGGTGAGTATGTTGGAGAGCTTACCTTGCATGATTTCGAAGCTGACACGGAAATCGCAGAGTACGCACTGGAGATACAAACTAAGGCAACTACGACGAAAAGCAAAAAGAAGCAAACGGTCTACATTAACGCAGCCAAGGCTGGCAACATTACTCGGTTCATCAACCACAGTTGTGTCCCGAAGTGCAAGTTCGTTGAAGTTCGTAACCGACGACGCGTTAAGGTGCTCGTGATTGTCGAAGAACCTATAAACGCAGGCGAGGAGGTCACGGTTAGTTACGGAGATAAGCTCTGGTTTACCTGTACCTGTGGTTTAGGAGATTGTCCAGGCGCAAACAACTAATACATAAATACTTACATCTTGACATTTATTATGAATCTACAGAGTAGTATTTTAGAGCATGTCGCTAATTGGCGAACGTATACGAGTTATGACAAGAAGCGGATATGTACTATACAGAGCGTGATATTCTTTTATTAGCTATGGTGCGCGTATCTCGGCTACATCGAATGCAGCCGAAGGGGACTGAAACATAGTTAAGAATGCAGTTAAAGAGATAATCGTATATGGATGGAATCGCCCGATATATTCTCTACCTGAACATGGCATTCCCAACTTCGTCACAAGCAAATCCGCCGAAGGGGACTGAAACGCAATTTATGAAGTAAGTTGTGAAGAATATAAAGATAAGCGTATATGGACGAGATAGCGCTCGAAATTTGCCACAAGAATATAGTAATAGCGGTGTGCTTATTTTAAAACTGACTGAAGGGGACCGAAAAGCAATTTATGAAGTAAGTTGTGAAGAATATAAAGATAAGCGTATATGGATGAGATAGCGCTCGAAATTTGCCACAAGAATATAGTAATAGCGGTGTGCTTATTTTAAAACTGACTGAAGGGGAACGAAAAGACAAGTGCACGTTTAGCGGAGAGAGATGTGGTATTAGATAACGCTAGCGATATCTACCGTAGAGGTGCGTTAAGCGGTTTCACTGTTGAAGCGACAGTGCGTGGCCGTTGAGAGGAGCTCGTCCTGCATGTGCCATCACGGCAGTCGGGTGATCCTCTTGTTGCGCGCGGCGGGAGCGTGCTGGGTTTCGGTACACGAACTTCCTTTTTCCAGATACGTCGATGTAGCCGTAATTCTGCATCACTAGGACGAGGTGGCAGCATTGACCAAACTTGTACCAATAGCGACAGCTGCAGACACGACGCTCTACATCCACGCACCAGCCCCACGGAGATTGCCCTTCCACTTCCATTCTTGCATAGTTGTCACCGAGCTGCGCCGACACTGCAATGATCTCTTCAGAGCGGTTCTTTGAAGGCACAAAAATACTTGGTGTTTTCAGCGTGACGACAAATTTCATGCCCGAGCAAACAGCGTGCTCGAATCCACTTCCAGCACCCGGGAACACTTCGTAAAGCGTGGCTGCCTTTTCAAGTTCGGAAACACGGCGCTTCAGTGCGAGACGAATCTCGGGCTGGGAGTGGAATGCGCGCGCAGTACTAGACTCGTTGAAGCAGCATTCAACAAGTTGCTTGAACAGAGTTCCCATTTTGAGCTGGCACCGAAGGGAGTAGTCGCGCTTAATGACCTTGTTGTACTGCTCGATGGGGTTGTTCGTCGTAGCAAATCCGACGGGGGTGTAGAAGCACTGCCACTGATGAAATTTGCCGGTTAGCCACTGCGCCTTGAAGTAAGCTGCAAACGGCTGGGTTTCTGCGTACATGTTCCAGTTGGCGACGCAGGTATCACGCAAGCGTGCGAATTGGTCAGCCGAGCGGCAGAAGTGCATGTCGTAGATGTCCTTCGAAATGCGCTGTTTCGACCACATCGATAAACCCTTACTGTGCTTGATCACTTTCGCGACGACATGATAGAAGCACATCAGGTAGAGAAACTGGTTGTCCGGACCAAAAACGCTCAAGCAGCCGTTGAATTGGGCATCGTCGCCGTCACCCATAACGTATCGCACTTGCAGCTTGGTATTGGTCACACGAGCGTAGACGTCGCGAAGTGAAGACAACGCTTGAGCATATTGCGCCTCTTGCTGTTGGGACATCACGAAGAGCGCCACTAAGTGAAATGATCGGTTTCCATCCGAAATCCCGCATGCGAGCACTGGATAACCGACTTGGTTCAACTTGTACGTGGCATCGAGATGGAAAATGAAGGATTCTGGGGCTCGGGTCAATCGCTTCAATAGCATCTTGGTAGTAACTCCGACGACGCATGGGTCACTGTCCGATCCGATCCCAACCCAAGGATTTCCACTCGCATCATGCGCTACTCCAAACGTAAACGGTTGCGTTTCGCTCTCTGCTCCATTAAACGCGTGTTCGGTGACGTAGTCCACGACTTCGTCATGACAGTCGTTGTTGAGTAGCTTCTTCCTCTTGTAGTAGTTCGCAAAGTTTTGGACCTTCGCAAGCGGTGGTAGATCTTCGACAGGCAAGCTAAACTTTTTTGCCATAGAATTGCGGATCCTCGCTGGCTTCAAACGCAAGGCACACATCTCAGCAATGTACTCCTTCTGGGCCGTAGTCAGAGAGTCGCATTTGGGGTCAGGCATGGGGCTAACGTGATCCGAAAATTCGTGAACCGAAGTCTCGCCGGTCTTTGAGCACTCAAGCGTGCGTCCGCGCCACGAACACGTCAGGCCTGGAATAGCTCGGGTACATGACTTCGACCAACAATTCAGAATTCGATACCGCATTGCATGCGGCTCGACGTTCGTGCATATAGTGCACGAAACTGCATTGCTTCTCGTCACGGTGTAGCGCTTAAAGGTCTCGAGAAACATACGTGCCTCTTCGCTTGACGCATTTCGAACCACTTCGCTCCAGTCTGGGCGCCTCATGGCGTCCGCTGTCGCCGCTGTTGGCCTCTTCCTCTCCACTACTAATTGGATTGTGGTGGATTGAGACTGAGGTGCACATGCAAAGTTTTGATTGGATGATTGCTCTGTAATACCGATATATGATTGGCTGCGTAATGACTGGCAGAGCCCCTCTTTGCTTTTGTTTGCGCCCCCTTGATTTCTTGCGTTTCAACTGCTATATTGTGCATTCAAACCTACTCCTATGTGGATACACCTACTCCTATGTGGTAGACCAGGCTTTTTGCTTGGCCTGCCACTATTTTATGTGTAATCCTTTAATTTTGTTGTTTAGACTTTTTGTTCGTTGGATTTAACTGTCACTCTACAGTATTGTGAAAACCGACGATTATGTCCTATTTTTTTGCAAATCGATCGCTTTAAGCGCTTATTAAGCGGATGAACCTTTGTTTTGATATATAAACAGGATGCCACTCCGATTTGGCGTCCCCCATCCCTGTTCATATATCGCGGATTGGCGTCGATATATACGCAAGTCGCTCCGAATGCCCAGTATCAGCTGGACATTCTGAGGGCAGCTTGTATATATAAACGGCGTCCCAGATCAACGTGGGCTGCGAACTCGACGCTGTAGCATATATAAATCCTAATGAGCACATATAATACTTATCTCTCCGTATGTTACGCGTGGAGCTACTTTTGCGCGAGTACTAGCTGCATGTACTCGCACCCAGAGCTACTCTGGCTGCAGCACCTCTGCGGCTATTTAATAAGCCCAGGAGGCAGAGCGTTCATTAGCACTTGGCCGAGATTTGCATATGGACGCTCTATCGCCAATCCTACGATTTAGTATTTTCTGTACCCATGTTTATATGTTTTCTACCCCCCCCTTATCAGCTTAACTGGACTGGATATCTTTGTCGGTTTTCACAATACCGCATTCCCTATGTAATCGCATACAGGCTGATTCCATGTTATAGACAGGATCCGGCTAAATGGAGTGACACGATTGGACATGGCCAAATGGATGAACAACGGCATCCGATTGGCTAAATAGGTCCTGTATGCGATGACATATACCGTATCGCCCCTGTCCTAAGCGAACGTCAATGTGCGTTCTAAACGTTAGGGTTAACGTCGCGACGTACGAATTAGTTCGTAAAAGGAAGTAATTATAACCGTATTTAACCGAGGAAAAAATAATGGACGCGGCGGGAATCGAACCCGCGTCCGTCCGCATAAAATGCGGTGCTCTTGCCATTTGAGCTACGCGTCCAAGCGCACTTGGTTACCTTTAAGTTCACATCAGGTGGTCATGAAATATGTATTGAGTTAGAGTTCATCGTCCGAGCCACTCTCATACTCGTCATCCGTCGTCACGGAGCGTCCAGTGACACCGAGTTCGCTGAGCTGGTCGAACAAATCGGTGATGGTCTCAACGCTACTTGACTCACCGTCAGCCTCACCACTGCGCACATCACCGAGGAGACCCGCCTTCGCAAAACCACTAACTATAGTCTTGGAGCTCAGTTCCTTCCAGCTCTCGGCAATCCAAGAGGTGATGTCAGTACGTTTGGGAGCTGCCATCTCAAACGCAGCGCTGGCGACCTGGTCTTGGATGCTGCTAATCTGCGCTCTTGCCACCTCTTGCATCTCGACCCTCGCTATCGATAGCACTTGCTCTGATAATCGCTGTCGCTCCGACGTCTGATTTCGTTCGCGCGCGTGGTGGGCTGCTATCTGTGAGCGCAGGCAGTCCACCCAGCGTGATCGCAGTCGACTTTTGAAGGGTTGATTCCAGGCCACGTCTGCTGGCTGGCAGACGTAGGTGTATCGAGGAGGTACTTTCATCAGCACCACATTGATGGCCTTCGCGTAGTCAATGACTTCTTGGGTCCAGTGGCCCGAGAAGTCGTCCCAAAGCAGAAGCAGCTTCTCCTCCATGTTATCGCGGTACCCAAAATGGTAGCGGAGGAACTCTAGAGAGATATGTGAGTTCCACCACGCCGTTGCATTTCCGTAGATACGGCACCCGTGCAACGCTTGAAGAGCGAACACCTCTTTCCACAATCGAACGCCGAAGCCGTGACGTACAGCATCGTTGGTTGCTTGAATGTGATCATGGCGTGATGTTCCGCTCTTGAAGACGAGAAACGGGGCGTACTTGTTTCCATGCCAGTCTCCCAACAACATTGCAGTAGCTCGCTCCTTGTCCTTGTCGCCACACTTCACCCAGACCGTCTTTTCACCACGGGTGTTTACTGTTTTCCGGGGTAGATACTCGAAGAACACAGCTACCACATACATAAATGCAGTTAGAAAACGTTGCCAATATAGGATGTTGTAAAGATTACCGTACCAGTTTGGTCTGCGTTGTAGACAGTGGTGATCCCGTGCTCAATGATGGCAGCGCGAACTTCTCCGATGAACTTGGCTTTAGCTGCAGCTGCATCCTCAGGCGTCGTCTGGCCTTGTCGTGTTCTGGCTCGGATTGATAGTTTATGGCGTCGCATGAAGCGGCGTCGCCATGAATGAGAAGCCTTAAAGGCCTCCGGCGCCAGACCTTCGTCCGCAGCCACCTCTAACGCTTTGTACCGTAGCATTTGCGAGGAAACAGGGCAACCTTCTTTGCGCATGGAGCTTACCCAGAGTACGATGTCGTCCTCGGCATCGCTGGAGAGGACAGTTCCCTGACCCCTGTTGCGTGCGTTTTGTAGATGACCCTTGCCGGTACTACACACTGAAAGAATGTGGGCTTCCTGCCTTTTCCACTTCGAGATCTGCTTCTGTTTGCGGGTCTTGTCCGTCGGAGTGCAGGTCGGATAGAAGTGTTCAATGGCTTCATTTACGGTATGGCCTGCACCTACAAACTCAAGCACACGACGCTTGTGGTTGTAGTCGACGGCAATTCGAACGTACCGCTTTGGCTTCTTGCCGGTTCCGGTGGTGCGAGGTCTTCCCATGGCGCTTTCAGAAATGCTTCTCAGTGGCCCACAATCGCCAAGGGCGACCCAAAGTTAGCTGGCAGAGGCGGTATTTTAGTTGCTACCGTCTGTTGAAAATAGAGCTGTGTCATTGGTCAAAACAAGAATTCGCTTAGGAGAAAACTTCGCTTAGGACAGGGGCGATACGGTAGTATGCGATGACATAGGGAATGCGGTACAGCCTGTACCGGCGCCTGTACCGTACAGGCGCCCCCGTCTAATTTGCAACTGCATCTCTCGATGTACCTCGCACAGGAAGTGCGGGCTGTGCTCATGATTTGTTCTGCTATCCATGTGGATGTACTGACTTAGATGAGGTCAAAGGGTAAAGTGTCACATTGCGGGAAGATACCTGCATGTGCACGTTGCTAGATGGCAGTGACAAATGATAGTAAGTAAGTACAATCGCATCTATGTCAGCCCTTCGCAAATCTTGTAGCTTCGCAGCCTTCATAAGTACCACTCCGGCAAATTAGGCGGGGGTGTCTGTATGCGTAAAACCAAAGCCACACTGCTTATGTTTGGTCACAAAATCATTTAACGCTACGAACACAGTAGTTTTACGTGTACTCAAACCCCGGTGGAGATGCTGTAACCGCACCACTACCAGGATAATTTAAGCTACCAAAATAATTCCAGAGGCCCCAATACATCCACGGAAATGTAGTACAGTAGTGCTGTCTTACCAAGTGGCGATGCTGGGATTTCGCCGAGATTACTGTTCTTTCACCCTCTGATGAATCACAGGGAGCTGTTCCCTCTGGGTATGCGGAGCGATCGAAAACCACCTGGTATTGTCACAGGGAAAGAGAGCCAAAACAAATCAATCAAATCTGTGAAAAATCAACAGCCTTCTATTAAAAGCATACTGGGGGTTGCACCATGGACCCAGCAGTGGAAAAATTAACTCCGAGTTGCGGCAACGGGTCCGTTCGCTGGAATGCTCTCCGCTTGGCCCGCCAACGCAATTATCGCGCGGTCTTGCTTCGCGGGCACCCCGCGCGGGTTTGCTGCTCCTCGCGACCGCTCTCTAATATAGTCTACCTAACCCCACCGTTGTAGATGATTCACGGGTTTTCATTATTTTCACGTTTACTCACAAGGGAACTCGACATACAGTAATCATTTCGTCACAATACAGTACATGTAATACAAAACCTCCAGTTCCAACGTTCCCTCTAGCAGTTCGCAATTTGCCTCCACGAAGCTGCTTCGGACCCAGACTCCAGGACACACTCAACGATGCGCGTTCATTTACTGGTTCTGTTGCTTGCGGTCGCTTTCACGACAAGAGTTGATTCGGTGGTGGCTACCACCAATTCGAAAGTGACCGCTGGTGTTCAGACCAACGTTGTCGCGGGTGAACGAAATTTGAGAAAACACTTCTCAGCGACAGAGGGCGGCGACGAAGAGCGAGCAATTAGCGCGTGGGTCACGGAGGGCCTCACGAACTGGGCCAAGTCGTCGAAAGCAGCGTGGACCGACGAGCAGCTTGAGCAGTTGGTGAAGAAAGGAACTTCCGCGGACGAGGCTTTCAAACTCCTCCAGCTCGACCAAGGAGTAGACAAGCTCCTGTCCGCCTCCAATCTGAAGAGGTGGGAGACGTACGTTGGAATGCTCAACCAGCAGAACCCCGAGAAGCAGGTATCAATGATTAAAACCTTTACCAAAGCCTACGGGGACGAAGCGGTGGCCAAGATGCTCTACACTGCAAAAAGTAAGTGGTGGACAAAGGACGTCGCCACCGAGTGGCAGAATGCGCTGTTCAAGCAGTGGATCCACGAAAAAAAGAGTCCCGACGACGTGTATAGGCTGTTGGGCCTCATGTGGCATAATGCGTATACTGACCCATTCAATAAGATGTGGTGGGAGTACGTTGACGCGTACGCTAAAGCCGTCAGTAAAGCGAAAATATAATAAAGCGATCGCGTGGCATTTCAATGCTGCTTCTCTTTCTAGTCAGATACTACTATAATACTACTATTACTACTGTAGTACTGCGCAGTATGTACATGTTGCGGTGAATTGAAGCGGTTCTGAGGAGCAGCGTAGTTGATTTTAACTACAGCTATGGGAAACGAAGAAGGGGGAGTGTGAACACTACTTTGCCTCTTTATCGGGTATAGCGGGGTGGGGGCAATGATTAACCGTGTATTGGTTTTCTGAAAAAGCAGAAGCAGAAGTGCTTACGAACTTTGTTGTTTCTTACATTTATTTTATTAAAAAAATTTTCGATGACTCCTCCAGTTTGTGTTTGTGCCTCGCGTTGAGCTTTGACTGCTTTTGTGTGAAAAGAAACACAATAATTTATTTATACGTGTACATGTGCTGGAAATACAATTTCTCATACATCATCAGCGACGGAAGAAGTTAGCACTGCAGCTGCAGTAAGAGATTTAAGTTAGGTACAGTGGTTACAGTAATTAGTCTGAGTGAGACTAATTTATGTAAGCATATTTTCAGCGACCTCACACAAAATAGTCTAGCGGAACATCACATAGACTAATTATGAACACAGACTATTTCTGAATGTTCAAAATTAATCTAATCGAACTCAAAACTGAGAATGGGTTCTAAATGGGCAAAGGTAACGAAGAAATGGGGGAAAGTAATTGGGCAAAACTGCCACCCCAATCTTAAGATTGAAATAAATCAATTTCTGTTTCTGGCGCTTGCTATAGACAAAGAGGGACTATACGAAGGTGTCGGAGGTGAGGAAAGAGAGCTTGTGTATCGGAGCCGGCAAAATGCGAAGTGAGGCTACTTGTGGAGAATCCATCAGGTTTTATACTATAGTGTACTATACAGTACATTGAAGTCTAGTGAAGGATGTAGTGCAATAGAAAAAGGCAATCGGTATCCTCAACAGTGCCGAATAATCATCCCACACAGGGTCAGGTCGGGGCTTGTGTAAAAAGCGGAGTCCTCAGTAAGTTACATGCATTTTGAGATTTTACTTGAATGTGGTTTTGCTGTTCTTAGGTGCTAAAAAAAATTGTTTTTTTATTCTTAGCCAGCTCGAAAATTATGGGCGAAAACTCAAAAATAGGGGGCCCATTGCATACAGACTAATTCTGAACATTTTGGCCAAGACTAATTATGAATTCGTTCTTTCCTGGCTCACATGAATTAGCCTGACATAGACTAATTTTGAACGCAGACTAATTTTGAAGTCAGACTAATTACTGTAAGCACTGTACCTATCCGGATACCCACCCCACACACACATTACATTTCATTACAGTAATATGCCTCGATAAAGAAGTCGGGCTGTGCATACATTTTGCAAGTATATAAGAAAAATAAAGTCAAAAGTTAATAATGGCCTCAGTTTTAGTCGTATGAGATTACACAGGTTATCGGTTTTGCAGACTTCTTTATCGAGGCATGCCGTGAGTAATTTAGGCTCTGCATACGGTGGAGTCCACCGTATGCAGAGCCTAAATGTCCACCGTGGACGTCCCGGAAGTGTTCGCTACATACAGGTGTACTCGTATGCGGCTTGCAGCTTCAGCCTCGGCATGGTTGGTGCTGTACGCAATGTGCGTGTCGTGCACTCGAAGTTCTCAA
This sequence comes from Phytophthora x cambivora, assembly GCA_033557925.1. NCBI lineage: Eukaryota > Oomycota > Peronosporomycetes > Peronosporales > Peronosporaceae > Phytophthora > Phytophthora x cambivora. Next base: position 965,857 of record JAUCEB010000015.1, on the reverse strand, counting down.
CAGCAACACGTGCAACTCGCCAATGGCTGGACGGCACGCATCCGTGTCATTTTGTGCAGCAGACTCGGAGAGTCTCCGAGTCCGGCACAGAGAGTCTCTGTCAGAGACAGCTAACAAGCTGAAGATATGTAGGGGAAAACGGCTCGGTCTCTGTCAGAGACAGCTAACAAGTTGAAGATATGTAGGGGAAAACGGCTCGATCGGTTTTCGCCCCTTCTTTCTCGTTTTCGGGAAGTGTGAGGCGGGTGGCTCCAATTCGTCACTCTCTCACTTCCCAAAGTGCATCCGGAAGACGATGCAGCGATTCGTTCTAATAGCGTTGCTGGTTGTCGCCCTCTTTGCAGTTGCTGAAGCCGCCTCCACGACTCCAATACTGAAGTCGACTGCAGTCAACTCCGCCGCTTCCTTCCCTTCGCTAAGTCATGACAAGAGGTTGTTGAGAATTGAGACGGACGAAGGAGAAGGAGAAGGAGAAGAGAGAGCGGTCGCAATTCCGAGTCTGTCAAAGGTCAAACAGTGGCTCACAACGAACATTTCCAGATTCAAGGCGTGGTACGGCGACCGCAAGCAAGTTAAAGCTTGGTCGAAGGAGAAGAAGACGCCGGACGAAGTTTTCATGCTGCTCAAGCTCGACGAGAATATCAACAAAGTTCTAACCAACCCGAAGCTGACGACGTGGGTCAGATTCATGAGGGCGTACAACAAGAAGAACGAGAACGGTGTGACCTTGCTAGGAACGCTAACCAAGTTCTACGGCAACGAACCTTTGGCGAAAATGCTCGAAGTATCGAGACGAAACCCGGCGACGAGGCGACTTGCCAACAAGCTGCAGGAGGAACAGTGGGTGGGTTGGACAGGCAACGGACTCTCCGCCGACGTGGTCTATAAGATGTTGAAGGTTGGCGACGGGAGTGTGGAGAAGCTGCTTGCAAACCCGGCGCTGATCGTTTGGTTCCACTACTCGAATCGGGTGAACGCCCATGATGATAACAGGGGGATGATCGTGATCAAGAAATTGACAACTTCGTACGACGAGATGGAGTTGGCCAAGGCGATTGAGGTGGCGACGAAGGACAAGACGACGGAGTTCATCTCCACGCGACTGCAGGCTGGGCAGTTCACGGGGTGGCTTGCTGAAGGTCGAGACCCGCGGACAGTCTTCAACAAGCTGAAGCTGGATACCAAGAAGTGGCCTTCTGACCCCAACGTGGATGTCTACAGAGCCTATAGCGTGTTTTATAAAGCGTATAAACAGTAGATTCATGAGATGGTACACGAACTGCGAAAGTAGCTCGGATTCTGCAGCAATTGTGGTGACTCATCGCACAACAATCTAAAGAATGACTTTGTTGCAAGACTTTTGAGAGCTGACAAGACGATGAATTTCAGAGTTTAAGAAATGGTTCAGAGAATTTATCGTGGCTCAAGACATAATACAGCAATTTCAAGCAGGTCCAAGCATGAATGAACGGGAACAAGACGCCGGACGAAGTTTCAAGCTGTTCAAGATCGACGAAGATCTGGCTTCGGTCTGATTTAAAGCGTGGCCGTCTAAAACATGGGCAAGGAGCCCAAGATTGTGCGTATTATATCCGACGAGCGCGATCAGACTGCCTAATAATTCGAAATGCCGTGCTTGGTGTTGTACAAGCTGCGGTACCCAATCCAAATGTTCTTGTGCGGACTATCGTAGACATGTACACGGTGGAGCCCGACAACTCGGTATACCTTGTCCGGAATGAATCCCTCCTTGAGCCAGATCTTGTACATGTCCTCGTGACTTTTGCCTTGAGCGATCCACTTGAGGAAGATGTCTTCGTCCGTCTTCCCGGTCATGCGCCATAACTTGTACTTCAGTCTCTCGATGAGCAGGTTGACATTCGCTGATCCCTTTTTCACCATTCCTCCTATCTTGGAGAAGGCTGGTACGCTCACTGCCCTCTCTTCATCGCTGTCTTCGTCACTCGCCTCCGCTACCTCGACGGACCTCAATAATCTCTTGATAGTGAGTGTTGTCACCGATACGGCTTCGGGCTGCTCCTTGTCTGCAGTCGCTGCAAAAGCGTTGCCGCTTGCGAAGAAAAGAGCGGCAACTAGCAGCACCAAATACGCCAGACGCATGATCGATCTTGCCAGTCTTGAGCTTCGGAGAAGAAATTGTCGAATGAGACCGTCGCTCCGAGCTCAGTACAGGAAGCTCGCTTCATGGTCGAGCTCGTGAGAATACACATGCTCTCTGCGGCGATCGCAACGAGTGATGACCGGATGGGAAGATTGAATCTAGGATTGGATAAATGTCTTCGCGAGCTAAAAGTTTACCCCTTTTTTCTACTTGGGGAAGACACTTCAGTTCCATGAACACTTGGGGGTGCGTATCGAGCGCAATACAGCGGTTGGTACAAAGCATGCTGGTTACTTGAAGTACATGTTTCAGGTATCACAACAGTGGTGAGCATTTATCCCGTTTTTCATGCAAACACGTTTGGCGTGCCATTTGCGGAAGAACTGGATGTAAATGCGCGGTTCGTTGCACCTGCAGCCTGGAGATACAGCCCGCGCGTTGCTGTCGGCAATGGGATTTTTCAGTGAGAACATGATGCAGGCACCAACTCCTACCAAAATTCGGGAGTGTTTATAATCCTATGGTCACATTCTGAGCTGCAACAGATTCCAAGACTTCAGTAGAGCAGAGTCATAACCCGAGGTTCAAACGTGATCGAGTCAAGTTTGACTATTCGAGCGCGCCTGGTATGAGATCGATCAGGTCCGGCCAACAATAGGCAAAGAGCGACAACAGCTCGACCGAGACTGCATGCACCTTGCCAAAAGTGAAGTTTGAGTCCAAAATTACCGCTTGTCTGGGCGGTTGCGTGGCATTCAAAGCCGCCTCGTCACTCTGCTCTCAACTCGAAATCCAGCACTTCACCAGGTGGTCGAACTCCGTAGTTGAGACCGCCATGGCGCCGTCTCCGACGAAGCTTCGAGGTCCGACCGTCACGTCGAAGCTCGAGGAGCAGGACGTCGGCCAGTTCCGCTCCATTTCCGTGAGCGACGTCAACGACTTGGACGACAACAACGACATCGAAGTGATCAGCGCGGCCGACGTGGAGGACGACGCGCCTCGCAACATCCGGCGAGAGGAGGAGCAGCCCATGACCAAAGAGAAGCGACTCGCCTTCAAACAGTTGGAGCGCTGGCGTGTCGCCATGAAGAAGCGGTCCAAGCGACTGCGACGCAGCAGCATGCGATGGAACGCCAAGACCCAAGCGTACGACGATGAAGTCGAGTTCGACAACCTGTTCGGTACCAACAGCACCTTCGGACGAGAGGTATCCATCCATCTTTTAGGTGCAAAACTTACCAGGTTCTTGACTTACCCATTTTCCATGATCTCCACTGTGTGTAGCTTCAGGTTGTGAGCTATCCGTGGCCGATCTGGACTTTCGGCGTCTTGATCATGCTCGGAGCTTCGGTTTTCGTCCACAGTGTCCACAGCCAGAGAGACGACGACGACAATGGCGGCCACCGCCACACCGACTGGTGGAAGTATCTCGTGGCCGTCGCCATCTACGTCTTGGGCTTCGCGCTCATCGCCAACGGCCGAGTCGAGACGTTCTACATGAACAAGGAGCTGTCTCGACTCTCGGTCCGCTCCAACAAACCGCTGTGCTTGAGCACGCGCTACTTGCGCGTGGTGGAGCGAGACATGCGCCACATCACCAACATCCGCGTCGAAGCTGCAGGCGAGTACAGCGGCGACGTCGACACTCGCACGTACAAGGTGCACTTCGACTTCGACGACGGCAGCCACGTCTCGGCGCTCGAGAGCCGCTCCAAGCAGAAAACCATGCGCCGGTGCCGCCACATCAAGGCCTTTGCGACTGCGTGTCCTCCGCCGATCGCCCCGCTCCGCTCCGCCTCGGAGCAGTTCTCACCCGTGTTGAAGATGACCTCAGGCTCACCACTGCGCCACGCCACGTCTTCCCCCACCAAGCTCAGTCTTGAGTAGTTCCTCAGCCTCTTGATCTCTCTCTCCATGCATCTCTTACCTATCCAAGCGAACTCCATTCCTAACATCCATCAAGCTGTTCAGTTTATTGTTTGGTGTTGAATCTTCATCATCCACGCTTCGGCTCGATCGCCTGTGCCCTGCTCAAAACGCCCTCGCACTCCTATAACTATTCATCTATGTCCCACCTCGCGACGCCCACCCACCAGATCTCCAGTCTCTCCGTGCTGCTGGCCGTCGTAACACGCTAGCACCAGAGAGAGTTGAAAGGGGTCCGGTGGCAGAGCTGTCAGCGCTTTAATCACTTAAAGTCCTTGGGCTCTTTGAACATCACCACGACACACGTCACGTTGTCCGTCGAGCGCTGGTGGAAGATCGCGTGCTCCACGATAGCCTAGGGGAGACAAGCATCACGTTAACGTTAGTACAAGAATCTCACACTCAAGATCCGAATTGGTTCTTCGGAGAACGCACCTCCACTGCGCGCTGAACGTCCTTGAGCTGCACGATCTTCTGCCGCATAAAGTCGACGGCCTCCTGGTCCTTCAGCACGTCGTACAGTCCGTCACTAGCCAGCATAACGAACTCGCAGTCGTCTGTGAGCTCCGTGACCGTGATCTCGGGTGTGGGGATCACGAGCGGGCCCTTGAGAATGTCGTTCGGGTTCACCGGAAGTTCCTGGGAGTCATAGTCGCTGCGTGGCTTGCCAGAGTCCTCCTCCTCCTTGGCGAGTTCCGGCAGGTCGAAGGTCTTGAAAGGGACGTCTCCGAATGCACGAGAGACCGCGAGCTCGCCCATGATGCGTCCGTGGATCACAAAGCCGCCCGTGTCGCGAATCCGCTGGGCCTCGTCTGGTCGGCTGGGCTTGTGGTCGTTCGAAAGACGCTCCGCCTTGCCGCCGCGACTCAGCACCGTCCGGGAGTCGCCCACGTTCGACACGAACATGTACTTGCCAGCAACCAGCACCGTGGTGGCCGTACTGCCGGCCTGCGGGCGCTCGGACTCGTTCAAGAACTCCTCGTCCGTGGCCTCAAAGGCGTCAATCAGCCGCTTGGTGATCATGGACTGCCGCTCCTCGTGCGACGTGCTCAGCAGCGTCTTGAGCTCCGCCTTCTTCATGTAGAACGCGTCGATGATGTTGTGGTGCAGCACGTCCCCCAGGAAGGCCGAGGCCTCCTCTCCTCCGTGTCCGTCGTACACCGCAAAGTACGACTGCGGGTGCATGCCCAGTCGACTCAAACTCTCGATGCACAGGTCCTGGATGATGGTGTGCGCGTCCTCCATGTGCTTCCTGGCTCCCATGTCCGCATGAGCGCCGAAGTCGAAGCGGTTCACAGTCAAACACGTCTGCGCCACCAGTAGATCGTCGCCGATCTCCAGTCTGTAGGGCTCCTGGTAGCTGCCCACCAGCTTCATGAACGTCCCGTTGGTGGAATTCAAATCCACGAGGTAGAACTGGTTGGTCAGTTCGTCGAACCAAATGGCCGCGTGCTTGCGGGACAGCTCTCCGTCCCCCGTGTGGATCTTGTTCTCCGCCGAGCGTCCGATGCCCGCGCCTTCCCTCCCAATAGTGAACTGCGTGCCGGCCAACTTCCCACTCAACGCCGACACCTCCAACGTCTGTGACGGCTCGTGGAACGCCGTGACCAGGAAGTCCGACTTGCCCACGCGGAACGACACGTGCGGCTCGAGCGGCCACTGCATCTTGTCTTCCGGGTCGTCTTCATCCGCTCCACCTCCACACGGACTGAGTCTCACGAAGGTGTCGCTGGAGTTGTCTCCATTGGCCAGGTAGAACCGCCCTCCACTGTAGAGCACGCGGGCGTGGTCTTTGCCTGCCAGGAGCTTGTCGGCCGGGATACTGGCGGCATTGTCGACGCCTCGGCCGATGCCGCCCCCGTTCGTGTCGAAGCAGAAGCTCGTGACGGCGTCTTCTTCGGAAAAAGCCGTCATTTTGAGCACTACGTTGGTCCATTTGTGCTCCTGGTAGGGCGGGAGACCGTCCTCGTCCACTTCTCCGTTGAGTCCATTACTAATTGGGGGTGAAGAGGTGGATTTAGTGGGCGAAGGAGGGGGTTCCACTGCGTTTTCGTTGATCGGCTCGGCCAAAGCGGAGTCGTATTCTTGATGAGGGGTTTTGCTTGTAGGAGCACTTTTGCTTTTGCTTTTTTGCCTGTTGCTGCTGCTGTTGCTGTAGCCGTTAGAGAGACCCCCGGCGCTGCTGGTGTTGGAGCGGAGGAGGCGGTTCACGCCCGAGGTGCGCGCACGCACGAAGGACGTGGACTTGCGGGTGTCCGATTCTGGAGAGGAATATTGGCACGGAAAACGAAATGGTTAGCACAATAATTATTGGCACGGTTAGGCTAGTGCTATCCGGTTAGCACTAGCCTAAAATTCTCTAAACGATCATAGAGAAAGAGCGAGGACGGATGTTGGTTGCCACGTACGAGGAGGCTCCAGCCGCAGCGTGGACGAGCGGCGGCGCTCGTAGTCGTTGTCGTGCTTCCTTGCCACTGCTCGAGAGAGATAGAAACACATGCAACAAGGTTAGCACTAGCTTAACCGCCGCTCCTTATCCGGTTAGAGAATTCTACCTTTCATCTTGAGCGTCTGCACATCCTGCCCCTGGCCGTGTCCCGACATGGTGGAAAAAGATCTCGCTGTGCGTTCCTCTAAAATCTCCTGGTGCGTCTTCCCTCTTTCTCTCTTTTCTCTCTCGTGCCGCTGAGCTGTTGCCGCCCGCGTTTAAGTGGTGCTAAACTCGCCCGGCGCGAGGCAATAGGGAGATGGAGAGCGGAGACTTGGAGTCTCTGCCGCCCGCTCGAGAGGAAAAAAGATGGTACCGGCAAAAGCGGTACAGCAGATGGCAGGTCAGATATAAAATCTCGCAGGGAGTAGGAGTACTATAGTGGAAGCCGCGAAAACAATCACAAATAAATGGGGCCACCAGGTGGCAGCGTTGGTTGACGCGTCGTTTGCGGGCAGATACAGGAGCAATCGCGACCACATGGCGGAGGGTTGAGCTGCAAGAAGCTCCGACGTGCCAAGCACGCGAAGAAAAGTCTCCGCGTGGTGTTACATGTCGTCACGCAGCTTTTTACAGCGCGTGACGACGCGAAGAGGTTAACTGTTTGTGGTCCAATGCCTTCCTAGATGCAACAAGGAAAGGCATTTGCGATGGTCTTGCACCGTGCGAGTATACTGCACTCACTTACTCGACCCGAAGGTTGTCTTTTATTGCGATGCGGCGACTTGAACCTGCACGACAAACCGGAATGTCTCGCAGCTCAAGCCGATCGTTGCAAATGCGTCGGCGGCGAAGGTAATATCCATGGATAGTAGCAGAGAAATGGCATTGTCTCTAGCTTGAACAACACCCATGCAGCACGTGGCGCACGTCCTGAACAACAGATTATGAAATGTGTGGTAAAAGATAGTTTTTAATCCGTACATATTATGGTAAATCGACCTGGATAAAATCTCACAGGTTACTGTAGCCACCCTGGACTCGGATTGGATAAAAGGCTGATCCCCCAACATGGCTACATACAGCAATCCCCTACATGGCTACATCAACGTCAACAAAAACAACATGCACCAAACTTGTTGCCTTTTTTGCTGCAGCGAACTCATAAATTAGTTTCCATTCATTCCGACGCTACTTACTCGAAGGACGATCGATGCTCCGAAACAGAAGAACCTCTATCTCTAGTGTACCATCCATTCCTTCCAACCACTTGAACTCGCTACCGGTCGTACGCAGCTCCTGCCGCTTTGTTGTCACTCTCTTCCGTCAAGAGCTTGCACGTCGCTTGATGCACCTCACTCCGCCTTGAACTCAGTCATCGCCTAGTAGTACGACGAGTCCTTGGTGCGGTAGAACGAGGACGCGTCGCTGTTGGTGCTGTCACCGCGGCCGCGGGGTGGGGCGGCGCTCTCGTACTCGCTGAATCCGCTGCTCTCGAAGCTCTTGTGGCCGGCGTAGCTCTGGTCGTAGCCGCTCTGACTCGCGGCGAAGCTCTGGTCGTAGCCGCCCTTGCCGTTCACGTAGCTCTGATCGTAGCCCGTCGACATGCGGTACTCCGTGTACTCGGACTCGGTGAATTGGTTGTTGCCGCGGTAGCCGCTGGCCGCCGCGGTGGAGCGCGTGTCGCTCGGTTGGAAGCGCGAGTCCACCATGGACTGGTCCATGTCGCTCTCCGACGTGGTCGCGCGGTTGCGGCCGGCCGAGTTCCACTCGTTCTGCGTGTGTGACATATCCTGGATCGAGTCGCCCTCGAAGTCGCTCTCCTCCTCCTCTGAGCCGGCCACGTCGTTCTCGCCGCCCTTGCGCATGCCCGGATACTTGCTCACGACTTGGCTCACCGTCGACGGGGCGGCGCTGTACGTGCTGTTGGCGTAGAAGGACGACTCGACCGAGTACTGCGAGTACTGGCTGTTGGCGTTGCTGTTGGTGGTCTGTGCCATGGGCGGCAACGACGCGTTCGAGTGCGCGAGCGCGATCTGACTCTGCGGCGTCAAGTAGTCGTCGTTGTACTGGTCCTGGCCGTGGTGGTGGTTGTATTGGTCCTGGTCGTACTGGCCGCTGTGCTGCTGTTGGTGGTGGTTGGGGTAGTAGTCGTCGTCGCCGTAGTGCATGGGGGACATGTTGTCGTTCTCGTGGTAGTTGGCGTTCAGCGTGGACGTCTGCGCGGTTCCTTTGCTCGCGTCGTGACGGGCCGTGCGCAGAACGGGGTCCATGTCGTCGTCCTCCTCGTCCTTGTTGGACGTCTTGATGTACACGAACACGGCCACGAGCATGACAAGGGCTACGGCGCCTCCCATCATGAGGCCGAGCATCAACGTGTTCGTGCTCGGCTTGCTGGTGGACGCCGAGTCGGCCATGACAGAAGCAGCGGACGCTGACCCCGAAGCCGACGTCGAAGCCGACGAGGAGTTCGATGAGGGCGTCGTCGTGGCGCTCTCCGTCTGGTCGGTCTGGTCGGTGCCGGAAGTTCCAGCGTCCGAGCTCTGCTTGGTCGAGTTGGACGGCTTGGACGTCTTCTTGGACGTCTTCTTACTCGAAGCTGACGACGAGTCCGATCCCGATCCCGAGGCCGACTCGGACGCTTTCTTCTTGGTCTTCGTCGACTTTGTGGTCTTGGACTTGGTCTTGGACGCTGAAGCTGAGGATGAAGCTGAGCTCGAGTCCTCCGAGTTGGACTCGGCGTTCGACTCGGCGTTGGACTCGGTGGTCGACGCGGACTCGTCCGAGTTGCTCTCGTCGTCGGCAGTGGGGATTCCGTCGGGCACGGGCGTCGTCGTCTTGAGGTACGGCGACCTGGTGAAGATGCTCTTCTTCTTCTTCTTGGTGGTGGGGGTGGAGGCTCCCGAGGCGTCCGTCGAGTCGACCGCTTCCTCCGATCCAGACTCGTCCAACGCCGACTCGGAGGTCGAATCCGACTCGTTCGTCGTGGATTTCTTGGGTTTCTTGGTCGTCTCAGAGCCGCCAGCGCTGCCCGTATCGCTGTCGCTATTCGTCGGCGGTTCCGTTGTCCTCGGGGTTTTCGTCGTCGGACGCGGCGTCCTCGTAACCCTCGGAGTCTTTGCCGGCGTGTCGGTCGTCTCCGACGCGTCCGACGGCGCGTCCGTGATGGGGATCCACGTCCTCGTCGGCTTCTTGGCCGTCGGCGTCGGCGTCCGCAGCGTCGTCAGGTCTGAGCCCGAGTCCGTCGTCTCCTCTGAGTTGGAACCATCCAAGTCGCTCTCCCACGTGTAAACCTGCGCGTGCGCGACCGCGTGCATGAGCGCAACCGCGACGAGCGTCAGCTTGAGCCACCGTCGGTGGACTTGCATGGTCCCAGCGTCGAAACTTTTCCACTCGCTCGGAATTCACGAAAACCTGCTACTGGTCGAGAACCTGCTCCGTGTCCTGCCTCTTAGGTCGCAACCAAGTCGCCGCCTTCCTGATCAAAGGACTCGATCGTCTCTTAGAGGGCGAATGCGGCACTGGACTGTGCAGGAGGAGAGTCGGATGTAGGGGACTTGCGGCTGGCACAATTCGCACTACGCCGCGACTCGCTTCTGCACGGGAGTGATCGGACACAGCGATCGGCGGGTCCATCTGGGGGGCGAGAAAACTGCGCCGCTGCTCAAGCCTCGACGCGTTGCGTCGGCAAATAATTGGGCCCAAAGCCTTCGCTTGGGGCGGAACGAACACCATCACGAGATGGAAATTCGATGCAGTTTGCACCATGCAGAGGCTTGCAGTACGTCAACATGGCGCCGATAGGTTTGAGAATCAAGCGCTTGTCTAACACCAAAACGGTGCCAAAGTCTCCAACTGTTCGAACACCATTTTGACGATACCGTACCAAGTGAGACCACCCCCACCCAGACAAGTGTATTAACAGTACCACATGTCGACGATGTTGTGGTACCAGCTGCCGAGAGAGCAGCGTAGGCAACACGATGTTTGTTCATGTGACGGCAGGGATGCGATGGATGTGATACATGTATGCGCGTGTACTGGAGCAATTCATGTCATCACTGTTTACAAGTACGGCAGTGGTGACGGTGCTACTCGGTCGGTATCTGTGTGGAAGCTTCGAGTTGTCCTCTCGAGCGGGTCGCCAGCCACGAAGGTGTCGGGATTTGCCGTCGCCGTAACACACCCATGTGCAGGCCTCTCTAATTGAGGGAAATCGGACCATTTCCCTCACAATCCCTCAATTAAGAAGCCCGATCATACCTCAGTTAAGATGGCCAGAAGACACCAAAACATTAACTAGGGCTATGATTTAGGCTGGGATATGGAACAGGTAGCCGATTTTAGTTTAAGACTAAGGCCGTGCAGTTGCCCGGAACAGCTCTGGATTTTCTGATTGTTTTGCGTCTTACTTCGAAATATACTACAACGGCAGTCGTGAGGAAGATGAAGGCACGCTACCTGAGGTGTGTTCATCACTGTGTATCACTCGTTCGTTCCGTCTATTTATCTAATAGCAGTTTCCCATACTAAGGCAATACACCTGATATTCCCTCCCAGTAATGATAACTGATGAGTTTTAGGACCAGATATGAGCTATATTGGGCATTATCAATTTTGAGGAAGAGCCTGCGGGCTCGGATTTGAATGGAAATGGGAGCCCTGATGTGCGAACACCCAGAGCTTCAATGCCTCGTCGAGACCAGTATAGGTGGTAGTGTGGCTGGTTTTGTGGTCATCGCTCACCACGACATTAAAGATCTCGACGGAGCACTTGAGATCCGAAAATTGTGCCTGCGCGCGGGTTGGAAGGATAGTATACGTGTATTATACAGCACCCCTCTCTCAGCTCGTTTTACGTGACTTTGGCTCGCGCATGTGCTTCTTTTCTTACTAGTTCCCGCTTTTCCTTCCGAGTGGGATTGCCTGTGCGAAGCATGGGTGCTTCGGAGGGAATGTTCACGGCGATGAATGAATTAGGGATTCTTGAGTGATAGCCAATATCGCTCCCTTCTGAATGTGATAATTTGGCAAATATGATAACCGATTGAGTTGGCCAGTTCTCCCGTGATAATCATTTGTGGGAGGGGAGACTGTACTGTAGTTCTGCAGTATCAGCTCGTGGCGGAGCCTCCGAACAGCAGCTCGCGCATGTGCAGGCCGACGCCTCCGCGTTGTCTGCGCGCCTCGAGGTCCGCGAAGCGAGTGAGGCGCTGCACGACCACCGGGAGCTTGAGTCGCTGCTGAGGGTCGAAGCAGCACATTTGGCGGATGAGGTCCCATTGCGCGTCGTCCTCGAAGCCCTTGGGGCGTGGGGGCAGCACGCCACGTCGGACGTGGAAGCGGACGGCAGCGTCGGGCAGGCGCGGGCCCCACGGGAACTCGCCGCTCACCGCCTGCAGCACGCACATGCCGAACGAGAACACATCGGACTCGAAGCTGGGCGGGGCGCCGGCCAAACACTCGGGAGCCTTCCACCTCTGAGCACCCACTGCAGCTGACGCAGCGCTGCACTCGTTCTCATTGTCGCTCGTGACGTAGCGACGGATCGTGCTGAGGCCGAAGTCCGTGAGCTTGGCCGTCCCGTCCGCAGCCACGAGGATGTTGTCGCACTTGAGGTCGCCGTGCACGATGCTGTGCTGGTGGAGATACTGCAGTCCCAGCGCGCTCTGACGCAGCTTCTGCCACGCTTCGCAGCGCCGGCTGGCTGCGCTTTCAACCGCATACCCGGCACTTGAAGTGTTCGACGTGCTCCTGCTGAAGCCACCGGCAGTTCCGCTGGTCGTGGAGGTCGATCGGTCTCTGCTGTAGCTGCTGGCGCTCTCCTTGGCCTCGAATCGATGCAGATACGCGTCCAGACGCCCGTTGCTGGCATGTTCACACACGAAGAACGGTTGACCACCAACGTGGCACCCTCCGTAGAGCTTCACCACGTACGGATGGTTGAGTCGGTACCAGATACTCAACTCCCGGTAGAACACGACGCTGGACTGGGGCCCTGCTCCGGTTTTCGGCTTCGGCACGAGCTTCTTGATGACAACCGACGTGCCCAGCCACTTTCCCATATGAACCGAAGCAAAGGCGCCGTGGCCTAACGACTCGTGCGGGTCGAAATCGACCTCATACGGCGGGATAAACCACTTCGGAGGTCGCCATAGATGAGAGTGGGAAGCTCCTGAAGACGCCGCGGTCGCGTCACCCAGCCGACGAGAGATGTCGGTGCATGTTGAGCCGATGGCTTCGACTTGGGCGCGTGTGTAGCTGGAGCGATGGCGCGTGACTTCAAAGCGCAAGAACGCCAACATCTCTTCGCGGTCGTGGGCGTCTTTGAGCTCGTCCAGCAGCAACTCGGCAGCTTCGGGTTTGATTAGCGTCCACTCGAAGCTCTCGGTCTGTCGAGCGCGTTTTTCGTACCACTGCCGCTTCCAGTCGTGGATCTGCAAACTCTCCAGCGGGTGATAGGCATGAAGTCTGTCCAGCAAGTCGTCGAGCTCCTTGTGGAAGGAGAATTTGTCCGAAGCTCGCTGACGGATGGCGGCGATTTGAGTGATACGGTTCCCCGTGCGACTTGCGCTGACGTGCGCTCGGAATTGTGCTAACACCTCCGCGAAGTCAGATACGATAGTCGACAGATAGTTGCTGTCATCGGTGCGGTCACTCTCTTCACCTGCACTTGATTCGTCAACGCACAGACGACCGTAGATGTCTTCAAGTCGCACTAAGATCTGCATATTCAAGTCACTTCCGCTGCTCGCTTCCACGTTAGGAATGTCATTCATTTCTCCATCACTTGGCTCCAGGATTTGGGTGTTTAGCGTCTCCAACACTTGTGAGATCGTCCAAAGTTCTTTGCCACTGGGTACCAGGACGTCCGTATTTCTTTCGCTTACAGCGTCGAAATGTAGAGCCTCATTCACACCGTTTGTGCGTTCCTCGGTCTCTTCATGCAGAGGGTAGTCCCCGGACCGATCTCTGACTTGCTCTTTACTTGCCAAGTACCCGAGCTGCTGTACAACGTGGGAAATGGTTGGACGCAGTTCTGGCTGCTGAGCACACATTTTCTTCACGAGCTCCCATGCCTCAAGCCCAAGCTGTGCAGGTAGATGCTCAAAAGTGGAATCCCCACCGCTAACCAGACCGTCTTTGAGCCATTCGCAATTCGTAGAAGTGCCACAAGTCAAAGCTTCAACAATGACCATACCAAAACTGTAGATATCCGAGGCCGACGAAGGTGGTGCAGGCGTCAACTCGCCATTCCTGCGCTCTGGCGCCAGCCACTGCTCCGCGCTTGAGTACTTGTACTTTTGCTCTGAGGTCGACAAACAGTTCTGAGCCCAGCGCTGGTCATGTAAAGGTACAAATTGAAGACCATTTAGCTTCGCCACTTCTCGTAAGGTGTTGCCATCACGAGAAGACCTCTTCTCCTTCTTGACACGTCGTCGATTGGTTTTGCCCATGGATGAAAGTTTCTCCATGACGATGAGAATATTGTCACAGCAAAGCTTCTCGTGCACGATATCCCGTTCATGAAGGTACTGCAGTCCCAGCGCGGCATCGTGAAGTAAACGCCACAGATGCGGTGGCGACTTGGCAGTTGAACCGAATGCGTTCTGACGTCTCGTGATATATTCCTTCAATGATCCTCCTCGGGCCCGCTCGAAGACGAAGAATGGTGCTGGACCCACATGACACGCTCCAAAAAGCTCGACAATATGTGGGTGAACGAGCTCGGACCAGACGTCTGCTTGCCGCATCACAACCTCGCATAGCTTCCTTGAGTTCTCGAGGGGAAACAGCTCACTTGCCCTTTGCACCGTAACGCGAACACCTTCCCACCAGCTCTCATCTCGAACCTCATACGCCGGAATAAACCACTCCGTTGCAGAAATCACGATCGTTCCTACGTGCTGGGCGCATACAGCGAAAGCTCGTACCAAAAGCTCCAGCTGCACATCAGAAAACGCGTAGCGGAAGTTGTCGAGCCCATGCTTCATGAGTGTCATGGCCTCCATAGCCACTTCAGTTTTCAAAGCTGGAACTGAACCACCTTCCAGATCATCGAGAAAACTATGATATGATGCCACCAAATCTCCACAGTCATACTCCCACTGCAACTCCCAGTCCTCGGTAGACCGGTTTGACACCTCGTCGTTAGGGCTTAACTCAGGGACTAAGCTTTCATTGTCGAATTCGGCCAGTAACGCGTCCAACTGGTAGTGGATTTGCTGAATTTCATCAGTAAAACGGCGTGTCAGAGCAATTTTAAGCAGCTCACGCTGGCCGACGGACGGTAGATAGTGCCTCGTGAGATAGCGCATGCTACGTAGCAGGTGCTCGGTGCGCGTTTGCCAATTGTATTCCACGTTCTCTCCGTCCGCGAAGCTGAGTCCCTCATCCCAAAGCCGAGCTAGCACCCGTTCGAGTCGAGCAAGGACGCGAGCACACAAGATAACTCCGCTCTCATGACGTTGACTAGCAGCACGAAGCGCAGTCCACACATCTGGGGCGTGTAGCAGTAACTCGGGGAAGTGCATGTCACTCCACGTACGCTCACGGTCCGCCAGGTTCAATAAGGCTCGCACCACAAAAGTCATGTCTGGACGCTCGCGTGGCTCAGAAGATGTCATGCTGCTGACAAGCGTCGAGATCATGCTGTTTACACCTCCAAAATCTTCTCGATCCTCCTCGATGCTCGATAAATTACCAGTGGAATCATCATAACCAACGGAGACGTGGGGGTTAATGACTTCAAGCATGGCGACGGCAAATTCGTACACATCATTCTCCGTTGAAGACACTCGACTCTCGATATCACAGACACTTGGTTTCAGCTTCGCTTTCCCATCTCCCCCAATCAACAAACAAGCAGCACTGATTCCACCGTGAACGATGCCCTCGTTGTGTAAATGCTGGAGACCACGAGCCACTTCTAAGAGCCGTTTCCAAAGCTTGCGTGGATTCGGGACGCTTTTCGCGTACTCAACCAACGAAATGCAGTCCCGCAACGACTCAAAAACGAGGAACGGCGTGTTTCCAACGTGACACGCTCCGTGCAGCCTCAGCACATGCGGATCTGCCACGCCGTGCCATTTCTCGACAAACGCTGTACACCGCGTCTCCAAGTCCTGCACATACTCCAGCGTGACTTGGAGTCCGTTCCACTCGCCTTCCACGCGCGTCACCTCCTTCTCTTCTTCTCCTACAACACGCACCTCATATCTCGGCACGAACCAACGCGGCACCGCTGCAACCTCCAGCCCCCCAGCTCTTGCCACTTCAACAACTGCATGTTCCATGAACTTTTGCTCTTCCAGCGGCATCAGCGCCGCCTCCGCATTTTCCGCTTCCTTCAACTTCTTCCCTTCATATTGCAGCGACGTGAGCAGCTCGAACCTCTCGTTCTCCTCCATCCTTCCCAATTCATTCTTTAGCTTCTCATCATCGTCTAAAAAATTCTCAAAAAACAAAATCTGGTCCCTGTAGTCCTCGAGCCAATTTTCTTGCCACATTTTCTTCTCTTCTTTGTCTCCTTCTTCTTCTTCTTCTTCTCCTTCTTCTCCTCCCATTAACGCGTCTATCTGCAGATGCATCCAATGCACCTCGCGGCTCTTCCTCGGAACCAGCAGCAGCAGCTGGAGCACCTTTTGACCCAAAATTTCACTATTATCCTCCTCTTTTGACCCATTTATTTCTTCTGATATCCCAACCAACTCTTGCAGCTGCTGCACGAGCGCCCGGAACGTCGTCTCCTGGTGTCGGCGGCGGCTGAGCACCGCCAAAAAGTCCCATTCGTCGTCCTCATTCTCGTATTTTGGTGCATACAGAAGGCGGTACAGAGCCTCTAGACGAGGCACAAGGCTGCGAGAGACCACGTGAACGCGAGCATCACACGCACAGCGCAAGCGCGACAAGACGCGCAGCTCTGTTGGCGGCTCGAGCTCCATGACTAACCGCCGCAGGAGGCCTCGGATACGAAACCTTTGGAATTAAATAAGTGTGTAAAAATGATATAGATACATTTATGGCTTGAGACGTGATAGAGACTATAATCAGTAAAGTTGATATAATCGAGTACCTGCGGATTTCGATAGTATGGTCAGAGTTGGTACAAATCAGCGATATGGATACATGTCGTCGACGTTTCTTCCCGCTGTCCCGCTGGGTGGACGTGGCGCCTGCCTTGCTACCGGCGCCCAATGCTTTAGTCGAGATGGAAAGGCTACTGTCAAGTAGGGTAGAGAGAGATTCACGGATGCATACTATGCATTGCATAGAGGTGTAGCAGAATCGACGCGTTCAAAAGTATTTGGTATCCATTGGTACAAGTAGTTCCTACCACATCATCAGCAAGTGTAGCAGCAGCGGTGGGGAGCCCTCGCCAGGCTGCGGCTGGTCTTGTGGCATCTGCTGCTGGTCTTGTGGCCTCTCCTGCATCCTCACATCGACCAGCTCCATGTCCTCGTCAAAGTGTTGAAACTCACAGGATCCATCGCAGCCGCAGTGTCCCGCCCACCGTCGCTCTTGTGGTCCTTTCGCAGTTGCTGGCTGCGGTGCAGTGACGTTACCCGGTTCCAAGTTGGCGTGCTCCATTCAACTTCGTTGATTGTTGTGGGTTGAAGCGAATTCACAAGTGTCATCTCATTCGATACACAGCGCCAAATCCCCCGCCAACTCGACCGAGTCACGAGCTTTTGGCGGCAGTCGGTCAGTCGAAAAATACCTCAAAATCCGCTGGGGAGACGCCTCAGCAGTGCGACCAAAGCCGTTAGCAACCCAACCGACGATGGCGACGCAGCCTCCGACGATCAAGAGTTTGCCCGCGGTGCGCGTGTTGTCGCTGCGCTCCGTCCTGCCGAGCTCACTTGATCCATTTCACACTTGCGCCAAGGCGAACTCTGGCAGAAGCTCTTCGCCTTCGTGAAGGCGCACGGCGTTGCGATCACGGGGCCGACGTTCGCTATCAACTTCACGCAGGACGGTCGACAGACCGACGTGGAGGTGGAAGTGTGCGTCCCCGTCGCGAGCGACGCCCATGTGCCGCAAGACGCCCCATTCAGTGTCCGCGATGTTCCTGCTGAGCCCAAAGCTGCTGTGATGGTGTACGTCGGTCCTTGCGAGGGCTACTTCAAGGCGTACGGAACCTTTTTCGGCTGGATCGGAGCGGAGAAGCTCACGCCTGCTGGGCCTTCGAGGGAGGTGTACGTCAAGAGACCGACTGGCAACGAGGAGGAAGACAAGGACTGCGTGACGGAGATACAGCTACCAGTCGCCTGAGCGAGCGACCTGCTGCGTGCTATTACCGAGTGTAGGAACAGTTAAGAACTTACACATGCAGGCATGAACCTCTGAAGTACAAATTTAGGCAACAGGCTGTTGGATCTCCGTCACGAAAGACCCCTCGCTGGTGTCCTCGATGTCCATGCGCAGGTAAACTTCGCGCACTGGTGCGCTCGGCTGAAGGCGCTCCTTGCTGATCCATTCGTACAACTTCAGGTAGGCCGGATTCAGCGCATCGTACGACCCCAGGTGAACTGCCGACACAGCACGTGGCACAGCGGGCAGCACACGAACGGTGATCGAGGACGTCGAACCCGCGTCTTCAGTTACGTTAACGTCCTTGGCGATCGGAAGACACACCTCAGCGTCGACATCCTTTTCCTTGTAGCCTCGGTCGTAGTAGATCGTCAGACATGGTCCGGCGATAGCGAGACCCTGCGATCTGGTGAAGGCGAGAACTTGGTCCCAGAGCGTTCGCTGCGCGCGGTAGTTCGGGATCACGGCGCGCAGTGTCACCACGCGCACTTCCGGTAGACTCTTGAGCACTGGCGGCTTACTGGCGGCCTCGACAGCAGCAGCGGCAACAGCGTCGCACTCCGACATCGTCATGAACTGGACGAACCAGCGAGCAGTCGCTTATATTTCTGTACTGCGGGTGTGACAATATGGGTTGATATGAACCTTTACGAGTGCTTCCCAAATTGCAGTAGCCGCAGAACGAGTATCCGGATACCCTTCTCGTTATTTGGAATGAGACGTTCATAGAACGAATGTCTCCCGCAGCTCGAACACGGCCTCACAAATGCTGACAGTAGAGTTCACATAGATTTCATACCTTTTGACAACAATCTCGCCGTTGCAGCAAATTATACTGCAAATAGTTCCAGCCGAGCTCGTTTGCTCTTGCGTGGCTCCGACTCCAGCTCATCGTGATGCCGTGGTTTCCTTCATTATCCTCTTTGTTGTGATATCCCATACAGAGGTTTGTCTTAATTAAGTAACACCCTATTCATCTAAATAGCGTTTTGATTCGCAGATAAGACTCGCCGCTTCAATTTGACGGATACAAAAAAGTAGATAGATTGACGTTCATCCCTTGAACCATATGCACGCATGGTCCAAGCAATTCTTGTTGCGTTCGGATAGAGATCAAAGCTACCCAATACCCATGAGCAGCGTCATTGCTGGTGGCGCTGACCGCAAGTCTCGGCCAGACGCACCTTGTCTACATCGTAGTCATACCAGCAAAGAAAAAAAAACAAAAACAATTCACAATGAACAGAAAAAACGACATATATGAAAGGGTTTGCTCATGAACGGACAGATCTCCATCATGGGAGTCCATGGGCCTATCGACAAATTTAACGGCGGAGGCGCACATTGCAGGACGAGTCGGTGGCCTCCGCTGCGACGCTGCCAGACGAACTGGTCGTGGTCTCAGTGGCGACAGCAGTCGTCGTCGTTATCGTCTGACTGGATCCCGATGAAGCAACCCCAACGCTTCCCTCCGGCCCGCCAACTGACCCGCCAAATCCGCCCATGCCCGAGCCACCACCAAACCCGGAGCCACCGCCCATACCACCCGCACCACCGGTCGTCGCGCTCGTGGAGTCGGCCATGACGCCACCGTCCGCCGTCAGCGTGCCCGTGGCCGTGATGGTCTGCGCGCGCGTCATGTCCACGCCGACGGAGATCCAGGCCAGCACGCCTTCCGACACCGAGTCGCCCAGCAGCACGTACTCGAACACGGGATCGAAGTCCGCGGCCGCCTCCTCCGACAGGATGGAGTCGTCGGCGTTGGTGGTGACCTCCTGCGTGTTGGTGCTGTAGGGCGTCGTGAGCTCCACCTCGCTGATGAGGTCCTGGTCGAAGAAGAGCTGGCCGACGTGCGACGCGTAGCCGCCCGAGTACGTGTTGTTCTCCAGCAGCGTGCCGTTGTACGTGCCGATGATGTGCATGTGCGTGGCGCGCGACGTGTAGTGGCCCGGGAAGATGGACGTGTAGGACGCGACGCCGTCCTCGTCGGTCGGCGTGAGTCCGCGCAGGAACGTCTTGTCAAGGTTAGCAGTGTCGGAGCTGTCGCCGTTGCCGCTGGCCACAATGCCCGAGTACACGCCCGTGGCGTTGCAGTGCCAGAAGTCGAGGTACAGACCCTCCACGGGCTCGCACGTGTTCACGTCGATGATTTGGATCTCGGCGTACAGGTCGACGCCCTCCTGGTCCTCGCGGATGTCGGAGCGCACGAGTTCGCCGTTGACGTAGTACGGGCCCTGCGTGACCTCTGGCTCGAGGATGCACTTGACGTCGTCCCCGAAGAGCTCGCTGGAGTTCGTGTCGGCGGTGAGGCCCGTGAGGTTGGACTTGTGGCTCGTGGCCACCACAGTGTCCAGGTCGAGGCGGCGGCGTTGACGGCGCTCGGCACGGATGCTGTCGGCCTTGGCTGCGCGGCGGGCCACGGCGCGCTCCTGCAGTCGGCGCGAGGCGTCCGAGTTGGCGCAGTCCTTGAGAGAGCGCTTGCCATCGGCCATGAAGAGCCGGCGCTGCTCCAGACGCTCGGGTGTGCGAGCGTGTGCGGGCTGACCGCCATGAGCGGAGACGACGTCGGGTAGTGTCATGGCTGCGGCGACAGCAGTGGCGGCAAGCAGGGCAGCGGAGATGCGAACCATGGTCAAGAAGGTGGTTGGCGGTGGCTGTTGTTGATGCGGTGGGCTGCGTTGAGCCGCGGGAGTTGTTGTGTTGGTGCAAAATTGGAAGTGAGTTCGAGCGTGGTGGTCAACCAGCGTGTCCGGTGGTTGTGTCAGTGCGCACTGTAGGCCGGCCGCTCGGACACAAAGCAGTTCAATCGGTGTGGCTCACGTCATGTCCAGTACATTAGACCGCGATCGTTCATACCTGCGCAAGTGCGCAGCTTGTCTCGCCAGTCGTGGATCTTTGTATTGCGAGAAATTAATGACCAGGTGTTGTTGATAAATCACGATGATGTGTTTGGAATCCCAAAGGTGCGCAGCGTATCATGCGCGGTTCGGTCCGGAGTCCAGGGTGCTGCTTTCAGCACGGAGGGCAGATCAATTCATGCGTGCAGTACTGTAACTCTCCCGCAGTTTAAGCCATGCAATTTAGGCCACGTTGGTCCCACATGCTAGTTTAACATGACCCCCATTCAGGGTTTATGCAACAAGGCAACAGTGCTGCAAGTCGGGCTCGATCCGGTTGGTCTGAAGGGGTGGGTCTGAAGTGCCACTTTCTGTGTCCAACACGTAAAGTCCCGGTGGTCTAGCTGGTCATGCTTGGAGGGTCCAGTACATGTAGTCGTGGAATCTACGGACAATCGCAAGATCAGAAAGTCATCGTAACTTGGTGCAGGTGGTGAGCTATCTATGCGGGTGGCCGCAGAGAGAAGCCGTTCAACTGGTTGATATATTAACAAAAAGTGGATTCCGCCATCTCCGGTGGGGTGCGTCTGGATCCCTTGTACATGTACGTACACGAGAGGGGCTTTAGATTAGCCTTCGGCTGGCTTTCCAACGCAAGGATCCATTGAGATTCAAGTCGGAGCGGACATGTTTGGGATAACGTCGTAGGCTACGACTCGTAGCGGAGGCTAATGTCAAACCTGTCAGTCTTCCAGTTCAGTGTATTTTGAACAATCTGAGCCTGTGCACGACGCATCATGAAATGGCTGGCGACATCGCACCAGTTGAAGACGCCAGGTCTCCTAAGACAGAAGATGGTGGGTTACATGTATCGCGATTTGCTAGCAGTGCGGGAGACACATTTTCTGCCATACCCATGAGCTCTCATTCTATCACTGATACCGTATCAGTATGGCAGAATGCTAGCGACGAATCAGATGTAACGTGGTACCAGGTGTGACGAGGAAAGATTTAGGTCTGTACTGTTTAACAGGAGTCGTACGCGGCGACGGCCCCTCAACACGGCAACGCTGTGTAGCCCCAGTAAATTACTGAGTAATGCAGCCAAGTATCCTATTTGCATGATCAAGCCGATCTACGTCGGAGGTGTGTCCTACGTGTAAAGTTGTACCACGCATCGATTTTGGGGGTTACTGCCACGTTGTACAGTGTACATGTACTCCAAACATAGGGCAATCCACCGGTATCCATTCGGATTCCAGCTCTGAGCTGCCAGCTTAGGACGCTTTTCACCACGGCGAGGTCCATCGTTCCACCTGGCGCAATGAGCGACGGAGAACTGTTCGATGTCTACAGTAGCATCTCTAAATTAAGCCTCGTTCAGCCGCCCAAGATATGCCCCTTCGTCTTGCACTTCAGCCACAATTTTATAATGCAGAGGTAAGCCCAGTATCAATAAATGTAAAGGTGGATTTGTTGCAATTACCGGTACCGGCATGGCAACTAAAGCGCGACCTCGCCTACAGAGACTATGCCAACCGTGGTAGCTACTGTACCTGCAAGCATCAGTACAATGTAAGAGCGAGTTGCATATATTTTCCCTAAATCCTGCACTGTACTGTAGACTGAACCACAAATATGGTTCAGAGCCATTAACAGAAATATTCTAATTGGCATTTTATTACAATGATACATTAAATGATCCCATGCGCAATAACATCAACTCATTTCAAATCTTACAACTGGGGATCACGCAAAATCGTGTGCGCATAGACCTAACGCAACGGTCGCGGATCTACATGTACCGGTATTAATAGGAGCTATGAGCCTTTCCTGCTCCGGCGCATTGGTCCCGATGATGCCAGGCAATGCCCGCTGTCAAAGATATACCAACCAGTTGATCGGCTTCGCTCTACAGCATCCCGAATATTCACCTCTTGATAGTTCACCAACTGCGATGAATTTCTGATCACACGATTTGTCTGTTGATTCCACCACGGGGCTCTCCAAGGACGACCGGCCAGACCACCGGAACTTCACGTGTTGGACACAGAAAGTGGCACTTCAGACTCACTCCTTCAGACCAACTGAAATCGAGCGCGACTTGCAGCACTGCAGCCTTAAACCTAATTGAGGGTTACGTTAAACTAACGCGTGGGACCAACGGGGCCTAAAATTTAGACCATGCAACTTATTATAGGCCCTAAATTGCATGGTCTAAGTCTGAACTACAGTGCAGTTACTGCACGCATGAATTGATATGCCCTCCGTGCTGAAAGCAGCACCCTGGACTCCGGACCGAACCGCGCATGATACGCTGCGCACCTTTGGGATTCCAAACACATCATCGTGATTTATCAACAACACCTGGTCATTAATTTCTCGCAATACAAAGATCCACGACTGGCGAGACAAGCTGCGCACTTGCGCAGGTATGAACGATCGCGGTCTAATGTACTGGACATGACGTGAGCCACGCCGATTGAACTGCTTTGCGGCCGGCCTACAGTGCGCACTGACACAACCACCGGACACGCTGGTTGACCACCACGCTCGAACTCACTTCCAATTTTGCACCAACACAGCAACTCCCGCGACACAACGCAGCCCACCGCATCAACAACAACAACCACCACCAACCACCTTCTTGACCATGGTTCGCATCTCCGCTGCCCTGCTTGCCGCCACTGCTGTCGCCGCAGCCATGACACTACCCGACGTCGTCTCCGCTCATGGCGGTCAGCCCGCACACGCTCGCACACCCGAGCGTCTGGAGCAGCGCCGGCTCTTCATGGCCGATGGCAAGCGCTCTCTCAAGGACTGCGCCAACTCGGACGCCTCGCGCCGACTGCAGGAGCGCGCCGTGGCCCGCCGCGCAGCCAAGGCCGACAGCATTCGTGCCGAGCGCCGTCAACGCCGCCGCCTCGACCTGGACACTGTGGTGGCCACGAGCCACAAGTCCAACCTCACGGGCCTCACCGCCGACACGAACTCCAGCGAACTCTTCGGGGACGACGTCAAGTGCATCCTCGAGCCAGAGGTCACGCAGGGCCCGTACTACGTCAACGGCGAGCTCGTGCGCTCCGACATCCGTGAGGACCAGGAGGGTGTCGACCTGTACGCCGAGATCCAGATCATCGACGTGAACACGTGCGAGCCCGTGGAGGGTCTGTACCTCGACTTCTGGCACTGCAACGCCACGGGCGTGTACTCGGGCATCGTGGCCAGCGGCAACGGCGACAGCTCCGACACCGCCAACCTCGACAAGACGTTCCTGCGCGGACTCACGCCGACCGACGAGGACGGCGTCGCGTCCTACACGTCCATCTTCCCGGGCCACTACACGTCGCGCGCCACGCACATGCACATCATCGGCACGTACAACGGCACGCTGCTGGAGAACAACACGTACTCGGGCGGCTACGCGTCGCACGTCGGCCAGCTCTTCTTCGACCAGGACCTCATCAGCGAGGTGGAGCTCACGACGCCCTACAGCACCAACACGCAGGAGGTCACCACCAACGCCGACGACTCCATCCTGTCGGAGGAGGCGGCCGCGGACTTCGATCCCGTGTTCGAGTACGTGCTGCTGGGCGACTCGGTGTCGGAAGGCGTGCTGGCCTGGATCTCCGTCGGCGTGGACATGACGCGCGCGCAGACCATCACGGCCACGGGCACGCTGACGGCGGACGGTGGCGTCATGGCCGACTCCACGAGCGCGACGACCGGTGGTGCGGGTGGTATGGGCGGTGG
Source organism: Phytophthora x cambivora (assembly GCA_033557925.1). Lineage (NCBI taxonomy): Eukaryota > Oomycota > Peronosporomycetes > Peronosporales > Peronosporaceae > Phytophthora > Phytophthora x cambivora. Next base: position 941,478 of record JAUCEB010000015.1, on the reverse strand, counting down.
CTCCGGGTTTGGTGGTGGCTCGGGCATGGGCGGATTTGGCGGGTCAGTTGGCGGGCCGGAGGGAAGCGTTGGGGTTGCTTCATCGGGATCCAGTCAGACGATAACGACGACGACTGCTGTCGCCACTGAGACCACGACCAGTTCGTCTGGCAGCGTCGCAGCGGAGGCCACCGACTCGTCCTGCAATGTGCGCCTCCGCCGTTAAATTTGTCGATAGGACCCATGGACTCCATGATGGAGAGCTGTCCGTTCATGAGCAAACCCTTTCATATATGTCGTTTTTTCTGTTCATTGTGAATTGTTTTTTTTTTCTTTGCTGGTATGACTACGATGTAGACAAGGTGCGTCTGGCCGAGACTTGCGGTCAGCGCCACCAGCAATGACGCTGCTCATGGGTATTGGGTAGCTTTGATCTCTATCCGAACGCTACAAGTATTGCTTGGACCATGCGTGCATATGGTTCAAGGGATGAACGTCAATCTATCTACTTTTTTGTATCCGTCAAATTGAAGCTGCTCTTATAGGCGAGTTGAAGCTGCTCTTATCTGCGAATCAAAACGCTATTTAGATGAATAGGGTGTTACTTAATTAAGACAAACCTCTGTATGGGATATCACAACAAAGAGGATAATGAAGGAAACCACGGTGGTCTTTCACATCACGATGAGCTGGAGTCGGAGCCACGCAAGAGCAAACGAGCTCGGCTGGAACTATTTGCAGTATAATTTGCTGCAACGGCGAGATTGTTGTCAAAAGGTATAAAATCTATGTGAACTCTACTGTCAGCATTTGTGAGGCCGTGTTCGAGCTGCGGGAGACATTCGTTCTATGAACGTCTCATTCCAAATAACGAGAAGGGTATCCGGATACTCGTTCTGCGGCTACTGCAACTGCGGCTACTGCAATGTGGGAAGCACTCGTAAAGGTTCATATCAACCCATATTGTCACACCCGCAGTACAGAAATATAAGCGACTGCTCGCTGGTTCGTCCAGTTCATGACGATGTCGGAGTGCGACGCTGTTGCCGCTGCTGCTGTCGAGGCCGCCAGTAAGCCGCCAGTGCTCAAGAGTCTACCGGAAGTGCGCGTGGTGACACTGCGCGCCGTGATCCCGAGCTACCGAGCGCAGCAAACGCTCTGGGACCAAGTTCTCGCCTTCACCAGATCGCAGGGTCTCGATATCGCCGGGCCGTGCCTGACGATCTACATGTACTACTACGTGAAGCTGGCCATAACGTTGTTGTGTACTTGAATACGTGAAACAGAAAAAAATTCAGTAACGTAACCGATGACTCAAAAGCTGTACATATATCACTCAGATCTATCGATCGACCTGATGCCAATCATGTGATGAAGGTTATGAGCTTCTTCATCAACTCTGAGCAGCTTCTCAGTGGTGCCGATTCATTTTCAATTTTGACGACTTCTTCGAACTTGGTAGCGATCGCTCTTCTTCTGGAAGTTCATCTTTCGAGAGCGAAGGGTACGCCTTCGTACCGGTGCGAGTCGACGTCAGCTGATCGTCCACAGGATTTGCACGCTTTGGATTGCTGTCCGGCACACCCTTGGAAGTCTCAGCCCCGCTGCCGCTTTTAGTCGGATGAGTTGGTTTATTGCTTGCGTCCTTGCCCCCCACCCCGGATTGCAGCCCGCTTCTCCCCGCGAGCGTGGTCAGATCCGTTGAAACGATGTTCTTGTCATGGTTGTTACCGCTGCCACCGGCGGGCAGCGACTTCGTGTCCGGTGATACGCCGCTCTTTTTGCCATGGGGCAGCGAGCTTGCTCCAGAAGGGAGTTTACCCGAATCGACGCTGGACGGTGTAGTGCTAGACCCGCCGTTCGGCTGCTGATGAGTGCTCGTGTAGCTAGGAGCGCCAGTAAGGCCCTTCAGGTCGGAGAAGTTGATCGGCTTGTCGTAGCCAGATCGCAGCAGATTCCGCTCGGGCGCAGCTACCGCGCACTGGACGGCGAGAGCCAGGAACGCGACGGTCGACAGGAGCTGCATTTTGTTGACTTCCTTGTTGTGTAGCTATGCTATTCGACCCAAAATCGAGAATGAAGCCTGTACCATAGTGAACCGTGCTTGTTTCGGTGGCGGCGGTGGTGGGCTTCGTCGCAAGTCTTAACATCTCTGCCATTCGACATTGGGCTGGCAGCGCTGTCGTGCATAATCTTGCGCTGTAATGACGAGGTTCTTTTCACTGTTCGTACGTATGGCATTGGCCACTGGTCAATGACCAGCTGCCGTGCCAGATTTACTTGCGCCAGGATAGCTTTTATCTACTGGTAATTTACCACACCGTGGTAAGCAAGCCCCCCCCTCTGCCGGTTGTGAGCAAACGTGCTCGAGCGTGCGGCTGTATGATATTGGCTGCATGCCTGCACGAAAGCGGTAGTTCCGCTGAGATTCCGGCTGCGGCGGAGACGCAGCGGCAGCGGTGCGGACGCAAGAACGACCATGACCCTTGATACAAGCAACACATATATGGATGATCTATGATTTGTCGCGAGGGAGACTCGTGCGTTTCCTTGCTAAGCTTAGGTGACCGAACTACGAGTGATTCGCGACGCGGTATTCACGTTGGGTAAAGTAAGCTTCTGTGCAGTTGTCGAATCCGTAGGCAATTTAATCCATCAACTTCACGATCTGCATCTGTACTTCGCCCACTTTTTCGGATCGATCTAGGATCATAAACGCATGAAAGTCATGCCCGCGGAGCTTGCAAGTGGATGTTACAGTTTCAGGTTCGTCAAAATCATTTTTCTGGCTTGCCGAGCGAGTTTTCTGAGATTTTCACTTGATAGGCTATGCTCCGTTCAGATCTCTCATATTCTACTCCGTCACCTGCTACCTGTCCAAGCATGCGATTCGCTCTCCTTCTACCCGATTCAGCTTTTTCCAGAATGAACCAACGACTCCCGTTCCTGCAATAAGGCTGCGTACTCTTATCGAAGTTCCTCCGCCGCGAAAGGGGAAAACCTCGTTTAGGAAAACCTCGTTTAGGCATCTTTGGCTTTCTTTTCTCAAGAGGACCCCAACGAACGCCTCACCTGTCAGAGATGAGAAAGGTATGTTGTGCAAGGACTGTGGATGGTTACCTTTTTTTCGGATCGTCTGCGGGTCCGGTCTAGTTTTGGATCTGGGGGATTAACAAAAATTACGTGCAGATGATTTGAAAAATACGACCCAGATCCTAGACCCCGACCATAACAAAACGACAAAACACCCCAGGAAGCACTCTACTTTTACTGGAACGTGCACTGGGTTTTAGGACTAGGTTTTAGCGTTTGGGGATGTGTAGGACACTCGCGCGTTGGCACTCGCCTGCGGACTTAGCGACGGCACTTCAGGGGGCCCGCCCCTCTCTCGCTTCGCTCGGGGGGCGCCGCTCCGCGGCCTGCCCCACCCCCTCGTGCCTTACGCTAAGTCCTCGGCTTCGGCCAGGCGCGGTGTCTAGGAAAAAAAATATCGGGTTGCAGCGCTCACTACGCTCGCTCGCGCAGACCAGCCCCGCCTAATCGGCGGGCGTTGGCAACTCGTGAACGTTATGCGCGAGTCTCGCGCTCGCATCCGCTCGCCCTCGCCCAGAAGCCAAGTGAGTTGGCGCGTTGCCCAGCACGAAACGTCGATCACCGACGACGTTTTATATAATATATACGCATAATAAGCAGTGTATATGATGCGTAATTAGGTGTCTACAGTAGTTAATGAGGCTGCGGGAAGGGGGTGAGTATTTTACGGAACTGAATGCTGGTCCGAATCTATCGGTAATTTACCATGAAAACCCCCAGATCCAGAAACCCGACCCGACCCGCAGCCGAACCGGAAAAAAATCTACCCTGTGGATGAGGGAGTCTGGGGATTCTAGACTCAATATCGCTCACATTTTACTCAGTTTTCTGTTGCGGGGCACACAGCCTGAAGCAGCGTCTGTACTCCTCGTACTCACGGCAACGCACCCTTAATTCAATAGTTTTGAACACTCAACTCCCATTCGTAGGTCACGTTTTGTGTGGGCCCATTACATGAATTGAGATAGTACACTACATTACTACATGTACGTATTGTAGAAAAACCACAGAAGAAAAAATATTAGAGATCAACCTATGCTACAGTTGTGCGTCCACTTGAATCATAATCGGAGCCAAATACCGTTTGAATTCAGACCGAAGAACGCTGTCATCTTATCGCACAGTATTGTGAGTTCTAGTCGACGTTTCCGGTGCCGATTGATTGAATCGACGGAACCCGAATCGACCGAGACCGTGAAAGCACTTGAAGACACTATGGAACAGTCTGCTCAATCCATCTCGGTCGACTACCAAACAACTTGAAAATTGTATCTGGCCACGTCGATGACCCGACCAGGATTCGCCAGTGAATTCACAACAACTATTTGAGGATTACTAGGCTGTACGTTGGCAATGCCTTCACGCTATCTCTTATCGGACACTTTATTTAGCTGTCTCGATACCTGGACGGTGTCATTTCCAATACGATGGCCGAGGTGGAGGTGTGGGCGCAGGGTGCGAACGCAACGTCGCCATGGGAGACTCTTCCCAGGCAAAACCATCCCTTGTGAAGCATATCGCGAGAAAATGGTTCGACATCCAAATTGAAAGTCAGGGCGCGTACTCCGTACTGCAAAACTCGTCGAGCCGTGTTGGTCTGCATACTCACACCAGTTCCTGCCTTGTTGGCAGCTTTATTGATGGAATTGTTGCCGCTGCGACCGCCTTCGGAAGGATGGACAGCCAATTGGGTCTTCTGGTTGCGTTTGCTCTGGTAATGGGTTTTATGGTGAACTCTCAAATGGTTCGATTCGTCCCCGGTCTCAACTTCACGATCGGCAAACGAGTGGCGATAACTGTGGGAATGAGCACCGGATTCGTGGGGGCCTGCGAGCACGAGTGGGTTCCCTGTACCGCTCATGATGCAATTCGCGCCAATTCCAGTTGGGTTCTTCACGGTAGTTAATATTTTACTTGTGTTGGGCAACGTGATCTTTGCCACAGATTCACCGTTGAAGGCTCATGCCGACCGATACAACCGATTCTTTTTCTCATTCTCTCTTTGTAGCGTATTTTCCGGCCTACAAGCTGCTGTATGAACGCATTCCTGTCGGGTATCGAGGTGTTACCGTAGTCATAATGCCGGTATGGATATTTGCCTCGAAGCAGTTTATTATGAGCAGTTCACGCAAACTGGAAGACCTTATGCCAGTACTGGTGGCGTTTTTCTCGAGCACCTTGTTCATTGCGGCGCGCATGTCGTCGTCAAGGTCCGTATCCTTAACGCTGCTTTTCATCGCAGTGAATATTGGGCTATCTCTGCTGGAATTGCGAGCCATGAGTGCCAACGGGAAAGCGCTCCTCAAGCTACTGGACGAGCGGAGAAACTCTCAAACACTTATTCGCAAGAAATTTGACTTACCTATTCGATTCTATCAACCTGCTGCTGCTGATCATTCTTGACGCATCGGAGAACTCCGCCTCTTTGCCGCCGAACTCGCTGGAGCGAGTCCGATTATGGGCGTGTCTACCTCATCCACTCATGACAGATAAACTGGAGCGTATTCGTGCTCTTGATGCTTTGGGTGTCTATAGTAACTATGACCCAACTAGCAGAATGAAAGACTGTCAACAACTCAGCTTCAGACGACACGAACACCAACACATTCGAAGTACCTCAATTACCCCGTCCTCTGGATACTCGGACGGACCTAAACCAACAGATTTGCAACCAGACGCAAGTACAGAGCAAGCTACTATGAAGCACAACCACAGATCGAAGAAAATCGTGATTCAAGGTGTGCAGCTACTGTTTCACTCTGAGTATGTGGCGCTAATCCAGTACATTGAGTCGATAACTCCAATTGTTTTCTGCATCTACAAGTCAGTAGTGGAGCTACTGTCGAACATCGTGTACTACCCAGGTGGTGCTGGCAACTGGGGCATGGAGTCTGTAGCGAGGGTTTCCAGCGTTGCAAGTTGGGCTATTGCTATCATTCAACACATTCCTACGCCACAAATTTGGATTCTCTCCGTTGTATCAGCTAGCGTTTGTGCTCGAAACGGAGGTTTATGCAGTTCAAGCGCTTCTTTTTGCCTTCATGCTCAATGCTTTGCAGTACGAGCTGGAGCATCTCGGTACAGTATTCAATTCTCCACACTCCGTCCCCAGTCTCAGGGTTTAACAGTCTTTTGTGCATTTTTTCGTATGTAGGCGCCGATTTCACTCTTTCGATTCGAGTGGCTCCACCGTCCGAATTCATAAAACTGCATATTCTCCTTAGATTACATGAAGAAAAACGAAGAATGGTGCTCGGCGGCTGCGGGAATCGCTCCAGTATCGCAAAATGGCAGGAAAAGTTTTACTTTCCGAAGTTCCCTTTAAAAAAGGGAACTTCAATTTTCTATGTACCCCCTTTTTGGTACATGTGGATCAGTTCTGTGTGACCTGTCTTAGGCTTTCCTCTAAGTTTTGTATTACTCTGTGAGTCGAGGCATCAATACTGAACCTAGAGCCACTCTGTGGGGAATACAAACGAGAAAAACTTCTCGAGCCCGCTTCCTCTGGATAGAAGACCACTTCAATTGACGCTAACTTGGTCACAGGACTTTACATTGACTCCTCACCGCCATGAGCGCACCAGAACTGGTGTACGATCTCACGGAGCCGTGACTCAGCCAACACGAAAGCCACAAACAAACGCCCACAGACATGTTCGAGGAACACCTTTTGGCCTTTGGTGAGGACGGCACACTATCTCACTGCTTAGTGCGAGCGTCCGTATCCTCTCCACTCGCAGCACAACTTCGGATAGCTGTTCATTATCTCATTTGCCTAGTCGCGAACAACCCCGTCAACCAACCCTCCCAAGATGCAGCTTCTCTCGACGATCGCCCTGCTTGCTACGGCTATTCACTGTGCGCAAGCCGAACCCGAACGCAAGCTGCTTCGGACGGGCTACGAGTCGGGTCTCGATTTCTCCACCCTGACGGGTTCAACGCCGAGCGCTTCGACTTCGGCGCTCTCGTCAATCTCCAGCTTGTTGCCAAGCTCGACTTCGCTGACCTCCAGTAGCGGTCTCAGCTCGCTTCTGAGTGGCGGTGGTCTCTCATCCCTCACCGATATGTCTTCCATCATGAGTGGCCTCACCTCGTTGACTTCTGGCACCGGCACGAGCGGCCTCTCCTCGTTGACTTCAGGCACCGGGACCAGCGGCCTCTCCTCGTTGATCTCAGGCACCGGGACCGGCACCAGCGGACTCTCTTCGTTGATCTCAGGCGCCGGGACCGGGACTGACACGAGCAGCCTCACTAGTCTACTGGGCACTACCACCGGATCTTCGACCAGCAACAGTGTGCAGACGTCCACCACGGGCACCACCGCTGGATCCTCGACCAGCGACAGTGTGCAGACATCCACCACGGAGGCGACGGGTTCCGCCGCTGCCTCCACCACGCAGGCGTCGTCGGCGTGAGCACGCGGAGTTTGGTCCAGTTGCTCTTTGGTGAAATGGCAACTCGCAACGGAATGCATGTTGAGTTTTTGAAGCGTGTGTCAAGCAGTCGATTTGGCTGTGGGGAAGCTACCATGGGGTCCACGCTTCAGCATGGTCCTCGGTAGTCAGCATAATGCAGCTAAATACAACTTCGATTAGTCTGTTCGGATGATGGTAAAGATTGAGATATCAGCTTCGCGCAATCTTCCAAACAGTACATGCAGCTAGCATCCGAAGAACCGTGCTCTAATTTGTGTAGTGCTCCCATTCAATTAGAGGCTACGCAATGCAGAACGCAAAAGTATACATCTACTGGGTCCAGTAACTGGGGCCAAGAGGTCTCACGCCGAATTCCAGGCATATGCGCTTAATCCGACCCCGACGTGGTCTTCTGCGTCGTTTGCTGCTGGGTCTTGTCGTCCGAGTCGTCCTCGCTGCCAGTCTCTTTCTTTCCCTTGCCCTTGCCGTGCTTGCCGTGTCCGTGGAAGCTGCCGTCAAATGAGCCGTCCCAGTTGCCCGGGGCGGGGAAGCTACCGTCGAACGAGCCCGCCCACTTGTGGTGGCCGTCAAAGCTGCCATCGAACGAGCCCTTCCCGTGGTGGGGTCCGTGGGGTCCACCGAAGTGACCGCCCCAGCTACCGTCGGGCATCTTGCCGTCGAAGGAGCCCTTGGGGTGGTGCGGGTGGTGGCCGTCCCAGCTGCCGTCAGGCTTCTTGCCATCCCACGATCCCTCGCGAGGCTTGTGCTTCTTGGCGCCAACGGCGTCGGAGCCCGTTCCACTCAGCGTGGAAAAGTCGACCGACTTCGTAGAAGCGGAGCGAAGCATTTGATTGCCTTCGGTGCACTGGGCGATGACAGCGAGGAGCGCGAGTGTCGAGAAGAACTTCATTGTCGTGTAGTGTTCGTCGGAGTTGTGAACAGGAGGAGGTGGATTTGGAAATGAGCTTGGTTCAGCGATGCGATCCAGTCCATCAACGAGATAGAGCGCATTGCGAAGGGGAAGCGCTCAATGTAGATTGGTGTCCGACGCGTGCTGTTAAAGCAGCTGGATGCATGCCGCGACTCGTGATACCGTTTATCAAAGGAGTGTGGCCTGTGCTCAGGAGCCCAGTAGTGCAGGGGCTTCAGCTTTTGAAGGAGCTCAGGAGAGATCGGCGGTGCTTTGATAGTTACCACTGGGCTCACGTGACTCGCGAGTCAGCGGCGTAGGCTTCGAACAGCCGAGATAGCTCAGGAATCGCGAGATAGATATCAGGATCGAGCAACAACGTGCACCCCGCCAAACAAATCACTCTAGCAACATAATCAGACTCGATTACGGATTTCACCATCCGTGGAGCGATGTGCTAGGCACTTCAACGTCGTGAGAGTTGTGCAACTCACCAAACACTCTGGCTTACAAGTATCGTTGGGTTTCCGAGAAACCTCTTCGAGCAATGCGAGTTAAACCGCCGTTGTTCGCAACTAGCAGTTGGTATCACGGCATAGGGATGAATGGAGTTTGTTAGTACTGCCGATGCGTGTTGCACATCGTATTGGTCTGGTATTATAGTCTTCTTGCTAGTCAAGCGCCGGCTAGGATACTTGAATACATGTATTCTCGAGTCGGAAGTGCTAGGAGGTTGAAAAAGATTGACTTCGTGGCGTCGGAAACGGTTTGCTATCGCGTAAAAAGCAGGAGCACAACAAAACGTCAAATACCAACGAAGCCACATCCATACGCTGTACACGATGGGAAAACTTACAACTGTCGTATAAGCGATGGCCGTTGAGGATCTAATGCAAGCGCTTCACCATACATGACCTTCGCACGAGACCAATCTCCGCGTCGGTGTAGGAAACCTGCGTATTTTTCGTAGACGGATGCCAACGAAAGCTTATCTCTGTGAGTTTGTATCTCTGCATGGGTGAGGTCGCCATCATCTCCAGCATTGTTTTGCTGGCTCCACGTAAACAGCAAATGCTCGAAGCAACGCTCTGCCGGTTCATTCTCATTCAGGTCTGCTAGAACCAGTGCCAAGCGCAATTGATTCATCTGGTGTGATGGAGATAAGCTCAATGCCTTCTTGAGAATCCGACGAGCTCGGAGAAGAATTTCGCCGTTGCCGTTCGCCTTTGCAGTAAGGAGATCGGAGTATCCCCCTAAGATATTCACATCTTTTGGAGCTATATCCAGTGCCTTCTTGTAGCAAACCTCGCTCTTGTTAAAATCATGATATTCTCGCATCAAGAAGTTCGCATAGTTAGCAAGATTCTTGGCATTCGTGGGATCGGCTGCCAATGCTCGCTCAAAGTAGTTGCGGGCTTTTTCGGGTTCACCACAAGTTGTACAAAGGAATAGCGCGTAATTACCCAGATTGTCGGCGTGGTTTTCATCCAGCTCCAGCGCATTAAGATACACCCGTTCGATTTCGTCTCTGTGGCGCTGTGTTTTCTCCATGAACCGGGCCTTCATACCAAGTTTATCGGCCTGGGATGGAGCTGAAGGTGACACGCCAGCATTTGACACAGTATTCAGAACCACTCGATCCCGCCGCACATGAAATGATGCTGCCGTCCGTAGCTCGATGTGTAGTTGGCGGCGCTCGTGGGCACCAAATGTCTCCCACAGCTCAGGCTGTAAACCATTCGGCATTGATCTGCATCGAACCAGAACTGGCATCTCCGAAGCTGGTCCGGTATCCTCCGAATGTCTTGGGTTCGTCCAACCATTGTGCACCGAAAAAGGAGAGCTCAAGCTTAGCTCGAGTTGTTGAATCTGCTCCATTAGAGCTGCTTCTTCTTGTCTAGTTTGCTTGGAGATAGAGGTCTCAGATTCGAGCGTGTGGGATTTAGCCACAGCCATGGCCTCCTTCGTCCGCTCAGCCAACTGTTTCAGTACAGCTTGACGCTTCTCAATCAGCAGCAATGCGTCTTCTTGGACGAGCTCTAGTGGGAGCTGGTTACTGCCACTCGAAGATAGCACATCGCACGTAACAAGTTCATGACCGAAGTAATTATCCTGAAGTCGTCGACGCTCTCGCTCCAGAGCCTGCAACTTTGTCGAAATTTCACCCAGAGAAGTGGCAATTCCAGCCTCCAGTAGTGCTTGCTCCACTCGCTGCTGTCGCTCCTGACGAGCTGTGTGCAGTTGCGCTCGCAGCTCAAAAAGCTCTCGTTGTTTTTCGTTGCTACCTTTTGTAGCGATCTGAGGCTCATTTTTCGCTTTTTGGAGTCCCGTAAAAGAAAGTTGTGGCATTAATGACGTTGCATTCAGCTGCAACTCCGGATCAGCTTTTAAATTCCCTTTCAACGTGTCGTAAAAAATAAATTCCGATGCCGTCGAGTAAACACTTGAACTCGTCTCGGACTTGGCGTCCTCTTCGTCTTCCTCGCTCCTTTGGCTTCTGGTTAAATCGCAGCCTTCTGTTCGTTCTTGTTTGTGACTGTACGCGTTCATCAGTCTCTGAATCAGAGCATGTCGTCTCGCCTCCCCTTTCAGCCCTGACGTCTGAGTCGAGATCTGCCGCAGCTCCAACGCGCTCCGGAGCTCCGACAGCGACAAATTCTGCAGCCCACGCACTTTTTCACCTTCACCTCCTTCTTCGTTCAACTTCACGTCACCACTAGCCACCCGCGCATGGTGCAGTCGTCTCGCCAATTCATCTCGTCTCGCTTCGCCCCTCAAATCCCCCGTCGCCGTCGACACCCCAACCGCCGTCAACGCGTCTTTCAATTGGAACAACGACAACGTCGCCATCTTCTTCTGACAAGAAGAGGAGAACAACCGATGGGGTTAATTTGAGCTACTTCTTGAAATGTGTATAAATAACGAAATTCAAAACCAAATTTGGAATGGTACAAATGGCATTAATAATTTAGGATCCTTGATTTTCGGGCTTGGTCCCTTGACGTGCAAGCTCGTCTAGTTGGTCTCCTGGACTCTGCGTAGCGATCCGCGAGCGAACATGACGGACTCGTCGCCCATTGCGAGCATGTGACGGGCCTGGACGCCGGTCTCTTCTGTGGCGGAGGCGGGGACTGCAGCAGCTGCAAGTGCCATGGCGACGACAGCGACGCAGCGGACGAAGTTCATTGTGGTGTTGTGGTGGAGATGGCAAATCGGGAACTGAGCTGAGGTTCATTGGACTGAGCAGCGTCCCAAGTCACACGGTCTCATGCCGAATGTCCACAAGTTGCCTGTTCTATACCGGTGCGCTATCCTGAGCTAGCCGAATGCATACAAAAACCAAGTGTAGTGGTGATTCAGATGGAACTGAGTGGGCAGGCGTCAGCACCTGCCACTCACCGCGAAGCCACAAATTGCCGGTCTTGACGGCTTTTGCCGTTGGTGTGACTCACTCCACAGGGTGGAAGACACACGACTCCAAGCAAACCAGATGCAATCCAAGCAACATTTCGCAGCGGCAAATGGGAATGTCTCGAAGTTTGTATAGGGGTTTGGGATGACTTACTGTTTTTTCTCGTTAATTTACGCTGCTCTGAATAGTGGCCCCTAACTTCAACTTGGAGCAATTCTAGAGATACTCGTTGCTACAGCGAATGATTGACAGTTTGAATAGCAGACTCTACACGTTCACTGCGTCAGCAATGTCAATCGATATTGACTTCCTTGGGACGAGGGCAGGCTCGGGCTCAAAAGCTCGGATCACTTTTCCAGTTGGAACACGAGCAGCAAGTAACAAGCCCACCATGGCTGAAGGGACCAAGACGACGGAGACGACTGGGATGGCGACGTTCAGCTCGCAACGCGGCGCAGTGTTCCGCTTCTCAGTGACTCCAACGAGGATCTGGCTGGAGCAGCAGACCACGAAGCAGCAATGGCGAGTGGTATTTTATCTAGTAGTGAGTGGGGTGGACCCTTTGGGTTTTAACATGATCGTTGCACAATTCTAGGCAGTGCAGTGTGTCGTCTGTCAACGACTTCGCTCTCAAGGGTGCCGGAATTCCCCACGCGATCGTGATGGATTACCTCGCAGTGAGTTATTTGGTCGATGGAATATTGTGGTAAAACATGATCTAACGGTGGTTTTTTGTGTGTGTTGTTTGTTGCTCCAGATGAGTCTTGGAAGCTCCGCGCCGAGTCGAGACACGGACTACGAGGTGGACCTCATCCCGATGAGTGAAGGTCGTATGCGTCTCGATTTCTTGCTGAAGTTCTCGATCGCCGACGTCGTGTGGAAGCCGGAGTACCAATTCGTGCTGCAGCCGATTGAAGTCACTGAGACGCAAATGCTGACGGCCAAACTGCAAGACGCCAACGACAACTTGGAGCGTCTTCACACAATTATTCCTGCTTGGGTGGTGGGTAGTCGAGGCCATCCGACGCCTCGAAATGAAGCCGCGATGCAAATTGTTGCTTTGAGAGGGACTCAATCGTGGCTGTACCTGTGCACCTTGACCAAGCGTGTCTTGGAGAACTCTGGCACGCATGTCGAAGCTGTTGCGGAGTGGAGCACAGCTGCTGTGCACAAGTCTACTGACATTGTGATGAAGTATTGGTCGGTCGTCCGGGATACCGCGGCGCAAGCTGGTGGTATGGCCCGTCAGCTCGTGTTGGACCAATACGCCGCCATGACGGACCATTGAGCAGCATTTCAAGCTGGCAAGTATGTTTCTTCTTGCTAACGTTATTTTTCATTTTCGTCGTAAGCTTAGTCTATTTGCTTAGCATCTTAAGCTAGGGAATCTTTCAATACATTGACGTGTCAACGTGCGTAGTACCAGATTTATAGGATTTTTTTCTTCGCAAAGTCCCAGACGAAAGTCTCAAAAAGCTGCTTGACCATCGCAGAGATTTCTCTCAGTTGCTGAAGAGGGCGAAAGAGCCATGGTCTCGTGTCGTCAAGCCTTTAGTACCTTCCCGTCGTCTGCTGGGTCTCCGTTCTTCTGCCGCGTCGTGGATCAAGATGACGGGTTCGAGGTAGAACTGTTTGACGAAGCAACGGAAAGTGGCTGGTGAGTGCTAGTTTGAGTGATTTTCAGAAGGGGGGGGAAAGATTTCACGTGGTTTTGCTCCTACAAGGTCCTGCCTTGTGACGCCGGACACGCTAGATCTGTATACGACGAGAATCCCAATCGACAAAGTGGCTGCCTTTTTCAAGGTGAGATGGAATGTTAACTACGTCTAGCATTTCATCCATACTCATTACCCATGTCCGAGCAGATTGGTCTTGGTGGGCTCGGATCTGGGCACCCATCGGAAGAAGTGGTTCTGGATCTGATTGAGCAGACCGAAAAGCTCGCCATCTTGCAGCTCCGTCTGAGATTTGGGATGGAAGGTTGCTACTGGAACCCCACTCTGAATTTTATGCTCAAGCCAGTCAACGCCGAGCGGCGTGAGAAGTTTGAGCTACGAGCTAGCGTGGCTGCAATGGCCCTGGAGCTGAGCAACAAAGCTACGAGCACGGATCCTACCACGATCAAGAGCCACCCAAGTCCAATGCGCAAGGGATTATCTTGGCTTTTCAGTCTTGCAGTGATCTTTTTGGCGATTTACATGGCCATTGTGTGTGATATCACTAGTGTTGGTGATGTTACGCCTCCACCTGCTCGAGGAATCGCGTTCGCAAGCGTCAAACCGTGTGTGGTCGACGGGGGTGGCACAATTTATTGGGAACCTGGCAGCGATTTTGATGAAAGGGTTTTCTCCATCAAGCTGTCGAAGCTGCAAGTGACTGAAAGAGGCTTTGCGCAAGTTTCGATCATGCTGCGCCACTCCAACTGCCGCTCAGATATCGCTTTCAAGGTGTACCAAGGAGCTGCGCAGATTGCTAGCGTCTATGACTACACGTGCAGTCTATTTTCTAAGGGGATTTCGACGGCCTACATCCACACGATTCCTGTTGAAGTGAACGACACGTTCAGTGTCAAGTACGTTGGCGGCGGGACGCTGTACTTGGGCGACAGCTTCATGGACGTGCTGCTGTTGCCACCGACCATGCAGTAAAAAAAACACTTCGCGTGGTGTTTTCCTGTCGTTCGGATTTTGCTGACTTGCCATGAATTTTCAGTGGAGAATTCCAGAAAAGATGCCCGAAGACTTCGTGCACGAGTATAGTCAAAGCTGGTCTGCGGATTTCCCCAACACAACTGCGTTAATCATTTTCGAGTTTTCTTCACACATCACTTTAATTCTTGTCTTCACTTTTCCTGAACATAAATTCAAGAATTTCGGGCGATTTTGCAGGAGCGCAACTGGAGCTACAGCAACAACGACGATAGTTCCGGTCGTGCAAGCACTTGGTTTTACCCCTTCTGGTATTGCTGCCAACTCAGCAGCAGCAGGAATGATGTTGAGCGCTGCTATTGGAGCTGGAGGTGGCGTTGCAAGCGGAAGTACCGTCGCCGTTCTGCAAGCCATTGGCTCTACTATAGGTACCAAAGAATATTGCTGGATCGTTGCTATCGAGAAGGGCCCTGGAAACGTGCGCGTGCTCCGGTACAGCAACGAGAGCGACGCTCGTAAGCGATTCCGTGAGAGCTGGTCGATTCGGATTCTCTACGGTCCCGATGGAAAAGAAGTCGCTGCTGGTGGTTGGAATCGCTGGGCACACGCAACGATCCGCCGTGTGATGAAGAATGAGTATTTCTCAGCTTAGTGATTAGCTCGTTGGCCTTTATGAGCTCGAAGTACAATTGAAGTTGAAGTGTTTTATCTCGGCGGCTCATCAGCTGGTTGAGTCGACCATGACGCGGAGCTTCACGCCGCAGTATCTTGAAGCCATCAAGTTCCTGTCGTGCGTCCATGGTGGCGGATCAAAGTAATCCACTTGGGCTTTGATGGTGTGAGCCCCCCCCCCCCCCCTACAACCAACCGAAATCGACAAAGATGTGCGTGCAACAGTGGGCAGGACCTCGTCACTCTCGATTCCGCAGCGAAGACATCTTAGCTCTACAGTACATGAGGTGGTCCTTCCTCTCTAGCAACGCGACAGCCCTCCATCGCACGCCCGAGTTCCCACTACAAGTTCTCCAAGAAGCCATCGCGACTCGAGACGAAATGAAAGTCTGGAAAGTGCTCCGCAAGCAGCGCATCCGCGACGAACTCGTTCACAGCACCACGACGCACAAGGTTCCTAGCGATCCGCAGCAGCACAAGTACAACGTCTTCACGTGCGTCGAAGCTGCCGTGCATTGCGACATGCCTCGAGTCATTCTCGCAATGTTCCGATACAATCCAGCGGACGTCCGACTGGCAACGTGGTACGCGCTCTACCGACTCAAGACGGTGAAAGTCTCACCTGAGCTCATGGATCTCGCTCGAGCACAACGTCGTGCTTGGTTATGGGATCGAATCGGAGCGTTTGTGCTGCTCCGACAGGGTAAAATGCCAACAAGTAGGCGACAAGAAGCAGAAGTGGGTGCTCTCCACCCTCTGGCTGCCATTCCGGACGAAGCGTTCAAGATCATCGTGAGTTTCGTCGACCTCCACGAAAGAAAAGAAGCTCGAATCCTGCAGTTCCTCATCGAAGCGCGACCGTGTCCAATATGCTCCAGACTGTGCATCCCAGGCCATTGCAAGGCCAAACGACTACGCAAGATGGAGCGACGAGCTTCACGACGAAGCGCGACTTCACCCTCTAATTAACCATAACCTCTCTCCAGTAATAATAACCGCCTAATACGGTAATCATAATACCACTGTCCTATATTCTCTAAAGAGTCATTTCTGATTTTGCGGCGACCGATGCGATGCCGTCGTCCTGCAGCGCCTGATGCCACGAGCGTCTCTCGCTTCCACGAAGCTCTCCACTTCGGTCGCGTGGACGACGCGCGTCGTCTGATCCACCAGAACCCGTCGCTGGCCAACGCGCGCTCGTCGTCGAGTCCTCACGCGACGTCGCTCATGGTCTCCGCAACGAGTGATATACCTCCGTTAAGGAATATCCTAAGTTTAGTCAAACTTTTACTTGCCAAGGGGGCCTCGCTCCGGACCAAGGACGACCATCGACGGACTGTTTTAATGGCAGTTTGTGCCTCTGGAGCCCACCCAAACGTGGTCAAATATCTATTAGACCACGACAGTTTGAACGCAAACCGTAGAGTTTTACTATGGAGTGACCAAGACGCTCAAGGTCTAACGGCGCTCGGACTCGCGTGTTTCAATGGCCACGGACGACTGGCGTCCTTCATTTTAGACCTTTTGGGTCCGGACGAGGAAATTGGGACCAATTCGCCGTTGCACGCGCTCCATTTTGCCATCAAGAGCAGAGACGAACGGAGTGTGATGGATTTACTACGCAACAGGAAGTTGCGGTGGGGGATCCAAGAGAACCGACGAGAGGAGAAGTTGGTGCTTCATGGAGAGTGGAACCAGCCCCAACGTCAGAGAGAGGAGGGGGATAATGTTGAAGAGGTGACGGTCTCCAATTGTGTGGCTGCCGCGGTGGAGCAAGAGATGGTTGACGTGGTGACGGAGATGCATCGACTGAACCGACGGTGTGTGGGCCATGCCACATGGTTCGCGTTGCGCAGTGAAGAGAGTACCTGCAAACGAGGGGAAATGGAGAAGATCGCACGAGTCAAACCCGAATTCGCGGACATTGCAGATCTCCATCGACGAGACTGCATTTGGGAGCGTGTACAACTTTTGTTCTTGGTGCGATATGCTTCAGAGCGGAATGGGAAATCGAGGCAGCTGAATATTGTGGCAGAGCTGCCTGATAGTTTGTTTCGAATTGTGGCGGAGTTTCTCAAGCCGCAGTTTGACGACGCTGAGGAGACACAGAAGGAGAGGTTCAAGTCCGTGCTGGATCTGTCGTCGTGGTAAACCTTGTAGGGTAGGTATCCTGTGGGGCCGTACATGTACGCCGTCCAATTTGACCTGTACTTTTGAAGAGCGTGCATTTTGTTGCAATTGTTTTGCACTTCGAAGTAATATTTTGCGTGTTTGCTTTTTATAATATAAAAACATATGATAGCGCCTACGAGAGTAAATCTGTGTCAAATTTTCGTGTCAGCCATACTACTAAATTAGTATTAGTTGGTAGTACTAATCACTTCCCATTGGGGAAGTGCTCAAGGAAAGAGTGCGGCTCATCACCGACCAAAATATTGTTAAATTTTCTTCTTTTCGGAGCCTGAAGTTAGGCTGAAGCCCTGCGGTCGAACATTGCCGGTTTCTCCACCGGTGGCGAATGATCGCCCGGAATTATCCGTCGTCGTCTGTATCGTGTTCATACCGATCAAAATGCCCCATGCACTCTGCATCAGCTGTTAACGTGGCAGCGCAAGTGTGTTTTTGTAGAGCTTATACGTTGCCAGTGCTTGCCGCATAAAAGGAGGATACCGGTACAGGGGAAAGCAACAGGATCGGTTGTCGCCAAATCTCTGCTCGCCTCCGCTTTCCTATCCAGTGGATAGTGCCCACTTGCCAATTCCGCGCGAAGGTCGGCATGCGGCGAGCCATCACTGTGGTGCTGGTGCTTGCCAGCGTCTTTGCTGTTGCCAATGCTGCATCGGCGTCTACGGAATCGAAATTGCCATGCTCGCCTAATGGTAACTCCGATGACGTTTCTACCAAAAGGCTCCTGGGCAGTATCAGGACGGTGGATGAGAACGAAGAAGAGAGGGCGATCACTATCCCTGGTTTGGCGAAGATTAAGGACTGGATTGCGGCAAACATATCAAGATTCAGGACATGGTACAGCAACCGCAAGCAAGCCAAGGGTTGGCTGAAGGAGGAGAAGACACCAGACGACGTTTTCAAGCTGCTCAAGCTTGACGAAGATCTTGACACGGTCCTCGACAGCCCCAAACTGACCACGTGGGCGGTCTTTTTGGTCAAGTACAACAAAAAGTACCCAGAGAAGGCGACATCTTTGCTCGGAATGCTCACCAAGCACTACGGAACAATTCCTGTGGCAAAGACAGTTGAGACAGCGAGGATGAACCCAAAGGGTGGCACGTTTAAACTCGCCGATATGCTTCAAGGACATCAGTTAGTGGGCTGGCGTCACAATGGGCTGTCGACAGACGTGGTGTTCGACATGCTAAAGATCGGCGATGGTAGTGTGGAAAAACTGCTTTCGAACCCAGCGTTGAACGTTTGGGTCTATTACTTCACTCGGTCGAACCGTTACAACCCGGACAGGGAAGTGAATATGATCGCGAAATTGAGGACGCATTACGACGACATCGCCTTGGCGAAGGCAATTGAAGCGGCGGCGAAGGAGAAGCGAGCAACGAATGCGATTGATCTTTTACAAACTGCGCAATTCAAAACGTGGCAACTTGAAGGAAAGGATCCGTCCAAAATCTTTAAAATGCTGAAGCTGGAGACGACAAAATGGCCCTATGACACCAATGTGGATGTTTACCGCGCCTACCGCACGTACTACAAAGAGAGTAAAGGTAGATGAATGGGTTTGACTATTAAAGAGTTAACTGAGGCAACCATCTCGTTTCAATCTGTCCACAAGACTTTGGGATCTCCAGTACTCGAACAAACAGTGAAGTCCTTGAGGGTTCTCAGAAAGCCCAGTACGAAGAGCACTTTGCCGTGTGGTTCGCAACATAAAGCCCAAATCTCTCGATTCTCGCCAGAGCGTTGTAGAGTATTACACAAACGGGCAAGATGCGTCCCGAACATCTCTCCGTCCTCGTCACCTCGGGTCTTCAAAGTGTTAGTGGAACAATGAGTCTCCACTTCAGCCTCCATTATTGGCAAAGATCCCAAATTGGGGTTCCCGGTTCAGTACATTGTACATGGTACGTCACAAAATGCAGGGTATCCATCTTTTCGTATCGCTATGCGAAAAGTGGACAGTGTCCATCATTTTCTAGCCAAAGTGTCAATCAAGGTCAACGCGTTCATTGTGCAATTCTCCACTCGAGATGAAGGTGATCCAAGTACTGATCATCTTCGCTTTGGCCGTCTCGGGCGTCTCCGCCGCGAACTCCACAGCAACCGCCACAACTTCCTCCTCTTCCTCGGCCGTGACTTCGTCCAGTGTCAGCGCAGCCTCCTCAACGGCTTCGTCGACCAGCACCAGCTTCTCTGCATCCACGTCCAGAACCTCCTCGTCCGACTCGGAATCCGCCGCATCGGCCGGTGATTCGAGCTCCGACTCGACCTCAGCTCAGAGCAGCTCCGACTCGACCTCGGCCCAGAGCAGCTCCGGCTCATCGTCCAGTTCGTTCTCGCTCTCATCAACGGGCGGTGCGATCGCCCCTCGATCCGGATCTGCGCTCTCGAGCTCGGATGGAAATCCTCAAATATCTGCAAGCTTGGGCACTGTCGCAGCAGTTGCTGTTGCAGTTGGCGCCTACTTTGTGTAAGTAGGGGCGACGATTTCAGTACTACGGGTAGACTACGTGCAGTAGGCTTGATCCACTATTATACTACGTAGCAGCTATCACTTCACCGGTATACCATCTACACGTAGTAATATACTTTCGCTTGAGTTAGTGGGGTCATTGATGCGAGTAAGATGTCCAACTATGGGTCTAAGACTCGTGCTTCAACGATCCTTAATTCTTCAATGCTCGAAAGTGCTAAGCAGATTATCCTGCATCAACTGATAGAAGCTCCGCATTTTGTCGCTGATAGTCGTGAGGAAAAATCTCTCTGCTTGTGCTGTGTGTGCGGGTGCATTGGGTGCCCTCTCCAACTTGTAAACGCTTTTCATCACGCACGAGTGTAGCGGGTCTTCAGGCAACCTCGATATGACGGTCCAGTTGGAGTCTTGGAGCACGATCTCTCCTGTAGATAGAAACCACTTGGTTGTGCCAACCAGGATGACCCGGTCGCCCTCATCGTATCGCCGGTAAGCTGAAACAGAGTTGACACACAGCGAACCCACGCGTAGTGAGGCTACGACGTTCACATCGAGCGGACTGGGGCACTTCCGCTGGACCTGCGAGTTCAATTCAAGCATTAGCGGGGACCTAAGTGAAGAACGTTTCTCCATGTTGCGCACGTACATAACGAAATGACTTGTCCGTCTCTCTCCCTGTGTTCGACGCGTGTCGCCACAACATTTGTCCGAGCTCTTGAGCCGAGCAGGCCACAGGTGTCATCAAATTTGCTTGAATGCTGTTCGTATCGGGCGCAAATTGCCAGCGAAAGGAAACTTTCGTGCTGTTTTCCACTAGAGGGAACACCGTGTCGGTGTCGAGACGAAGCCAGTCCAAGTTGTTGCACATTTCTTCTAGAACTGCGTCGCTGAGGGGACGTTGACTTGGTGGACGCTCGATTTTGGGCTGCAGTTGCGCCACAAAATCCCAGTCCTGTTGCTAATTAGAAAACACAAGAGTGGTTAACCATGTTCTGGGTTTTAGTATAGCAATTAGGCAACTCGACGCACACGGACCTTGAGTGTCTGAGGCTTCTGCAAAGTTTTGAGAAGCGAGGCATGAACTTTCGTCAGCTCTGCCAGTGTGGCCTTCAATCTCTGGTTTGTCCCCTCTGCGCGCCGCCGTTTTCCCCTTTCAACGACTGCTGCACTGTGCCACTGAACCGTATTCGTGGTGGACAGACACTGATAGGCTGGTGCAGCAGCTTCATTGTGAAGACGCGTTGCTTGCAACTCGGAGAGCTGAGCTGTCAAGGTTTCGGCCTCCAAACGCAGGGTCTGGATCTCGAGTCGTTTCCGGCGTAGGAGCTCCGTGGAGTAAGAGCACCTTCAGTTTCGTGGGATTGTCCGCCTTCATCGTGTTCTCAATTGTCACAATCATGAAGTTATCGGGAGAGGACAACATTATGTGGGCCACATCATTTGTGACAATCATGAAATTATCGGGAGAGGACAACATTGTGTGGGCCACATACAAGAAACATACCGGACTGTTTTTCGAATTACAAAGTATTTTAGATTATTTATGGCAAAGCTGCGGCCACCGGGGTTATCCGGGAATGCAAGGCATATTAAACGAAATAAGTGACGAAGTCGTATAGAGGGTGAAGCTTCAGTAGAGATGGATTCAATGCTGCCTGGGCCTATATCACCGGTGATTCACCGCAAGTGCAAAGGTAATTTGGCGAGTGCTGCACACCAGCTACTTGTACGCCAGGTTCTGACCCACGCATTAAAATGAGCATCATGTAGATCTAAGACGTGTGCTTCAGCGATCCTCAATACTTTGGTCTTTATTCCTCTTGGATCCTACAATGCTAGAAGGTGCTATTTAGCAGTTTGTCCTGCGTCAACTGCTGGAAGCCCCGCATTTTGTCGCCGATAAACTTGAAAAAAAATCGCTCTGTTTGTGTTGCGCGTGCAGGTGCATTGGGTGCCCTCTCCAACTTGTAAAAGCCTTTCAACACGCACGAGTGTAGCGGGTCTTCAGGCGACCTCGATATGACGGTCCAGTTGGAGTCTTGGAGCACGAGCTCTCCTGTAGATAGAAACCACTTTGTTGTGCCAACCAGGATGACTCGGTCGCCCTCATCGTATCGACGGTAAGTCGAAATAAAGTTGACACAGAGCAAACCCTCGAGTAGTGAGGCTACGATGTTCACATCGAGCGGACTGGGACTCTTTTGCTGGATCTGTGAGTTCAATTCAAGCATTAGCGAAGGGAGACCTACGGATAGTTTTGCGCACGTACATAACGAAATAGCTTGTCCGTCTCTCTCCGCGTATTCGTAACGTTCCGCCACAACATATCTCCAAGTTCTTGAGCAGAGCAAGCCACTGGTGTGATGGAACTTGCCTGAATTCTGTTCGTATCGGGCACAAATTGCCAGCGATAGGAAATTTTCGTGCCGTTTTCCACCTGAGGGAACACCGTGTCGGTGTCGAGACGAAGCCAGTCCAAGTTGTTGCACATTTCTTCTAGAACTACGTCGCTGAAGCGACGTTGACTCGGCGGACGCTCGATTTTAGGCCCCAATTGGGCCACAAAATCCAAGTCCTGTTGCAAATTACAAAACACAAAATAAGTGTTCTTAGAACTGCAGAGCAAGCAAGCAACTCGACGCACACGGACCTTCAGTGTCTGAGGCTTGGTCAAGGCTCTAAGAAACGAGGCACGAAGCTTCGTCACCTCTTCCAACGTGGCCTTCAATCTCCGGTTTATTTCCTCTGCGCACTGCCGTTTTCCCCTTTCAACGACTGCAGCACTGTGCCACTGAGCCGGACTCGTGGTGGACAGACACTGAGCAGCATCTCCGTTGTAAAGATGTGTCGCTTGCAACTCAGAGAGCTGAGCTGCCAAGGTTTCGGCCTCCAATTGCAGCGTCTGGACCTCTAGTCGTCTCCGCCGACAGAACTCCGTGGAGTAGGGCAACCCATCCAGCGTTAAGCGCTTGCAGTCCCTCTTCAGTGTCGTGGGTTTGTCCGCCTTCATGTTGTTGTCAACTGGTTTTCAATTGCTGCATGATGCAGTGGTTCGGGAGAGAGGACACCATTATGTGGACCACATATTAATACCTAAGAAGCATACCACATGGTACATGTATAATTGGTATTTTACCTTATTCTTGGAGAGCTTTGCGTACAGAGTTGCAGAAAGTCTGCACCCCCCTGTGATTTTTTACGTTTTGAAGTCAATATCTGCTCAAATTCTACGAGATAACCACTAACGGATAGCTCTCGCTTTTATGAGTTCAGCGGCTAACTTGATAGCAAGCGATAAGCAACGGCTAGAGCACAAAACTGACGTTCGAACACACTGGTCCTGCCGCATATTTCATCCAAGGAACTCTGGCGCACTGTGTATGTTTTTCATAGTTAACCGTTCTATTCACTTGTTTTCAAGTTGCACCCACTCATCTGTTTCGCGCGAATCAGCTTTAATTTTAATCTACGAAATTTCTTCCCACAGAAAGTCTGAACCCCCTCAATTTCGACTTAGGATTTGTAAAGACCAGGTCCCAATTAAGTACGAAAAACATGGATATCGGAAGATATTGTAAGCCACAGGCTGATTAAGACACGTTTAGCACAGACTTGTGCTGATAAAGCGTGTACGAAGCTAACAGTGGCGAGGTGGGGAAATGCCGTGTGCTTCAGCGTCATCGCTGGGTCCACCGACGGCGTGCCTTCACTCATCTCGAACTTGGTCATTGGAAGGACTACGAAGTGCTACCAGGTGTAACTGGGTAAGAAGTACCGTCACTAGCGTACACTATAGATCAGAGCTCGCAACGGGTACCCGAACTTCGGGTACGGGTGCCCGATTTGCCTTTCGGGCGGTCCGGGTGACCCGGTAGTGGAAGAGCAGCATTTGAGTCAAGAATTGTTGCCAAGCATTATAGTCGTTATCGGTTAGGACGCATTTAAATTTAGGCTAAGAACCACACCAACCGTCTTGTGAAGGGTCTGTTCCCGACCACATCTCGACGTCCGGCCGCTGATTACAGGTGAATGAGTATGCGTCACCTGACCTTCGCTGTACGACTTAGATTGCTTCTTACTAACAGTTTGCGTGCCTGCTGTGACCACCGTAGAGTGATTGAGGCGGACACCAGTGTGCACAACGCCAATACTGGAGATGTCGAAGCCGTCATGAAACTTGAACAAATCCGACAGCTCCCGTTAAACTCAATAAAGGCTGCAATTGAAGCGGACTTGAATCTTTTTTACGTGATGTTTTTATCTATTTATTATTATTTAAACTTCGGGTACGGGTACCCGAACTTGACGTTCGGTCCGGCTGGACGGTGTAGCGGGGCTACACATTCGGCTAACCTCACCTTAGTGCAACACGCACTAAGTGGATACATTCAGATGGGCCACATCGCAGTGTGGTCACCATTCATATTAGGAAGCAGTCCTATTGGTCAGAAAGCAGGGTCTTTCTACCAGTAATACTCAAGCATTAGGTCAGGGTTTCTGCCAACCACTCGTTGGCAGAACCTCTCTTTGTAGATATCAGTTTTAGGAGGAAAGCCACAGTTAACATTCAATTCAGTTCTCATTTTACCGCAAAAGCTACTATTTGTACCTTTATTTAGATCTAATTATACTTGTGGATACAAGTATACTTAATCTAAGTTAAATACACCTTACGCTTCCTCATACACGTGCGCTCACGTGTAAGCTAAAGTATTGGGCTAAGTAAGCCCATTACACCTGGTAGCACTTTGTAGTCCGTCCAACGACCGACTAATTACGTATTGAATGAAGTTCAATACGGGGGCCGAGGACCTGCCTGTGGACGCGAGTATGTCCACTGGTAACCCAACCACGGGTGCAACGCATGTTGCACGCGAAGACTGTCTCCACCTGGCGGATCCAGAGTGGGAGGCACTCCAACGACTGTCGACGGTCATTGGAGAAGCGGCCGTAGCGACGATGCTACGCACGCTATCGCTGACAGAGCAACACGGTGTTGCTCTAGGCTTCATCATGAAGGAACAGCGCGAGACCGCTGCTCGCGCTACGGTGTCGACTCCGTCCACACCGCGCGTGGAGTCATTGAAGCTCCACGTGAACAGCTATGTTGGAAGAGAGGGCGAGCCTCTCCTCCGTTGGCTTGTCGAAGTCGACACTGCCATTACGGCTCGACGTATCGTCGACCCGTTGTCGAAGGTTGCGTTCGCCATGTCATGCCTTGGCGGACGAGCAAGGAGTTGGGCGTATGGACGCCGACTCACTGACCCTACGTGCTTTAGCACGTACGAGGTGTTCAAGGAGGAGCTCAGACAAGCGTTTGAGCCTCCGCAGAATGAGTTCAGATCGAGGGCTGAGTTCCTCGACCTGCAACAGGGCAAGCATGACGTGCATGCTTACGCTCAAAGGGCGCAGTACTTGGTCTCGAACATCGTGACCAACCCGATAGACGAGGCGACAAAGGTCGTCACGTTCATGAAGGGCCTGAAAGATGGGCCTGTGAAGACCTATCTCTTCCGAGAGTACCCAAGTACTCTCGAGTCTGCGATTACCCTTGCGATGCAAGAAGAGTTTAGCCTGCGACAGGCTAAGCTCCATGTGAACGTCCCGCGGCCGATGCCGCGACCGACGGTGAAGCCGACGGGAGGTCCCGAACCAATGGACCTCTCGAGTGCGACGGCTGCTGGATGTCAGCAGCGTCGTGGACCAACGAATGTCCGCTGTTTCCGGTGTGGAAACAACGGACACTACGCCCGTGAATGCACAGCGCCTGTGCAGGCGGCCAAGGGCCGGCGTGACGATACCGGGTATCGCCACGGGCAATCGAAAAACTAGATCAACCAGCAGGCGCGGGGCGCCCTGCTGGTGATGCAGTCGAGCGTGTCGATATTGGACACGCCGTATTAAAGACTGCTGCCCCCAGTGAGAGTCATTCTCACTGTAAGAAGCAAGATGACAGGCCAAACCTTGTCATCTTGAAGGTTCGCTCGAAGAAGGAGAAGTCTCTTCGTGCGTTGGTGGATTGTGGTGCGTCGAACAACTTTGTTCGACTGCAGAGCCTAGCGAGGCTTGACTTCGAGGAAGTGGAACTACCTCGAAGTCTATTGGAAGTAAGACTGGCAACAGGTGTCGTTGTCAGAACCGAGAAGCGTGTCGTACGCGTACGCTTCTCGTATCGAGTGAAGAAGTTCGTGGACGAGCTTATCGTACTTGACTTAGACGATAAGTTCGACATGGTGCTGGGCATGCCGTGGCTTGCACGGCATGATCCGGTGATCGACTGGACGAAGCGCACGATCGTGCACTTCGGGAGTAGCGGCGCGACAGTGAGCGATGGCCCTGTCGGCGCAGCACGTGCACCTCGCGGTGCACGCGACCCACCAGGAGAGACAGCGCGACGCGCGGCTGTCTCCGATCACCCCGCACGGACACCGACGACTGAGAGGGTCGTCGGGAGAAAATGTGAGTCGAATCAGAAGACTCAGATTCGATCGGATTCGAGAGGTTCTCGAAGCGTCAAGACTGACGCAGTCGTGTCGACTATTAGTGTCGACACACAAGTTCAACAAGAGGAGCCAGTCACTAATATGGACAGTGACTCGGACGCGTCAGCTCAGGGAGCTGATGCGATTGGCCCAAACGCCGAAAGACGCTCCGACGTCAGGCGTCGAGGTAAAGAAAGCGCACCGGCTCTGGGAGCCGACGCCGCAGGCAGTGCGGACGGTTGCAAACGTCCCGCACCGGAAATGCTTGCGTGCTCGCGTGCAGCCGGGCTGCACGACGAAGCGGTACGCGATCAAGCAGGGCTTGATTGCGTGTGCCCGCGGGAAGAACCCGCCGGCGACAACAAGAAACGCATTGCGTGCTCACGTGCAGCCGGTCTGCACGAAGAAGCGATACGCGATTAAGCCGGGCTTGATTGCGTGCGCCCGCGGGTTGAACCCGCCGGCGATCAAAAAGAAGATCTGTCCGTGGCCGGGCCCGGACAAAACAAGACGCGCGGAACCGGGTTCCGCACAAGAAGCGAACGGCGCAAGCGAGCAAAGCTGCGCAAGTCTCGGTCAGGGACCGAGACGCTACAAGCAGTGTCTGCCGGGCAGATACAGGAACTGGAGACGACCGTCGAGACTTTGAGTGTCTTGACGCGTACTAATACTGGTCTCCAGTATAAGAAGATGAAGTTGGAGAACCCTCCGACGCTAGCGTCGGAGTTGACTTCGCTTCCAGTCACGAGCTGGAGGCGCTTCGCCCGCGACCTGCACGATGGACGCATCGAGCAGATTTGCATCCTCTCGGATGTCGAGAGGATGAAGTGTGAAGCGGAAGAGTTGAAACAGCTCGTCGCGGAGGGCGTCGACGCCCTCAGCGCCAAGTCGAAGAAGGAACGCTTCGACGAACAGAGCTGGGACTCGCTGAAGTCGAGCCCCTTCTACGAGGTCTTGCGTGAGTACAGAGACGTACTCCCGGACGATATCCCTGCGGAGTTGCCGCAGGACAAGGGTGTTCAGCACGAGATTGATCTCGTGCCGGGAACGAAGTATTGCGTGACGCGGCAGTGGCCACTGCCGCGGGAGCAAGTCAAGGCGATCGACGACTTCTTTGAGAGTCATCGCAAGGCTGGGCAAGTGCGGGAATCGAAGTCCCCGCACAGCGCGCCTACGTTCTGTGTCAAGAAGGCACAGGGCGGGTGGCG
Organism: Phytophthora x cambivora; assembly: GCA_033557925.1. Lineage (NCBI taxonomy): Eukaryota > Oomycota > Peronosporomycetes > Peronosporales > Peronosporaceae > Phytophthora > Phytophthora x cambivora. Next base: position 913,999 of record JAUCEB010000015.1, on the reverse strand, counting down.
CATCGTTCACGCTTATAACAAGCTGATCGACGCAACGGTACCGGCGCAGACGCCGATACCGCGAAAAGATGTGATCATAGATTCGATGGCTCTGAGCACTATCTTCAGTGCTCTGGATCTGAGAGACGGATTCTATCAGATCCTCATGCGTGAGAGTGATATACCTCTCACGGCGGTGAGCACCCCGAGCGGTATGCTCTGGGAGTGGCTTGTAATGCCGCAGGGGCTAAAGAATGCCCCTGCGACGTTCAACAGGTGCGTCACGCACTTGTTGCGCTCGGTGCGCGACTTCGCACCGAGCTATTTCGATGATGTGTTCATCCACAGCCGGGCTGTGGACGGGAAGTCGGAAGTGGAGATGCACAAGGAACATCTCCGCAGGTTGTTTGCGCTCATGCGCAAACATAAGCTCTACGCGAACCTGAATAAGTGTATCTTCGGGGCTAGCGAGATACACGTCCTTGGGTGTCTCTTAGGGAAGAACGGCGTACGCCCTGACCCGGGGAAGGTCAGAGTGATCAATGAATGGCCTACGCCTTCCAATGTCAAGGAACTGAGGCAGTTCCTTGGACTCGCTACGTACTTATGCAAGTACGTGAGCAACTACGCGGGAAAGATTCGCCCGCTGTCGCAGCTCCTAAAGAAGGACGCTGCATGGGTTTGGACTGCTGAGTGTCAGCAGGCTTTTGATACAGTCAAACAGGGCTTGACTGAGGCGCCGATCTTGGCGGTGGCCGACCAAGATCACCCGTTCCACGTCGTGTGTGACGCGTCCGATTTCGCAATCGGATGCGCTCTAATGCAACACGATCACGAGGGACGTGATCGCGTGGTCTACTATCAGTCGCGTCAGCTGAAGCCAGCTGAGCGCAACTACCCGGTACATGACAAGGAACTCCTTGCCATGAAGTATGCACTCGCGAAGTTCCGAGTGTATCTACTTGGGAGTAGACCATTTGTGGTCTACACCGACCACGCATCTTTGCGTACGGCGATCAAGTCACCGCACATCTCACAAAGAATGGCGAGATGGCTCTCATTTGTGGAGTAGCGCCTTCACAGAAAACCAAAGTCTTCCTTAAGTTCGTCCTCGCACAAACTCGTCGCGTCGGTATCGCTGGCGCGTCGAGTATTTTCCCGGTTGTTGGAGTAGCGTATCTTCGTAATACAGGCCCAAGTCTTCGCAGGCTTCAGAGTTGGGGGGGGGGGGGGGGGGGTTCTTAGTTGACGCTTGTTCCTTGTCGTAGGGCGTCGAGCCTCGGGCGTGCGGCGTTATCGGGCCGGCGTTTCCTTGGCGTTCCCGTCGGGCGTGCGGCGTTATCAGGCCGGTGTTTCCTGGGGCTTGTGTGGCGTTATCGGGCCTACACGGGGGGTCTTGTGCACGGCGGTTATCAGGCCAGTGCGGTCCTTCGCCTAGACAGCGCGTTATCGGGCGCCACCTAAACGGTATACGTTTAACGTGCCTTTGTTCCAGCACGGGTCTGTGGGGGGTGAGTACCCGAACCAGCAGGCGTCGGGGGGCCGCGATATCGAGGCGGCTCTACTTGCCGGCACTTGGTGGTTCCCCTGGAACCGAGGGAAAGACGGGAGGTCTTTGTGGTTCAGAGAAATTTCGGGACTGAGTCCTTACCCTATCCTATGTCCTTGCTACTGGCTACTCTGTCCTACTACTTGCTAAGCCTACCGCTCTGCGCCTGTCCTTACTTCTGGCGTGCTTGCACTACCGTCCTTCAACCTGATTTACATGGCGTAATCAAGATCTTACCTCGGCGCGTTTTGGTCGGCGGGGTTTGGGTCGGCGTGTTTTGCTTGGCGTGTTTTGCTCGGCGGGGTTTAGGGTTGGCACGTTTCGCCGAAACTGGCGCGTGAGTTGATCTGTCGGATGATTGCGCGCCGTACTGGATTCTGGCGCCGTGTCCCACGGCTTCGTCGCCCATGTCGTATCTCCCGTCGAGTTGTCGCGCCCATCAAACCACGCCGTGCTTCTCCCGCCGCGTCGAAGTCCATCACTCAAGTCCGCCGACCTCCATCTCGGCGCCTTCTTCCTCCGGCGCCCGGTGTGCCCGCTTCCTCCGCGGGGCACTACACCACACATTCTTTGCGGAGTACAACTTCCAGGTTGAGTACAAACCTGGAAGGTTGAATGTTGTGGCCGACGCGTTGTCGCGTCGACCTGATTATGCGGTGCACAAGGCCGACGCCAATGCAATTGGTGTCGCACGGACGTCTACTCCCTCGTCGTCTCTGTTAGACGACGTGAGGTCCGCATACACGAATGATGCGGACGCGAAGCAGTTGCTGGACTACTTCGCTGCTCCTTCTGACAAGTCTCGTCAGAAGTTAGCGAAACATCTCCGTGCACGTGTACACCGTTATCGTGTACACAATGGACTGTTGCTATACAGCGCAGTCGACGACAACGCCGACCGCATTGTCGTGCCGGACGATCATGAGCTGAAGCTCAGGATCACTTATGAGTATCACGATGCCCCGACGTCGGGACATCCGGGTCGTGAGAAGACATACTTGCTTCTCACGCGTGACTTCTATTGGAGTCACCAGTACAAGTGGGTACGCAAGTACGTTCGTGCTTGCCAGGTTTGTCAGCGCGTGAAGCCTGCACCCTTCTCGCAGGCTCCACTTCAATCACTTCCGACCCCGTCGGAGTGTTGGCAGTCCATCTCAATGGACTTTGTGTTTGGTCTTCCGCCTGATAACAACCGGAGGACTGGTATTGTGGTCTTTGTCGACCGATTCAGCAAGGTGGTGCATCTTGCTGCAGTACCAGCCGAAGTGACAGCCAAGCAGACGGCACGTCTGTTTGTTGACATGGTGTTTAGACACCATGGCATGCCGATCGACATTGTGTCTGATCGTGATCCGCGCTTCACAGCGCATTTCTGGCAAGAAGTGTTTGAGCTTCTTGGCACGCAGCTGTCCATGTCGACTGCGGATCATCCGCAGACCGACAGACAAACTGAGCGCGTCAAGCGGGTATTGGTTGACGCCCTGAAGAGCTACGCTCACTCGTTCCAATACTGGAGCGACTGCTTGCCGATGGCAGAGTTTGCATCAACAACTCGGTGCATGTCTCGACAGGACACACACCGTTTTACGTGAACGCCATAAGGCATCCACGCGTACCGAGCGTACTCGGTGCGGTAGCTCCTTCCTTAAGTGGGGGAGGGTATCCGGTTTCAAAACCGAATGAATACGCTGATACGAGCAACATATCAGCCGTGCCGACACGCGCACGGACTGCGCGTAGTCCGATCGACGAGAGCGCAATGTCTACGCCGGGCGTAGACACTCTCAACAACAACAACCACACACAGGCCGGGCCTGCAGTGAACAAGAACAACGGGTTGAACAAGGAGTTCAACTCGAAGGCAATGCACTTTGTCCAGCGCCGCCAAGCCGTAATACGGTTTGTGCAAGATGCTATTGCAGCTTCTGTCGATCGACAGAAGCTGAACGCAGACAACAATGGCAGAGGAAACACAAATGAATTCAAAGTGGGTTCATTAGTTCTGTTAGCTACACAGAACCTAGCTAAACATGCAGTTTCCGACTTCGGAGCAAGCAAGCTTGCCCCGCGCTTCATCGGGCCATTCACCGTGTTGGCGAAACATGGCAACGCGTACACGCTAGACATACCGTCCAGCATGCGCCTCCACCCAACCTTTTACGTTGGGCGGCTGAAGCCGTACTCGCAACACGAGTCACCTACTCCCGGTGACTCGGCGCGATCCTCGTCTCGAGCGCGGAGACGCGATCCGTCAGGCGAGCAACGAGCGTCCCCAAGGTCACTTGGACGTTCGAAGCGGTCTGCCCGGCCTAACCGATCCGGGCTTTCAAGAGCTTTAGCTCCTGCCGTATCTCGGCGAGCTCAGCCGTCTGGAGGCGCTCCACAGCCTCCAAACGATCCCAGACCTCGCCCGGCGACGGCCCGTGGCGTCTTCCCACCGCCGCCGCCCCCGTTGCGAGATGCACGCGGGGAAACTCGCTGGATTGTCCAGCGAATCGTTGATCATCAGATCCGGACCCAAGGTCCGGTTCATTTTCGTATTCGTTGGTTAGGATACTCTCCTGACCACGATACGTGGGAGCCGCGGAACGTCCTGATGAGCGACGTTCCGGAAATGGTGACGGAGTACGAAGCCCGCCACCAGCAGCTCCGCCGAAGGGCGTAAAACTTGAGCGAGAGCTGTAGTTGCCTACAGCCCTCGGCTGAGTGTTGCGCTCACCCCCAGCACTCTCCGACGACAACTGCGTGATTAACTTCTCACGCAGTGTCTTCAACTCCACAGGCACACTAACACCAGTGTACCCGAGAAGGTCCCGCTCGGACAGCCGCACTGCCCCAGCTTGGCAGCGCTCGCACGCAACGCCAGACGGCACTGCGCACGGAATCCCCGCATCGACTGCACCATCGTGCAGCCGCAAAATCTTGGACCGCTTCGAGAAGCGCTCGTAGCGCTCACCCGCAGAGCGGACTCGCTCACGGTAGCCTGAGGGATTACTGTTGAAGTTCTCAACGAACATCCCCCAGCTTTGACAGAGTGCCTCCCACTCTGTCACTTTACTCTTACGGGAAGTCTTCTTATTCCCGTAGAATCGGAGCTCATGGAAGAGCCCGATGTAATAATCACGTCTTTGATCTGTCGCCGGATCAAAGTCGAGCTCCTTGGTGACATCATCATCAACGATGGCGCTGCAGGAGTACAGCGCGTACTTGCTGGCCGGCGTGGTACTGCCGTAGCGAGATTGGATCTCGCTCGGAGACGGCATCCACGGGTCGCGCGCCGGCTTAGCACGCGACGTCACAGTCGTAGAAGGAGTGGAGTCGTCATAGTCTCCACCCCGCGGCGTAGGCAACGCCCCAGCATCTGCGAGCGGCCTATCGCTGCCGCTACGCGAGCGCTTGGAACTCGAAGCGTCCGAGTCGTCCTCGCGAGGACGACGAGTCCCCACGCTAGTTTCATCGCGCCCTGTGGACGAGGAGTCTTGCTTCTCCTCGCCCTCCTCCATGTCGACATCATTGTCGACATTCAAGTCCTCCATGCCATCGAAGAGGGTTTCGTTGGCATAGGTGACTTTGCGCGCCTTGTGATACTCCCCAACCGAGATAGTACGCTTGGGGGAGCTTTGCGTCGTCACAGAGGAAGTGACGTCGGACGCCGAAGAGGCTGGAGATGCGGCAGTCGTCGCTGTGTTGGCGACGACTGTGTTGCTTGCTGCAGGTGCAGCAAGCTCGTCGGAAGTCTGCGTCGTTGGCGTGCTCATTTCGAAATGAGCACGATGTTCTCTCCGAAGAAGACTTTGGATTGATGTGTCGAGACCGGCACATCAAGTCCTAACGGGGGGATGGTGTAGCGGGGCTACACATTCGGCTAACCTCACCTTAGTGCAACACGCACTAAGTGGATACATTCAGGTGGGCCACATCGCAGTGTGGTCACCATTCATAATAGGAAGCAGTCGTATTGGTCAGAAAGCAGGGTCTTTCTACCAGTAATACTCAAGCATTAGGTCAGGGTTTCTGCCAACCATTCGTTGGCAGAACCCCTCTTTATAGATATCAGTTTTAGGAGGAAAGCCACAGTTAACAAACAATTCAGTTCTCATTTTACCGCAAAAGCTACTATTTGTACCTTTATTTAGATCTAATTATACTTGTGGATACAAGTATACTTAATCTAAGTTAAATACACCTTACGCTTCCTCATACACGTGCGCTCACGTGTAAGCTAAAGTATTGGGCTAAGTAAGCCCATTACATGTGTCTAAGCTGAAGCCCGTGAGAATATTCCCTGACCGACCCATGACGATACTGACGACAGGGGACGAAGCTCGCCTCGACTTCGACGAAGCTTTGTTGCCCGAAGACAGTTGGGATCAGGAACTGGAAGAGGGCGAGTACGAGGTCGAGAAGATCAGTGATGTAAGGACCGGTCGACGCACTCGGTACGGGCGTGCACTCAGGGAGTTCCAGGTGCACTGGCGAGGATATGACGATCCCACGTGGGTAGACGAGGCGGATCTCAACTGTGGAGCCCTCCTACACGAGTTCCTGCAGGATCGCGCGAAACAGAGTCGTTTCCAGGTCATGCAGTCGCACGAAGAGGCGTAAAGGGGGACCCTCGCCCGCGAGCAGGTCGTGAGCGTGGATGAATCAGTGAAGCGATAGGTGGGGAGGCCACCGATGAAGCAAGGAGGAGGATACCTGCCCCAACAAGTTGATTGGTGGAGCAGATGAAGCGAGAGAGAGGGTGCCGGGAGGCGGCATACCTGACGAGGAGGAGGTGCATGTGTATATGTTAAACAACCAGGTGCAGATCAAGGCGAGATGAAATGGAGGACTAGCGAAGTCGACGAAGAAGGGATCCAGAAGCGACTTACAAACGAGACGAAGGAGTTGGATCGGATCGGTGATATTAACGACGCTACGACATGCAGGGGTTGGCCATGACTACCGGAACTAGGGCTAGGACGAACTACGGCCAACTACAGAGTGGATGGAGCCGAAGGGGTGAACTTCAGACGGAGGCGACGGATCTTGAGCGCCGGATGAGAGCTGGGGTTCGTGCGATAGTGGTTACGCCAAGCGGACGCCTGATCGCAGTCGCGGAGCGCAGCTTTCAAGCTCTTGGGAGCAGGACGACCTTCGGCGAGAGCCTCCCGCCCAGGGAACCAAGTCGTCTCTTCCGACTGCTGGGGGAACCGCAGGAACACAGGATCCAGCAGCACATCCAGATCGCAGCACCCTGTCCGGCGGATCAGCTCGAGAACCCGATCTCCCCACGCTCGAAACTTCTCCCGCGCGTGGGAGCTACGATTCTTGCGCCCTGAGTAGATGGAAGCAGCCCAAGGCCGCATGGAGCTCTTCGTTGTGGCGGCGCGCGTGGATCAGGGCTCAGACCGCCTGCTGGTGCTTGGACAGGAGCTGCCGATAAGCCCCGACGAACGTATGCGCGGAAGATGCAGCAGTTTGCAGGGCGCGCAGATCCACTTCCAGCGGAGTGGCGGCAGCTGACAGATCCGATGGCGCTTGATCGCAGTGCTTACAGGGGCGAGGAGGCTGGGTGGATTGGCCCCTCCCGGCGAAGACGGCAGCACGCAGGTCGTCCCCAGTGTCCGGAGGGGCGTCAGGCCGAACGTCGGGGTCGGACATGATCACAGGCAGCGGATGGAGCCAAGCGACACGATGCGTTGCCGTTGTGCGGTAGCCACAACGTGTCGGGGACGGATGTGGTATTGCAGTGTGAGAATTAGAGAGCCCGATCGGCCGTTGGCGCAAGGCTCCCAGATGGATGGATCCTGACTACGCGACATGCAAGCGTTAATCCGGGACGGATCCAGATAGCCGTCCCATAAAGGTAAGATACGGGACGGGCCGCGAGGAGGATCCCATAAAGGTCGGATATGGGACGGATCACGAAGCCGCCCCGTATTAGACGGATCCGGATAACGGATCCAGATCAGATGAATCTGAGTCGATAGTTATGTTAAGATGTAGGTCAAATGGGAGGCTCAGAGCGCTCGGGAGGTAGAGGTCCAGCTAACACTTAAATCAGAACCGAATTTGCACTGGAAGACTCACTTGGCTTTAGTATAGGGGATTATTATTGGCCCCATACTTAGATCAAGTGTATTTTGGTTATCTTCCTGCAGTACGTGGCAGCCCCTGGATAGCTTGGCCAGGCAGCACGCGCCCTTCGGACTCTCAACCCCCTCAAAGATCCCGCTATTGGAAGCGGCAAGCAACGTAAAGGAACAAGGAGCACCCCGTAATGGAACAAGGAACCCCCGCAAAGGAACAACTCCGGATCACGCATTTCTATTGCGGATCCACAAGGCCTGCTCAAGTAGATCAAGGCCGACCCCATCCGGATCCCGTGCGCAGGAATACCCGCGCGGATCCACCAACCTCTCAAGTCCTTACAAGGACGTCCACCGCTCACCAAGTGCGCATCTCGTGTCAACGAGATAGCTGTACCAGCCCGCCGACGGGTACACAAGGTGAACCACTCAGCAACTACACGGCCGTCGGAGTACCCCTCCGTTAGTCGGTGTCAGGGCGCAGTGAGTGCGAGTCGGGATCCCTAGAAAATCTAGCGGATCCGCTCCACCACAGCGTTGCACGCTGGCCTCGGCTGCTTGACGGCGTTTGCGTCCATCTGAAGATAACCTTTTTCCCGGGTCGTATACGGGTCAGGTCTTGTTTAGGTCGAGCCAATCAGATACCACGTTGAAGTTGTATTTGACACAACGTTGGTACGCTCCTTCGTGAGCACAGACAACTATGGTGTAGTGCCACACCGAAAATTCGGTGGCCCACATGTGGTGCCAGACCGACAGTCGGTGACCCAAGCAAGTCGGCGGTGTCTCAGAGTGAGAGCGGTCTGCGACTTTAAGCTGGGTATGGTATGCGTCTCAGATTGAGAGCGACCACGGTGCTATCTCGCTGAGATCGAAGGGTCGGCTGAGATCTTGCGGTGGTTACGAAGGGGCTCCGCGAGAGGTCGGCTGGGATCCAAAACTCCCTCATTTCACTAGATATTTGTATATGACCATAGGAAAGATTAGATAGAGCCCAAGAGGTTCTTCCGAAGATATAACCCAACCAACAGAGCAGAATTTTCTAAGTCCAAGACAAGCGTACACTCTCCGGTAAGTCCCTGCGTCGGCTGGATTATGTCTGCCGTCACCACCCGAGAGGCATAGCTTGTAGGGTGTTGACAGGTAGCGCCAAGAGACTAAGTCGGCCCGGGGAGGGCAAGGTTCGCCAAGTGCGCTAGTGCAAGTCTCGCTGAGTCCAGCGAGCTGGTACGCCCGTCAGCCGGGGTGCCGTAACTCTTCCAGCCGAGAAGCCTTTGGTCTCGGTGACCTGTAAAAGCGCTCGCGCGCCGTCGTCCATCCTTTGGTGGAGGGCACAGGGTTTTGTGGAACGAAGTCAGTGAGCTCAGCTGACTCTCGGAAGATTTGACTGGCTTGGTTGCCTGGTCTCGGCGAGAATCGCCACTACTGTCCCGGAAGGGCCGAACCGCTGGGGACAACCTAGCACAGGCCGATAAACGCCGACTAGCTCGGCGATTGTTGTGTCTGTGGCAAGGACTAATTTTGTGCGTTCTGCTATACCACAACTGGTGCCGCGACCCGGGAGCAGGGTGTGCGAATTGTCGCAGGTACCAAGTAACCAAGTTTCGAGAAAACAAGTGAGCAAGTTGGCCAAGGGATCGTCACCGCCGAGCCCGGGAAGTCCAGCGACTGCTGGAGGATCCCCGGCCGGATCTCCGAACTCGGCAAGTGAGCGGGCTGTAGACGTGGATGCGAACACCGCTCGCAGTGTTCAGTTTGAAGACGACGATACTCGAGGCCAAGGAAGTGATGAAGAGTATGAAGAGAAGGAGGAAGCTGACGATGATGTGAAGTCAGCGGAGTTACTCAGTGAGGTCGACGAGCTGTCGCTCCAAGTGAGCCGGATGGAAATTCCGCGCCCAGTTGAGCGCAACCTCGTCGCCGAGCTGAATGCAAGTGCGGACGAAGACGATGAAGAACAAGGGGCTGCTCAAGGGGAACGTCCGCCCCTTATCCCAAGAGCAACCCGGAACGCCGACACGCCGAGTGCCAACAAGGTACTTGCGCGCCTCGGCGAAGAGATGAGAACGCAAAGTGAGTGGATGATGATGTTCGCGCCGGTAGCTATGGCGCAATCGAAGTGGCCGGTGCTTGGGCCTGAGCTGACTCAGCCAGTGAACAGCACCAGCTTAAACCAGCTCATCGAAGACACGGTACTGCTTCTGAGAGCCATGGGTTTCCGCTGCAACAGTCGACCCAACAGCCTGATTTTGGGCGGGTGGACTCTGAGCCGAGCTGGAGCTGAGATCACTCGGTGGAAACGCCGTCTCCGCGCTGAGTTCGGACTTGAACGAGCGCCGGGGTCCCGCCAACTCATCCAAGACCGGTCGGCCAAGGTGTTGGAACTCACTGCGGATCCGAGCAAGGTGCCTCTGCCGAAGACACCGGAAACCAAGAGGGGAGCGAAAACCGAGAAGTTCCGGTCGACAGTTGGCACCCCGTATTTTGAAGACTCGCATATGCAAGCACCGAAGAAAGACCGCCCGAACAGCGGCCGCTTCGATCACCTCTATGATGCAAGCGACAACGCCGAACTCGGCGATGACGACGACTTCTACAACAGGGGTGACCAAGAAGAGACAGTGAAAGATCAAATCCGCCGACTCAGCTACGATGACGATGAGCGAGATGACACCAAGTACTTGGAGATTCGCACTCACTTCTCACTCGACAAGATAGCTGAGTTCGATGGAAAGCGATACCGCTCGGATGCGTCTCTCCAGTGGTTAAAGCGGTTCATCTACGAGATGAAAGGCACCCGGATGCCTCAAAATTCGTGGTGCGAACCATTCTCGCTGAGCCTGGGCCGAGCGGCCAAGAGCTGGTACCGGCAGTTGCCCAAGAAAACGCAGCAGCGCTGGAACCTGTTCAACGAAGCCTTCCTGGATTACTACTGCTCGCAGTTTGACCAGTCAGCTCGCACTCGGTACTACTCGGCGAGTCGGAAGGAGAACGAACCCATATGCGATTTCCTCATCCGACTCAACGGATACGCCCGCACCGCCAAGATCCAATACGAGAAGGGTGGGTCCGATCACGTTGAGCAGTTCCTCCTCAATTGTGGCGACGACGAAGTCATGGATCTACTGTATCCACTTCAACTCGCCGACATCCAGCGGGTGGAACAGATCATCAACAAGAAGATACTCGGCGAGAAGAGGAAGAAGCAGCGTGATCGCATGGTCTCCAACCGGACGCGAGACACTCGTCGAAGTGATAACTCTCGGCGAGGGGAGTCCCGCCGAGATGACCGACGTGAACCCCGCCGGGATGACCGACGCGACCCGCGCCGAGATGACCGACGGAACCGCCGAGACGATAGTCGCGATCGCCGAGTCGCAGTGGCTGAAGCATCGGTCGATGACTTGTACCATGGGGTTGACTCCCGCCAACCGAGCCGCCGGATTAACGCGCTTGGGTCTTCAAGCAGTGCCGGCAGTAGCAGCGAGTACAGCGATTCCGAGTCTGATCATAACCAGAACTACGTGGACGCAGGAGCCGGAAGTGAGCGGACGAACGGACCAAGCAGCTCGGCGGAACGACGCCGAGATGACCGTCCGTCCCGCCGTGATGACTCCGCCGAGTGTCAACGCCGTGGTCGCCGCGATGATTCACGCGAGGGAAGATCTTTTGACCGACGTGGCAGCCGGGATGACTCTGGTGAGCGCCCGCGCTACGGCCCGTGCGCCGATTGTGGCGGCGCCAACCATTCAGCACACTTCTGCAATCGCCGGTGTAAGTTCTGCAAGCAGGTCCACGATGTGGGCCGTTGTGAGATGTTCCAGCGATTCGAGAAGCTCACCAAGTTCGTCCGCACCTCCGTCGACAAGTCCACGGTCCCCGCCGACCTCCAAGACATCTATGAGCCGAAGAATTTAAACTAGGTGGCCCGCCAACACCGACTGGGTTGGATAATATCGGGCTGCCACAGTTAGCTGAGCCGGCAGTAGAGGCGAACTATGTGTTCGCCTTTGTCAGCGAAGCGCAACGGCCCGAGATGTGTGGAGCAGAGAGCGCGGAATTTGAATGCGAAAACGACGGACTTGAACGTAAAAGTGACGGGGAAGATGAACTCGACGATCCAGAGGAAGATCGCCGAGTCATGGCAAGTGGAATGATGGAGCCTCAGCAACAGCGGCCGGCTGGGGCAGGTGGAGGCTCCAAGACGATGAGATTGTACCCAGGCGAGCGCATGGGGTGGTGGTCAGCGCAGAAGATCGACCGCCGAGTCCGTATGCGTGCCTTAGTGATGGGTGCAGTGAATGATGTGCGTACGAAGATACTGATGGATACTGGGGCAAATGTCTCGGCTATTAGCGAATATTTTGCTAAGAAGCTACGTCTGAAAGCCCGAGCAAGCACGGATAAGCAGATCGACGTACAAGGAATCAACAAGGGCAAGTTGCTCACGACGTCCCGCACGACAGTGAAGGTGACACTCGGCTGGAAGATTGTTTACGAATTCGAGGTGTGGATTATGGATCATCATGCCGGTGTCGACCTAATCTTGGGAACCGACTTCATGATTCCAGCTGGTATCCGGCTTGATTTGTACAATTCGATAGCGAGGCTACCTGATGAGGTAATCATCCCGCTCTTCAAATCACGTGCAGCCGAGATTACGGGACCATCATATGGGGATCACGTTACCGACGGCCCAGCTGAGTCGACTAGCATTCAGGCCAGGATGATCGCTGAGTTCCAGCTACGACGCAAGCAGCCGAGTGACGAGACCCATGAACTATGGGTGCGACAAACGAAGGACTGGGTGCCAACCTTGATACACAACTCACACAGGAGGCCCACTCGAGTTCTACTCACGAATGTTAGTGGGAAGCTCGTATGGTGTCCCGCCCACTTCCCAGTGGTCCACTGGGCCCCATATGGCGAGCTGGCTCCTGACGATGGATATGTCAGGCTGACATCGGCGAGATACCGCGACTGGCAGGTCCTCGCCTACGAAGCCGCAATCGACAAAGACTTGCTCAAACGCGAGCAGCGCCTGTACGATGAGTGGCTGGCCAAGCAACCACCGGCAGTGGAGCGGCGGCGATATACCCGACCGCAAGGGGTGATGAATCGAGATCCACGCCAGCCGGGCGAGGACGGCGTCGGACGGACGAGCGCAACGCGTCATGGAGAACGTGACCGGCTGACCGCAGCCCCTATGGAGTCGAGTGGTGTGGAGGAGCCGGCCTCCGAGTCGGTAGACTCGGCTGGGGTGACCAGCGAGACCGACGGGTTGGCAGAACCAGTTCCTACAGACGACTCCAAGGGCGAAACGGACTCAGCGACAACCGCGGACGCGGGATCGGAAGAAGCCACTGTCGTGTCAGGACGCAGTCGAGTGCGTGAAGCGGAGGATTCTATCTCCGAGATAACGCAGTTATTGGATAACGCCCGGAAGCTTGGCGCCGAGTTGGAGACGGATGAACACAATGGTGGGCGCTCCTGTAGCGCCGCTATGGACAAGGTTCTTCGTGACGAGATTGAAGTCAGCGATTTGTGTCTGGCCGATGATCCTGAGGAAGACCTCCGTCTCCGGTTTGTCGCTGCGATGACACTCTGCGAAGATGAAGCCATTGCGATGATAAGCGCTACGGGTGAGGAAGCTGCTGAGTTCGAGAGCTCGGCTAACGAGATTGATCTCGCCGACTATGCTCACGAACTGGCATTTCTCCCTGACCTAACCGACTCGGCGCCGACGGTATTGGATTACGCCAGTAGGAATGTGGTGTGCACCGCACACACGGAGAGTCAGCGGGCCAAGCTGGTGGCGATGTTGAAGAAACAAGAAGGAATTATGATCGCGAGCGGGAATGCGCTGCCTCCGCCAGCTTACGGAGCAATTTGTGATATCGACGTGCAAGGTCACACACCGATCAAACAACGAGCCCGCCGAGTTCCGCTCAAACATTTGAAGAAGTTGTACGAGCTGCTCAAGGGACTACTCAAGGCCGGGCCGATCGCTTTTTCGAAAAGCCCTTGGGCATCACCTATAGTGATTGTTTTGAAGAAGAATGGCGTCGACATCAGGCTGTGCATCGACTACAAGATGGTCAACGCTATCACGGTGTTGATGGAATATGCGATGCCTCTAGTCGACGACCTGCTTACGGAGTTGGAAAGTTACCTCTGGTTCTGCTCGCTCGACGCGGCCAGTGGATTTTGGGCGGTTATGATGACTCGGCGAGCCCGCGAGATCTCGGCGTTTGTATGCGCACTAGGACATTTCGAGTGGCTCAGGATGCCGTTTGGGTTGAAGAACGCTCCGATGATCTATCAACGCATCATCGACAACGCCTTGTGGGGTTACGTACAGTCACGGGGTGGCTGGGCGGCTCACGCCGAGCGCGTCCGCCGAGCTGAGGCCGCCTCAGCGATCCAGCGCAGCCAGCAGGCCGAAACGACGAACCAGCTGACCCAGCCTTCTCCAAACTCAACATCCAAGTTCTAAGCAGATCATCGGGCTTCAGCCGAGTCGGACCCACTACAAGATCTTGTCAATGGGCCAGACGGTGATATGTTCACCAACGGCGAAACCGATGAGTCGGCGTTGACCCCGGTATTCAAGCGCCGGTCATTTGTCGACGACATTTGCTTTGGTGGTGCCACATTCGACGAGTGTTAGGATACGCTGAGTCGACTGCTAGCCAGGTTCGCCGAGTGCAGGATCAGCATCAGCTTTACCAAAAGCATTTTTGTGCAACCGGCAGTCGACTTCCTGTCGCATGAGATCTCGTCGAGTAGGATCCGGGCGAATCCAGCCAAGATGACGGCGATCACCGAGCTGCCGTTCCCGAAATCTAAGAAGGGAATGCAGGCATTCTTGGGGGCGCTGAACTACTACAATCGGTTCATCCAGAACATGGCCGTGTACGGAGCAGTCCTGTATCAGCTGAAAGACGGCGACTTCGGTCAAGGGGGTGACCTCACTGCTGCCAAGGTGGCTTTCGCCGAGTTGAAGAAAAGGGTAGCTGACGCTCCTATACTTCGACATTTCGACGCGGCCAGAGAGGTCCACGTCATGCTTTTCGCTAATGAGTGGGCACTGAGCAGCACACTGTTACAGCCTCACGAAGAGAAGCTTCACCCGGTGCGGTTCTGTGGACGAGTGCTCAAGGAAAATGAGCTCGGCTATCATCCGGCTGAGAAGGAAGTGTTGGCTTTGCTACATCTATTGAAGATCTGCCACACTCTTCTCGCCGGAAAGACGCTCCACATCTATACGAGATTCTCCACATTGGACTGGGTCTACCAGTCGAAGTCTTTGTACGGACGGGCAGTTAGCTTTGCCGTACTTCTATCGCCCTACCACCTGAAGATCAAGCGCGTTCGCGAACACGATGTCGACTTCGCCCAGCTGCTACAGGCGACCGTCACGCCGCACATTGGGCTCGACGAGTCCCTGACTCATCTGGCTCCGCCGTCGAAGAACTCAGCTACAGTCCGACTCGACCCAGAACTGTTGTATGCACATGTGCCCCGTGATTTTGCAGGGTACGTGATGTCATTCGATGGGTCCGCGAAGACTGAGAAGCATGGAGGCTATGGCAGTTGTTCTTGGATATTGTGGCGTCTTCCTTCTTGGGACATTGAGGTCGCTGCGAGCGCGCACCTCTCGTCGACTCAGCAGCAAGGAACAGAGAGCAATGCCGGATTCGGCGGAGTCAGCTGAGGAAGGAGAGGATCCGCCCACTGACTCAGCTGAACCCCACAAGTCACTGTTTCAGACGGGAGAACAAGTGTGGTTGTTCATGGAGAGAGTCAAGCCGGGCCTAAAGAAGAAGTTGGCCCACCGGTGGCACGGTCCGTTCAGAGTGAAGAAGAAGATTAAAGAATTCGCGTATGAGCTGGAACTCCCTGACAAGAGCGGCTACAGGTTTTACCCAGTGGTCCATGTGTCCCGGCTGAAGAAGTCACCGACTTGGGGCAGAGACCCACAGTCCCGCTAGTCGACGAGCTCAGCGAGAATCAACGGTTCGATTTCGACGAGGAATTACTGCCGGAAGACAGCTGGGAACTCGGTGAGGATTACGAAGTGGAAGCAATCCTCGGTGACGAGATGTCCGAGTCAACGAGTAACAGTCGAGCTCAAAGATTGTTCAAAGTCAAGTGGGTCGGGTACGACGAACCAACTTGGGAACCGCTCGCTAATCTGTCGTGCGGAGGGCTCCTGTTCGACTACTTGCGAAACAAGAAACGTGAAAGTCGTCTGCAAATGGTGCAGGTTGCAGACGAAGACTAAAAGCTACTGCACCACATGTTAACCACCACCGAGTGACTATGCAGGCTCGGCGGAAATGGAACAGCTACTGCAAATGCATGTGATATATGTGGAAGAAATGATGGAATTACGGACCTAGCTGAGCTCTCTCGGGACTACTTACGAACTACCTACCACTCAGCTGGATGAAACAAGAACACTTACGCAGACGCGTCGTCCGAAGCCTCGAGAATGCTCTCGAAGATGCTCAACTCCTCACGATTGGCAGGAGTCGGCGCTTGAGCAGAACACAGGGGAGGGGTCGGCGCATTAGGATCCACGTCCTCGGCGACCAGACTGCGAACTTGGGCATGATCGAAATCGGCCGAGGTGAACACTGGGAACTCCGGATGCAGCGGCAAGAAGCACTCGTTGTACGGGTGCAAAGCCGGCTGGCGGAGCCACCAAGCACGCCATGGTTCAGCCCAATTGACCAACGCCGACGCTGCACACCAATCAGCGCTCGCAGGAACCCACGGAAGATTGGCTGGAGGCGCAAAGGGGACCGAGGGATCGAAGTACAACTCTGGATCCAGCTCCGGAGCGGGCTGGTCATTCGCCGAGTCGACGACCTTCGACGCTTGGTACAAGGTGCCGTACAGCTCGTTGAGGACTGGGCGCAGCGCATCGCTGCGACGCTTCCGCTCGTGGCTATACTGCTGCCACAACTTGAGAGCCAGTGCGAGCTCGGCTGGGGTCCGTCCAGGGTTGAGATCAGGATGCAGACCGAGGATGACGCTTGAATCCACGACCCAGTGCATACGCTCGTACAGAGCGATGAAGATCTTCATCAAATCCGGACGGTCTCCTCGACACTTGAGCCAGCACTCGACCGCGATCTCGACGGGTGGCGCCGTCTTGGGAGACGATCGCCGAGATTCGCCTCGGTGAAGCACCTTCGGCGACATGAAGAAACCCAGCTCTGGGAGCTTCGAGCGAAGTCGCTGCCACGGGTGCTGAGTCGACGCAACATCCAGGAACGCGGCGAGACCCTCGGGAGACGACGGAGTCGGCTTGACACAAGACTTGCCGCCGACAGTCTCCATTTCGATAGCGACAACACACGAAGTCAGGATCTTGTCCCAGCAACGAGCTGACCCCAAGTGGAAGAAGGGAGGATTCCTCCATATCTTCATCTGGGCCGGCACACGAGAATCACGTGCAACAGCCTGAGCAGCCCGAGTCCTCAGAATCGCAATCGGCAGTGCCAATACGTCGGGGAGATCCGAGCCAGCGGAGCTGCCAGCCGACTGGCCGGACGACGCCGAACCCGACTTGGTGGTGTTAGCCACAGTCGACTTGGAGGGCGCTGGCTTGTGCGCGCTAGACTTGGACGGCGTTGACTTGGTCGCGGACTTTGTCGCGGCCGACTTGGAGGATGCCGACTTACGCGTAGCTGGCTTGGAGGAAGCCGACTTGGATGAGGCAGACTTGACTGACGAAGACTTACTTTTAGCAGCCGTCGAGGTCTTCCGGGCCTTCTTGGACGACGACTGAGGAGAAGACGGGTGTGGTCGCTTAGATCCTCCCCGAGAAGACGAAGAAGCGGCGGGAGTCGCCGAAGCTGAGTCGTCGACTTTAGCGTGAGGTGCAGGCTTGTCCTCCAGATCTTCGTCCTCTTCTTCATCGTCGTCATCATCGTCGTCAGCGTTGGCGTCTTTCATCTTGGTGCTCCAATTGTGGAGAGCTTCCAGAGCCTTAGCATCTTTTAGACGCCGGGCCGAGCGATTAGCAGAATCGCCTGACTCCGAGTCGGAGTCGGCGGAAGACTCCACTGAGTGAGAAGCCGAAGAGACCAACTCCTCAGTTTCCTCGGACTCGGATGAAGCACTCGACGATCCGACGATTACTGGATTGTCAGCAGAAGCCGACGGGATCCCGTCAGCATTGCCCAGAACGGCGTCGTCCGAGGCCTCCAGTGTCTAAATCTCGAGAGCTTGAAGAACACGCGCGTTCTGGGCCGTCATCCTCTTCCCGGTCGTGCGTGGGGGGACAGACTTCTTGGTCCCAGCCGACTTGTTCGACTGAGCGCTTGATTGGGAAGACTTGACTCTCCGAGGAGACCCTGCGGCAGCGGAAGCCGCCGGCTTAGAAACCTTCGTCTTCTTCTTCGTGGCGGCAGTTGACACCACAGGAGCAGAAGCAGCTGGGCTCGGAGCCGAGTGTGGAGTTGCGACGACCGATTGAGCCGGCGTAGAACTCGGCGGAGAGTTGACAACAGCGACCGAGGAAGCGCTCGCCGTGCCACCACGAGAGTCAGTCGATCCAGCCAGCGTCTGGCCGCCAGCCTGGCTCACTGCCGCCACCGGTACAGCAGATCCAGACACAGTCGAAGTCGTAGCCGAAGTCGTCGGAAGGCGCACGGAAGGTCGAGTAGCTGGTCGCGGGCGTAGCGACTCCCAGGAACTCGGCGAGGCTCCACAGACGGCACGTCAAGGTCCAGAGTGGGCTCGTCGGGCTCAACGGATGAAGCTGAGACTACAGGATTCGGAGTAGGCACACTTACTGGAGGATTCACAGGAGCCACAGGCCCGCTGACTCGCAGGTTCACATCGCGGAGTTCGTCATCCGAAATTCGCGCCAGCTCAGGCCAGCGAGCCTCGAGAAGCCGACATAACCGAGCATTGATGGCCGGCTCACTCGGGGACAAGCCAGGAGCCTCCAGTCCAGCGGCCGCAGCGATTGCCAGAGCTGGGTCAGTCACAGCGATCTGACCATTGTGGCGGAGGATGTTTTTCTGCTGCTGGATGACTCGGCGCTGCTCGTGGATGGTCTGATTGGCGAAGCGCAAAGCGCGAGCTTGACCACCAGACGAGACGACTTCAGCAGCCTCTTGGATCTGAGCGAAGTACGACGACGACACTCCCTGAAGAGCGGTGTACGCAACGTCACGCTCCTTGAGGTGACCCATCAGGCGGTCCAGGTCCTTGTCACGCGTCTCGACCATGTTCCGAAGATGGTCCACGAGCACTTGTGAAGAATACACTCGGCGGTTGGACTGCCGAGATACCTCCCTCATCTGAGCCTCGTGAGTGCAGGCGATCTTGCGGAAGGAGGTGATCAGCTCCGTGTGGCGCTGAGCCTCCTTCATCCACTCGTCCCGCTCCCGAACCAAGACCACCAGCTCGTGAGATAGCCGAGTAGCCTCGGCCACCGCCGTCTCCATCCGACGAGTGAGCGCATTATTTTCGCGCGTCAGCTGAGCGTCTCGGACCCGCAGCTCAGCGAGCTCCTGGGTCGAACATGGAGGCTCCGGCGCGTCAGCTTGGAGGATCTCCAAAATCTTGGATGAAGAATCGGCAGAAAGGAGATCCCGGCGGAACCCGGCATCCGAGGAGGTGGGAGGACGAAGGAGAGCATACGCAGTCAATCGAGCCTGGTTCTTCTCGTGGTCCCGGCGAGCACGCTCTTGACGCTGGAGCAGACTCCACAGTTCCGCCACCGTTGTGGGCGTGGATTCGTCCTCGGCGACCGAACACGGCGAGCCAACCAGCGAGGGAGGCGAGTTACTGGGGGCGAAGTGCCCAGACGACGGACGAGGTGATCTCGGCGGAGATCCAGAAGAGTCAGCGGACGGCCGACTGGGAATCCCACAACCCGTCCGGCCTGAATCCTGGAGGCACCTGAGGACGAGGAGGACTCGGCGAACACGATGACAACGACGAGTTTGTCTTGCTGTAGGCCGGGGACGAACACGGAGAGCCAGACTTATCGGGATCTGCCGGGGAAGCCGGCGAGATCGGCCGCATGGCAGGATCATCGCGAGTCGGCTGCTGGGGACGTTCCACGAGAGGAAAAGAATCCCCAGCCGAACGGTCCTTCAAGATGGAACGAAGTTGAAACCCAGGCCGCTGTGATTCAGGGTCCGACGACACACCCGGTGAAGGCGGCGGACTCGGCGAGTGCGCCCGGAAGAACTCCTCTACTCCGACGGCGACTCGAACAGTGGCGCATCAGGAAACCTTGGTCCCGACGCAATGCCAATGACAGGAGCCCAGACCGAGGGGTTGCAAGGGACTGGAGACAAGAGTGGGCGAGCAGAAGCCGAACCGACCTGCAAACAACCACGATGAAGTCAGCTTCAAATACTCAAGCTGTCGCTGACTCGGATCAACGCACCTGGCTACGAGCATCCACTCGGGGACTCGGCTCGTCAGCATCCGCAGCCGCAGGAGGGTCGTTGACCGGAGCTGCACCAGCAGCGTCCGACGCAGGAGAAGCGGACGAAGCAGGACCAGCCACAGCCGAGTCGCTGACCTGCGCGGCCTCAGCGGAGTCGGGAACAGCCGGGTTCGCCATGAGAGATTGCTGCGAATGGACGATGGGTGAAGCAGTCAGTTGGAGTGAACATGGAAGACACAGCGGCGCAAGCATACCGGTAAGAAGTCGCGCGGAAGGCACCCGGCGACGGCGTGGGTCGTAGAAGTTGTGGCGACCAGAGTTGACACGCTGAGTCATGGGAAGAGATCCAGACGACACACCAGTTGGGTCAAGACACTCACCAGCTGGGTTCGTATCATGACCGGGGCAGTTATGGTGTAGTGCCACACCGAAAATTCGGTGGCCCACATGTGGCGCCAGACCGACAGTCGGTGACCCAAGCAAGTCGGCGGTGTCTCAGAGTGAGAGCGGTCTGCGACTTTAAGCTGGGTATGGTATGCGTCTCAGATTGAGAGCGACCACGGTGCTATCTCGCTGAGATCGAAGGGTCGGCTGAGATCTTGCGGTGGTTACGAAGGGGCTCCGCGAGAGGTCGGCTGGGATCCAAAACTCCCTCATTTCACTAGATATTTGTATATGACCATTAGAAAGATTAGATAGAGCCCAAGAGGCTCTTCCGAAGATATAACCAAACCAACAGAGCAGAATTTTCTAAGTCCAAGACAAGCGTATACTCTCCGGTAAGTCCCTGCGTGGGCTGGATTATGTCTGCCGTCACCACCCGAGAGGCATAGCTTGTAGGGTGTTGACAGGTAGCGCCAAGAGACTAAGTCGGCCCGGGGAGGGCAAGGTTCGCCAAGTGCGCTAGTGCAAGTCTCGCTGAGTCCAGCGAGCCGGTACGCCCGTCAGCCGGGGTGCCGTAACTCTTCCAGCCGAGAAGCCTTTGCTCTCGGTGGCCTGTAAAAGCGCTCGCGCGCCGTCGTCCATCCTTTGGTGGAGGGCACAGGGTTTTGTGGAACGAAGTCAGTGAGCTCAGCTGACTCTCGGAAGATTTGACTGGCTTGATTGCCTGGTCTCGGCGAGAATCGCCACTACTGTCCCGGAAGGGCCGAACCGCTGGGGACAACCTAGCACAGGCCGATAAACGCCGACTAGCTCGGCGATTGTTGTGTCTGTGGCAAGAACTAATTTTGTGCGTTCTGCTATACCACACAACACCATCAACAGAGAAGTTAGTAGGACACTCGCGCGTTGGCTCTCGTCTGCGGACTTATCGACGGGGCGAGGGGTCCGCCCCTCTATCGCTTCGCCCGGGGGGCGCCGCTTCGCGGCCTGCCTTGCGCCTTACGCTAAGTCCTCGACTTGGCCAGGCGCGGTGTCTGGCTTAGATTGTAACTCCTTGTCAGGGCACCTACTCCGGGCTACGCGCCGACTATTGCAGCCCTCCGCTTCGCTCCGGGTGCAAACGGTCTCTCTAAGCCCTCATATGACATGGTTGGTCGGTGGTAGGTATCAACCTTTGGCAAAAAGCTACCTTAGACCTAAACAAGACCAGACCCGTATACGACCCGCAAAACAATCTACCCATCTGAACGCGTCGAAGTCGCCCTTGCAGCTGCGCTTGACGCCCTAGCCCAGTTCCAGCTCCGCCTCGAACTCGTCCTCGCTATCGCGGAGACGACGCTCTCGTCGCCCGCTGCTAGTTTATCTACAACTCATCATCGTTGCGCGGCGACTCTATTCTGCTCGTGTGTCAAATTGGCCTGTGTCGCTTCGAAGCCAACGACGCAAAAGAAAACAGGGTTTAAATTTCAAAAGGAAACAGAGTTTAAATTTCAGAGCTCACCCGGGCACGAAGCGCACGGCCTTGTTTCACTTTCATTGCACTTGGTCCTCAACGGACCTCACTTAACTTGCCGTGGCATACCTAATCGAGGGAATGAGGTATGATAGGGAATGCGCATTGGGGAGAGAGAAATCTCTCTGTACAGAATATACTGGCCTCTCTATGCAAATGAGACGGCGGCGAACATAATGATACTTATCCACCATTTAGAGTTATCGAGATAATCGCGTTTGAAGTTGACCAATCCAATTTCGGACATAAGCGGACATCGAAAAAATCAAACGCAAAATTACTCGTATAAAGCAGAAAACACTCTAATTTGATTGCTTTACACGCGAGGTTTTCGACAGTATACAACTCGATAAAATCGAGAAATACTGCAGCCTCAGCGGTCGAAAATATATCGAAATTCTGGTCCCATGAAAATGGAGGAGATATTTTTTTCAGATGAACACAACTTCTCGAGAACTTAACATTTCTCCGCATCCAATATGATGATTAATGTGGCCTTCTATTTGGTTTTTAAGTTTTGTTGGCAATAGAAGCCTGATATGTAGTAAGACGCGAGACTATGTCTTGTGTCTGCCTGTGGGTAGCTACAATATCCGGGGAGTATGGGGGTACCGTTTTACGGATGTATTCATGGAGAGCGCTCAAGTGAGTGTTCCGTAGATCGTACAGTTGATTGTCTTTGCAGGTTGCAAGGAATTTCGCGGCTTGAAGTCGAGCATGAGTTGGTTGTTCCCAGATGATTCCGAAAATTTTGCCCAGGTCTCGTTGAAGAGGGTCATTCGTGTTGTTTTCTTGGTTCAGTCGTTTGCGAAGTGTTTTGTCCAGAGTGTTGATTCGCAGGAAAACTTGCTGCACAGCAGTTTCTGCTTCCAGAGAGTGAATTCCTTGGCAGATCACTTCTGCCGCCATCTCGGACTGGCTGATCTGGGTGGTGGAGTATATGCTTCCAGCTGTGATGGCTTCCCACATAGAATCGCTTTTGTGGGTATAGAGAACCCAACCACCACTCCACGTCCCGGAGTTGTTCGACTTGTAGGCTACGTCCAATATCCACGCTTTAATGCATGACAGTTGCGCTGGCTGATCGTCAATGTTCATGATGCTTTGGCATATATCCAAGCATAATCCTAAAATTCGTTTGGCGGGGTTGTTTTTCCATGCGTTGGCAATGGCTTGTACTTGGTAGTTTCCTGCAGATTGGTTCGCGGTCTGCGTTTTTTTCTTCGTTGCTGTGTTTATTGTGGAACACTGCATCTACGCGTAGTCTCCATAACATCGTGGGTGTTGTCGTGGACCATATTTGCCAAAGCAGATTCATTGCGTGAGTGTGTTGATGGGTCCATCTCCCAACACATTGATGCGCTTTGGACAGGAACGCTATCGTAATTGGTGGTGCTTTTCTGCTGGCTACCGCTGATCTGAGCTGTAGTAAACTGGTTGCATTTATTGGTTCACTTGTCCACTTGCAGATCCAGGATCTCCACGCTGTTTGGGCGTTGGCGCAATCCCAAATGATGTGGTCGATTGTTTCCTCCGCGCAGGTACAGTCCGGGTCTGGGCAATGACGATCTTGAGGCCAACTATTATGACGCAGATTGAGTGCTCCAATCGCAATCCTATAGATGGTCCAGTTCTGGTAGTCAGTAAACAGCCCTTCGCGATTCCAGAATTGCTCCGGGCTTTGGGTAAGAGCTGCTTGGCCCCATTGTGATTTGGTGGCTCTGTTTTTTAGTCTCTCGATCATTGGTGTCAGGTTGAAGTAGCTGTGCAGTTTTGTGCGTTTAGTTCGCTGGGTACGCAGCGCTTTTGCAATGTGGTTTGCAAATGTTGCTGGGTGGGTATTCCAGGGGTAAATGCTGGTTTTTGGGTGCGCTGTGAATACAAACCCGGCTGTCCTCTCCCAAGCTTGTAATTCTCGATAGTCGTGACTGTGTTGATAGTCGTGGTCTACCCATGTTATTCTCCAAGTCCATCCGTCGTCATTTCTGGTCATATGGAAGACATGTTCGCCTGGTTTGGTTCGTGTGCTCGCTGCGATGATTTGTTTTTCCCCGGCCTCTTGCAGTGACCATTGTAAGCTGTGTTGCAGGTCTGGCAATGCCACTGGTTGAGTGTCGTCTTCAGTGAGGCTCCATAAATTCCATGGTAGGTTGGCTAGCACACTACTGCACCAGTTTTTGACTTTCGTAGAGTGTTGACTTATGTTCGGTGCTGTCGTCAGGGGGGGTTGGATTTTTTAAAATACAATGGATTCCACAATCGGGATAATCTCTACCATTACATGTAGAGATTTCTCGGACGCTGCATTCTCGAATCATGGGATAATCTTTGTGTCGTAATGGTTTACCGACTTTGTCTACAATGGCGGCGTTGTCATCCCACGGAGAGTGGAGCATTTCTCCGCATCCAATAGCTCAAAATGAGCGCAAGACACACGTCTTTCGTGTGGTGTGCCTAAATCGCGATTCGTACTTTGGTTGATTAGTATACTTATGTTTGACGCCGTCTCAAATGGCCTTGGAGAAATGGCCCGCGTTAGACAGTCCCATTAAAATAAGCATCGTTTAGGTCCAAGACGCGTGCTTCAACGAGCCTTAAGTCTTTGTCTTTATTCCTCTTGGATCCTACAATGCTCGAAGGTGCTATTAAGCAGATTATCCTGCATCAACTGATACAAGCCCCGCATTTTGTTGCTGATAGTCTTGAAAAACAATCGCTCTGCTTGTGCTGCGTGCGCAGGTGCATTGGGTGCCCTCTCCAGCCTGTAAACGCTTTTCGTCACGCACGAATGAAGCGGGTCTTTAGGCGACGCCATCATGACGGTCCAGTTGAAGTCTTGAAGCACGAGCTCTCCTGTGGATAGAAACCACTTTGTTGTCCCAACCAGGATGACCCGGTCGCCCTCATCGTATCGACGGTAGGTCGAAATACAGTTGACACAGAGCAAACCCTCGCGTAGTGAGGCCACGACGTTCACATCGAGCGGACTGGGACACTTCCTCTCGACCTGTGAGTTCAATTCAAGCATTAGTGGAGAGCTGAGTGTAGAACGTTTCTCCATGTTGCGCACGTACATAACGAAATGACTTGTCCATCTCTCTCCCTGTATTCGAAGCGTGCCGCCATATCATTTGTCCAAGTTCATGAGCCGAACAGGGCACAGGTGTCATCAAACTTGCCTGGATGCTGTTCGTGTCGGGCACAAATTGCCAGCGAAAGGAAACTTTCGTGCTGTTTTCCACCAGAGGGAACACCGTGTCGGTGTCGAGACGAAGCCAGTCCAAGTTGTTGCACATTTCTTCTAGAACTGCGTCGCTGAAGCGACGTTGACTTGGCGGGCGCTCGACTTTGGGCTGCAGTTGCGTCACAAAATTCCAGTCCTGTTGCTAATTAGAAAACAAAATACTGGTTAACCATGTTCTGGCTTTTTGTAGAAGTAGCAGGCAACTCGACGCACACGGACCTTGACTGTCTGAGGCTTCTGCAAAGTTTTGAGAAGCGAGGCATGAACTTTCGTCAGCTCTGCCAGCGTGAACTTCAATCTCTGGTTTGTCCCCTCTGCGCGCCGCCGTTTTTCCCTTTCAAGGACTGCTGCACTGCGCCACTGAACCGTCTTCGTGGTGGACAGACACTGATGCGCTGGTGCAGCAGCTTCATTGTGAGGACTCGTTGCTTGCAACTCGGAGAGCTGAACTGTCAGGGTTTCGGCCTCCAAGCGCAGGGTCTGGATCTCGAGTCGTTTCCGGCGTAGGAGCTCCGTGGAGTAAGGCACCTTCAGTTTCGTGGGGTTGTCCGCCTTCATCGTGTTCTCAATTGTCACAATCATGAAGTTATCGGGAGGACGGCATTATGTGGGCCACATACCTAAGAAACGTACCGCTACTTGTGGCGAAAATTTGCCATAATTGGCACTGCAAACATGTTTTTATTAATTGCAAAGTTTTTTGTTTGCAGTAAGGCGAAACGCCAATTATACTGGGAATACCGAAGAATGAGGGATGGACAGCCCTCAAGGGATTAATTCCACGGTGCTGCGTAAGCGTAACCTGGGTAAACATTCGTACAACATTAGAAATGTTGCATGATAGCAACGAACGCAGTAGCGCTGCTACTACCGGTAGCAGAGCATCATGGCGATGGACGCCATCGGTGCAGTAGCACTGCTACTAGCAGAGCAGCACAGCATGATAGCAATGGACGGCGTCAGTGCAGTAGCACTGCTACTAGCAGAGCACCGCAGCATGATAGCAATGGACGCCACAGCATGATAGCAATGGATGCAGTAGCACTGCTACTAGCACAGCAGCAGAGCATAATTGCAGTGGAAGTCATTGGTACAGTAGCACTGCTACTAGCAGAGCAGCGAAGCATCATAGCAATGGATGTCATCAGTGCAGTAGCACTGCTACTAACGTTTCAGAGCCCGATCGGTCGCATGCAAAAGCGCTGCTTATATTAAGTATTAAGAAAATTGGTATTCCCAGTCTAAGTCGCAGACGCCCCAGTGGCAAAGCTACGGCCTTCGGGGATATCCGGGAATGCTAAGCAATGTGACGAAGTCGTATAGAGGGTGGAAGCATGGTTTCAATGCTATATCAACGGTAATTTGCCGCACCAGCTGCTTGTACGCTCTGACCCACGCATTAAAATGAGATTCACTCAGGTCCAAGACGCGTGCTTCAACGATCCTCATTTCTTTGGGTTTTATTCGACTTGGATCCTACAATATTCAAAAGTGCTATTAAGCAGATTATCCTGCATCAACTGATACAAGCCCCGCATTTTGTTGCTGATAATCTTGAAAAACAATCGCTCTGCTTGTTCTGTGTGTGCGGGTGCATTGGGTGCCCTCTCCAACTTGTAAAAGTTTCTCGACACGCATGAATGTAGCGGGTCTTCAGGCAACCCTGATAGGACGGTCCAGTTGGAGTCTTGGAGCACGAGCTCTCCTGTGGATAGAAACCACTTTGTTGTCCCAACCAGGATGACCCGGTCGCCCTCATCGTATCGACGGTAAGTCGAAATACAGTTGACACAGAGCAAACCCTCGCGTAGTGAGGCCACGACGTTCACATCGAGCGGACTGGGGCACTTCCGCTGGACCTGCGAGTTCAATTCAAGCATTAGCGGAAACCCAAGAGTAGAACGTTTCTCCATGTTGCGCACGTACATAACGAAATGACTTGTCCATCTCTCTCCCTGTATTCGAAGCGCGCCGCCACAACATTTCTCCAAGTTCATGAACAGAGCAGGCCACAGGTGTGATGGAACTTGCCTGAATGCTGTTCGTATCGGGCACAAATTGCCAACGAAAGGAAACGTTCGTGCCGTTTTCCACCAGAGGAAACACCGTGTCGGTGTCGAGACGAAGCCAGTCCAAGTTGTTGCACATTTCTTCTAGAACTGCGTCGCTGAAGCGACGTTGACTCGGCGGGCGCTCAATTTTGGGCTCCAATTGGGCCACGAAATCTAAGTCCTGTTGCAAATTAGAACAAAAACACACACAAAAGTGTTCTTAGTGCTTGCTCTACAGTAAGCAGACAACTCGACGCACACATACCTTCAGTGTCTGAGGCTTGGTCAAAGCTCTAAGAAACGAGGCACGAAGCTTCGTCACCTCTTCCAACGTGGCCTTCAATCTCCGGTTTATTTCCTCTGCGCACTTCAGTTTTCCCCTTTCAACGACTGCTGCACTGCGCCACTGAGCCGGACTCGCAGTGGACTGACACTGACACGCTGGAGCAGCTGCTCCATTCGCTTGCAACTCAGAGAGCTGAGCTGCTAAGGTTTCGGCCTCCAATTGCAGCGTCTGGACCTCTAGTCGTCTCCGGCGACAGAACTTTGTGGAGTAGGGCACCCCATCCAGCGTTGAGCGCTTGCAGTCGCTCTTCAGTTTCGTGGGTTTGTCCGCCTTCATGTTTTTGTCAATCCTAAGCAACTACGAAGTAACAGAGTAACCCGTGTTTTGTCGGTCAGTCTGTCCGTTCTCTACCTTGCAGCATCGACCTGTCCTGGCGCATATCATACGTTGTGCCCGGCCACATATTACTCACCTACCTTACTGCATCACACCATTCTACAGACTGGCTTATAGTATGCAAATATTACAAAAATAGCAGTGCGTGACAAGTATTGTGGTCCACACAATAGATACAAAAATACCAGTGCGTTAGAAGAATGCACTAGCCGAGCGCCGCCCGCTCCGCGGGCGGTAGTTTTAAAATTAATATTAGTGTTTTTATTTGGCCAAGTGCCACCGCTGCGCGGCGGGGTAATATAACGCCCCCGTTCCGCTCGCCTTACGGCGTCGCTGCACTACTCACAATGCTATGATAATTAATTAAGGGAGGGCGGGCCCTACGGTCCCGCTATATCGACACGGTAGGCCGCCTTCGGCGGCGGGGCCGCCTTTGCTGCGCTCGGCAGCTTTTTGGCCAATGGGGGCCGCCGTCGCTTCGCTCGGCAGCGTCCCGGTTTTGCGCACTACATCAAGGCTAGTCTGCATTCTTGTCACGCAGCTATTTTTGTAATATTTGCATAATAGAAGCGAGTCCGGAGGATGGTGTGATGCGGTAGCGTGGGTGAGTGATGGGGGCCGGGCGCTGCGGCTGATATGCGGCAGGGCAGGTTGATGCCACAGGGGCGGGAACGGACACACAGCCGACCGACAAACAAAGCTCGTACTCTGTTAGTTGTTGTGGACTAGCCGAGCGCCGCCCGCTCCGCGGGCGGTAGTTTTAAAATTAATATTAGTGTTTTTATTTGGCCAAGTGCCACCGCTGCGCGGCGGGGTAATATAACGCCCCCGTTCCGCTCGCCTTACGGCGTCGCTGCACTACTCACAATGCTATGATAATTAATTAAGGGAGGGCGGGCCCTACGGTCCCGCTATATCGACACGGTAGGCCGCCTTCGGCGGCGGGGCCGCCTTTGCTGCGCTCGGCAGCTTTTTGGCCAATGGGGGCCGCCGTCGCTTCGCTCGGCAGCGTCCCGGTTTTGCGCACTACATCAAGGCTAGTCTGCATTCTTGTCACGCAGCTATTTTTGTAATATTTGCATAATAGAAGCGAGTCCGGAGGATGGTGTGATGCGGTAGCGTGGGTGAGTGATGGGGGCCGGGCGCTGCGGCTGATATGCGGCAGGGCAGGTTGATGCCACAGGGGCGGGAACGGACACACAGCCGACCGACAAACAAAGCTCGTACTCTGTTAGTTGTTGTGGACTAGCCGAGCGCCGCCGCTTCGCGGCGGTGGGTTTAGTTTTAGTCCCAGTAGTGTGGGCTGCCCGCCTCCGCTTCGCTTCGGCGGGCAATAGTACTCTTAAGCTGAGTACACGCCTTGCTTCGCTCGGCTGAAATCAGACTCAAGTAATACAAAAGTCTTATCAAACGTTATGCAAATGTATTATCAAACTGTCCGATTTCCTTACGCAGTCTCGAAAATCTGCCTGTACACAATGTTCGCAGTGTACACTCCGTCATCTTCCTCCAACTCTGGATACTCAATCAGCGCCTTGATCTTGGATCGAGCGGTAACTCGGGAGAGCGCGACATAGAGCTGGCCGTGGGAAAAGCACGGTGACGCTAGGTACAACCCCAGATTGAACACCGTTTGTCCTTGCGCTTTGTTGATGGTCATTGCGAATGCTGTCTGAACTGGAAACTGCTTGCGCCTCAAACGGTACGGGAAGTTTCGAGCATTGTCGTCGCTTATGAAAACGATCTTTGGAATCAACACGTTCTGGCCGCGACGCTCCCCGGTCATTATCGTCGCGTGGATGACGTGTGGTTTGAGCTCAACAACCCGTAGTCGTGTCCCGTTGCATAATCCTAGGTCCGGGTTCAAATTGCGCATGAGCATGATCGGTGCTCCCACTTTGAGCGTCAGCTTGTGCGGCGGGATTCCGTTGATGTTCACTGAGTTCAGCACCTCCTGCTCAAAGAAGTTACTTTCTTCGTCGTCCTGCACTGAGTCAATCGACCGGTACTCGCGGGCATCACCATCCAGACGCGCTGATACAGCATCGTTGATACGGTGAACCATTGCGTTGGTTGTCGTCAAAATAGTACGGTTCGCGAAGTAATCGTCCGTTGCAATGGCCGGGTTGTTAATATCAGCGTACATCGCGTCGACAATCCGAGTGAGTCCAATGGGGACCGCACCTGGCGCAATTTCGGCGTCCTCGTCACGTTCTTCGGGCGGGTTCTCGACCAACATGTCACGGGGGAGCTTCATGTAGTCGCCTCCCAGCTCGCGGTTTACCTCATGCCTCCCTTCACCAACTTGAAGGAGAAAATCTGAGAAGGCCGTCAGTTCTGCAGCCGTACTTGCACTATGGGCAGCCCGCACGCGCATGTTCTCTGTAAGGCGAACTTGTTGGAAGTGCGGCCACAGAGTGGAGGACTTTAGACAGGCGTCAATTGTTTCAGCTGGAGTTCCTCTCACTACAACGGGGAGGATTTGGCGAAAGTCTCCAGACAGTACGATCGTTTTTCCTCCGAAGGGTTCCTGGTCATTGTCCAAGATATCGCGTAGGCTCCGGTCAACGGCTTCAAAGGCGTGGCGGTGTGTCATCGGTGCTTCATCCCAGATGATCAAACTGGCCGCTTGAAGTAACTTCCTGAGCTTGGATTGCTTGTAAATCGAACACGTCGAGTGTTCATTTAGCTTGAGAGGGATCTTGAAGGTAGAGTGAGCTGTGCGCCCTCCCATCAACAGTAGCGCTGCAATACCGCTAGAAGCTACCGCAATTGCGATTTTCCCCGAAAGCCGAACACTTGCAAGGATATGCTTCAACAGCGTTGATTTCCCTGTACCACCTGGTCCGTCGACGAAGAATAGTTTCTTGCCAACCTGCGGACGTTCCACTGCGTCCATAATTTGGTCGTAAATGGCCCGTTGTCCATCGTTAAGCTCATCAGTTCGGTCATGAACTCCTTGCAACACATCGTGATTGTACCCCTCCAATTCACGGCGGATGAGGTTGTTTTCCAGAAGAGAGGCGATAACCAATTCTCGATGTTCGCATAACTGTGGAAGCTCGAAGTGGTGTACGGCGTACCCACTGATTTGCAACAGCTCGTTAAGATGCATGAGCGTGTGGAACTGGATGGTGTCCTCCTTGGTCTGTCCTTGAAGATTGCGGTATGTGAACGCAAAATCTCTAGATAATTCGCCGTAGAATTGATCCCATAGTGCGCGGACGTCGGAAACGTGGGAATACACCAGTAGTGTGGCAAACAGTTGTCGAAGTTCTTTCGGCATCTTAAACGATGACGCCTCTGACATGCAAGCGACCCACTCTTGGTCATTCTCGAGGAACCCCGCATGCATCGCCGCTTTTTGGAAGGTCGGATGAACGACCCCGTCCACGGTCTGCAAATCCTTGAATGAAGTCGGTCCCCTTCGGTGGCACAGTAGAACCCGCAAGTAGAAGCGCTCGATGTCTCGCGGAGAAACATGGATTAAGCGCCCAATAGCCGCTTGGTATTTCGAGCGACGAACCCACTTCTTCGCCTTGTTATCCCAAGAAAATTTCTTAGGAATTTCATGGTACAGCATGGTCTTGGCGATCTGGTCTTCTGGTTCTTCACTCGCGCACAGTTCGAAAAAGCTGGTAAGTGTAGTGCGACGACCCCGCTCTGCAACTACTGCTGGGTCATCAGTGGGCTCGAAAACAATCATCTGACCACCTTCCAAGTGCACCGAAAGCCTGATGATAGAGTGCGTCTTGCCCTGGATCTCGAACGCCAATAGACGCATACATGCCTCGACGGGTGATATATATCTTGCGTTAAGAAACCGCAGGATCTCGTTCGGCTCCTCGCGAGGGTTGTTGGGATTGCGCACGGCCTCAATGGTGATTACCGCTCTATCGGACCCCTTGTAGACGTACTTGTACATGTACTTGATTGCTGTGATCGCAGTACACACTTCCACATTGATGTGGCAATTGTACTTCTGCGATAGGTAAGGGTTGTACGGAACCACCCACTGGTTTACAGTCTCGTTGTCGTAGGTTTTGCCCTTGTACGTTAGAACACCTGGTTCACGACGACGCCGTCTATACACCGGGTATCCGTCCGGGTTTGCTCGCGTAACCTCTACCAACGGCTTTGGAAATCCCTTCGAGCACTTTCCGTCCTTCATGCATGGGCTCGAAGGAAATGCTTCCCCACATGGGCCATGCATCATGCAAGTCATGACCGTGTCGAAGAGGTCAGGGTTGACGTTCTTGTCAGGCAATTCAGTAGACACCAATTTGTCAATAATCTCCCGGGTGCGAGGCTTGTCTTCGTCCTCCAGAATAATGAGGATATGGGCATGTGGTAGCCCGCGCTTCTGGAACTCAACGACGTAAATCCGTGCCAGTAGACGTCCCAGTACACCCTCATCCAAATCTTTTAAAAGCGCCTTAAGCTTCTGCTGCCACACGCGGGCAACAATGTCAGGGCGGTCTTGGGCATTCTGAAGAGGGTCCGTGATCTTCTCTTCAATCTCTTCCCACTTGGGATTGCACGTCATGGTCACGAAGACGTCGGGCTTTCCATACTCACGAACAATAGCCATTGAGTCTTGGTAGGCCTTGTACATGAAGCGCGGGCCACCCACATGTGAGTCTGGAAGGATGACACGCTTGCCGATCTGGCGTAAAAAATGATCTTCTCGGTGCTGCCGGTCGGGGTGTACCAACTCGCCGCGCGTGCGGTCGTATTCAGACAGGAGTCCTTCGCCTTCATCCAGCGTAATGGTATTCTCGTTAAGCAGGGCATCTTCAACCCCGTGATACTGATTTGCCCGAATCTCTTTTTGATGAGTTGCTACCCACCGTAGTTGTTCCTGTTCACACTTGGCTCGCTGATCAACGACCCATTGCTGGAATAAGCGTCCGCCTTGGTGAAGTGCGGACTGGTCGCCCACCTTTTGGAACAGTCGATACGCCGTGTGTTCACGTAGAGCCATCTTCCTTTTGTTTCTGTAAACGGCTCCGTCCGCGTACGTAAGCGTATGCGTCCATCCGAGATCACCATGGGGGAACAGCAGTGGATATTGTAGGGGATCGTACTTCTCATCTGTCTCAAAGAGTCGCAGCAACTGATGATCCCTAGCGAGAAGAAGCAGGTCGCGTGGCTTGGCAATATTTCCATCATCGATCAATGCAGCCCCCACTTCAGAGACGGTTGGCAAGTTGTGTGTTCCAGGCTGCGATGGCTTAGCGTGCAGTCGGTATTGAATGTCCATCACATCGACACCATTAGCCAAGTCCTCCCGCAGCTTTTCCCCGAAGTTTAGGAACTGCTGTGCGAAGGGATTACACCTCTCCATCATATCCTCGATGTCCTTCAAGGCCACATTGTCCAGGTCGGCGTAGATGCCTTTGCGCCTCTGAGCTCGCGCTTGCATATCGGGATCCACGATATAGATCTGCGCGAACTTTGGTGCGGTTCTCTCACCTGTAGCTGGGTCCACGTACGGCAGCATTGATCCCAGGTAATGTCCCATTGCTCCTTGAATACGATACGAATAAACACCGTGTTGTCCCGCGACATCCTGGTCTTGATCGACCGCTCGAAATGTGTTGTCACTCGAGGAAGCACCAATCGACGTGAAGGCAAAGGCTTGGTTATACGCCCGGATGTGGCGGCGGAACTCGCTGTCTCCGTACAGCTGCAGCAGTCGCCCTGGTGCAGGTTGAAGGGGATGGAGTCTTACCCTCCCTTTCATACAACAAATGAAATCGGACTCATCGGGCCACTTCCAAGCTTGGCACAGTGGGCACACTACTGTGGGAGGAAGTCTGTGGCGCCCGTTCACCACGTTTTCTCCTGTTACCATGGAGGCTCTGAAGTTCTCATGGTTTACGTGACCGTGACAACGTTTGACGGACTTCCTTCGGA
This sequence comes from Phytophthora x cambivora, assembly GCA_033557925.1. Taxonomy (NCBI): domain Eukaryota; phylum Oomycota; class Peronosporomycetes; order Peronosporales; family Peronosporaceae; genus Phytophthora; species Phytophthora x cambivora. Next base: position 880,177 of record JAUCEB010000015.1, on the reverse strand, counting down.
TGCGTTCATGTTCTCGTCGCGCTTCGACGTCTTCTTCCGTTAGTGCAGCCCGTGTGTTGGCTTGGCGCTCCCTGTCTACAGCTTGTGAAGCTGAACGCTCCTCTTCAGTCTGTGAAGCGCGCATGGCAGCGTGCCGCTCCCGATCACTTACTTGCAAAGCTTCTCGCTGTTCCGCAGTCTGTTCCTCGCGTCTGATAACCTCTCGCTCACGGTTCAGTTGTCTTATCGATTCACGTTGTTCTTCGTTCTGAGCTGCAAGTCTAGCAGCCTTGCGCGCACGATTCGCTTGTATTTCGAACAGACGCTCCACTGGGGTCTGCGCCGCTCGACGAACTTGTTGCCGAATCCGACTGTGTTCGCGCTCATGCTCACGTTCTACTGGCGTTTGTTGCGCACGACGCTCTTGTTGTCGGAGGCGCTCTACCTCTCTGACTGCGATACGCTGCTGTTCTGTCTTTCGAGCCCTCGAAGCTCGCGTGCGCTCTCTGTTTTTAGCCTTTGCACGCTCTTTCTGAGATGCAGACATATTTGCTCTGCGAATCCTTTGCCGCTCTGCGTTACGCGCTCTGGAAGCCGCCGCCCGATCAGCGGAGGAGGGAGCCAAAGCTACCACTGACGCAGTCTGTACCTCTGCTATGCGTTGCCCCTCAGCGTAAGCTGCGGCATACCGGCGCTGATGCTCTAGTGGGTCGTCTTCTTCTTGCTTGCTTTCCTGTCCTTCAGTAGACCGTTCGTCGTCCACAATCGTTCTGACTGTTACCGGGATGCTGTCATTCGCGTCGGCTAAGGTGAGCGCTGCTAGCTCCTTTTCCAAGCCGCGCTTTGCTGCCGACCTCCGCTTCTGGCGCTTCCTCTTGACAGCAGCATCCTCTGGCTCAGCGGGGGTCATGTTCACACGCACGTTGCGCAGCAAGGCTTCCTCAATTTCGCGCCGCGTGCGCTTCGGTTTGCGGGCCATGGCTCACTGCGAACACGAAACAGAGTCACGTGACGCGTTAGACATAAAGTCCAAGTACACTGCACGCAGCAGTAGTTCTCCATGTAGCTTGGTTGATTTGGACGTCTGCGTACTGCCCGGGTGATGCCAGCTCCCATCGAAGTTATCACCGATCACTTTACCCGCAGTCACGAAGAGCGGTTTCGGTTGCAAATTGTGCAGTCGGCTATTCAGGGTTTGAGCGCCCGGGCAGTACTGAGAGTCTTCGTGCGATATCCTTTTGCGCATTCATAAGAACGGCTCGGTCGCATGGGCCAAAGGACCCATTACGGCCAGCTCAACCGGTTCGCATTCGGGTTTGTGGTCAATAGACGGGTTGCCAAAAATAAATTGCCAAAAATGGGTCAGATTTTTGACAATTTACGTGTGCTCTCGCGCAGAGTGGGCGGTGGGCTAAAATACTCTTTAATAGTCCAAAATGCGCTAGACTAAAAATAGTCCAACACAATTCAGACCACTATTTTCTAATAACCCCTAAGCACGGCGGCCCCCCAGCGGGAATAACCCCGCTAGGCTTAATCATCCCCCTAAACAGCCCCAGGAGCCTCGGACTATCTGTGTATGGTGGTGGTGGTGGCTAGTCTGGCTAACTAACATGCATACACGCAGCGTACCTCGTCCACGTGGTCGCGCGCGCGCGTTCCAAATTCAAAATGGGGGCAATCAAATTATGTTAAGTACGGTTAGTGTAGCTTACACCAATCATAATAAAGTAAACAATAATTTTGCAAAAATAAAAACAATTTATTTTTGTGTCTATTTACGCCTTCCTCTTCTTCTTGCTGTGCTTGGGTCGCTTCCGCGGCTGCATTCGGTACCTGACCCGGCGCTTGCTGGGCGCACCCTCAAGGTTCACGGGTCGCGAAGCTGTCACGGACGGTGGGCCCATTGTGGCAGCCACCAATGCCGCGCTCTGGGCGCGGGGGTCTGGAGGCGCTGCTGCCGCGGCCGGGCGGGCGGGGTGCCAGTGGGCTTGCGCTTCCGGGCCACTTGCGCACGCAATACAGCGGCGTGCGCTGGTCCTGGCGTCGGGGTTCGCGAAGGCCTCCCACGCCAGCAGCGCCTCGCAGCAGGCGCAGCGCCGAAGTTGAAGCCCGAGGCCGTCCACAGTTATGGGCGGCGGGACCACGCGGGCTTCGCACGTTGGACACTCGAACGGCTCCATTTCGCAAATGAGTTAAAATTCGTAATCAGTGTGTATTAAATACGATTTATGTAGTCCACAAAATCAAATATTGGCCAATGAGGGCCGCCTTCGCTGCGCTCGGCAGCTTTAGAACCAATGGGGTCCGCCTTCGGCGTCCAAGGCAGCCAATCAGGAGGCCGCCGTCGCTGCGCTCGGCGACTTTTGGACAGGCGTGACACACCAACGAACATCCCACAGACGGACAGGGTGCTCTTGTAGATGTTGAGGACTAGCCGAGCGCCGCCGCTCCGCGGCGGTGGCGCTATTAACTACCTTCGTGTGTATTATATTAGCGCCGCTACGCGGCGGTGTTATTATTATCTATGTCAGTTTTATTATATTAGTCGAGTCCCGCCGCTGCGCGGCGGTGTAATATGCCACCTCCGTTCCGCTCGCCTCGTCGGCTCGCTGCACTACTCATAGTGCTATGCTAGTGAATTTGATGAAGGGCGGGCCCTTCGGTCCCGCAATAAACGCCGGTGGGGCCGCCTTCGGCGGCGGGAGCCGCCTTCGCTGCGCTCGGCAGCTGATTGGCCAATATGGGTGCCGCCGTCGCTGCGCTCGGCGGCTCGGCGGTCCAGTGTACCCATGTCCAATGGACAGGCGTGACACACCAACGGACGGCACACAGACGGACAGGATGCTCTCTTAGATGCTTTAGATACTTTAGCCATGATGTGGCGCGGTAGCGGTTATTTGAAGATATGGTGCTCTCCGTGAAGAAGACCCTGGCGCTGGCGTCCACGCTGGCCGCCTGCGAGGTGTCGGCGCTGCGCCCACACCCGCGGCGCGCGCTGTAGGGCATCCATCACACGACCAAGTACGGTGCAGCAACCCAAGGGCGCGCCCGACGAGCGACGACTAGGAGTCCTACGACTCGTGCGACTCGTGCGACCTGGACGGCTCGGACTCAGCCGACGTGTCGCTCGAGGGCTCCGAGGAGCTGGGCATCTCGAGCCCGCAGAGCCTGGAGCTGGACTACAGCGGCGACGGCGACCTGGACGTGGACCTGGGCCCCGGCGAGGGCATCGACTACAGCGCCGACGGCGACCAGGACCTGGACCTAAGCTACTCGGGCGACGCCAGCCTGGACGCCAGTGGAGAGCTGGAGACGGAGATCCAGTTCGAGGGCGGCTCTGTGGACCTGGAGCTGGACGACTCGGAGGACTACTGCCAGCAGCTCGAGTTCGAGGACGACGAGGTCGTGGACGAGGTCATCGAGGTGCCCGAGGGAGCCAAGTCCATCCGCCTGCGCGTGCACAACGGCAACGTGGACTTGGACATCATCAAGGGCGCCAAGCCGCACGCCAAGAAGGCGGCGGCCCAGCCCGGGCTCAAAGAAGGAGGAGGCGGCGACTGCCCCCACCGAGACCAAGGAGGAGAGTGTGTCCTTCGCTGCCGAGGCCAAGGAGTGGCTCAACGACAACCGCCAGAACGGCGCCCTCATCGGCAGCATCGTCGGTGCTGTGGTGGGCATCGTGGGCGTGGCCGGTGTGGCCATCGCCAAGAGCCGCAAGCGCGCGTCCGAGTCTGAAAGTGACATGGACAGCGACGAGGACGTGGAGGCCGGCGTGACGGCGCTCACGGTGGAGGACGCGGCCGAGGAGGAGTAGAAGTCGAGCGTCGTGGAAGGTTCAGTGTAAGTTGGTATCGTCATAGCCGCTCAGACAGACGATGGATGGATGGATGCACATGCAACGAGTAACAAAACGGAGCTCCGGTATATTCTATGGCAACGTGTCGGTCGCCTTCAGCGCGCCGCTCCGCCGGAAGATCACGGCGGCGGTCTGCTTTCTCAAAATCTCCGTCAAATCTAGATTTACCGCCCTTCCTTTTAAATAATTATCACAACATGGCGAGTGCATGTAGTGCAGCGACGCCGTAAGGCGAGCGGAACGGGGCGTTATATTACCCTGCCGCGCAGCGGTGGCGCTCGGCTCAATATATAAACACTAACTTCAAAATTAATACCCCCCGCCCGCGAAGCGGGCGGCGCTCGGCTAGTCTAAAGCATCAATCAGAGCAACGTTGTCCGTAACGGAGCGTGACACGAATTCGATTGGCCGAAATTCGCGAGCTACGACATACATTGGGCATTAATGAAGAACGTCCTTAATTAGGTACAAATACTGCTGCCGAGCGCAGCGAAGGCGGCCTTCATTGGATAATAATTATTGGCTGCTGCCGAGCGGAGCGAAGGCGGCCTAAAAGAACCATTGGGTGAGTAGTGCAGCGAGGCCGCAGGCGAGCGGGACGGGGGGCGTCACTGCCGTAGCGTAGCGAGGCAGCCTACCTATAATAGCGAAGTGAGCGTAGTGAGCTGAGCGGCTCCAACTAATAAGATAACCACCACCGCGTAGCGGTGGCGCTTGGCTAGTCTTAGGGATGGGCCAATACAAAGATGGCATCATGGCATTTCTTGCATTGATGCATTAATGCTGCATTGATGCCATGAATGCAGCAATGCACTAAAAATAGAGCAAATCGACGTCCAAAACAGTCATGAAAATCTATTTTACATGAAAATCTATTTTGGGACGTGAGCTTTTGATGAATGCACTGCATTGATGTCATTAATGCACTTCGGTGCATTGCATTGATGCCATAATGCATGCATTGGCCCATCGCTAGCCTAGTCTAAAGCATCAATCAGAGCAACGTGCTGTCCGTCCGTAACGGACCGATCACCTGAATGACTGTGGGTTCGATCCCCGCAGCATTCATTTTTATTCAACAGTGTTGACCACACCAATTAAGTGGTCCACTTTAGTAATTACATTTTGGCGCCAGTTTTCAAAGCGCGCGCGCGGCAGGAAGACGTCAGACCAGGTACGCTGCGTGTATGCATGTAGTACTGCATATGAGCCACCACCACTACACACAGATAATCCGAGGCTCCTGGCAAGGGCCCTTACGGGCCCGGTGCTGGTTGTGGTGCGTATCGCCCAGCGCAAGCTGGGAGACGTTGTGCAAGGGGCTTCGGTCCACCGCCCACTCTGAGCGAGAGCACAAATAGCGTCTGCCCATTGGCCAAAATACGTATCCGTCAACAGTACCAGCCAGTTGAGCCGAGCTATTTAAACCAATCAGGGTCGGTTTACCTGTGCGGGGCAAAGGATATCGCACGAAGACCCTCAGTACTGCCCGGCCGCCCTAACCCTCACTAGCCGACTTCGGTTGCAGCTTAACCGCTCCGGGCCCTAGGCCTGCGAGTGGGGACAGTGTCGGTGTTGATGTTCGATGGGAGGAGCGCACCCGGGTGGTACGAAGACGTCTCCAAAAGCTGCTGCTGCGATTTGTACGGCTACTGCTGCGTGCAGTGTACTTAGGCTTTATGTCTAACGCGTCACATTTCGTGGTCGCAGGTATGGCTCGAAGTAAACGCAAGAGGACTCGCGCGGAGATTGAACAAGCGTGGGAGGACTACCAGCTCGCAAATGCCGCTCCAGACAGACCCGAAGAACCCGCAGTAAAGGCACGACGGACCAGTCGAATTAGCAGCTACAAAAGTAGATTAAACAAAGAACTGGAAGCGCTAGATGATGATGGGGGTCGCCTGGAAGATACTTCCGTTGATATTACGCGTGTGCCGAGTATGCCTGTCGATAATGCGGAACGACAGCGCATTCGCCGCGCGGGACTTTCACAAGAGGATGAAGACGCTGAGCGCGAGCGTAACACAAGTCAGCGACAGTTACAACGTGGGAGTCTTACTCAAGAAGCGCAAGACGCTGAGCGTGAGCGAAACACAGAGCGGCGGCGAGAATTACGTGCAGAACTCACTCCAGAGGAACGGGAGGAAATAAGCCAGAGGGAGCGTGCTCGGCGTGAAGCTGAGGAGGATGAAGCGAGAAAAGAAACTGCTCGGGTTCGTCGTAAGTGTGTGCGACGAGGGCATGCGCTTGCGAACCATGAAGATTTCGACAAGTCCATGGTATCGGGTAAAAACATCTCGAATGGACACCACGTAACAACTAACAGAGTACGACCTTTGTTTGTTGGGAAGTCCGTCCGTTCTCTACCTAGCAGCATCAACCTGCCCTGCCGCATATCATCCGCTGCACCCGGCCACACATTACTATCCCACGATACTGCATCACATCATCCTCTGGACTGGCTTTTAGTATACAAATATTACAAAAATACCAGTGCGTTAGAAGAATGCATACTAGCCTTATTGTAGCGCGCAAAAACGGAACACTGCCGAGACAAGAATGATTAGCCTTGATGTGGCCCACACAAACCGGCTGGCTTTCAGATTCGCATTCACATTTTCTTTTTTTATTCCGACCCCGGCGGAGTGAGGAAGTGCGCGAGCGGCGGGCGCTGTAACGGGCCCCACAGGACGCGAGCGCCGCACACGGACGAAGGTACGCTTAGCTACATAGTTTCCTACTTAAAATACAAATGTCGGCTTCGGGAGTTCCGCCTGTTGGGATAACTGGTACCTTCAGGGCAGTCGAGGTATTATAGTGTGAGATTAAGGGCGGCCTGGTGCCTACTTTTGTGGGGCCACGGGGGTGTTGCAGTGGGTGCCACGACACGACCATGTAGTCGAGACTACCCCGTGGTGCGTAGATGCCAGTCAGGCCGTCCCGAATCTGCAACATTGCCCACTTGCTTGCAGCCCAGGTTACGGCTACCTGTGGTGAATGGTATTTGGGTACTGCAGCTTTCCACTATACTGACCGTTACTTTCTCTAAAATGGGTAGAAATACCCATTTTATGATGATAATAAAGACTGCAGCTGGCACCCGCCGCCGTAATATGAACACGCGTGCCCTTGCCGCACCGACCGCTCCTGGGAGCCGCGACCTTGAGGTGCCCACGTCCGCCCGCCAGCGGCGTGGGAAATCTCATACCAATCCGGGGTAAATGGGGCAGATCTCGGCGAAGCCGGGTGACCTGCCTCATCTCCGGGCCAAGGGTCGTGTATGGGACCGGCGCTTTAGGTGGACGCACCTATATGCGTCTCTGTGTCCGTGGCGGGGGCGCGCGTATACTACCCAGGATTCGGCTACAGTGTACTTAGACTTTATGTCTAACGCGTCATGTAACTTTGTTGCGTGTACGCAGGCAGAAATGGCTCGAACCAAACGGAAAAGGACGCCAGATGAGATTGAACAAGCTATACGTGATAACGAGCGAATTAACGCGACCCCGGCTGCATCAGAGGAACCCGCTGCTAAAAAGCGCCGTCAAGCACGTCGACGGAACAAGCGCTACAACTTGAACAAAGAGTTTCAAGCACTTAATGTAGCTGGGGACGCTGCTATCGCAACAGCGGAGACCCGTGTAGCCGGTGAGAGCACTCGCGTTCCGCCTGCTCCGGTTCGCAGAGAAGAGCAGCCACACCAGCCGACGACACAGACTATAGCTCCAGCGAATCCCATTTCTGCAGCCGCGGCACCAGTTGAAACGGATCAGGCTCCTGCGGCGACCAGCGCGGAATTGGCGCGTAGGCGACGCGCAGCAATGACAGCTTCTCAGCAAGAACGTAATCGCGCGCGAGATAGAGAGAGAGCCCGTATTAGACGCGCAAACATGACAGGGTCACAACGCGAGCGTGGGAGACGTTATGATGCGGAACGGAAGCGTGCACGCAGGGCCCTGCTTTCAGAGTCACGGAGGGACTCCTTGCGTGATCAAATTCGTCTACTCCATGCGGATTCAAGATCAACTCAACCGGAAGAAGAAAGACGGGAAGTACAGGAAATTGAACGCCTTCGAATACAGCAACACCGACAGCTCGAGTCCAATGCGGAACGTGAATCGCGACAGGAGGCCGAGCGCATTCGTCAGGAAGAGAGACGTGGTAACCAGACCCAAGAAGAAGTTGAAGCCGAGCGGGTGGCTAGTCGTGAGTACCAAGCATCTCTTCGCGAGGCTCGAGACGAGGAAGAGCAAGTGGACGCGGCGCAACGCGTACGCTTTCGCCGTAGCACTGTGCGCAGGGGTCATGCCCTTGCCAACCAGGCGAATTTCCGTGTATCCATGCTCAGCGGTCCCAACATCGTCAACGGACGCCACAGACTACCTCGAACTACAGTGTGCCCTAATTGCAATGCGTGGAAATGGCCTGCGGAGTCAAAGAACGCCTGCTGTTTGAAAGGTGCAGTTCAGTTGCCTCCGCTAAAACCTGCACCACCCCGATTGCTCCAGTTGTACGAAGACGCCGAGTTTCGTCGCCAGATTCGAGCTTACAACCAAGTCTTCGCGTTTACCTCCATTGGTGCTTCCTGTAGCAACAGGTCCGCCTTCCGAGACGTGAATCAAGATGAAAGTGTTGCCGGCCAACACGGCGTGTACACGTACCGTATCCAAGGAGCCATGGGCCACTACCTCGGCTCGCTGCTTCCTCGAATCGACCGGTTCACGAATGAACCCGTGCCACCCAAGTTTGCCCAGATCTACATCGTCGATCCCGACATGCAGCAACGTGCGGAGCGACGTAGGGGTATCTTTGCCGACCTTGAGTCCGAAACGCTTCTGGACATCGAGCAAATGATGGCCGAGCATAATCCGTTCGCGCAGCAATTTCTCAACTACGCAGAGAAGCTTCGTGCCGACCGGGCAGAGGGAAAGGATGTGGTTGACTTGGTGTACCGACTTCATGAAAAGAAGTCGAACCCGCGAACACACAACCTTCCTACGGTGTCGGAAGTTGGTGCGACGCTCATCGAAGACGGCAACTTAGACAGCCCACGCGATATTCTTCTGTGGGCTAAAGACCACAGTTTGCTGCGCCTCTTCGAGACGAACCCCATGTACGACCCGCTGCAGTACCCACTACTACTTCCGCATGGAGAATTGGGCTGGACATTCACAGATGAGTACGCGGACAACATCGAACGAAGGAGTAAACGCGAGATGTCCCTCCGTGAGCACGTAGCGTACCGGTTGTTCCAAAAACTCGATGATGAGTCGGCGCTGCACCAAGGAGGGCGGTTATTTCAGCAGTACTGCGTGGACCAGCGCGCCAAGTGTGAACAAGAGCAACTGCGATGGATTGCTTCCCACCAAGCTGAGCTACGCGCTGACCAGTACAGAGGGGTACAAGATGCCCTTCTCAATGAAGCCACGACAGTTCTGAATGAGGGGGAGGGTCTTCTGACGGAATACGACCGCGAAACGGGTACATTACAGCATCCAGACGGAGATCAGCGACGCCCGGACCACTTCCTCAACCAAATCGGCAAACGCATCGTCCTTCCTTCCACGCATTCGGGGAGCCCACGCGCCATGTACAAGTCTTATCAAGACTCTATGGCTATCGTGCGCGAGTACGGAAAACCGGATGTCTTCGTTACCATGACGTGTAATCCGACATGGGAGGAGATTGAAGAGAAGATACCAGAGCCAAACCAAAGTGCTCAGGACCGCCCGGACATCGTCGCCCGCGTATGGCAGCAGAAACTGGCGGAGCTGCTCAAGGACTTGGACGAAGGCGTATTGGGCCGAGTTATGGCGCGAATCTACGTGGTGGAGTTCCAGAAGCGGGGTCTTCCCCATGCGCACATCTTAGTCATCCTGGCCGATGAGGATAAACCGCGTAGAAGGGAGATCATTGACAAGTTGGTGTCTGCAGAGCTTCCGGATGCAGATGTCAACCCGCACCTGTATGAAACCATCCTCACGAGCATGATGCATGGTCCATGCGGTGCGGCAAACCCCAACAGTCCATGCATGAAGGACGGAAAGTGCACCAAGGGATACCCGAAGCCGTTGGTGGACGTTACACAAGGAAATGTTAACGGGTTTCCGGTCTACAGACGGCGACGACGACCACCAGGTGTCCTGAAGTTCAAAGGAAGGGAGTACGACAATGCCACGATCAACCAGTGGGTGGTTCCGTATAACCCGTACCTTTCGCAGAAGTACAACTGCCATATCAACGTGGAGGTATGCACGGCTCTAACAGCAGTCAAATACCTATACAAGTATGTCTACAAGGGGTCCGACAAGGCTGTCATCACAGTGGAAACCGTTCGCGGGGAGTCGCACCGCGCAATGATTGAGCCCAACGAGATCTTACGGTACTTGAACGCCAGGTACATATCTCCGGTAGAAGCGTGTATGCGACTTCTCGACTTTTCAGTCCAAGGCAAGACGCACTCTATCGTTCAGTTGACTATCCACCTGGAGAACGAGCAACTGGTGACGTTCCGCTCTAGCGACAACCCGGACCAAGTACTCACGCGTGGTCGCCACACGATGCTGACCCGCTTCTTTGAATTGTGCGCGAGCGAGGCCCCGGAGAACCAAGAGGCAAAAACTATGGTGTACCAAGACATTCTCAAGAAGTTTCGTTGGGACGCCAAAACGAAAAGGTGGGTTCGTCGCAAAAGGTTTCAAGCGGCGATTGGGCGGATGATTCACGTGTCTCCACGGGATATGAACAAGTTCTACATGCGTGTATTGTTGTGCCACCGCAAGGGTCCGCAATCCTTTGAGCAACTTCGGACTGTAGACGGAGTTACTTACGAGACGTACCGCGAGGCAGCACTAAAATTGGGTTATCTCGAGGACGACGCGGAATGGGTTGCCTGCATGACGGAAGCCGCTGCGCTCAAGAAGCCGTACGAGCTCCGGCAGCTTTTCGCGACCATTATCGTATACTCCCAAGTTTCGGAGGTTCGACAACTGTGGGATCAGTTCTACGACGACCTTTCTGAAGCCTACGCGCATACCTACCGGGCTTTGCAAGGTCAGGAGAAGGAAGACTTGATTCAGTTCAAGACGCTCAAGAGCCTGCACGACTTACTCCAAATTAATGGATATAAAGTGGCCGACTTCGACGATCTTCCCCAGCTGCATCAGTACCCGGAGCTGGTACTGGATTCACTGTTGCGAAACAGTCTTCTTCGACGCGAACTAGAGGGGTACGACCAGTCCACTCTGCAATCTATTGTCGACCAGGAAAACCAACTAAACGATGGACAGCGAGCTATTTACGACGAAATCCTTCAAGCAGTCGACGGGTCGGCTGTGGGTGAAAAATTGTTCTTTATCGACGGTCCCGGGGGCACTGGAAAATCAACACTGCTGCGGCATATCCTGGCAAAGGTACGCCTGTCGGGGAAGATCGCGATTGCTGTGGCTTCAAGTGGAATAGCCTCCCTATTGTTAATGAGTGGGCGAACGGCGCATTCGACGTTCAGAATACCTCTCAAGTTGAACGACAAGTCGACCTGTGCGATTTACAAGCAATCGAACCTGAAGACGCTGATTCAGAGGGCCAGTTTGGTAATCTGGGATGAAGCTCCTATGACACACCGGAACGCTTTTGAGGCTGTGGATCGGACTCTTCGCGATATCATGGACAACGACCAAGAACCGTTTGGAGGAAAAGTGTTCGTACTTTCGGGCGACTTCCGCCAACTATTGCCGGTGGTAGTGCGCGGAACGCCAGCGGAAACTATCGACGCTTGCCTGAAGTCTCCCTCGCTGTGGTCGCACTTCAAGCAAGTTCATCTCACGGAAAACATGCGCGTACAATCGGCCAGGAGTGAGAGTACATCCGCTGAACTTGCTGCGTTCTCAGAGATTCTCCTCCAAGTGGGAGAGGGGAGACACGAAGTCAATAGGTCGCTTGGTAAGGACTTCGTGAAAATACCGCGGGATATGCTGATTGACAACACGGAGCCCGATCAAGACATGGACGAATACGAAGACATCCTACCCGGAGCCGTGCCAAGAGGCCTCAAAAACATTATTGATGTCATGTACGCCGATATCAACAACCCGGACATTGCGACGGACGAGTATTTTGCCGACCGGACAATCTTGACGACGACCAATGCGGTGGTACAACGCATCAATGAAGCCGTATCACAGCGCCTCTCTGGGGACTCGCACGAATACCTGTCCGTCGACTCGGTAGACGACGACAACGAGGGGAACTTCTTCGAGCCCGAGGTGTTGCATACAGTTAACATCAACGGTATCCCTCCACATAAGCTGACATTGAAGGAAGGCGCCCCAATTATGATGATGAGGAATCTGAATCCCGATTTGGGGCTCTGCAACGGAACGCGACTACGGGTTGTCAAGCTCAAGCCCCACGTAATTCATGCGACCATCATGACTGGCGAGCGCCAAGGCCAACATGTTCTTATTCCGAGGATCGTCTTCCTGAGCGACGGCGATTCGCGAGATTCTCCGTTCCGCTTGCGGCGTAAGTAGTTTCCAGTGGTACCTGCTTTTGCCATGACTATCAACAAAGCCCAAGGTCAAACGGTCCAGAACCTGGGGTTGTATTTGGCAACACCCTGCTTCTCCCACGGACAGCTATATGTGGCGCTGTCGCGCGTTACGTCCAGATCCAAGTTCAAGGCGTTGATCGAGTACCCACAGCTGGAAGAGGACGACGGAGTGTACACCGATAACATCGTGTACAGACAGATATTCGACACGACTTAAGGGGGTAGTAGGTACCAAACTTTGCATATTTCACATTCGTTAATACACACTACATTTAACCATGCCATAAAATATTCGACCAGAGGACCTTCGCTTGGGTTTTTCGGGTAAACTCGACACCTTCGCTTGGGTTTTTCGGGTAAACTCGACACCTTCGCTTGGGTTTTTCGGGTAAACTCGACACCTTCGCTTGGGTTTTTCGGGTAAACTCGACACCTTCGCTTGGGTTTTTCGGGTAAACTCGACACCTTCGCTTGGGTTTTACCCCTCTTCCAACGAATGCAGTCACCTTGGCATTGTATTGCAATGACTACATCATAGCATAATCGACTAAATATTGATCTTCCTCAGCCGTAGCGAAGCGAAGGCGGGCCCCAAAATAGTAGTGAAGCGAGCTGGAACAGCGAGCGGAACGGGTTGGGATCAACCACACAACCACCGCCCGCGAAGCGGGCGGCGCTCGGCTAGTCTAAAGCATCAATCAGAGCAGCGTACTGTCCGTCCGTAACGGACCGATCACCTGAATTCCCATTGGCCGAAATTCACTGCCTACGACATACATTGGGCATAAATACTACGTTGAGCCCGGTCTTGATTGGATAATATAAAAATTGCTGCCGAGCGCAGCGAAGGCGGCCTTCATTGGGTAGAATTAATTGGCTGCTGCCGAGCGTAGCGAAGGCGGCCTCGCAAAACCATTGGGTGAGTAGTGCAGCGAGGCCGCAGGCGAGCGGAACGGGGGGCGTCACTGCCGTAGCGTAGCGAGGCAGCCTGCCTTTAATATCGAAGCGAGCGTAGTGAGCTGAGCGGCTCCAACAAATAAAAAAACCACCGCCGCGTAGCGGTGGCGCTTGGCTAGTTCTCTTCACAGTTAACACCTCAGAAACATGCATATAATTGGCATTTCACGTTATTCTTGGCACCCTTTTAATTAAAGTCACTAATTGCAATTGGTTCTTAATATTGTGCTCGAATATTATAAATATTTAGTCCTCACACAACTTCTCAGGCACTTTATCTTTCCTCTAACTGTTTGTTTGTGCGAATTCCAGAGCCCAAAGATTAGTGATGAGTCGCGACGATCGCTAGGGTGGTGCTTTTTGCTTATTGACTTAAATTTGTATGCAAGTCCGGCACAGATATATACTGTAATAGAGGGTGAAGCTTCAGCACTACTGAATCAGTAGAGATGGCTTCAATGCAGCCACGGCCCATATCACCTCAAGCACAACGGCAAATTGGAGAGTGTTGCCGGAACAGCTGCTTGTACGCCAGGTTCTGACCCACGCATTAAAATGAGCATCGTTTAGGTGCTTCAACGTTCCTCAATTCTTTGGTCTTATTCGACTTGGATCCTGCAATGATCGAAGGTGCTAAGCAGATTATCCTGCATTAACTGATGGAAGCCCCTCATTTTGTCGCTGATAATCTTAAAAAAGAATCGCTCTGCATGTGCCGCGTGCGCGGGTGCATTGGGTACCCTCTCCAACTTGTAAAAGTTTTTCAACACGCACGAGTGTAGCGGGTCTTCAGGCGACGCAGACATGACGGTCCAGCTGGAGTCTTGGAGCACGAGCTCTCCTGTAGATAGAAACCACTTTGTTGTCCCAATCAGGATGACCCGGTCGCCCTCATCGTATCGACGGTAAGTCGAAACGGAGTTGACACACAGCAAACCCGCGCGTAGTGAGGTCATGACGTTCACATCGAGCGGACTGGGGCTCTTCCGCTGGACCTGTGAGTTCAACCCGAGCATTAGTGGCGATTATTGGAGACCTAAGTGAACAAAGTTTCTACATGTTGCGCACGTACATAGCGAAATGCCTTGTCCGTCTTTCTCCGTGTATTCGAAGCGTGCCGCCACAACATTTCTCCGAGTTCTTGAACAGAGCTGGCCACAGGTGTGATGGAACTTGCCTTAATGCTGTTTGTATCAGGTACCGATTGCCAGCGAAAGGAAACTTTCGTGCCGTTTTCTACCAGAGGGAACACCGTGTCGGTGTCGAGACGAAGCCAGTCCAAGTTGTTGGACATTTCTTCGAGAACTGCGTCGCTAAAGCGAGGTTGACTTGGTGGTCGGTCGACTTTGGGCTGCAGTTGGGCCACAAAATCCATGTCCTGTTGCAAATTAGAAAACACAAAGAGTGGTAGTTAACCATGTTCTGGCTTTTAGTAGAGCAAGGAGGCACACGGACCTTGAGTGTCTGAGGCTTCTTCAAAGCTTTGAGAAACGAGGCGCGAAATTTCGCCATTTCTGCCAACGTGGACTTCAGTTTCCGGTTTGTTTCCTGTGCGTGTTGCCGTTGTTCCTTTTCAACGACTGCTGTATTGCGCCACTGAGTCGGACTCGTGGTGGGCTGATACTGACATGCAGAATCAGCAGCTCCATTGTGAAGATGCGTCGCTTGCAACCCAGATAGCTGAGTTGTCAAGGTTTCAGCCTCCAACCGCAGCGCCTGGGCCTCTTGTCGTTTCCGGCGTACGCGCTCCGTGGAGTAGGGCACCCCACCCAGCGTTAAGCGCTTGCTTTTGAGTTTCGTGGGTTTGTCCGCCTTCATGTTGTTGCCAATTGTCAGTCATGAAGCTGAATGCTGATTCGGGAGAGGACAACAGTATGTGGACCACATACCGAGGAAAGAAGAACGAATTATTCGCAATATTTTTTAAAAAAACATATTTTTAAAAACAAAATTAGACCTAAATCAAAAATTGCAATTCATTCTTATTTGAGCACAATAATTTGCATTTACACAAACACTGAAATTTGCGCGATAGGCATGAAGGTCAAGGTGCACTCGGGGCTGCAGCTGCAGGTGTTGGCGCTGTACAAGAAGGCGCTGCAGGCGGCCGCGCGCAAGGACAGCGACACACTACACTACGTGCGCGAGCGCTTCCGCGAAAACGTACGTCATCTAGCCGCAGCAGCGACAGCAATATTTTCCAATATACTACTGGTTTAACACAATATTCCATATATTCTGTCTCTATCTAGGCGGCCTCCGTCGACCGCAAGGACTTCGTAGTGATCGAGTACATGCTGCGCAAGGGCGAGCGCGACCTCAAGATGCTGGAACACATGAAATCAGCGCACTTTACGAAGGTCTCGCACCCAAATTAGAGAAAAATACAGATTCCGACATGCCGCGGACAAGGAGACGTTTATTCTGTGCAGGTTACGCCTGTACGGGGACGGTTGATGTGCCCTTGTGTCTACAGGAGGGAGACAATGACGGTCGCGAGAGCGGTGACGGCCAGACCGACGTTGGCAGCGAGTGCAGTCGCCGCGTTGGAACCTGAGCTGGAACTGGACTCACTTCCGCTGTTTGATGAGCTGGACACTTTGGAGGACTTAGGTGGACTTGTAGTGGGCTGAGTTTGGTCGACAGAGGAGCTGGCGGTGGACGCTGACGCCGAGGTGCTGGTGGAGCTGATGGCCAAAGTGGCGGACCCACTTGAACTGGTCGAAGCCTCCAGTGACACGCTGACGGACGCGTCGGTGGAAGATGAGGACACGTCGGCGGTGGCCGGGGAGGAGCTACCGGAGCTGGAGAGGGAAGCCGAACCGCTGAAGTTGGACGTTGGAGAGACGGAGAGCACCTCGGCGGCGAGAGTTGCTGACGGACTTCTGTTTGAGCTTGAAGCCGGGTCAAGAGGGAGGGACGAGTCGCCGGCCGAGACCGAGCCAGAGCCTGACGAGGACGAGGCGCGAGCGCTGGCGCAGGTGGCTGCAATTGCGAGAAGCGAGAGCTGGAAGACCTTCATGGTTTTTAGTGGAGGTGGGGGTGGACGAGCTTGGATGGTCTCGTTGGTTCGTCGGTTTGGCTGGAAAAGCGACTATGGGGAATCGCTACTCAGCGGTAGATGGCATCAGGGACATGGTATTGCAGAGAAACACGTGGAGAAGGAAGGTAACACTGAGACCGTCAACTTCCAGCAGAAGGAGATTGCCATGCGACTGACCAGTGCCATGTGTGTGTCCTATCCCTCACCCCCACCAAAATCAACCTGCGCACATACATGTATGAGGTACATGTGTTATACTGTGCAGCCTGGTTCCAGGTGCAGGTCCTGCACTCCAGGTGACCTACCATATCGTCCTACCGACATAGAGCTAATTGCGGAGTTGGTGCCAACACCACCGTCGGCGCACGAGCTGTTGCCTCGAATGCACTATACAACGTGCTATGAAATAGCGTAGCAAAGAAGAAGAAGAAAATAGTATCCCTTTATGTATGTAGCTCTGCCTGGGATTTAATAAGCTTATGAAAGGTTTTTAGGACGAAAACTATCGTGAAAAACGAGAACTCTTCTCTTGTTCGTCCAAACAGAACAAAAAAACGCAATACCGTCTTCTGATTGGTTCATTCCAACCAAAACGTGCGGTCACAAGCTACTGTATCAACAACACTTTGGGTCGGTCTCCTCTAACATGAGCTCCTCGTCCTCGTCGACCGATGTGGTGCTCAAGAACCCTCCGTGCTTCCGCACGGGCCTCATGTGGGGCATCGCCACGGCCGTCCTCATCGGCGGCCACCGCTTCCGCACCACCAGAATAGTCCGATCGTCCTGCGACTTCGCCATCGGCACTTTCGGCGTCGTCAGCTGCGGCACCTGGTGCGTCACACACAGAAGTCCCCATAGCCCACCAGTCCCCGAAGTCTAACTCTATTGCACTTTCGCAGGGTCTTCTGCACCGCTGCGTACCGCGCGCGCATGCGCCAGACGCGCGAGTTCATGGACGTCATGAACAATCCGGAGCGCAAGGCCGAGGCCGAGCAGTTCCTGCGCTCGCGCGTGCAGACTCCGGGCGAGGCGGACAAGCAGTAAATAGACACTCAACTCAGTTCAGTGTACGCTGCGAGTTGTTAATATTTCGTGGCAGCCGCAATGGGTTAAATATCGGCTCCGTTCGGCCGTGTCATGTTTGTGACTTGACGGTGGCTACCCCCGAATTTGGCAGCACTCGCTCTCTTTTTCTCGTTCTTTCGCTCTGGTATCTTCGTGCCGGGGGGTCATTGATGGGCGTTGGTCGGTTTGACGGGACGCACATCGCACCGCGTGCCTTCGTGTTCGTGTCAGTTTGTCGCTCGTGTCTTGTGTTCGCTGCCAAGTCACCGCTGCCTCGTTTACGTCGTCGCTGCGCCGAATGAGACGGCGAGTCGGCATGCTTGTACAACCTCTGTTGTTGTTGGGTGTTCGGAAAGAGTTGACTTTAGTCTTGGAAATTGGGTGTCCTCGGATGGGAGGACGGAGATCGGCGTCGGTCTCGTTACTGGATGACGCAGTTCTCCTTGTTGCGTCGACCAGCCAGCGTCTTCTCCCGGTCCATTACCATTTTCTGGGTTAGTGTAGCTGTACAGGCAAACACAACGTTCGTGTCGAGGTTAGAACGGCAGCATTTCCGTGGCAGATTCGTCGCCGACACTTACGATTGACGCTCATCAAGAAGGCATCGCGCGCAATGGTCTCGAGGGCTCCATTTGTGTTCTCTGACGTCTTCGCACTCGTTTCTGCATTAGCACAACGAGGAGAATATTCACGTTAGACGACATCGCCACGCTGATACTGCAGTAAGGCCTCGACGTACCAATAAATCGGCAGCCATACTGGCTTGCAGCCGCTTGGCCCTCCTCCAGCGACACTACGCGGTTCGGCAGGTCGATCTTGTTTCCCACGAGCAGCATGGCTGGCATCTGCGTCGGCGCCGAATACTGGCGGATATTATTCATCCAGTAGCCCACATCTGCACCACAAGTTCCGCGATCAGTATAGTTCATTCCAGCAAGGACCAGCATCGAGTCACGTACTGTCGAAGCTGCGCCTATCGCTGACGTCGTACACGAGGACAATCCCATTTGCGCCCTTGTAATATGCTGTAAAGACCACACGACAATGTTAGTGATCCGTACCCTCCTCCTAAGAGCAAGTAGCTCCAAGCCGACGTACTAGCAGTGATGCGGTGGAAACGCTCTTGGCCTGCGGTATCCCAAATCTGAAGCGTGATCGCCTCATCCGCGACGTTAATGTGTCGGAGCTTGAAATCCACGCTGTAGTAGAGAAGGTTAGAAAAAACAAAAGTCGTTAGAATCACCGTAACCATCCACCAATACCGTCCACCCACCGCCACTACGTACCCAGCAGTTGCCAGCATCGACTCGGAGAACTCGTCACCGGAGAACACGCGCATCAAACTCGTCTTACCGACGCCTAAGCACCAGAACAAAAACCCCACATCAGTATCTCCCTCTCTTCCCACCTCCAGTCCTTCCCCACAAAAGACGCACCGCTATCTCCGAGCAGCAGCAGCTTCAGTTTATGCCTCTTCTTGGGCGCGACCGGCACCGCGTCCGCCACGACCTCCGTCGTGAGCTTCTCGACGCCCGCGCTGGCTCTGGCCGCGCCGCTGCTCCTGGCCAGCGCCTGCTGCTTCACGCCCTCCTCGCTGTTCAGCAGCCTGGACGTGCTCTTGAACATCTTGTTGCGGAACAGCGAGGCGCGCACGGACAGCGACCTGCGCGCCGACAGCTTCTCGGCCTTGAGCTTGTGGTCCTCCTCCTCCTCCATCTTCTTCTCCTCCAGCTGCTCCTCCGTGAGCTGCGCGTCCGTGGGCGGCATGGGACTGTTGTCCACGGACAGCTGCAGCCCCTCGGACAGCGCGTCCAGCGCCGCGGCCGACAGCGCGCCCGTGGGCTGCACCACCTCCACCTTCTTGACGCCCACGATCTTGCTGTCGTCCTGCAGCTTCGACACGTCCACGGGCGCCGAGCCGGCCAGGTACATCTTGGACAGCGACGCCGCGCGCTTGGCGGCGTCCTCCTCCTCCTCGTCGTCGTCCTGCGCGCGCGCGAGGCCGCGCGGCGGCTCCAGCGCCGAGAACGAGCAGCTCCGCCGGCGCGAGCGTGCGTCCGCGGCGGCTTCCGACTGCGCGGCGGCGTCCGCCTGGTCCCCGCCGGTCTCGCGCGAGCTGAAGCAGCGTGCGCGCGAGCGGCGCGCGTCGTACGCGGCCTCTTCCGGGTCCACGCGCTGCGGCTCGTCGTCCGCGAGGATGGAGCGGCTGCGCGTGCGTCCGCGGCCCTCCACGGCGAGCTCCATCTCCCTCTCCCAGACGCGCTGCGCCTCGGCCTCGGCCTGCTCGGCGGCCGAGAGCTCGCGCTGCATGGCGGCGGCCGTGCTCATGGGCGGAAGGTTAGCGCTGTACTGCCTCCGGTTTAGCGCTGAGGTGACGCTAATCCGAAGGGTAGATAAGAGTTAGGGCGAGTTGCCTCGTGCTCGGGGCTTCTCTAATGGCTTGTGAAGAGGGGGGACTTGGGCGCGGCGCGACAGGTGGGCTGGTCTGGTCCACAAAGACCGGGGCAGGAACGGAACGGACCAGTACCGTCGTAAGGAGCACTGCACCGTTTGATTCGGGACGTAGAAGGCCGACAGCCAATCACAGATAAGAGGTTGCGATACGGCATGGACATGACGGGAGGCAGGCAACGTGTGTAATGCTCGAAACGGGCCACCGTTGGTAACCGAAAAGCCAATTCAGAGGCAACACGTGCATGTCCAACGACCAGCAGCGGCACTTTGGCACTTGGTGCGTGGATTATCTGTACAGTATCCAACGTATCGCCAAATGCCACTCGCTCGTCCTGCACAACATCACTGACAGACCGGAAGGTACAAAATGGAGCTGACGAACAGTTCACAGTTTGGTGGATGGGTCGTCTGCTGCCGCCCATCGGACGTAAACAGCAAGAGAAAAATCATTTCCCGGGTCCGCGGCGGCGGCAGATCGATGAACCCACTCGGACCGCTCGTCACATCCTTGAGCCTGCATCCCCCAGGGCCCTTGGTGGGTGAACATCCTCGTCCTGGCGGTCGGCAGGTGAAAAGATCTTTTCGCGCCGTGCGACGTGTCAAAGTCTCTCTCTCTCTCTGTCACCTCTTTCGACACCGCGAACGCACTTGAGTCGTACAGAAGAGTCTGAGATAAAGTACCGGTATCTCCTCGTCCACATTGTCACGTGCTGGCTCGTTGCGCTTTCCGACCGACGCAACAAAATTGATGGTGGCGGGTGTCGACGGACCGGGCACTAATGGCGTTTCGCACAAATAAGATTTTCGCAGGGTGGGACCATTACAGCCATGAGCACGAACGGCCCACGCCGCTGCTGATATGTACATGTATCAGGGTCACTCACTTGAAGCGGGTCAACTCTCTCTAGCGCTGCTCTCTGAGAGGAGAGAGCAGTGCTCTCTCTTCTCAACATGTAGCTGCGTTACAGCCTTCATACCGGTAGAGCTGGTGCCAAAGTCTCCTGCGAAGACGAGGGCGTATTTTTAGTGTGGTTCTTAGCCAAACACCAGCATCCTCCGATGCTTGGCACTCGTGCTGGTGATCCATGAGATCGTGTTAGTGAGCTGCCAAGTGGAAAGTGTATCTGCAACTCGAGCACCGGTTCACCACTCAAGTCGAGCACACGATCCTGCTTGTGATCGGATCCTTTCGTCACTCATGCCTGTGAAAGCCGCCTTGGCTGCGACGGCGCCGACGCCATTCAAGGGCGAAAACTTCCCTCAGTACGTGCTGTACCGGTCTGTCCGAGGCTCCAATCGACAATGCATCACCTCAGAAACCACTTCCGGCGTCCAAGCATTGACACCGCCTCTGGCTGTACAGGCTCCGGCGACAACACTATTGACTGCCGCTGCGTCGAGACTTGAGCAAGATCAGCCGCCGCCGCGCAGAGCTCGAATACCGGTGGCTAGCATCGGCTTCAGGCGGCCACTGCCCTCGCCGAGTCTGCGACCGTCGCTGTCCGAACAGCTCAGGAGCATTTCACAAGGAGCGCAGGCTATCACCGCCCAGCTCGCGACAACATACAACCTGTCGGGCCGCACAAACGCACCTGCTCTCGCGTCCTCCAGCAGCCACGCGCACACCGACCTTCCCCACGACAAGCTCGCATTTCAGGCCACCACCATCGGACTCACCGTCGGCAAACTCGAGTGTCGCTTTCCTTGTCCAGCCACCTTCGCGTCCGACCGCTGCACCTACTTGTTTCAGCACCCGTTCGAAACCAAGGAGGTGTTCATGGTCATGTACTACCGCGACATGCTGCACGCCTCCGTCAACATGGCAGATCACAGCTTCCGCTTCCGTCTGTCGCGAGTTCTCGAGCAGTTCGGCGACGACTACAACCCCAAGAACGCGCAACACTGGATTCGAATCGTCTTGGCCACCGCAAGCGAAGCAAAGAAAGTGAAACTCTTTCTCTCGAGTCTTGGCGTCACTGACACAAGGCGCTCCTCCTCCTCGCGTACCGAAATGTCCTGTAAATCACATAAATAAAAGTGCTGCAGCACAAAACCAGCCAGACGCCCACAATACCTCCCAAACAATAGAGCAACAAATGTTGCATTCATAACGAGTGTCCTGGTGCGATAGTATCCGTGCCCTGTCATGTCCTCTCCAGTGCCTACCTGTCCGCGCAAATCCCCGCGAAGAAATCCGGCAAGCCTGGGACGCAGTTTCTTCAGTGAAGCCTCACCAGTTCCGATCCAGCACAGCTCAGCTTTGGCAACACCCAGAGATACAACAAACAGCACCCTCATCCCATCCAACCACTACGCTGCAAACGCCCTCTTGTCATCCTGCTCTCCACACTCCTCCCAGCATCAATCTTCTGCTTAAGTCATGCGCTTGGTCACGGTTCATCGTCTTGGGACCTTGAACATTGCAATCCAGTCGATCAATGCAACACGAAGAAGCTTTACGCCGTACCTGGGGGTCCTTGCGTCTTTTGGGCAGTAATCAACACGAAGCATAGCACCACAAGGACCATGGACCAAGCAACAATACAGAACACATGATCAACAACAACATCACCAACAAGAGCTTCACCGCCGCCTCGAGCTCGCCGCCAACCACAACTCATATAGCCACCATTCCATGAACATGCGCAGCACGGTCGATCGACTCGTTGGCGTTTAAGCCAAACGAGCAACCCATGACCGAGCGAAATAGAGGCATCGAGACCGATAGGCGCGCATCAACAATCACACAATAATGCACTCAACAAACCTGTGAAGGAGCGCTTGCGGGGGCCGAAGAAGAGTCAGCGCCGCTATCCGTTGCGCCCGATGGCGCGGCTGCATCGCTAGCAGTAGAAGAGGAGGTAGGCGCGGGGGCGTCACTTGAAGCAGCGGCAGTCGCAGCAGTGCCATCGGCTCCTGCAGTTACAGCAGCCTGCTGCTGGTATTGCTGATATGCCTCGGCACTAGCTTGTGCAGCAGCACCGGTGACACCCCAGGCTGCATTAGCCGCATCCACACCGTAGTATGCGGCGTACTCGTAGTAGCCGTTCCAGTAGGCGTTCGGGTCATTCGGGTCGGCGGTGGTCGCCGCCGCTTGTTCGCCACCGGCAGTTGCTGCTGCCGCTGTAGCTCCGGAGGCATCCTGCTGGTAGTACTGACCTTGCTGACCCTGCTGCTGGTAGTACGCAGCGTACTGGTCCTGCTGGCCTTGAGCTCCGTAACTGCCATACTGCTGCTGCTGGCCATAGCTGCCGGACTGACCTCCATAGCTTCCAGATGCACCGTAGCTGCTGTCGCCTCCATAGCGACCGCCACCGCCACCGCTGCCAAAGCCATGAGTACCAGCACCTTGCAAGATCACCATGTCGACCTCTTCCTTCGCTCCTGTAAGGTTCTGAGGAGGGCCCTGGATGGAGATGGTTCGCACGGGCGGGTTCGAGCCCGGGTCCGCCACTTGCGGGATCTGAATGCGAACAGCATGGCGGTCCTGGATTCCCTTGATCGTCTCTCCACGCTTGCCAATAACGACACCCACCCGGTCGTCAGGCACCTGCATGTAAATCGTTTGGCCTGAAGCCATGCCGTAGCCGTGACGCTGGCCCGGCTCCTCGTTAATCATCGACTGAATCTCGAACTTGGCAGCCTCCTTTGCCTCCATCGTGCCGCGGATGGTGATCAGACGCATCTCCGGGTGGTTCGGGTCCGGCGTCTGAGGAATGGTCACGCTGGTGCCAGTACGCTGCTGAATGGCCTTGATCGTGCAACCGCCACGGCCGATAATGAGTCCGACACGCTCGTTCGGCACGAACAGCTCCACTGAGTCGGTGCCGTCCGGGTTAATGCCGCCATAACGCGCCATGCGGTCACGGTCGTCACGTTCGCGGAAACCACCGGAGGAGCCCTGATTCTGCTGTCGTTCATCGATGAGGTTCTGAATGAGTCTCTGCGCAAGTTCCAGCGCGTCCTGGTTGCCCGTGATGTTCACGAAACGGTCGGCCGTCTGCGGAGCTCCCTCCTCTTCACGGACAATCTGGATGTGAGCTCCACTCTTCATCTGCAGGTCGCGAATCGTCTCGCCGCCACGGCCAATAATGTATCCCACCAGGTCACGGGGCACCTTCATGTCATACGACGACTGTTCATCGCCACCACCGCCATAGTGGGAATTGCCGCCGGCACCGGCGCCCCCAGAGTGGCTGTCGGGGCCGCCGTAGTTCTCGTTCAACGTGCCGTTGAGCTCCGCGACCTTGCGCAGCTGCTCCTGCTTGAGCTTCATGGCCTGCTGCGGGTTGAACAAAATGTCCTCCACTGCGCTCTGCGCCTTGGCCACAGCCTCGTCCGTGTCGGCGGTGATCAGCACGTGGAGCTCCTCGTTCTCGTCCGGGTCGCCCGTGGGGTCCTTGGACGAGCCCTTGCCTCGGATCAAGATGCGCGCGCCCGACTCGTCCTCCATGCGCTTCTGGTTGGACCCGCGAGGACCGATCAGCAGACCTGGCAACACACAAAAGTCACAAAAAAGTAAGTTAGGACTCGGTATCACTGCTATTTTTTGTAGATTTGTGATCAGGAAAAATAGTCCGCGCGCGCTTCATACCCATGAAGTTGATGTCCGGGTACTTGTCCACAGGGATGTACACTTTCTTGCGCTTCTTGTCGCCCGTGCCGGGTGCAGGACGCACGCCGCCATCCACTGGTAGCAAAAAGTCACAGAATCCTCGTCAGGTCGTCACAGAAATATCAGAAACTGCAACTACTTGGACCAAAACGCACCATCACCCTGTCACCAGAACACAAAAATAGATCACACCAAAACGCAAAATGGTCCGTCAGCTAAAAGCACCCTCGACCACCACTAAAACTGCGCGTAAAATGCCGCACCTCCCAGCGGCTCTTGCGCTTGCCCAGAGCGTCGCCACCTGGAATAGCTGCGGCCGCCAGACGCGCCGCGATCTCGCGTGCACGGGCCACCGGGTCTGCCATCGTTCGTCTACAGGGAGGGGGGTCGCTCTGCACGAGTCTTTGCTGGTCTTGCTCAGCCTTGAGCCTTCAACGAGTTGTGGCCACTTTTTCACTGGGCAGCAATTTTCTACCAATCGGAGAATTATCTTGAAACCGATTCGCTAATATTGTTCTGTCATTTTAGACCAATCGTTGGTGGTAATCTAGAAAGGTGAGTGAACTTGATCCCGCAGACTGCATGATGCAGTCTGCATCGCAGCACCCCTAGCGCCAAATCTTTATTTTGGAGGCAAGTGCAAATGGATTGCTGTTGAAAAGAGCTCGCGGTTCCGAAGTTAGCCTATGGGTAGTGTGCATCGCGGCCCTTGACTCGAGCATCATCCTGAGGGATCGTATCTTGGCATATGAAATTGTTCTCGTCGGGCCGCCACCTTTTGATCATTGTCGTATTTGCAGTATCAGGTGTATCTCGGCGCTAACGAGTGGGGGATAGCAAGGTGATTTTCGCAGTACGGAGTTTTCATCATAATAAAAATAAACTTCGCGGAGCTTTTGGGCTCGAAGGAAATAAAATGTGAAACACAAAACTCGGGTTCGTGTATACAAACGTGCGGAAGGATGCAAGTAGTCGTGTGACAGAACCCTGCCGCCAATAAGCTATAAGGGATACCTTCAAGCAACTCCAGCACTGACCAAGGTTACCGAAGAGCATCTGGGCGGCGACATTGACCCAAGTCAGCGTTGAAACCATCTCCGCCCTGTAGTTTACTGGCGCAGCTCGATTTGTTTGCTGGGCGTTGACAGGGATTTGTTGTGGTCGTTTGAAGCTCATGGTTTGGAGACTGATGAGACGGGTGTGTGTATTAGGAACTGAGCAGTGGTGAGGTACATGCCATCTCCAGAGGTTTGCTGAGCTTATCGCCTACAGTCTGTAGTCTACCAAGCTTTTGACTCATCCTTCAGCGAATCGATCTCCCACTGCGTCATCATTCACTTTCCCGTGTCTTTTCCACCCAAGTTCTATCTAACCTTACATTTCTGTCTCTACCCGTACATGTAACGATAAGCGATGGAGATACATGCACTGCAGAGTCATGTATCTCCGCAACATCAAGCACCTTGGATGTCCATGTGCCTGATTCGCTAAAAATCCCTTCCTTTTTTCCGCCAATGAGAGGCCTCTTCACCGGCGTTTGACAAGGCCATACATTTTCCGAGGCGCCAAGTGGCACAAGAGCCGCCGTCTGCATCCCATGGCCTCAGCGTCGCGCGTGCCGCTGCTGGTCAAGAGCAAGGGCCGCAAGCCGTCGCGCCTGCCGATCGCGCCGCGCGCCAAGCCGTCGAGCGGTGCGTTCGCGCTGAAAATCCGCTCAAAATTGGCCCCACAACGCAAGATTCTAATCTTTCGTCGCCTTGTCACCTGTTGTCCACTTTGCAGCGCCCAGAGCGAAGCGCGCAGCGCCCGCGGGGAGCGAAAAGCCCCACAGCAATGAAGCGGAGACGGTGAAGACCCCGGAGGTGCGAAGTTCGAGGCCCAACGCAGCTCTGCAGCCCGAGAACGTTTGGTACAAAGACCCTGGAATTAACGCAGGTGTACCATTGTTTTAACGTGTTGATAGGCTCAGAAGACCCCCATGAAGCCCGCAGTTGCTGTGCAGAAGCCGCCTCCCTCAGGCGGACAGAATGCGACCCCTAGTGTCCGAATTGCAGCCTCCAAGCCCACGGTATCAAGTGTACCCAATCCTGTGGCTGCCAAGTCGGTGACCAAGCCTGCTGCAATTAATACAGATGCAAGCCCCAATGCCGCTGCGACTTCTACTGCTGCTCAGCCGCGCCGCGCGGGCGGCATCGCCATTGGTGGTTCACTGTCGGCGACGTCTCCGAGTGCTGTGCTCAAGAGCCCCGGGACTCGGCCGGTGCCGACTGTGCGCTCGCCCATTGTGCTGCCGGTGCAGCGCCGCCCCGAGAGGCTGGCGAAGATCACATCGGCGGGGCCCGTGTACCGCGCCAGTCCGGTGATGCGTCCGCGCGCGGGCAGCATTGGCAGCTCGCCGGCCGCGCGTCCGCGTGCTGGGAGTATTGGGAGTTCGCCAGGTGCGCGCCCGCGTGGCGCGAGTATTGGGAGCTCGCCAGTGGGCGTACAGGCGAACCCGATGAAGCAGAGACTGCTTCGGAAGCTGGACATTAAGCCGCACCAGTCGCCTCGACGCTCGGCAATGCAGCAGCAACAGAACCTTCGTAACCAGGATGGCCCGGCGTCGCCGTTGATGCTGGGCGGCAAGCCTGCTCCAGAGATCAGCAAGGACGTCCCAGAAGTGCAGCTTGATTCGCAGCAGTCGCGGCGTGCCACCACGACGAAGACTACTCGAGCTAGGGCCGCTCCAGCGAAGAAGACACGATCAGTGCCGGTAAAACGACGGAAGACCGGCGAGACTACGTCAGTGCAGACTAGTTCTGGAGCTGCCAAGCCTCAGCGCCGGTCATTGAGGAAAACGGTAAAGCGCTCGCAGTCGTACCGTGAGACTGATGACAGCGGCAGCTCGGGGAGTGAACCGGACGATGATCTTGATGAAGACGTGAACCCGGATGATCTTGATCTGCCGGAGGACGAGATGAACGTAAGTCGGCTGTTGGTTGGGTGATCGTATGAAGCCGCTAATAGTTGTTTTTGTTGTTATAGGTTTATGTGCCTGCACGTGAGCGAGCTACGATGTGGGCGAAATCGCTTCTGCGCAAGGATGAGGATGGAAATAAGGAGGGTGATAACAAAGAGGGTAAACAATCCCAGGCGCTCGTCGTACGTGAGAAGAAGACCCCAGTTCGCAGGAAGCGCAGTAACTCGAACGCGTCGTCGGTCTCGTCGGTTATCACAGGCATCGGTGCTGGACTGATCCCTCGCAGCAAGATGGAGGAGTTGCTTAAGAAGGAGCCTTCGCAGATGACTATGGGTGAGCTGGCGCTTACTGTGCCGAAGGGCAGGCGGATGAAGCGCCACGAACGCGAGGAAGCAGCCGGGGACACGCCACTAGCGACGGAATCACATCCAGAAGCGTCGTCGAGCCTATTGAACTTTAACGCGCTCAACCGCGTCCGATCGCTGTCGGTGTCGTCCGAGTCGGCTGCGTTTGCTGGATCACTCGTGACGCCGCAGGTTCAGATTGTGGATGGACAGATGGTCGTGATGGAGAGCACGATCAAGTTGGGTGACGAACTGCAGCGCACGGCCGATGCACTGGGCGAAGGCAGCGTCGGTGGAGAGCACATGGGTCTGCCACCTCGACACTCGAGTTCTCGGTACAATTCTTCCCACCCGAACGGTCCAGGCCGGCGCTGGGGCAAGGAGGAGACCAAGCAATTCTACTACTGCTTGAGCCAGGTGGGCCCCAACTTTTCCATGATGGCGACTCTCTTCCCGACGCGGAAACGAAAGGAGCTCAAGAGCAAGTTCAAGTACGAGGAGAAGAATCACTCCAAGCTCATCGAGATCGCGCTGCGTGCGTCGACGGCCCCACTTGACACGGAGATGGTGGACGTCATTTCACAGATGGTTGACAAGGAGACGCAGCGGAAGCTGGCGGCCCAGAAGAAGAAGCGGAAGCCCAGGTCGCAGCTGGATCTACTACGCCCAACACAGGATGACGACACAGCCTCGGTAGCGAGCTCGATGGTCTCTTCGCCCGCATCGACGCCGGTGCAGACGGAGGAGTTCGTCGAGACGCTGAACGACGAGGACCTGTTCCCACCCAGCAGACGTGGCTCGTTCGACTTCAGCAACTGAGCCGGTTAGTATGGAGGTAGGTAGCTGCTAGTGAGTAGACAAGAAGACGCTAATGACAAGACAAACAAGAACAACCGTAGTTTCAGATGCACAGGTAGGACAGTTCCATTGACTCAACTACGTGGGCAGCATAGATACATACAGCGTCTATGGTTGTGTTACGCCTTACAGCATGGCCGTGACGGCGACAATCAGCAGACTGGCACCGGCCGCGAGCACAGTGCGAGACGCGTCGCTGCTGGCCGAAGCGCTCTCGGCGCTGCTCTGGCTGGTGGCAGCGTCGGCACTGGAGCTAGTGGCGTCGCTGTTGCTGTCGCTGTCGCTGGTGCTGTCGCTGCCGGCCTCGACCGACGCCGAGTCGTCCGTGGACGAGACCGTCGTGGCGGCGTAGCTGTCGTCGCTGCCAATGTCCGAGGCGTCGGTGGTGGAGCTGTCGGTGGTGAGTCCCGTGTGGCCAGCCGGGTGCTGGTCCGTCGAGTCCGTCGTGGCGCTGGCCGCCTCGCTCTCGGTGAGGCTCTCGGTGACCATCGTGGCGCCGTTGTCATTGCCGGCCATGACGCTGTCTCCGAGCGTCTGCGCGTCGACGGAGGACGTGAGCGCCAACGCGAAGGTGATGACAAGCAGCTGGAACTTCATTCTTTCGGAGGCTTTGAGTTGAGCTACAGGTGGAGAGTTGGAGAATGCCCAGCGCGCACATGTCCGTTCGAGCAGCTCCTGTAGAGGATCGGGAGGCGGCCGCAAAGATGGGACGACGGGAGACCGTAGAAAGCCAGTGAAACTTCAGCTTTCGAGAGCTTCAACGTGGCTCGGTCTCCAGTCGCCTGTCGCCGGCGGTTGAGGCGGGTCGGGCCACTGCCATGTTGCGTTGAAGACGTTGAATTTAATCGAGGGTGGCGAGCGATTGAACCGACCAGCGCTGGATCACAGTATTCCACCTAGCCTGGAGCGTACCGGTACCGACTTGCGGCTTGGCTGCTCTGCAGTGGGATGTGCACAAGTGTACTGTACCCCAACTTGGCGGTGTACGAACGGCGGGCAGATCCCAGCTTGGCTCCTCGAGCGACGTTGGTAACCCAGACCCGAGCTGTCGATCGAACAGCTTCCCGATGTGAATTCTAGAGGCAGGAGGAAGCTCAGAATTCTGGAGAATACGTCACTTGGGACTGTCGTCCACGGGTGGGAGGCAATCGTGTCCCAGTCGCGACGTTCATACAGTCGCCAGCGCCGTATCCGTTCGTACAGCGAGCACGTATGTTCGTGTCTTGCCAACAATTCATGGTGGCGAAGAAGCACAATTACGCTAATCTGCGACCACAGCTTGGTCAGCAGATAGGATCTCGCCATCCGCTGCACCTCTGGAGACACATGAGCCGGAGTGACGGAGGCCCGCACTTGAAGCTTGTAAACGGCGTACCAGACAGCTCGACGGGTCTCGTCGGGGTTTATCTTGAAGATGCTTTGGACGATGCTTGGCATCTCACAGCGCATAGCAGCGCCGACACACGTGAATATGTTGTAGAGCCGCTTGCTGGGAGTTTGACGCTGCGTCCACCGTGCGATCAGGTTCAGACGCTCAGCTTTTCCCGGTCGAAGGTGGTTCATGACGCGTTTGTTGGCAAGGACGTCCCTCGCGCACTGTTCGTCCATCGACTCGATAGCAAGCTCCAGCACCTTCAAGGGGTAGTGGACGCAAAGCAAGTGGTCGTGTGTTGCTGGGTCCTGTTGCTCCAGCAGGCAGGACGCTAGCTCCCCGTGTCCGCTGTGGATGGCAAGCTCCACTGCGTCGAGACCGTCGGCGTCTTGTTGGGACATGGGGAGAGCCACGTTGGGGCTGTATCTGCGAGCCCACTTGACCAAGCGCAGCAGTACCGAAGGGTGCACGCCTGCATAGCACGCGTCCATGATCACATGGCGTCCGCACGAGTCTCGCGACCAGAAATCCGCAGTGAGCGAGCACACGAAGTCGATGAGTTTGACGGCCAGTTGAGGATCGACCACCTTGGTCACCACAAGCATTAGCACAGTTTTGCCTCCTTTAAGTCGGAGGTCGCAGTGGTTCTCGGGCCAACGCGTTCCTGGAGGCAACAGCATTCGTACTGCGGAGAGCAACCTGCTCTTCCTCATCCTCTTGTAAGGTACACTGGCGACTGCAAAAACGAAACTGGTCGAAAGCTGAGCATGGCCACTCAGAAGATACGATTACGGTTCGCTCATGATGATGCTCGAGTCGATCACGGTTCACACTGTTCGTAAGCTTAGAGCTTACCGACGGGGATGGAATTCAAGTCGTGACAGTCGCATGGATCTGTGTCAGCGTCAACAGATTACGTTCCCGCTCGTACGTTTTCCAGGACAACGTATTCATTTACTAGTATTCATTAACGGGTATGTCAATCCAAGCTGTACTCGACCAGGAACGCCGTTTTCCTCATCTCCGACGTCTCCGACGGCAGTAGGAAGCTCATTATCCGCGTCATCACCTCACTCGGCAACGTTGTCCATGGGTGAGAGGCAATTGCCTCCCAGTCGTGATGGCCGTGACGCCACAGACGTCGAATTCGTGTCCACAACGAGAGTTTCGGTTGCCCCTCCACCAGCAGCTCCCAATGGCGCACCGCGATGATCTCTCGAATCTGAGGCCACAGCATGTCCAGCATGTACGCGCTGGCCAACCGCCGAATTTCTGGAGCCACCTCGATGTGACCGTGCGACTCCAGCTTGTGTACAGCGTACCAAGCCGCTCGACGCGTCTCAACAGGGTTCAGCTCGTAGATAGCTCGCACCAAGTCCGGCATACCGCAACGTACAGCAGCCCCCACACAGGTGAATACATTGTAAAGTCTCTTCACCGGATCTCGACGCTGCTCCCACCGCGCAATCAGATTCAGTCGCACCGCAGCCCCAGGCTGAAGGTGGTGCACGACACGTTTGTTGACGAGGACGTCCCTCGCGCATTGCTCGTTCCCTGACTCGATGGCGAGCTCCAACACCCTCAACGGGTAATGTTTGCACACTAGACCGTCGTGTGAGCTGGGGCCGTGCTGCTCAAGCAGACAGGAGGCTAGTAGTCCGTGTCCTCCATTGATAGCCAGCTCCACAGCATCCAAGCCGTTGACATCCTGTCTGGACATGGGGATGATCACCCTGAAGCTTGTCTTCCGAGCCCACTTGATCAGGCGCTGTAGCACAAGAGGATCCACACCGCGGTGGCAGGCGTCCATGATCACGTGGCGTCTGTAGGAGTCTCGGGCCCAGAAGTCGGCCGTGTAGTGGTGACACACGAGGTCGATGAGCTTCACGGCTAAATGCGGGTCCGACTCCCTTGCCACCAGCATCAACACTGTCTTGCCACCTTCGAATCGTGGGCCGCCATACTCACTGGGCCACGATGTTCCTGGAGGCAACAAGCTGCGCACAATGGAGACCAGCTCCGTCTTCCGCATAGTCTCTTTATATCTACTCGGCCAATGCAAAACTGATCGCGTGAGACCGGCCATTCACTCACTAAAACCGACTTCAAGATGGAATACAAGTGGGTTCATGGCTTCACTCTACAGTATGTTCTTTGGATAATACGTAGTGCGTATACAGCTCCGTCTAAGGTGGTATTGTGATTCCCGTCTAAAATTACACATTCTGGCCTACTGGCCGAATCGCACATCAAACCCACGCCCTGCACGGATTGGCCAAAATTGCTGTACATGGTACAGTGTACCCTATTTGGATCTAGCTTCAGGTACAGTGTACCATTTTGGTGGGCTTAGGTATGGACATAGTTTTGTAGCGCACACATAACCTTTATAAACAAATTGATTATGCATTTATAGAGGCTTGCGCGATTGCGTGCGCGATTGATTCGAAGAACCGCGCAGGGAAATTTTGAGTAGAACTCACAATAGCCACTCTATTTTTCGTGGCGTTCAAGGGCTTTCTCCTCATCCTGCAACAGCACGTCCAAAGCCTAGATGGGAGCGGATTAAAGTGACCAGTGCGAATAACCTTAGCGTACTAGATGGGCACAGCGAGTTCACGATTTTGCCTCCAAGAGCTCAAGCGCCTTCAGCCAGCTCTGCCCACCACCACGTATGTGGAATCGCCAGAGAAGCTGAGGAGCCGCATGTCATGGCTACATTCGTACTTAACCTGTATACTACAGGCACCCCCGCCTAATTTGACCCTCTATCTCTCCATGTACCTCGCACAGGAAGTGCGGGCCGTGCTCAAGATTTGCACAGCGTAATCTACGATTGTATTGATTTAGATTAGGTATACGGGAGAAGTGTTGCACTGAGATCGCAATGTCGATGCGACGAATGCCAAGTAAGTCAGTAGGTTTGCATCTATGTAAGACCTGTGCGAACGTTGTAACTCTGTACTGTTTATAAGCACCACTCCCTCAAATTAGGCGGGGATGTCTGTATACGATTTGTATACGCTCGGGCGATTGGCCGGCGATTGGGCTCGGTCGATTCAACCAATCGCGTTCGGAAACTTCGACTAGAACTCACAATGGGGGGTTCACACTGCCCGGCGGACGGTGATGCATCCACCGGACAAAAAATGATTATTTCTGCAGCTCCTAACCCTATCATAATCACCATATGGTTGTGATAAAAGAACCAGAGATAAATTACGAGATGACATCGGTTTTCACGGGGTTTGTCGTGAAGCGACGTAGTTTACGAGGAAGTCTATGTCTAAATTTTGAAAATCGAAGGTTGTACAGAAGTTGTGTGTGTTGTACCAAATCTTAGATTGTTGTACCAAAAACAACATGTCATTTTCAAGATGTCCGTAGGCGTCATACTTCAATAACGCAAGGATTTTAACTCACAAAGATTTATTAATAAATGCTACTACATCCCCTATGATTCCTCACACGCCGTCACTTATGGTGTTGCGCAAGCACCAGGGCAGATAGAGAAGTCAACAGTACTGTTTTTCCATCTTGCAGCACTTTTGAGGCCACGTATGTATCAATGCCGTTGACTCCAAGAAACAACATTCATAAGCCACAACGACTACCCGTTGTTTTACTTGTATTGTATTAGTTGCCATTCTCACTCGCGAGGCAAATAGTAACAAGGGCAAGGCTACCTGGTTTAGAAGATAATCGATAACGTAAACTAACAGAGTCAACAAGAATTCTGAAGAGTTTATAATGGTTCTTAGAGATCTCGAACTCGATCGGGTTTTGTTTTGCAATGCTGCGCTATTCGACGTACATATAGGCGGCAACTGAAGTGATTACACGTTGGGAGTCGTCAGAGCAGCATAGAATGCCTCGCTATCGTCAATGAACGAAAGCCTCCATTCATACATGCTTCAAGCGCAGCAACTATTGTATCATCTCCAACGTACATTTGTCGCAGGTCAGAATGGACACATCCTTCTCACGATCCACCGGATCCGGTACACTATTCACAATGGTTGTACAGGATTGATTTTGTCTTCACTCGCCGCTGTTGTATCGGATTTATGATCGTCCGGTACCATAGTGCGCTGATCATGTACCGGATTACCCGCAGAGACTGACAGCTCTGCAGCTCGAGCGAATTATCCTTTTGCGCAAGGTCCAGAGGGATTCCGGCGTCTTCATCGTCTTTATCATCTTCGTAGCTGGATCTTCAGCGCCTTCGTCCTGCTGGGCGTCTAGTACTGGCTTCTGCGTGTGGAGGGGGTCGCTGGCTGTCTTCTATGGATAAAAAACGATATATAGCGGTGTATCAGGAATATAATCATCGATGCCACGTGTCACCATACGCTAGGCAGGGTTAACCCACCTCACCCAAAGCCAGCGGGGTCTTGCTGCCTTGCTGGAGCGGTATCCTGACCGCCGCTGTCGACCTCGCCCGCTTCTCGTCTCCTCCTTCTTTTGGATTGTGCTGAGCCACTCGTCGGTGACTCTAAATTTTGAGATTTTTATTTTACCGAGAGTAATATATTTATGTCCTTTTCTTAGCCACGCACGTCAGGATACATAGTGCAACTGTCGTGATAATGGTACCGGAGCGAGAGCGTTTTCATACCGGCCTTACACACTGCCATACCGATATCCGGTGGATATATCCGTACCCCTGCCCGGCTCCGGCTTAGCCTTCACGGAGCCGTTTTTGTGCGTATGCCGGTGGAGTGTTCACACTAATCCTATACCGATTTTCATGTTATACTATTAAATTTTGGAGAAACTGCAATATTCTTTTAAAAAAATGTTGGTTGAGATTGTCGTCGAGGGAGAGCCCATGCGAGCCCGGTGTCGACCCAGTGAGGGCCCGAGCGCTGCAACTTGGTGGACAGGGTTTAGCCCAGTAGTACGTGGTTGTCCACACTCTCGAGCAGCACGGCGTGCATGTTCTTCTGCTGGTGCTAGACCGTGTACGGCTTGAAGGCGTGCGTACTGCAGCGCCACATTCCGCGCTCGCTGGTTGAGTGCTCGTGCGTCAGGTAGCGGGCGATGCAGCCCGTTGGGTACTGGGAGCGAGCAGCTCCGTTTA
This sequence comes from Phytophthora x cambivora, assembly GCA_033557925.1. NCBI lineage: Eukaryota > Oomycota > Peronosporomycetes > Peronosporales > Peronosporaceae > Phytophthora > Phytophthora x cambivora. The sequence goes on along the minus strand of JAUCEB010000015.1, from coordinate 845,038 downwards.
GGCAGCAACGCTATTGACTACTCCTGATGCATACGTATGGAATACGAGACATCAGCGGGCAAATGCTGCGACAGTTAGTAGTGAAAGAGGAGACCGTTGATGTTTGTCATTCCGGTTCGATACTAATGAACAAGAAGACGGAAGTTGTGACTGGTTGTGACTATGGGGAAGAAGAGCAAGATCCAGGAAAGACTCTGCGGAGTTCTCCATGAAAAGGATCGTGGTCACCGTTGGCCAGCTTCCCTGCTCAATAGTGAGCCGAAGTAGTTACTGGAGACCGAAGGGTTTTTTGAGCTGCGGCTTTCCCCGATGCAACACAACTTGCCTCACTTTCCAACATTCCTCCTGACCAACAAGTGCAAGTCCTTCTACGCTGCTCGCTTCACCGCTCCCCTCTAGTGCTGGCGGGACCAAGACTCTCGTAGGTTAGTGAGCCCAAGATCACGTGGCGGAGCCTGAAGTGGGTGTGGCGTGCTCTACTACGCTGGATTGCGGATACCTGTATTGCCGAGATCGTGGTGACTCGGAGACCCTTCTACGCAGCAACAGGGCCAGCAAGGAGCTGGTCCACCAGTGCAGAACCAGCAGCCAGTAGTTGGCGCACAAGTGGCGAACCAGCAGCAAGTGGTGAATGGAGCATTAGTGAGACGGATCTCGGGATCGAAGCCACCGAAGTTCACAGCGGATGGAGGATTCGACCTCTATCGAGCTCAGCTGGAAGGTTACCTCATCCAGCTTGGCTGCTGGGATGTCATCGACGGCAGCGCTGCGAATGACCCAACCGATCCTCAGTGGGTCGAGCGCAACCAATTTGCACGCTATACACTTCTGTTTGGGTTGTTGCCGCGGGATTCTAAGAAAGTGTGCAAAATAGCGACAGCACGTGAAATGTGGAACTCGTTCGAAGATGACAAAACAAAGCGTGCGTACGGCAGTGAAATTCGTCTTCGTCGTGACCTGTACACTGCAAAGTTTGAACCGGGCGAGAGCATGGAGACATATCTGGATAGACTGGAAGAAATGCGCCGCCAGTTGGCCAACATGAACGCAGTGATAGCAGACGCAGACATGGTGAATATCGTGCTGCAGGGTGTAGTCGACAGCCACCGCAATGTAGTCCGGATGTTCAACCGAGACGGGACGGGTGGTGCGGCACCGGACCTTGCCACTGTGAGGAACGTGCTGCTGGGAGAAGATGAGACCGACAAGGCCAGCTCAACTGCGGCTTCTGCAAAGTCTCAATCCGAACAGACAACAAAGGTGATGGCGCTGCGCCCCACCGTCACTGCTGGAAATCAGAAGAAGAAATTTAAGAAAGGAGGAGGCAGCAAGAAGATGCACAACCAGGAGACTCGACGATGTTTCTTCTGCAAGAAGAAGGGCCACTTGCGAGCTGAGTGCATCGGGTGGACGGCGTTGCAGAAAAAGAAGGGCAACGAGACCGTGGATAACCACGATAGCAGTGATGGCATGAAAGGAACTGCAATGAAACTGGTGTGGACTGGTGAACTTGGAGACGCTGAGAACCCTCCAGTTCCGATCCTCGTGGTGAACACCCAAGACGTGGTGCCAACAGTGGCCTCCACGCATGACTGGATGTTGGATAGCGGTGCTGGAGCTCACGTCTGTGTTAATGGTGGGTCATTCGAAAAATTGATGAAGGATCCTCTTGTGACTCTCGATTGGCAGGGAGGCATGGATACCAATGAGTATTCGGGGCTAATTCGATTAGAGGTGCAGCCCAGCAAGTACTTGGAGCTGTCTGCAGTCCGCTATGCACCAGGAGGAACAGTAAATCTGATCAGTCAGAGATTGCTGGAGTTGGCGGGCTGGAAGCCGTCGTACTCGGACACAGACAACGAGCGCTTACGATGCAAGTACTTCGACAAGGATGGGATCCGCCTCGAATTCAAGAAGAAGGGAGACGGGTTCTATTGGTTGAAGGCGAGCCCCATTCTGACGGTCCCTATGAGAGCTGCTCGAACGGTGGAGACTCTGGAGGACAACTTAGTGATGAAGTGGCATTTGCAACTTGCTCACCTGAACGAGGCTGCGATGAAAAAGATGGTGCAGGATGGCCTAGCTGATGGCATGAACGACATCACAATGGAGGACTTCAAGAAGACACCTCTGAAGTGCATGGCTTGTGAGGAAGCGAAGGCGAAGCGAATGGCATTCAAGCGCCAAATTGGCAAGCGTGCAACTGAATGTGGAACTCGCCTCATGTCGGATGTTTGCTATGTTGGTATTCAGACGCCAGGGAGGGCGAAGTACTTCCAACTGATTCAAGACGAGGCCTCACGCTATAAGTGGGTGTATCTGCTGAACAAGAAGAGCGAAGCCGCTGACAACGTCATGACTCTGATCCTTCAACTGGAGAAGGATTTCCCGGTGAAGACCTTTTCTTGTGACCATGGAGGAGAGTTCCTGAACCACAGATTGGCAACCTTCTTCCGTGAGCATGGTGTTCGGCTGCTGACAACCAATGCTTACAGCCCGGAGGAAAACTGCTTGGTGGAGAAGTTGAATGGGAAGTTACTGAGTAAGGTGCGAGCCATCCGAGAAGCTGCTAATTTGCCGACATGCCTATGGGGGGAGATTCTGAACTATGTCGTGACCATTGATAATATGAGTGCGACCAAGGCGTTGAAGGAAATGACGCCGTACGAGAAGCTGAAGAACCAGAAAGCAGACATGAAGAACCTGAAGGTGTGTGGGTGTGTGGCGTACTATCATGTTCCAAAAGAGAAACAGTCAAACAAGATGGAAATGCGAGCAAGGCCCGCGCTGTTCTTAGGCTTGGCAGAGTCAACGCTTGGCTATCGGCTGCTGGATCTCAAGACTGGAGATATGCTTCAACGTAGATCGGTCAACTTCCGTGAGGATGTGGCTGTGGGCGGCAACTACGTGGAATATTTGATTGCGAAGCAGTACTACGGAAAACAAGTGACCCTGCCAAATGACATTCCATTCGTGCTTATGCCAGTCACTCGAGTTCGTGTCACGGATGGTCTAGCTGAGAACCCTACGGAACTGCTGGATGGTGAAGGCGCCGATGAAGAAGAGGAGAAACCTTCAATCCAGGAGACCACCAATTCTGATGACGATGAGAGTGCTAGCAGCAGTGATGAAAGTGACTGGGAATACCTCGATGCTGTCGAAGGAGTTGATGCTATTCACAGCGAAGAGGACGATGATGGTCACGGCGGAGCTTGTGGAGCCACTGGCCACCGCACAAGTCCAGCAACGACTTCGGGGGGGGGGGGGGTGAGTTCAACTGGAGACCCTTCTGGTTCTTGCTCCACTGGGAGTTCGACGACGAGTACCAGTGCACCAGGAACTGGAAGTGGGGGAAGATCGACGAGAAGTGCTGCTACTAGTGGAGTTGGAAGCAGTGGGGGCATGACAAGTGCTACGGCTGGTGGAAGTAGTGGTCCAACACCACAAACGAATTCACGTGGTGGCTCGGCGCGTACGAGAACGACTAGAGCTTCGACAAGTGATGCAAGTCGAACACCGTCAGCTACTCCGCGCCGGTCCGGACGTCAACGCCGACCAAACAGCAAGTATTCTCCAGGAACATGGGTGATGGTGTTGAGTCTAATGCAGTGCATGCTGATCGGTGTGGTGAATAATCTCTTGAACCCGTTGACGCGACAAGAAGCACTAGCGTCGGAGTATGCAGAAAGTTGGCGTCATGCAATGGATGAAGAGTACGCTGCACTGATGATGAATGGAACCTGGGAATTAGTTCCTAGACCGAAGCACAGGAAGGGCCAACGCCGATACAACATCTTGACATCTGTGTGGGTTTTGGTGGCAAAGCGAAACGCGAAAGGTGATGTGGAGAGACTGAAGGCTAGGCTTGCTATACGAGGGTTCTTACAAAAGTTTGGACTGGATTATCTGGCAACCTACTCACCGGTGGTTCGCATAGAGTCGGTCCGGCTGATACTGCTGATTGGGATGTTAATGGGACTAGAATGCAAGCACATCGACTTCGTCACGGCGTTCCTCAACGGTGAGCTAGTTGACGTTGTCATCTACATTAAACAGCCCGAGGGCTATGAAGATGAAACCGATCGTGTGTGCAGACTACGAAAAGGACTCTACGGTTTGAAACAAGCATCCAAGATCTGGAATGACACTCTGCACAAGGTGTTAAGAGAAATTGGTTTCATGCAGTGCACCTTCGATGCTGGAGTGTATTGGAGACGTCGTGCGGGTCGTGTGGTGTTCCTCACCGTGTATGTTGACGACATTGTCATTGCTGGCGTGCCAGCTGACATTGGCGAAGTAGTTGGCGAGCTTGCAGCGCGCTTCAAGCTCAAGGATCTCGGACGTGTGAACCATCTACTTGGTATGGAGGTGAAATACAGACCTGGCCAGATGTTGTGTCTATCGCAGACGGCTTACATTGAAAGACTCGCAGAGAAATTTGACTTGAAGTCTGCGAGACCGGTTCGATCGCCACAATTTCACCATGAGAAGATCACCAAGATCGAGAGGGACAGCGCCAAGATTAACGATCCAAAGTTGCCGTATCGCGAGATCGTGGGATCATTGCAGTACTTGGTCATGTGCACGCGCCCAGATTTGGCAAATGCCGTGAGGACGCTGGGGCGCTATACTAGTGCCTACACAGTGGAGAATTACCGATCCGCACAACGTGTGGTGCGCTATGCGCTGGCCACTAAGACTTTGGGAATGGTGTATCGGACGCAGGCTGACTTTCCAATGCTGGATGCATTCTGTGATGCTGACCATCAGTCCTGCCCAGACACAAGTCGATCGGTGACGGGTTACGCGCTGCGACTGCATGGCAACACTTGGATGTGGAAGAGCCATGGACAGCGCCGTGTTACGGAGGACACGTGCAGTTCAGAGCTCGTAGCTTGCTGCGAGTGCAGTAAGATGGTTGTGTGGGCTGGCGAACTCTTGTTAGAGTTAGGATACGACAAGAAAGAGCTGCAAGTGCCAGTCTACTGTGACAACCAGAGTACGATTGCGGTCGTGGAGAACAACGGCAACACATCGCGGGTGCGGCACATGGCGAAACATGCTCGATTCATTAACGAGTACATCCAAGCCAAGGAACTGGATGTGACCTATGTACCAAGTGCGGACAACCTTGCGGATGTGTTTACCAAAGCGTTGGGCCCCGCCGAGTTCGAGCGCCAACGGAGCCGCCTAAACATTGAAGACGTGACGGAAGCTTGGGAGATGGTTGAGGCCACTGGGGACCCCAAAGCCGGCACTACTAAGAGTGCAGATTCCGACGTCGAGATGCAAGAGGTGTAAGTCTGCTGGCCTTGTGCTGTCAGGCGGCTGGATGCGCGATGAGTCGCGCAATGCATGTGTGCATTTTGACCAAGTATCAAACCAAGAATGAAGTGGGAGTACGAGACATCAGCGGGCAAATGCTGCGACAGTTAGTAGTGAAAGAGGAGACCGTTGATGTTTGTCATTCCGGTTCGATACTAATGAATAAGAAGACGGAAGTTGTGACTGGTTGTGACTATGGGGAAGAAGAGCAAGATCCAGGAAAGACTCTGCGGAGTTCTCCATGAAAAGGATCGTGGTCACCGTTGGCCAGCTTCCCTGCTCAATAGTGAGCCGAAGTAGTTACTGGAGACCGAAGGGTTTTTTGAGCTGCGGCTTTCCCCGATGCAACACAACTTGCCTCACTTTCCAACATTCCTCCTGACCAACAAGTGCAAGTCCTTCTACGCTGCTCGCTTCACCGCCCCCCTCTAGTGCTGGCGGGACCAAGACTCTCGTATGGAAGGCCGCAATGATACTGGTGGTGGCACAAATCAATTTAATTGATTCGCAGCTCTTGGCTACTTTTAAGTTTAAAAACTACAGTATTGTGAATTCCGTCCAAATTTGCCGAATCGGATCGGTTTCAAGACCACCAGAATCGCTCCAATTCTCTGGATTTTATATCCAGAGTCCTACCAGAGGTATGAATTCTACGTACATCATATACCCTTAAAATGTCGATAACGGTTACACCGCTAATACGTTTACATAACCTTGGTCATTTGATATCCTGATAGGAAATGATATTATTGAGTGAATGTTGACCCATCCGGAGAAGATTAAGATCCATACCCTGTTAAAAGAGATACATTCTTCAGTTTAATTGTATATGCAACAATTGATAAATCTGTTACACTCGCGCAACATAAATGGATAAAATTCGCAAGGCGCAGATCAACAAGAAAACGTTACAAGAACAAGTGTAGGCGGACGGCAACATGGTCGAGGAGTAAGACCTCTATGAAGCTCGATCTCAAGGAGCGGGATTTCCTAAACGAGGACGATCAAGCAGATGAAGCTGCGCAAGCAGATCGAGAAGAACAACGCCGGGCTCGAAGGCTACTGTTGGTAGCAGGCAGGCATTACGCCCAGGGCTTGGTACAGTACATGTACCGGTACAGTCATTACAGTAATTAGTCTGGGTCAGACTAATTTATGTGAGCAGCTTTTTGATCGAGTTACATTAAATAGTCTGGCATCACCGCGTACAGACTAATTTTGAACACAGACTAATTTTGAACTCAGACTAATTGTGAACAGGAAAGGAATACGTATCCATCTTCAAAGTTTAACTATACTATTATAGCGCCTCGTTGCCTGCAACATCAAACGCCACTGGGAGCACCATTTCGTTTTTCTCGTGGGCCTCTTAAACGCTGTATGCTTCTTCATCAACAGCCATGGTGTCTGTAGTTGAGGCTCTTTCATCAAACTCTTTAGACATTTTATGATTTCCTCACATGTGGGAGCGTACGCCAAGCTCCATCAACACGAAGCGAAGTGCCACCATATCTAGGGCTTTGCGTCTCTAGTTTGACCGGGATTAATCTCCGCATCTAGGGACTCGTGGAAATGGAGCGGACCACACCTCGATTTTGACAGACTAATTTTGAAGTTTTGTTGACACACTAATTATGAACCTTGGGTTCACCTGTCACGGGTACAACCCGCGTGATCCACACAGACTTCACTGTGCCAACAAAACCAACGCCAACGGCTCCCTCGTCCTCGGCGGAGATCCTTGCAGCTTTGCAGGATCCGTTTCATAACCCCTCGGTCCTTGCCACTTCGCAGGATCCGTTTCATAAGACTGCAGGAAGGTAGCTAGCTAGCTCGTAGTTGCCCTACATGATCAATCAGTTTTCATTTTCCCAGTCTTCTCGCAAGCACAAGTCGACACTCTCAACAGAGCACGTGACAATTTCGAAATTAGAGTGGAAACTCTGAGAACCGACTTCAACTTACTTCGACTACCGACAAATTCGCAAAGATCCAACCATTTTGCAGAAGATAAGCAAGCTAAATGTGCACAGACATTCGCGGGTAGGATTGGATCTTGTGTGTGCTCGCCGACTCGTTTGAAGCCGAATTACTTGGTTTAACTATACCAGCTATAGAAGGATTTGAAATGCAAATCTGAAAGCCAGGATTATGTCCGGGACTGGTTAGATCTTTCCGCTGGTTACATCTTTCCGCGGATGTCGGTAAGTACTATTGTATGGGCAAGAAAACCGCTCGCTACACGGAAGACCAGTCTCCCAACCTTCGCCCGCGACAGTCGCCCCGAGCAGGCGACGCTTCTTCGGCAGACGCAGATCCAGACGTAGAAGGTCAGACCATGCCAACTCAGAAGGCAAGTGACGAGCAAGCCCATGCAAGCCAGCAGCAAGAGACCAATGCTGCAGCTCCCGACACGACTCAGACTGGCTCCCCTTCGATGGAGCAGATGATGTCCCAGGTCATCCAGATGATGTCGCTGCAGCAACAGTCTCTATTGGCAGGCCAACAGCAGAAGCAGCACTTCATGGTGCAGCAGGCTTCGTTCATGAATGAAATGACCACTCAACAATCAAGAGCCAACCAACAAAAGCAAAGGGCCAACCCACCCAAGTTTCTCGGCAAACAGGACGAGGACTTGGAGCTGTGGATCTTTCAAATCGAAGAGCACTTTGCAGCGTACGCCGCCGAACGAGAAAGTGAGGACTCTCGTTTCGTGAATATGGTAGTACCGTTTCTTGGTCCCGACGTGATGTCGTGGTACCGAGAGTTTAAGGCTTCGGTCGGCGAAACACCGAGAACTTGACCGCTGTTCAAGGAACACATCCGTGCGAGGTTCCGCGATAGTGATTTCGAGTATAAATTACTCACCAAGATGTTCGAGTTGCCAACAGCAGGGACGCAACAAGAATACACGTCCAAATTCATGCTCCTGCTCTCGCAGACAACGGTGGAGATACCAGAAGTCATCAAACGGTGGTTCTACCAACAGAATCTCCGCCCCGATACAAGTTCCTACATCTGCCAGAACATCCCGTCGAGCCTTCAGGACACCATCGAACACGCGCAGCGATTTGAGGATGCGCGCAAGCCGAGCAAGGTCCGCCAGCAAGCTGGAAATGCAGGCTCAACGACCCAGGGTCGCCTGGACGGACGGCAGCAGCAAGGACGCAGTCGCAGTACCGGTGGGACGCAGCACCCCCGATCTTCGATGGCGCCAAGCCAGAACCCGGCCGCAAAACCACAAGAGGTGACGTGCTTCACCTGTGGCGTCAAGGGCCACAAGTCGCCAGAGTGCCCCACTAAGGGCACTGGCGCACCAAAAAACTAAGTGTCTCGGCGGGCTGGCGCCCCGCCGAGATAGGCTGCACTGTCGACCGCCATACGACAGTTTTGCAGCCAGCCTCTGATACTCAGCATTTGTTTGCCTATGAGCAAGACGATGCAGTGCTGAGTACTCAGGACTTTATGGCTATTTGGAGCAGTCAGCGACCATGTGTGGTGCCTCTGTCTCCGCTTTTATCGATTCTGGAGCATCCTTTAATGCAGTGACCCCAGCGCTGGCAGCCAAACTTCGACTCAAGATCAAGGAGCATAGTCGTCCACTCAAGTTAAAGCTTGGGACGGGCTCCGTCTCATTTCTTCCGCGGCGAACTTGCTCTCTCTCTATTTCGCTCCCCGGCTTTCAGCAGTACCAATCATCGGCGTTTGTGATGGAGGTTCCTGAATCACAAGACATTCTCCTGGGTATGCCATGGTTAGTGGATGTGAACCCACTAATTGACTGGGCAAGCCGTGAAATTGGTCCACGAGAAGAGCCTCCAGAGCTTCAACGACAACAGGTATTACACTTCAAGCCGTGCGTGCCACGGCCGAAAGCTCGGCGCATTGCTGGTCGCCGTACACCCAAACACGCTCAATCTTCAGACAGAGCGGACGAGGAGGAAGCTCTTCGGCAATATTATCTACAACATGGACATGTCGGGAGTCAAGGAGCAACTAAGTGCGTTGGTGTTCGCACGCTTAAGAAACTCCTCCGCGCGAAAGACAACGAGTACTGTTTTTTGTGTGGCTCCCAGTTCGGAGGACCCAAAAGCAGAAGCAGCTTGGCGAGCTTTGGAAAAGACTCCAGTCTATCCGCTGATCAGTCGCTACAGAGACCGGGTTTTCCGCTCCAAGCTGCCCGACGTGCCGCCATCTCGCAAAGATGGCATGGATGCCACAATTACGGTCGCTGATTCGACGCCAGTCCACCGAAAACAATTCCCTTTATCTCCAGAGCAAAAGGCCGCAATCTAAGCCTGGCTCCAGGAGATGATCAAGGCAGGAGTCATTAGGCCGTCCTCGTCACCATACTGTGATCCGACGTTTTGCGTTCGGAAAAACAACGGCGAATGGAGGATCGTGCACGATTTCCGAGGCTTCAATGCTAAGGTGACGGTGCCAGCCAATCCTATTCCACGCAAGGACGAGATCCTACGCGCCATGGCCCGAGGCAAGATTTTCTCCGCCATGGATTTGTTGTGGGGCTTCTATCAAGTGCGTTTGGACGAGAAGTCAATTCCGTATACGGCATCTGCCACTCCGGATGGTCTCTTCGAGTACCTCGTCACGCCGATGGGAATCTCCAGTAGCCCGTCTTCGTTTAACCGGTTGGTGTGCTCCATCTTCGCCGACTCCCGTTCGTTTTGCCAAACTTACTTTGACGACCTTTTCGTGTTTACGGAGACTTCGTCGATGGAGGACCACCTGGCGGCACTCGAAAAGGTGCTGGAGCGCTGTGCAAAAGAAAATCTCTACATCAAGATCGAGAAATGTGTCTTTTGCCAGCCCGAGATACCGTGTCTGGGTGACTATATCGGACGTGATGGAGTGCGCATGGACCCTAAGAAGAGCGACAGTATTCGCAACTGGCCCGTACCCAAGACCAAGCAGGATATGCAAGCCTTCATCGGTACCTGCGTCTATGTCATGCGATTCTGCGCCGATTTTGCTGAGCATGTGGCTGTGCTGACAGAAGTTATACGAGACAAACGCCCACGCGATCCTGTCTCCCTGAACCCTCAGCAGCTAGCAGCTTTCAACATCCTGAAAACGAAGCTAACCTCGCCGCCAGTCCTCGCACACCCCGATTTTTCCAAGCCGTTCCATGTTAATGTGGACGCTTCCGACTTTGCTATCGGCGGCTATCTGTTTCAACTCGATGAGAACAAGGCCGAAAAGGTGATCGCGTACGGCGGTCGCAAGCTCTCGAAACCGGAGATGGTTTATCCTACACGGGAGAAAGAGTTGCTTGTTGCCCTTCATGCCATGCGTACGTGGAAAGTTTATCTACTCGATCGACCCTTCTACCTCAATACCGACCACCACACGCTGGAAACTATTTTACAGCAGCAGACATGTTCCCAAAGACTCGCGCGATGGCTAAACGAGCTCGCGCTTTTCCAACCATTATTCAAGTGGGTACCAGGTCCGTCCAACGTCATCGCGGATGCTATCTCGCGACGTCAGGACTGGAATGACGGGACTTCCCGGTCTATCAGTCTCTCAGAACTACTTCACGCATTATCGGATCCGAAACCTCCAGATGCAGATGAACAACTCTTGCAGATGACTACGCAGACGATTGACATCAAGGACGCCTGCCGCTCCGGGTACGATAAAGACGCGTACTTCGGACCTATCATGCGCGAACTTAGTGACGACTCTCCCCGACCAACTCGCCGGCTTTGTCGTTTTTCGCTGGAGGACGGTCTGCTTTTCTTCCGAGTCCGCCCTGATTCTCCTGCCCGACTCTGTATCCCCGACGTGAACGGCCTCCGGAAAACGATTATGTTCGAAGAACACGATGTCCCCACACGCGGTCACCCCGGCCAGGGCAAGACTCTATTGCGTCTTCTCGAGCAATACTACTGGAAGGGCATGGCGCAGTCAGTGGAGAAATACGTTGCTTCGTGTGAATTATGCCAGCGCAACAAATCCGTCCGAGGCAGAGCAGCAGGCCTTCTTCACCCTCTGGAAATACCAGGCAATAGGTGGGAAGATATCAGCATGGACTTCCTCTCACCGCTCCCGAAAACTCAAGCTGGATTCGACGCGGTTTTCGTTATCGTTGACCGGCTCACGAAACGAGCCCATTTCTTGCCCACTCACTCGACTGCGACGGCTGCCAATACGGCTCAACTATTCTGCGATTTCTACCAGCGCCTGCACGGATTGCCGCTCTCAATAGTCTCTGACCGCGACACCAAGTTTACGGCGGCGCTGTGGCGTTCAATTATGGAGCTTCAAGGCACAAGACTTCATTTGAGCACAGCCTTCAAACCATCTACTGATGGGCAATCCGAGGTGACAATCAAGTTCGTCGGTGAATTTCTCCGTCATTTTGTTGGACCTCACCACGACAATTGGGATGAGCTACTTTTTCTCGCCGAATTCGCGTACAACTCGCGGACGCACTCGTCCATTGGGATGTCTCCGTTCATGGCAGACCTGGGGTATCAACCGCGTACGGTAGCAGATTGCTCCGTCAATTCTTCCCGCACCACCCGAGCCTCGACCTTCGTGACACACCAGCAAGCGATCATTGCGGAGGCTCAAGATGCTATGGCTGCGGCTCAGTTTCAGTGGCATGCGGCTTACGATCGGAATCGGCCACATCTGGTGTTCCAGGTAGGAGAGGAAGTCCTACTCGACACCAAGCATCTCGATCTCGCGCATATGGGAACGGATGGAAAACGTACGCTTGCCGCTCGATTTATTGGTCCCTACCGGATTATCAAAGTCGCTGGGCCGGACACTTACACACTGGAACTACCTCCGGGGCTTCGACTTCATCCTGACTACCACGTGTCGCGACTTCGACCCTATATTCGCGATGAAGATCCACATCGCGTAACTCGTGTCCAACCAGTGCTCGTCGCGGACGGCTCCGAAGGTCATCTGGTCGCAGCAATTTTGGGTCACCGACGTCGTCGCGGCGTTCAGCAATTTCAGGTTCAGTGGCTCGACTCAACACTCAAGCCATCATGGGAACCACTCGTTAACCTATTGCAGGTGCTAGCTCTGGTTCGCCGATACGTCGACACCTTGCCTCAAACCCCCGCTACAGCTCGTCTAAGGGAGGAAGTGTCACGGGTACAACCCGCGTGATCCACACAGACTTCACTGTACCAGCAAAACCAACGCCAACGGCTCCCTCGTCCTCGGCGGAGATCCTTGCAGCTTTGCAGGGTCCGTTTCATAACCCCTCGGTCCTTGCCACTTCGCAGGATCCGTTTCATTAGACTGCAGGAAGGTAGCTAGCTAGCTCGTAGTTGCCCTACATGATCAATCAGTTTTCATTTTCCCAGTCTTCTCGCAAGCACAAGCCGACACTCTCAACAGAGCACGTGACATCACCGAGCAACATGATTTAGTCTGTCCTAGACTAATTAGGAGTACAGACTATTTTTGAACACAGACTAATTGCTGTGATGACTGTAGTAACTCACGGCGCTAGTAAGAGATAGTACAATAGTACTAGTATGGCAGCATCCTCACGAAAGTTCGATCGGTTGTTAAGGGGGCGTTGATGAACGTGCATGCTATATCGTAGGTTTCAGAACCGCCCCCCCCCACACACACAACAAACGCATGCGTTGCCTGAGAAAATATAATTTATGGAAGGGTTTAACCATTTACTAAATCTATACTTCGGCTACCCAACTTACAGGGTAATTATTACCTGCGTGCGATATCTTACCGCGATCAACTGCATTATCCGATTGGAATAACTCCGTATGCCGTTGTCTTCCTTCGCACTCGTCTTACTGCTCTCAACACTGCGCCTAGATCTCTCCGTGCTGGCGTTTACTACACCACCTCCAAATGCGACGCCACCAACCTTTACTTGATGCCACCACTGCGGCGCTTTCGCACACATCTCGCAGCTCTCAGTGCTGCGCCCGAATACGCGCCATGGAAGTATTCACTACGGCGCCTCTAACAATAATTTGCTGCCCTCTAGCTTGGCACCTCCGTACCTTACTTGATGCCGCCACTGCGGCACCTCCGCAACACATCTCGCGGCTCTCAGTGCTGCACCCGAATACCCACCGTGGTAGTATCCACTACGGCGCCTTCAAACGTGACTTGCTGTATCGTTCAGCGTCTCCAACCTTACTTCATGATGTCACTGCGGCACCTCCACACACATCCGGCGGCTCTCAGCGATGCGCCCGAATCCCACCGTGATAGTATCCACTACGGCGCCTCCAACCATGACTTGCTGCCGTCTAGTTCGCCACCTGCGTATCTTACTTCATGACGCCACTGCGGCACCTCCGCACACATCTCGCGGCTCTCAGTGCTGCACCCGAATACCCACCGTAGTAGTATCCACTACGGCGCCTCCAAACATGACTTGCTGCCGTCTGGTTCGTTACCTCCAAACCTTACTTCATGACGTCACTGCGGCATCTCCGCACACGTCTCGCGGCTCTCAGTGCTGCACCAGAATACCCACCATGGTGGTATCCACTACGGCACCTCCAACCATGACTTGCTGCAGTCTAGTTCGGCACATCGAAAGCTTACTTAATGACGCCACTGCGGCACCTCCGCACACGTCTCGCGGCTCTCAGTGCTTCACCACAATACTCGTCGTAGTAGTATCCACTACGGCGCCTCCAATCATGACTTGCAGCAGTATAGTTCAGCGCCTCCAACCTTACTTCATGCCGCCACTGCAGCACCTCCGCACACGTCTCGCGTCTCTCAGTGCTGCACCAGAATCAACACCGTAGTAGTATCCACTACGGCGCCTTTAAACGTGACCTGCTGCTGTATAGTTCAGCGCCTCCAACCTTACTTCATGCCGCCACTGCAGCACCTCCGCACACGTCTCGCGGCTCGCAGTGCTGCACCAGAATACCCACCGTGGTGGTATCCACTACGGCACCTCCAACCATGACTTGCTGCTGTCTAGTTCGGCACCTCGAAAGCTTACTTTATGACGCCACTGCGGCACCTCCGCACACGTCTCGCGGCTCTCAGTGCTTCACCACAATACTCGTCGTAGTAGTATCCACTACGACGCCTCCAGTCATGACTTGCTGCTGTCTAGTTCAGCGCCTCCAACCTTACTTCATGCCGCCACTGCGGCACCTCCGCACACGTCTCGCGGCTCTCAGTGCTTCACCACAATACTCGTCGTAGTAGTATCCACTACGGCGCCTCCAATCATGACTTGCAGCATTATAGTTCAGCGCCTCCAACCTTACTTCATGCCGCCACTGCGGCACCTCCGCACACGTCTCGCGGCTCTCAGTGCTGTACCAGAATACACACCGAGGTGGTATCCACTACGGCATCTCCAACCATGACTTGCTGCAGTATAGTTCAGCGCCTCCAACGTTAGTTCATGCCGCCACTGCAGCACCTCCGCACACGTCTCGCGGCTCTCAGTGCTGCACCAGAATCCACACCGTAGTAGTATCCACTCCGGCGCCTTTGAACGTGACTTGCTGCTGTATAGTTCAGCGCCTCCAACCTTACTTCATGCCGCCACTGCAGCACCTCCGCACATGTCTCGCGGCTCGCAGTGCTGCACCAGAATACCCACCGTGGTGGTATCCACTACGGCACCTCCAACCATGACTTGCTGCAGTATAGTTCAGCGCCTCCAACGTTAGTTCATGCCGCCACTGCAGCACCTCCGCACATGTCTCGCGGCTCTCAGTGCTGTACCAGAATACACACCGAGGTGGTATCCACTACGGCATCTCCAACCATGACTTGCTGCTGTCTAGTTCAGCGCCTCCAACCTTACTTCATGACGCCACTGCAGCACCTCCGCACACATCTCGCGTCTCTCAGTGCTTCACCACAATACTCGTCGTAGTAGTATCCACTACGACGCCTCCAATCATGACTTGCAGCAGTATAGTTCAGCGCCTCCAACCTTACTTCATGCCGCCACTGCAGCACCTCCGCACACGTCTCGCGTCTCTCAGTGCTGCACCAGAATCCACATCGTAGTAGTATCCACTACGGCGCCTTTAAACGTGACCTGCTGCTGTATAGTTCAGCGCCTCCAACCTTACTTCATGCCGCCACTGCAGCACCTCCGCACACGTCTCGCGGCTCTCAGTGCTGCACCAGAATACACACCGTAGTAGTATCCTCTACGGCACCTCCAACCATGACTTGCTGCTGTCTAGTTCAGCGCCTCCAACCTTACTTCATGACGCCACTGCAGCACCTCCGCACACATCTCGCGTCTCTCAGTGCTGCACCAGAATACCCACCGAGGTGGTATCCACTACGGCCCTCCAACCATGACTTGCTGCTGTCTAGTTCGGCACCTCGAAAGCTTACTTTATGACGCCACTGCGGCACCTCCGCACACGTCTCGTGGATCTCAGTGCTTCACCACAATACTCGTCGTAGTAGTATCCACTATGGCGCCTTTAAACGTGACCTGCTCCTGTATAGTTCAGCGCCTCCAACCTTACTTCATGACGTCACTGCGGCACCTCCGCACACATCTCGCGCCTCTCAGTACTGCGCCAGAATACCCACCGTGATAGTATCCACTACGGCGCCTTCAAACGTGACTTGCTGCTGTTGAATGCGGCGCCTTTTTACCTGACTTGATGCCGCCACGATGTCTCCACCAAGCACCTCTCCCACTGCAGCGCCTACGCACACGTCTTGCAGCTCACAGTGGTGCGCCTGGATAATCCCCGTGCTGCTATCCACGCTACCGCCTTAAAACCTGATTTGATTCCATCTAATGCGGCGCTTATAAACCTGATCTGATACTGCCACAGCGGCACCTTCAAAGACCTCATTCACTGCGGCGTCCACGCACATGTCTTGCATCTCTCAGCGCTGCGTCCTAATGCCAGCCGTCTTACCGCCTACTGTGGTGCTGGCAAACACGCCTTGCTTTTCTTATCGCTGCGTTTTTGTGCTCACCGTGTTACCTGCCCTGCGGCGCCTTCATACGCAGTGGGCTGCCGCTTGCTGAATGGCGACCATTGGTGCTTGGGGCACATCTAACCAAATTCAGTGCGCGATTCAGTATATTCTGCCGTACTTAGGCAGACTTTTTACACCTGCCATCCGCTATACGCCTACGCGACCCTTCGCGCCAAATCGGACTCCCTGGTCTCCTTAATCATAGTCGGCCATGTGGCTAAAATGGGTTCAACAGACATGGGTGCGTAAAAACTCCGCGCACAATCCGTCGCATAAACTGTGACATTTTACGCAATCCTTCGATCGCACATCTTTTCTGATACAAAAGCGTCCCTTCCGGGTTTCCATAAAAGATCGTCCTCACTTTAAAGGCTGTTAGAACCTTCCCAGCAGGTGCATACCGCGCTTTTCTATTTTAACGCCTGGACATCAATCTTCGAAAGTCGTTATAGGCAGGCAAATTTCAAACGAAAATGAGAATGGCAAGCTATGATAGAATGTCTAGCCCTAACCCACCTGTGGAAATTTATACATGTCTTCGTAAAAAGGAGTAAATGCATGTGGTAAGAAGGGTGGTTCGTTGATTAGAGTCTTTTAGCAAGCTCGTTGACGAGCAAAAAAACGATCTCACACAAAGTAACCTCGTTTTTTTGGGCGCACAAATGACGAGCAAAACGCTGTCTCTCGTCAGAACAAAA
Source organism: Phytophthora x cambivora (assembly GCA_033557925.1). Taxonomy (NCBI): domain Eukaryota; phylum Oomycota; class Peronosporomycetes; order Peronosporales; family Peronosporaceae; genus Phytophthora; species Phytophthora x cambivora. The sequence continues at coordinate 828,053 of JAUCEB010000015.1, read as the reverse complement.
TACGAGGAAAGGCGCATCTATTTCATGACACCCCCTCCCCGATTTTCCTGCACAGACTGCCAGTCAAGATTATCGGGTGGCTGGAAATCGACAAGATGGCTCCGAGGCGCCAAGGTCTTCGTAAGGCCGCCACCAAGCCACCGCCGTCCCGCAAAAGCGGCCCACAAGGACCAGAGGACACGCTAGAACAGGCTGCGAGTGCGTGCGGCATACCAGCGCAGCATCCAGTGGTCATCCATTCAAGCAGCCCCAGCAGCTCGCCAGCGGACTCGGGCGAGTTGCACGCCGACACACGCTGGTCGAGCGCGGAGTCGGGCGGGTCGAGCGCAGACTCGTGTGCGTTGGGCGGGTCGAGCGCAGACTCGTGTGCGTCGGGCGGGTCGAGCGCAGACTTGTGTGCGTCGAGCGTGGGCTCGTGTGCGTCGAGCGTGGGCTCGTGTGCGTCGAGCGTGGACTCAAGCCGGCCGAGCGTGGACTCAAGTCGGGCGAGCTCGGACTCGGGCCTACCAAGCCTGGACGCGGGCGGATCGAGCGCGGCCACAGGACGCCTGGTCGTGGCTGTGCCATCAAGACATCTATCGGACTCAGGTACGCTAGATGCAGATATCAACGGGAATTGCGATATACTGAGACTGTGTATAACTTTCTTTGGCGTTTGGTTTGGTAATAGGGACCACCATAGATATTGCAGATAGTTGCAGTGGCCACGGGTGCAGCCAGTACGAGACGTTAACGGCGCCGGACGAATCTGCGTCGACGCCATCAACGTCCCGTCAGACGATTCAATGGAATGAAGATATGCACCTCGATCTATTGCGGTAATAGCTGACGCACTTTGTATTGATTGATTTTATGTTATGCCGAGCTTGTATTAATATTTTGGTTGCTGTTGAGCAGGGAAGTGCTTCGTCAAGAACCATACAACACTCAACACGGCAAGAAAACCCAAGCATGGGAGGCTATCGCGGAGTTTATGAAAGTGCATCATAAAAACATGTCGGCAAGAGGCTGCAGTGAGAGGTGAGTGAAGGACCATCTTGAGCATTATGCTGAAGCACTTGCTGAACTATAATATGTATTATGTGTGGTTTGGATGTCTGTCAGATTAAAAAAACTTTTGAAAAAGCATGCTGCAGCTGAGCGAACTAGCCTACGAGCTTCGGGTATTGACGAGGAGTATGATGAATACACGAAGCTAATGGTTGACATATCTGAGCGCATGGAGGAGATCGTTCTGCAAAAGCTAGAACAGAAGAAGGTGGATGACAAGAAGGCGGAAGCGCTAGCCACGGCCGGGGCTAGGCTGTGCGCCGCAGCCGACGCTAGGGTTCGACAACGCATCGAAGGGGATAAAGGTGCGTGCTCGGGGTCATGACCTAACATATTGTGCAAGTACTGCCTGGGTTTCTAAGGTATAATCTTACTGTCTTTGCTACCTTGTTGTAGAAGCCCCCAACACGAAACGGCAGAAGTCGACAGCCGACTTCGACCTCGAAGCCATGCTCGCGCAGCAGATAGAAGTTGATCGAGAGAGACTAGAAGAGAGCAAGCTCAATCGTATTGCCAAGGAAAGGGAGCTGCAACTACAGCGCGAGACGCTTGAGCAGGAAAAGCAGTACCGCAATGAGCAGCTACAGCTGCTGCAGCAAGAACAAAAGCTGCGAGATGAAGAGAGCAAGCGCCGGGACAAACAGTTCGAAATGCTGTTGCAGCTTTTGATTGAAAACAAGGCAAAGAAAGATTGAGGACACAGGCTTAAGTTGCACGGAGGTAGCTTTGTATTGAAGGTGGCTTCATTTTGAAATACACGCTGTTTGTGTTCTTTCTTCTCAAACACGTGATGCAATTCGTTAGAAGCACGGCGATCTTATAAATCAGTGCAACTGGTTTCTCACCAATCTTCATCTGACTTTTGCTGTCGACGAACTTCCAGTACTGGACGATCTGAGCGTACGACCACTCAACCGAAACGCGAACTCGGCTCATGCTCTTGTTGACAATTGCTTGACTCACGGAAAGCTTGCCACTAAATGGAGATCCAAAATGGTCGGTGTTGCCATATGCAGGATCGCCGTAGATAATGTAGCCTGTGAAGCGTGGGTCGTCTTCCAGGCGCTGAGCGAGGTCGGGCTTTCGTAGTACAGTGATATCATGAAGGCGTCCTTCTACCGGTCCAAAAATGTGGGAAATGATCCCGTCCGGTGTCACCAGTGTCTGAAACTTGACTGCATGTTTGCGCTTGTGCCCATTATAGAGCGAGCGCTGGGCTGTACCACCGGTTGGCCGGCAGCAAGCCCGAACGGTGCCATCGATGAACGCCCACACGTTTTCGATCTCTGCTCCCTTGGCTGTAATCGCACGGCTGAAGTAGGAGAGTTGGTTAGCTATACGATCATGGTCCAGGTATATAACCTCTTCAAATACAGCAACCAAATGGTCTAGCATGTAATAGAAGATGTTGCTCATCCCACTCGGCGATCGCCCGAACAATGGCATGATGTCAAACCACCGATCAGGGACCGTCAAGCGGCGAAGCAAAATGCAGAGACCTTCCTCACGGCCGCAGCGCGTACGCTCCTTTGTAGTAAACGTAACCGGTAGACGTAAGCACACAACCAACACCGCTAATTCCGCTCTAGAGAAGCGAAAAAGCGTTCTGCACTCGCGTCGTTGTATTTCACCAGCTCGAATTTTACATCAGGAATCTGATAGCGCGTCAGCGAAGGGAGGGCGGCTGCATATAGCCTCGCAATGAGAGCAGCGTTGCGAGTGCGAATCGCAAAGACCAGAAGGCGCTCCCAACCTGAACGAGCCATCCAGGATGGAAGTCAGATTGTGAGTGACACACACCAACAAGTTTGCCACAGACACCAACGAATTGCAGCTCGTTTTTACGAGCACTTTAAGGAAATAAACAGGGTGATAATCGGCTCGTTGTTTTGCTCGTGTGCGGGCGTGCTAAAGCTATCTATTATAGGGGGGGGGGCTACGCCCCAACTACCGGTACTACTATTACTATAGTATCTACATGTAGTAATTCAGCCGATTATGATTCTACTACTACTATAGTAACTAGTAACTCAACAACTAATAGTACTAGTGAGTTACTAACGAGTTGCCAGTGAATCGCAAACTGGATTCACGCAAGTTTTGTATTCATTTTTATCATCGAGCGGACATGCAGGTGCTGATGAAGCACAAGCAGAACGTGGAAATGGAGCGAACGCGTCCCGATGTGGACCATACTGAATCTGTTTAGATGGTCGGTATGTAGTAGTTCGATAGTACTACAGTACTATTACTATAGTAGCTCAGATGTCTTGAAAAGTGCCACTATTACAGCTAGTAGTTTCCATCGTCGTACTAGCGAGTTACTATTAATAATAGTAGTTCAGAAGAAAAGCTGTCAAGCCCCAGAATAGACCCGATCGAATTGAACCTAAAAACTCAATACCTGTGGATAACCTGTGGTCGCTGGCATTATCGCCAGGTTCACTCGATGAATTTTTGCACTTCATGTGCTCTTCGTTAGTTGAAGTATCACTCTTACATAAAATCCAGAGCTGTTCCGGGCATAGCACGGCTTTGTACAATTGAGCGGTCTGGCGGTGACCCGGGTCACCAAAGCAACCCGACTCTCAAATATTCCACGTAACAGAATATGCATTGTATTAGTTCAGCCCGTTAGACTGTGTAACTTACACAAGTTCGAATAGTTGCCGCTCCTGCTGCGTCACCACTCTTGATGTTGGACTCGGTTGGAATACGTTGGTGTCTTTCGCGCCCTTCGTGTATGCAGACTCTGCATTGCAGAGTCCATGTATCCACACCGTCCGTAACCACTGTTTTAAGCCATGTAATCATTGATCCACCGACTCCAGGTAATTCTCTGATCTGTGCCTCAGGAACACCTTGACAAAGAAGATTTTAATCTATAATACTTCGTACGTAGTACTTAAAAGCACAATTCTTCTTCGAGTTTAGAGCTCGGTATGTCTCCTGCAGTCGCCTCACCTTGTCCTCACCAAGCGTGCCGTACGCGCGTTCTACATGAAGTGCACTTGGTCTTTATCTAGCTGTTCGGTTCCGCTGTGGTAGCAACCACCTGTTACTTCTTGACGTCGATGACCCGGATCCCTGTTGTCGATGGGAGATATGAGGTGACCCTCCGCAAAAATAATTATGTGTTTTATTTTTGCGGTGACCCGGGTCACCGCCAGACCGCTCAATTCCCAAGTATGATTTGGAATCGCCAGGAGCCGCATGTCATGGCTACATTCGTACTTAATTTGTCTACTATACGATTTGTATACGCTGGCCTGCGCGGCGAATCAACCGCCGGTGGAAAATATGAGTAGAGCCCACAATAGCACGGCTTTGTCAATAACAACTCTGAGTCCGGAATCCAGAGAACTACTTACGCGGAAGCACTGTAATGCATACGCTTTCAACCTACAGTCAGGGTTTCCTAGTAACTTGGCTTTTGTCTAAAGTACTATAGTACTGTTGAGTTGAATTATAGTAGTTGAATTATAGTAGTAATTCGATGAGCTGGATTATAGTAGTAATTTCGATGAGCTGGATTATAGTAGTAATTTCGATGAGCTGGATTAGAACAGTACAGTGGTAACTTCCAGTAATTTCAAGTAATTTCAAGTAGTCGACCCTACATCGCCGTCCATCCCGGTTGTGCTTGAGCAGCACCTGCATTTCTGTGCGTTCGATATCGGTGCGTGTACGGACTGGACTCACTCTCGGGGTATGCAGACGGCGACGAAGACACTTGTAGAGGCTGGTTGCGCTGCAGAAGCGCTCAGATAGGCTGACGGTGTCGTTGCTGCAGACGTGGTGCCCGCGGACCTCCCACGACGGTAGGATCCGTCTTCGTGAGCCCACCACGAAAGCTTGCGAGTGTGCAGCGTTAGTCAAAATACAAACTTTCTTCAGTGCCCAAGTAATTAACATTAGTTTGGTAGTACTATTTGCCCTCCATATGTGTTACTGCTGGGACAGTAGTATTATTTTAGCGCCTTGTCCCAAATTACTTACAGTAGTACAGTAAATAGTAGCGAAACAGTAGTTTCCGACAAATTACTATGTAGTAGTAGCCCCCCCCCCCCGATAGTTGACGACCGCTCCTCGTTGGCATGACCGGTTTGTTGTGCTTCTTTTAACTGCAAATCACGATCATCTTGGCGCAGCAGCTAAGCGGGTTCAAATAGGAGTACCAATGGCACTTCTCGTACAGCGGGTTGGTGACAGTGCCGTTCGTTGAGCCCGAAGATGATTCCTCCTCCATTATGCGGCCGCCGTCGACAGCTCTCAGAAGGGACGATGCAGCGTCTTGGTGAGCGCTCACAGGGTCCAGCACGACGAAGGCAGCAAGCATAAATGTGGTAGCGAGCAACTTGCACATGGTGGTGGAGGCGCTTGAGCTCTTGCTGGCGAAATCGCGAATGACCTGGGCTTAACTGCAACGCTAAGGCCATTCATTCGCCGTCCACATTCACTGGGTCAATCGAATCCGATTCCATTCAGGCTTTGCGCGTCCTGGTGCGTTGCGCGGGACGGTCCCGCCGGAACCACGGAGTCTGGACACCCACGTAGGATTCTCCAAAGAACAACATGGTATTCGTTGCCGCTGTCGTGGGGCAATCTTCCGTGACAGGTTTCAGCTTATCACTCCTTTGTCCAATTGGAACACTGCGTGACTCGCCAAAGTCTGTCAATTTGCAGGTACCGTAGGCGTCAGCAAGTTCGACGACGGCTTTAGATCACGGTGGAGGAATGCAGGCGTGAAACTACAACTGCGCGCGTGGCGTCAATCATGTACCGGTAAATGAGATCGATCAATAGCTGCTGGCGTTGCTGTAGCTGCTGGTCTTGGGGTTTTTACCTTGCTCAATCTCTTCTCCTTGACTCTGTCGATGAAGTAGCCGGAGTCTGGCACTATTAGCGCGAGTCACATCCCCAAGTGAGGCTTGGCACAGCTCCGAAATGAGGCACGTTGGCGGACAAACGCAGATGCCCTAAAATCGGACGACATTCGGATGATGAAGAGCACCGCATAACGCCGCCTCGTGTGAGAACACGGCCACCACATCTTCGGTAAGCACCCGCGGCGTGTACGCTTTGACAGCAACTGGGATCTTGGAGGAAGTCGACTGGCCGGGTAAGACAACGCGCGTTGATGGCATGTTGGCCGCAACCAAGCCCTCGGCCCATGCCTCGAAACACCCGGTTTTCCCCTGCAAAGCCATATTTAATATGCAAAGTCCGAGGTTGCCTAGCAAAATGTATACATTTATGTTGCGCGAGTGTAACAGATTAATCAAATGTTGCATATACAATGAGATCGATGAGTGTTCATGTATTCATTCTAGGAAATGACTAGAGTCACCAACGAGATTGCATAAAACCAACGCATTTGCCCTAACCACCAAAGTCGACGGCCTTCGGCCGGCGAGATCAAGCGCAGCGATGCAAGATTAGGGTGAGCCTACCGGACTCGGCCATCGAGGTTTAGCATCGACGTGCGAAGCGAAGTCTTCGCGCGGCGTGCTAAACCTCGACATTAACCCGTTTTCCAGCAGGGTCCCGCATCGTTTTTGGGGTTAGGGCAGGGTGATAAGGTACATGATGTTGCTGGAAAGTCGCAGGAAAGTTACAGGAAGGTTGCAGTAGCGACGTTTTATGCAATCTCGTTGGTGACTCTAACAAGGTTCTTCATTCTAACAAGATACCGGTATGGATCTTAACACTTTCGCGAGGAGCAGTTATAATATCTTCTATACTATAGTATACAAAGTTAAGTCAAATCAATGTAAAAGGTCGCAAATATCGCCCTTTAAGCCGTTGGTAGAGACAGGGAGGGTGAGCTAATCAGTAATGATGTTGTTGATAGTCGTAGCTTCGAACCCAAAATGGCGCATAATGCGCCCTTTTAGGCTGCATTTTGATTGGCTAAAAGTTGAACATCGGCAGTGATCGAGTCCGCTTCAGCACTCTACTGGCGTGATTGGTCAAAATAATTTGGCACATTGTACCGACGCGGAAATATAACGGCGAAAGTTACGAATATATTCGCCTCGCCGACCTTTTTTTGGATGATGACGCGCCAGCGCTGTCCGAACGATGATGCTCGCGTCGTAGCAGCTATCGCGCTCGGCTTCCTCGGGTCCCTGCTCGTGCTGCTAGCCAGCCCCACCTACCTCGTCAACGCGGAGTGCTCTGACGTCCACGTCGTCTTCGCTCGCGGCAGTGGTGAGATGCAAGGACTTGGCCTCTGCGGTGAACCGCTGGTCAGTGGCATCACCTCCAACCTCGGCGACATGAGTGTGTCCTCGTACGCGGTCAACTACGCCGCCTCCATGGACCAGTCCAGTGCTAGTCCGGGTGCCACAACAACGTGGTGTCTGTTGCCAAGGAGTGCCCGAACACGGTCTTCGTGCTCGGTGGCTACTCGCAGGGTGCCAGCGTCACCGCGACGCTCGGCTCCGGTGACACGATTCCGGAAAACTTGGCTCCAGCCAGACGTATGGACCCATCTACGGCGTAGATGTGTGACATCAATTGATGCATGTATCCTAATCTATGTATGCGATAAGAGGAACATTGTATATACAGCACTTTGCCATCAATTCCGGTCACTGAGCATTCCGTAAATGTGTGACATCAATTGATGCATGTATCCTAATCTATGTATGCGATAAGAGGAACATTGTATATGCAGCACTTTGCCATCAACACTCCCCAAATCACCCCGGCACCCCGAGGTGGATTTGAAGCGAGGACCCCTGCCAGCTACACGAGCTGGACCAGCAGGAGAGCGGCAGCCCGGACCTAGCAGCCCGGACGGACTTGCACATGACGACACGGCCACCCACGGACAGTGGGGGGCAAGGGCACAAGCCCCCGGAATCGCAGGGCGGTGCGAGGCGCAGCTCGGCGGACGCCCGGACTACAAGCGCCAGCCGGTCGGCCACGCCATCCATTTTGGAGTCGACGTTAAGTGGTCCACACCACCCAATCGACACGTCAAGTGGGCCCAGTCGCCTTTCCCCCTCCGCGATTGTGACGACACCATCGGACGCGCAAGGAGGAGGGGGGCGGGCTAACCCAGAGGCGTATGCAGGAGAGCAGCCAGCACCATTCACCCGTGCGGAAGATGCAGCTGCTCAGGACGTGAGGAGCCCCACCAACTATGCGGCTGCGGTCAACAGGGGTCGCCAAGCCTCCCAGTGTGCGGAATCCACCCCGCCGACGCATGTAGCGGGCGGTTGGAAACCACGCGAGCAGCACAACCTCCTCGCCACGCTAGCCAAAAATTGGCACTCGACGTCGGAACCTATGGACACTCCTGAACAGGCAGCACTTCGCAAGGTTGCAGTGGCCCCATCGGAGGTGCACGCTGACACGGCATTACGGCAGAAGACGGCCACAGAACTTGAGGTACTTCTGCATTACCTCAGTGGGTCATTAGAATTGCCCCATCCACCGAACTTTGCTAAAGCAGTACTGCCGCTACTACAACGCGCGATGCTCGAGCAATATCATGAGACCCACCACGAAGCAATGCTCACAGCGGATGTGACCCCGCGCGCGCAGCTGCGCAAGAGTATGACGCATAATACACTGATCGGACTGCTGTTTAAGGCGAACACGGACACGGATTGTGGCCGGCGTATGCTCGGCCGACTCATGGATGACGTGAAGCGGCTTCATTTTGATGGAATTCATACACTCCATTTCGTCTTCAATTCTCAGCGAATTGCCCAAATTTACGCAGGAACTGCTTTCCGCTTGAACGGCACATGTATCGTGTTGGAAGATTCAACATCGGAGGCGGAGGAGGGTGTGTACAAAGGGGCAACATTACGAAGGAAATACGCGGTGAGGATATATGGTGCTGACACGATTGGATTGGTAGTGCTGTTAGCAACACTGGGTCAATTGCCGGGGGTCAAGGTAGTCGATGCCGAACGCCCCAGGGTCGACTCCACTGATATTGTGGATAATCGATATTTTCTGTTGCGTTTCGACACTGCGTCCTGCCCGGAAATGCTCAGAGGCATTACGAAACTGAGTATTAATGGCCAGATGATCACACTGCACCATCATGTGGTTTTTCAACGAGTCCCGTGTGCACGGTGTTACGCGCCCTACCACACGGTTGGTTTCTGCAAGATAAAACCCGTGATGTTGACCAAGACCCAAGCGAAATTCCGGCGAACGTACAAGGGGCCGGTACCGTCGTATGCAGTCGGCACTGCCACGCAATACCGCCATACTGACAGCGACAGTCTGACCAATTTTCTGGCGACTCTGCATCGGGAGTTGGATCAGTCGGTGGCTCCCTCGTCCACGGCGTCGTCCACCCCGGAACCTGCCGAGCTGATCGACGAGCGCGTACGCCCACCAACGGTTGAGGTAGCCGGGGCGCAGGATGTAATGACAGAAGAACCGGCGCCGGGCCCGCAGCCCACTGATGATGCGGAGACGACCCCGCCTTCGGATGGATTTACGGTAGTGACGAGAAGAGCAGGGCGGGGTCAGTCACGTGCACCGGCAACCACGCCGCTGCCACAGGAAGGTGGACGGCCAATCGCAGCGGGCGATACGCCCCTCGAGGACCAAAGGGAAGGACAGTCGGCAGTCACATCGCAGAGTGCGGCACGGAGCACGAAGCCCCACCGACAAGGAGGTCACCAGCCACTAAGCACACCCCGGAAATCGAAGGGAAAATCAAAAAAGGCGCGCAAACACGTGTCCGTATTGGCCGCGGGTTTCGATAAATTCAAGAGGGACCGGGCCATGGGCAGATTTGCGGCTCTGGAGGACTCAGACGACGACCCTGAGCTAGAAGGTAGCGACCATGACGATGAGGAGGCGCCATATGCATATGCAGCGCGGCTTTCAGCTCCGGTGAACGTATCCGGTATGGATGTGAAGGAATGCGACCCTGCGGGCGGTCTTGATAGCCGCCAAGGCGGTGCCGCCCTGGATGTTCTCCCGAGGGAACTGACTACGGACTCACAGGGCTATCTCCCCAATGGCCAGTCGCAGCAGGGTCTATCCCAAGTACGTGGAGAGGAAGTATCCAGTAGCGCCAGTGACACGAACATGCTCAGTGTTGAAGACACAGACTTGTCTAGTTATGTCGGGTCCTCACAGCCATCGTGTACACAGTCGCCGGCATCGATCCCAGGATCCGAATTTCCTTTTTCTTTGGACTCCGAACTCAATCAAGCATCGACGCCGGTGGCAGTGGAGGAGCCGGAGGGCAGCACTCGCACGGAAGGCGATAATTCGGCGGAGACGGGAGTGTTGTTGAACAGCGGCCCTGCACATGCCCAGACCCCCTCCCTAAGTCAAGACGGGTTCAGCATTGAGGGCACAAAGCCGGCACCGGGAATGCCACAACAACTGCCCACTTTCCTGATACCATTTAGCGGATCCCTTATAAAGGTCCCCGGTAATGGGCAATGTGCATATGCGGCGCTGTACGCGTCGACGACAGCATCGGCAGAGCCGCGTCTGCAATTTACATCGGAAGTGGTCAAAGATGCGAACATCATCAAGCGAAGTATCTACACGCTAATGATGATTAATCTCGCAAATGACGTGGAATGTAAAGTGGTTGACCCTTGTAGAGAGCTCAAGCGGTTATATCCATCGCAACCTGCGCCGATGGATGTGGCGGTGGCCACAGCGGCACTGTACACGCACTACGAACAAGAGCGCAACAGGTCGGTGAATGCGCACATTCCATCGGAATTCTGGGCAGGCCCTGAAGTCCTGAGAGCCATGGCGCAATATCTTCGCGAGCCTCTTTTCGTCCTAGATGTGGACAGAAATAACGACTCGCACGTTCAACGATACTTCTACCAAGATTACACACTACGGAATGGAGACACTCATGAGACTGGCTGCGGTGGGGCGTTATCGGATGCAGATGCCAAACTCATGCTGGGCCACTACGCGCGGTTGCATGTGCTCCCTGTGTTACTTGTCCTCAAACGCCACGAAGGGCACTTCTATGGCGTGAACGCTGGTGACGTGGCCACAAAATGGCAAGCTGAAGGGGATCGGGAGTTTGCCACGCAGCATTGTGCGTCGCACCGGTGGTTTTCTGAGGTCATGGCTCACATGGATTATTGCCAAGGACTGCTGGCACAGGTGGACGTCACCCAGGATGAAGACGCCACAAATGAGATATTAATTGGGGCGATGGAAAGACGTGACAGACTGGATGTGATTCACGAGCGGCTCGGTCTCGCCCGGTTGGAGAGCGATCACTACGATATTGCCATATTGGAGAGTGGTCTACGGGCAGAAGGGGAGCGGATTCACCGAGTAGCGGGGCCTGCCGGCTCGGCCTACAGATTGGAACCCAAGACGCAGGCTGGAGGGGCGGACGCCCTGGTCGTTCAACGAGCGCATATCACCCCACAGGGGAGAGTTGCATTATCGACCATGCAGCGTATATTGGATTCGATCAATGGCGACCCGGAGATAATTGCCGACAGATCAAAACTACGGCAGTTACAAGCTGAGAATGCCGCAGCAATTGATACATGGCGACGCAAAGTGAGCCCGGGCCTCCGGCCGCCGACTCTGCTTGGTGGCGCGGGGAATCTACCGGCGCTGATGAACTGGCTGGTGGAGCACCGAGAGGCACTGAGGAGTTGCTTCGCATGTGTCCCATACCCGGAGTTAGCAGCTAAGTGCCTCCCGATGGAGCTGCTAGTACAGTGGGGCGAACTGGAAGTCTACGACCTACAGGTAGCCACACTGCGAGAGGTGATAAATGCAGAAGCTCCTTCCAAACCTACCAAGGAATATTGCCGGACTTGGCTGGCAGCCTGCACAGTCGACGGGGGGTCACCACGAGATCGTTTATTGGCGAGAGACGAGGGGCGCTGGGATCGCCTCGTCGGCTTGTACGCGAACGCGCCGTCATGCGCGAAACCGCGGGGCGTCAGCGAGGCATGCTGGCATGTTTTACATACACTACCCCACGCGGTGTGGACATGGGAGACGACTCCTTGGGGCACCACGCACCGTCGGCACCTGGGCACCATTTATCAAGCCCATCCAGCAGTCAGACAACTGTGCGAGCAAATCGCCGCCCGAGCTAATTGGGGCGGGGCGGTGCGGCTACCTTCGGGTATCACCTGGGACGACAGGCAGGCCTCCATGGGGGCTGGACCTGCCGCCCCTTTCCGTGGTTAAGGGCTCTCCAGCCCACAACACGACCCCCAGCAAGACCAGCAGCGGGGGGTCGACGCCGTGTCTGTACCACGGCCATTGCACTCTGAACGCGGAGGCGGAACCTTGGACAGACACAGCAACACGGAGAGAGGTGGCATCACAGCGAAGAGAGGGGGATGTCAGTCCCCGCCGGGAACTGAACGGCACTCCGGGCCAGCGGACTAGTTGCAGACGTGGCTCCGCGATGACTACAGCACATGGCCCCCCCGACCGGCGGATATTCAAACAAGGCAGAGCGCAACCTCGGCAACGCACCCTCGGTGACTTTTTCCAGCACGTCACACCGATCCAGCGAGAAAAGCAAGTCCGTCGAGATTTTAAACACGCGCGCCATCAGGAGATCAAGACAAAACAACTCGAGGAACAGCGGGTAGAACAGGCAGTTGCACAGGCGGGCACAGGGTTGCATCGCCACGAGCGGACGTTTAGCTGCTGCACACAGAATGTCAACGGCTTTGGCCGCACTGCAGCAGATATGGATGTTTTTTTTCGAGCCTTTCGACGCAGTGACAGTCATGGGCGGCATGACGTTACTTTCATTCAAGAAACTCACGTCGAACCGTCTGAGGTCGATTACTTTCGCCGCCGTCACGCTAGGATGTGGGGCTTCCGCACAGAGGGGCAGATCGGAGAGCTGTCATTTTGGTCTCCGTCAACACAGCGGAAAGGGGGCACAGCCATCTTGCTGAACCCGTATGGCAGACTACAGGCAGCGAAGCCGTGCCTACAAGAAGTCTGGGACAAACATTTTTCAGCCATCCAGGGGTCCTATGCGGGGGAACCGATCCTCCTCTTATGCATCTACGCACCGCATCAGCGAGGACTCCGAGAAGCATTTTATCGTAAGTTGGCGGCACTATCACTACCGGAGGTGGACCACCTGATAGTCGGTGGAGATTTCAACTGTACATTGGACGCTCGCTTGGACCGCAGTTGGTATAGGCGCACATCCGAGCACGAGTCGCCAGCACTAGACAATTTGCTTGCACAATGGGGACTGGTGGATGCACTAGCGCCCCCAGCCGACGCAGAGCATATGGACATGAGGGAGTACTACGACAACACTCACACGTATCACTACCCGGGCAGTGGAGGGGCGGAGGCCTCGGCCCGGCTGGATCGTTGGTATGTGTCGGCGCCGTTAGTGAGCTGGGTGGCGGCGGTGGAGGTGAGCCATCACGTCACTCCGGCGGATCATAGTGAAGTACGGCTACATCTGCGCAACCCCAGCGATCCGATCAGGGTCCGCAAGCCGGCACGTGTCTATCCTCCACCACCGCTCGCGCTGGATGCAGTGAAGGAGGCAATGCAGGCCCGGCTCGAGCGTTTCCTGTCGGAGATGCCGGATGGGGACCTGGATGCCGACGAATGGGCCTGTGCGTGGGATCGCATGAAGGTTTCTATGCGTAAAGACACTCTAAGGATTATCAAGCAACGCCGCAAAGCGGCCCGAGCCTCATACAAACAACGAATACGGAGGCTGCTGAAACAGGAGCAGCGCTTACGCCAAGCTGCAGCGGGGCAGCCGCCCACCGTGGAGTCCATTACAGACTCGCTGGACGTAATGACGCTGGCGCCAGGCAAAGGAGGGACGCCGATGCAGCGCGTCCGGGCTGCAATCACGGCGTGCACAACAAGCCGAGCGGCCCTCCAACAGCGACGACTCTTTCAGAACGGGGCCCACCGCCAGGGGAAAACGACGAAGGCTGTATTCCGCAGAGTGAGCACGAAGTATTCGAACAACGAGATCGGACGGCTCGACGCGGCTGCCGGCCACACCGCCCGCGGGGTGCATGATAAGGCCGATACTCTGGCAGATGCGTGGCAACCGATTTTCCAGCAACCCGCAACCAAGGCGGAAGATCGGGCAGAGGCGCTTAAGTGGTTGGGCCCTAGTGACCAATTCAAACCCGCGCTCCAGGAGCTGGAGGAGCCGTTCACAGAAGCCGAGGTCGCCAAAGCGATCAGCGAGTGCAAACCGGGGAAGGCATGTGGTCCCGACCGCCTTGGTAACGACTGGTATCGAGATTTCGGGGAGATCCTGATCCCGATTCTGGCGCGTCTGTACAATTGCTGGTATGTGGCAGGGGTATTCCCCGCTTCCTTTCTGGAGGCAGACGTCTTCTGTCTCAAGAAAGGAGGGTCTTCCCAGAACCCATTAAACTATCGGCCTCTCGCCCTATTGGATTCCGACTACAAAATTTTGACTCGAATGTTAGCCACCAGGACTAGCGGCAAACTACACTTGATTATTCACCCGAATCAAAATGGATTTGTCCCCTTCAGGACAATTCATGCGACGATTGATCTCTTTACGGCGGCGCAGGCGGCAGCCAAGACCGACCCCGTGATGGCGAACGCGCTGGCGCTGCTGCTTGACTTTAGCAAGGCTTATGATTCTGTTGACCGGGGCTTCTTGTATGACGTCCTGGAGTGGCTGGGATTTCCGGCGCTGTATGTGACAGCAATGCGTGGTATACACGAAGGTACTCGGGTTCGCTTTTTAGCAAACGGGTACAGGTCCAGATGGATACAAGTCACGTGTGGCATCCGCCAAGGGTGCCCTTTGGCGCCCATTGTTTTTATCCTCGTTCTGGAGGCGCTGTACAGACGCATTGACGCCGAGCCTCGCGTGGAGGGAATTCTATTGCGCAGTCAGGCGGGTACCCTTCGCCTGAAGGTCGGAGGGTATGCCGATGATACGGCAAGCTATGTCAGATCGGCCGTCGAAGTAGGGTGTATCCTGAACATCACATGCCTGTTTGCACTCGCCTCGGGGTTGAGGCTGAATGAAGGAAAAACGCTTGTAATTGCTCTCAACCCTGAGGCGGCGGACCAACAGTTACCATCACTGCTACAAGTCCAACCAATTGACAAGCTCTCCCGCTACCTGGGAATCCCGGTCGGCAGCACTCCAGATTCGGCATACGCTTGGCAGTTAGCCAGATCCCAACTAGGGACGCGTTTGGCTCTTGCCTCGGACAAAACGATGACTGTGGAACAAAGAAGCTTGGTGGTAATGGCGGTTGCCATACCCAAGCTACTGTACATTGGCAGACATATGTGGCCTGATCGGCACATCATTCAGGCTTTTCAGAAAATGATTAACAACTTTGTATGGCATGCCCGTTTTACGGATGAAGCGGTGAACGGTCGAGCCTGGCTTAACGGTCACGTAGCAGCTCTACCACGTCAGGATGGTGGACTCGCCATACCGGATTTGCAGGTGGAGCTACTAGCCTTGGCGGCAGTCACGGTGAATGTTTGGGCCCTGGAGGCAGGAAGCACGGCGCTCATTGTAGGCGATGTCATTGCCAATGGTGTCGGGGAGACACCGGCACCGCGATTATACGTATCTCCCCGACATACCCCACATCCGATCCATGGGGGTCGCCAAAAAAAGACGCTATGGGGGACCGGAGTGTACATCTGCAACGCATACATGGGGCTCACTGTCCACCCCGAGAAGAAAAACATGGTCATGGCGCTGGGACGCACCGGGTATTTTCGTGGAGCTCTCGCCCTCAGGTGGATTGGACGTCGGATGGACGTGGACACTACACCACTGACAGGCCCGCTCAGCGCCAGCTATGTGGCTGCCGAAGCAGCCGTACTTGGGGTTTTTTGCCCCGAGTGGATCCCCTACCTGGTACTGGCCGATATGAGACTGTATAATGCGACCGGGAATCTGGTGTACCCCAGAACGAGGTACCGCCTATTGTGCAATCAGGGCAGACAGCTAAAAGATGTGATGCATTGGAGGTGGGCCAGGCCCGGACACCTTACGGTGACGGCACTGGTGTTCAAAATGACGGCGGCGGTGCGCAGTCAACTCGGTCATCTCATGAACCTGCTGCTGATTAACTACCCACAACTCCTAACCCCAGGAGGGCACAATGGGGCGGTGCGCTACGCGACGGCGGATAATACATCGGTCCAAGCAACCTGCAGGGTGACGGCGGACTGTATTTTCCTGCGCGCGGATGCGCCGGACAGCACAACCGACACGGCACTGCGCATCGACTCCCATCAGGAGCTAGTCACGCAGATGCAGCAGGCTGTAGGTCCGACCACGGTGCTGAAGACAGTACATCCGCACCCACGTCTGGCACGAATGAGCTGCTTTTGGATGGGCCAGCGCAGATGGACGCAACCTCGGCGTCACTATAAAGCAGAACTGAAGAAACAAAAACATCGCAAAGGGGTTGTTATCGGCAAGCAACGTCAGCAAAAATGGGGGATGCTTAGCTTACCAGCTGCGGCTGGACTCGGCCAGGTCGCGTGGAAAAGGATACGCAGGGTTGTGGGGCTCAATCCGTGGGGGGAACAACTCCTCCTGCGGATTAAGCACCACGCAATTTCGGTTTACAACCCAATTACTGGTGGGCTGGAATGCCCGCACCAGGAGTGCACACGCGCGGGGCGCACGGACTTGTATCACGTCTTTTGGGAATGTCCCGCGGCGCGACACTTGCGCGACATTCTTGTCACGCGGTGGCGAGCGGCAGGTGTCGGACAGGTAGATTTTGAGGAGGCCATTTTTGCACTCACATTGCCGGCACAGCCTACTGGCATCATGAGAGCGACAGGCAAAGTTATAGCGAACCTCCCAGCTGAGACTGTGGAGCCAATGGGCGAACTGGTAGACCGGATGGTGTCCAGCTGCTGGAGCTTAGGCGCAGCATTATATCTTCTTGCCGTCTGGCGATGGCGAGTCGCGCATTTTGATGCGCAGAACGACGTGAGTAGGGAGTATCAAGCAGCGGGCTTCAAAGCGCGACTGCGTTATGGGCACCTGGACATTACGCGCGACCAGGTGAACAACGTGCCTCCACAGTTGCAGGTACAACTGAGCACTACGATTTGCAAGATGCTGGGCGGCGACTGGGACGGACAGGATGGGGCCATACATCGCCCAGGGTTTTGCTACCTCATTGCTTTTGCTGGAAGCACCACTAGCCAACCGCACGCCGGCGGCAGCGGTACGTTGGTCGTCAAGGTCCATTATCACACCGGCAGGCACGAGATCCAGTATTTGAGCAGTAACAACTATTCCGGCAAGCAGTTAGGCCCCCAGCACGCTGCGCAATTAGGTTTGTTGCGAGGACTTCGGCGTTGCTACACGCAGCACTGGTCCCCGGTACATGTCATGGGGGACCAAGAGGACATCATCAAGAGGCAAGATGCGAGGAAGCCGCCACGAGCGGGTCATCTCAAAGGTGGCTTTTGGAAGACTCGACGGGCTGCGGACGCGGCGGCGGTCGAAGATTGGACATTTATCCCACGTGAGCTCAATCGCACAGCTCAGGAGCTGGGGCGCCTAGCACTGACCACGGGTCAGTCAGTTGAGTGGTTTGCAAGGGAACTCCCTGAGGCAGGAGCGCGCTGGGCAGGCATCCTTTCGTTCGCCTGCCAAGATGTTAAGCGGTGGCTTGACGTACACCAGGGTACGACCCCACCAGCGGGCGTAGCGGCTACGGTGTAACCGCAAGGGTCGGCCGTTACCTTGCAGGAGTAAATGAACGGCCACACAACCCGCTGATAGCATCACTGGCATTGGTAGGGCATGGACATTAGGTGGCGTTAGCGAACGTTAAATGACATTAATGTACCTCACTTCAAATTCAAAACTTTGCCATCAATTCCGGGCACTGAGCACTCCGTAAATGTGTGTGGCATCAATTGATGCATATATCTTAATCTATGTATAAGATAAGAGGAACATTGTATATGCAGCACTTTGCCATCAAATCGCGGAGATAAGCTTTCCGTAAATGTGTGACATCAATTGATGCATATATCTTAATTTATGTATGAGATAAGAGGAACATTGTATATGCAGCACTTTGCCGCCAAATCTTGGCGCCCAAATTTTCGTGGACACTCTATTATCATATATCCTTGATGTTCGAATGCGAATAAGACATGAAAGGTGATACAATATCTCTTTCAAAACCCCTTTATATTTTCTACAAATTGACGACGCGTATCAGCCTTCCATCAATAACGGATTCATTTGGAAATCAGGACCGCCCGGAATGAAGCGGAAGCATGACGAGCCGGTCGGTGCTAGAAAGCGCCGATGCGATTCATCCCGGTATCCTATGGAGACAGCAAGCAGTCTTGGGGGCGTTGCGGTTTTCAAGGACGTGTGGGGGGCGTTGGTGAAAGCTGGCTGGACGTCTAAGCGACCATCCAGCAAGTGCTTGGACACGCGCTACAAATACATTCGGCCTGGGGGAAGGCACGATGGCGCCGAGGGGGTAGACTACCTCCTGGGAGAGCTAGCCGTCCTGAGATACATTGAGGACCTGCGCATCAGCGAGGTTCCTGCAGAAGATGCAGCTCTGGCGACAAGTAAGCAAGGATGCGGTGCAGACGTCGCGGAATTTTTGTTCTAGTGTTGTTGTTAACATCGTGTTTGTTGCTGGTGTCGGTGGCGCTGTAGGTCAAGCTGTAGGTCAAGATGTGGTCGCCGGGCGTGGTGCGGGGGAGCGTGGTGCAAGAGGGCGCGGTGCGGGAGGAAGGCATGGAGGGCGTACGGCTCGACAAGGTGCGGGTACGACCTGCCCAGAAGGCGTAGCATGCGTTTGAGCCTGCTACTGGTGACGTAGTTCCTGATGTTGTGCTTGCTGGTCGTGCAGGTGTTGAAGCCGAAACCGGTGGGGTGGGCGACAGCGTCGGCGTGAGCGCAAGTAATGCTGCCGGCCAGGCAGGCGTCGCTGAGGATGGTGTGCAAGGGCATGGTGGTACGGCAGGAGGACGTGCAGATCAACAAGGTGCGTGTTCAGTCTGCCCAGACGGCGTACTTGCTTTTGGACCTGCTGTTGATGAAGCTGTTCCTGACGTTGAGCGTGTTGGTGGTGCAGGTTCTGAACCTGACAGCAGTGGGGTGCGGGACGTGGGCGCAAGTGGTGCGGCCGGCCAGGCAGGCGTCGCTAGGGATGGTGTGCGAGGGCGTGGTGGTGCGACCGGAGGGCGTGCAGATCAACACGGTGCGTATTCAGTCTGCCCAGACGGCGTACTTGCTTTTGGACCTGCTGTTGATGAAGCTGTTCCTGACGTTGTGCGTGTTGATGGTGGTGTTGAAGCCGAAACTAGTGAGGTGGGCGACAACGTCGGCGTGGGCGCAAGTCGTGCGGCCGGCCAGGCAGGCGTCGCTGAGGATGGTGTGCGAGTGCTTGGTGGTGCGGCAGGACGACGCACAGATCAACAAGGTGCGTCCCAGTCGGCGTACTTGCGTTCGGACCTGCTGTTGAGGAAGCTGTTCCTGACGTTGAGCGAGTTGGTGGTGCAGGTGCTGAACCTGATAGCAGTGGGGTGCGGGACAGCGTTGGCGTAGACGCCGGTGGCGCGGCTGGTCAGGCAGGCGCCGCTACAAGCGGTGCGAGAGGGCGTGGCGCACGAGGGCGCAGTGCAAGAGCGCGTGGTGCAAGAGGGCGTGGTTCGGCAGGAAGACGTGGAGGACGTACGCCTCGACAAGGTGCACGTTCAGCCTGCCCAGAAGGCGTACTTGAGTTTGGGTCTGCTACTCGTGACCCAGTTCCTGACGTTGTACGTGTTGGTGGTGCAGGCGCTGAACCTGACAGCAGTGGGGTGGGCGAAAGCGTCGGCATGGGCTCCGGTGGCGCGGCCGGTCAGGCAGGCGTCGCTGAAGGTGGTGTGAGAGGGCGTGGTGCACGAGGGCGCAGTGCGAGAGCGCGTGGTGCAAGAGGGCGTGGTGAAGCAGGAAGACGTGGAGGACGTACGCCTCGACAAGGTGCGTGTTTAGCCTGCCCAGAAGGCGTACTTGTGTTTGGGCTTGCTACTCGTGACCCAGTTCCTGACGTTGTGCGTGTTGGTGGTGCAGGCGCTGAACCTGACAGCAGTGGGGTGGGCGACAGCGTCAGCATGGGCGCCAGTGGTGACCTAAGTGCAGGTGTTGTATTCCCCGACTCGCTACAGCCGGGTCGTGCAGTGCCAACAGGAGCTGCAACAACTCCTACACGTGCACCGCCCATCATGCTGCAGGATGTCTACGTCAGCAAATTAATTGCATTTTCGCCCGATAAGGAGCGATGGATGAAAGCGAAGACATACAAGCCTATTGGTACTGCCTACATTATTGGCCGTGTGTATCGCCAAGTCAAGAAAGGGAAGAACGCTTCACTTTTTCAGATTCGTTGGCTGGACAGCCAATTCCAGAGCGCAGTGGAGCATATCAGTGTGGGAATGGTGCAGCTTGGAATCAAGAACTACATTGCGCTAACACGAGTGAAGAACCCAGATTGGCGGATATTGGTTCGGCCAGATCCAACCGACGAGATTGACTTTGAGGACGCCGATTCTGACTGTGACGAAGAAGCAGAAGAAGTGATTGAGGCGTTTGACCCTACTGAGCTACTTCCAACCAGCCTCTCAGAGGTTGAAGCTATCCGAAACATGAGATTTGTCCCGTCAGGACAAGTTGAAGCGCCATCATATTTGTACCAACATGACGACGGTACGAGTAAAACCTACTTGCGTCCTGAATTCAAGCATTTGTTTGAGCACTCGGCTAGTTCAAGTTTCTTTGCGTATATACCTCTCTACTTCTGGCGCCAAGCCCTACACGAGACCAACAAGTACGCTGTGGTGAACAGCATACGAATGGCGACACCGTTCACGCTCGACGAGTTGATGATTTTTCTCGGCATTCTCTTCTTTATGGCCATGAATGATAAGGGCGAGTACGCTAATTACTGGGGCCAACAAGCCGAAGATCTAATTTTTGGTGGTGTTACCACGTCGCTAGACGGCATCATGACCCTTCACCGATTCAAACTTCTGCGTCGATGTTTGAGCTTCAATGCTAGTCCTAACACGAATGCACCAAGTGATGGTCGCATGCTTTACAGTGGAGAAATTCTAGACCATGAAGATGAGGAAATGGTCGGCACTCCTTCGTCGCAGCGTCCTATTGGAAAAGCCGTTGTACTCGCGACTGCTTGTACATCGGTGTCGTCTAGACAAATGCATGCGGATAGCAGCAGGAAGCGGCGCCGCTGTATTGTTTGTAGATGGGAGGGGAGGTATCCGACAGAGGTAACAAACTATTGCCTCACACACGGTGTCTGTCTGTGCCAGATTGTACACAATCATCCCGCCAAGACGTGGATGTGTCCGTCGACGACGTCAACGTGCTGGGATAAGTTTCACCAGTTCTACTACCCCAACGATATATTTACTGAGAAAGGAAACGTGCGACGCCACTCTGCTCTCGCCAAGTTGAAGGCCACGCATGAGCCTCGACCTGAAGTCGTACAGCGGCCTCGCGTTGCACGACAGATCGCTTACGGGCCAGGAGGCTGTTCTGCCTCTCCAGGACTCGGTGTTGCTGCCACCCACCGGCTCGGTAGTGGTGCTGCCCAAGAGCATGAAGGTGGAGCTGATCGCGGTGGCACAAGCCTAGGCTGTGACGGCGAGGAGAATACTGTTGTTGGGCTTGCTGCGTTCGGGACTTGCAGTAGTCTTGCGCTTGGAAATGCTGCCTTTGACACTATACGTGGTGGTGGTGGTGCTGCTCAAGCAGCACTTGCCGGTGACGCGGGCCTGGGCTTCGGAGGTGCCCGCCGAATCGGACCTGCTGCTGCTCAAGCAGCACTTGGACATGGCGGCGACGGGGTTCTCGGCTTCGGCGGTGCCCACCAACCTGGTGCTGGCGCCGCAGAAGCAGCGCTAGGACGTGGCGGCGATGCGGCGCTCGTCGACGGCGGTGCTCGTCGACTCGGTGCTGCTGCTGCTCAAGCAGCGCTAGGACGTGGCGGCGACGCGGCGCTCGTCGACGGCGGTGCTCGTCGACTCGGTGCTGCTGCTGCTCAAGCAGCCCTTGGGCATGGTGGCGACGCGGCTCTCGGCTTCGGTGGTGCCCACCAACCTGGTGCTGGCGCCGCAGGAGCAGCGCTAGGACGTGGCGGCGACGCGGCGCTCGTCGACGGCGGTGCTCGTCGACTCGGTGCTGCTGCTGCTCAAGCAGCACTTGGGCATGGTGGCGACGCGGCTCTCGGCTTCGGTGGTGCCCACCAACCTGGTGCTGGCGCCGCAGAAGCAGCGCTAGGACGTGGCGGCGACGCGGAGCTCGTCGACGGCGGTGCTCGTCGACTCGGTTCTGCTGCTGCTCAAGCAGCACTTGGGCATGGTGGCGACGCGGCTCTCGGCTTCGGTGGTGGTGCCCACCAACCTGGTGCTGGCGCCGCAGAAGCAGCACTAGGACGTGGCGGCGACGCGGCGCTCGTCGACGGCGGTGCTCGCCGACTCGGTGGTAGTGCTGCTCAAGCAGCCCTTGGCGATGACGCGGGCCTGGGCTTCGGAGGTGCCCGCCGAATCGGACCTGCTGCTGCTCAAGCAGCACTTTTACATGGCGGCGACGGGGCTCACGGCTTCGGTGGTGCCCACCAACCTGGTGCTGGCGCCGCTGAAGCAATGCTAGGACGTGGTGGCGACGCGGCGCTCGGCGACGGCGGTGCTCGCTGAATCGGTGGTGGTGGTGCCCAAGCAGCACTTGGACATGACGGTGAGGCGGATCGCAGCACCGTCGGTACCCGCAGACTCGGTGGTTGTGGATCGAAAGGGAGTGGCGGTGGATGTTTAGCACTCGGACTTGGCGACGACTTTACAGTATTGCTAGCTCAGAAAGTGATTCATAATATTTTTTGGTATATGTATATCGGATGTAACGCCGCCTTCCAGCTACAATGTACTTCTATCTTGCGCTCCAGCTTCCAGTGTTTACAAAAAGGTTCCGAGCACGAGGAGCGATGCCTCGGGCAGAACGGCGATGTTGCGATGACCACGCGTGCCCTTGGCATTGCGCTGTGTTCACGTGAGACTACCAGCTTTGCATCTTCTTCAAAAAGAAATATGTTCGCAAAGACTATGGTGGCTTCACAAATGGGAGGTTGCCTTGACATCGAAGCATCTCTAACATCTACATGTTTGAGCAGCACCTTACCAAGTCGTGGGTGATGCTTGAGCTGTTGTTGCATAGAGCAGTGTCCGAGTGAGACGAGATCACTGCGAAGCTCGACGCCAATACAAGCTCTAACGTCTGTTGTAAGAGCAACTTGGACGAGAATGTTGCCCACGCCAGCTCCAACATCGAGAAAAACATCAGCTTCGCCGATTGTCCCAACAGCTGCAAGTATCAGGGAGACGCCCGACGGCAAAACTTCACCCGCATTATCGCAGGTGCGACCAGCTTGCTGTCGAACGTCGTTCGCACTGATATTGCCGAAAATTGAAGCCACTGCTTCATGAGCTTGCACTTGATTTAGTTTGGGTGAGTATTGGCAGTGATCGACAGCAACCCCACCACTCACGACATTCTCGCCACCAGCACCCTCAACGTTTCCAGCACCTACAACAACAGCGCCACATCAGCCACATTATAATTATCAGTAGCCTAACAATGGTATCCACACCCGTAATGTCGTTGCCATCAGGTTCACCGGCACCGACAACGGCAACTGCGTACACAACAAGCACAACATTAGTATCATTGCATGGATCAATAGCCACTCCACGCATGCCTCACCCGATTCACCAGTCACGGATGCTGTACAGTACCCACAGTCGCTCTGCACGCCCAGATTATGATCTCGCGTGTCGAAGCCTTGAACGTGCGACCGAGGCTCAGAGGGCACGCAGGTTGGCCGCTGAGAAACGTGAGGACGTGGCGGTGGTGGCCCTCGCGCACGAAGTAGACGCCGTGAAGTCATACCGCTAAAAAAACAAGGCGGGAAGTCGCTAACCGACTTCCCGTACGTCCTCTTAGGGTTGGACAGCCGGATCTGTAGCTGCCGCGCAGTGCGCTTTGTCTTCATGCAACGCCCCACATAGTCCCAAGTTATCCGCAAGCCCTCCCTCTCGAACTGAAAGGCAATCTGCACCAGCAGCTTGTCTTCCGTGTCGGTGAAACTTGTGCGCATGTCTGTTGATTAAAGTATATCAAAAATTGAATCAGGAGTGGTGCATTTGACTTATCTTTTGTATGGTGATGTGGATGGCTGAACAGCAATCCTGAGGTCTCACGGTTTGCGTCACACTTGGTCGATGACGCGGTCGTGTGGCAGGGGTCGATTACGGTCATCGAAGCAATAAAAAACCACTCGAAGAGCAGACAATTCAAAATTACCCCCAGCCCTATTTACAGCTACTACTCTGATTGGTAGAAACGAAACCCGGTAGTCAAAGAGCGGGATGGAGCTAAAAGGGTGCATTCTGCGCCCTTTAAGAAGATGGTTTACTACCGTGTTTTGGTAACAGCACTAAAGGGCGAAGAATGCACCCTCTCACCGCGAAAGGGTTAATCTTCTCCGATTGGGTCAACATTCACCAAATAATATCATGTCCTAGCAGGATATCAAATGAACAAGGGTATGGGAACGCATTTGTGGTCTAATGGTTATCGAATTTATAAGGGTATATGATGAATGTAGAATTCATTCCTCTGGTAGACTCTGGATATAAAATCCAGATGATACTGCTCTATGTTGCTAACATGTAAAACTCAACATGGTTTGTGCCAGCGACTCAGATCCAAATAACGGCGAGTCAACGGGTTTTAACGACACCTTAATTTACTGTCAATTAGCGAAGCAACTCAACACAAGCAGCTTAACGACGGTCCCAAGCTCCCAAAGCTAGAGGATTCAGTTTAATAAGTCATCACCCAGCGTTTCAGTCGCTACCATGTACTTAACTAATGGGGAATAACTCTAGGGTCTAGGATCGAGAAGTACTTGCCTCTCGTAGGCAATGGAGATCAGCCACCTCAAAGCCGACTTCAATATTCGAACATGGCGGTTTTTTATGGCCTCGCTGTACCTTGCATTTTGCCAGTGAAGTAGAAGGAGAACGACCACCGTTGGGTATCGGAGTGGACGGCTCCATTTAGGTACAAACGGCTATTGACTACTCGGCCAGCCACTATATCCTGCTGCATACCTAGTTCGTGGCGTTCGATGCGCTGGTGAATGGCCCCAACCTCGTTTTGCACCAGCACATTGACCTCTTCAGCTGCAATGTGGTCCCGCGCAACGCACCAGGACGCGCAAAGCCTGAATGGAATCGGATTCGATTGACCCAGTGAATGTGGACGGCGAATGGCCTTAGCGTTGCAGTTGAGCCCAGGTCATTCGCGATTTCGCCAGCAAGAGCTCAAGCGCCTCCACTATCATGTGCAAGTTGCTCGCTACCACCTTCATGCTCGCTGCCTTCGTCGTGCTTGACCCTGTGGGCGCTCACCAAGACGCTGCATCGTTCCTTCTGAGAGCTGTCGACGGCGGCCGCATGCTGGAGGAGGAATCATCGTCGGGCTCAACGAACGGCACTGTCACCAACCCGCTGTACGAGAAGTGCCACTGGTACTCCTATTTCAGTCCGTGGAGCTGCTGCGCCAACGCGAATTGCCGTTAAAAGAAGCACAACTAACCGGCCATATGCGCGGTCATCAACTATCTGGAGAGGGGGGGTCGGCTACTAGTAATTTGTCGGAAACTACTGTTTCGCTACTATTTACTGTACTATTGTGCCTTTCGGCCATTTTGCCCTCAGATTTAAGGTCCTACGTAGGAGTAGCGGTCCTACGTAAGACCTCCTAAAGGATAGTCTGATGGTAATTAAATTTAGCATGTCCTATGTTACAAGAGTCGATAATGGAAGATGGCTGAGCAGCAGCTCTTCCGTAGGAGTAAATGGCCGGCGAAAAATGGCCATTCGGACCTTAATTGCTTAAAGGTACCCTTTAGACCAAGGTGAGCCCTTACGTAGGACCTCAGACACAAGGGTAAATCCCAGCCATCTGCATCGAAATCCTACCAAGAGCCCTAACCCCTCATGCTTAGGACCTACTTTTTGCAGTCCGATTGGGCATTTGATCAGAAAGGCACAATACTAGAAGTAATTTGGGACAAGGCGCTAAATTACTACTACTGTCCAAGCAGTAACGCAGGTCGAGGGCAAATAGTACTGCCACACTAATGCCAGTTACTGTTTGGGCAACTGAAGAAATCAAGAAGAGTTTGTCTTTTGACCAACGCAACACACTCGCAAGCTTTCTTGTTTGTCAGGTAGGTAGCCGATCAATACGACGTTCGCAAGTGGTGATCGGAACACAGGGCTGCTTTAACACTCTTACCTTCTTTTGATTGAGCTTCCATTCTGCAATTTTCCAGCCCGAAAAGAGGCTCTAATGCGTTCCCAAACCAGCGTGTCGTCCGTTAGTGTGCAAACAGCGGTTGTTCATGTGCCGATTTAACGAATACGGACCTTTCGGTCGTGCGTGGTCTGCGGGTACCACGTCTGCAGCAACGACACCGTCAGCCTATCTGAGCGCTTCTGCAGCGCAACCAGCCTCTACAAGTGTCTTCGTCGCCGTCTGCATACCCCAAGAGTGAGTCCGTACACGCACCGATAACGAGCGTACAGAAATGCAGGTGCTGCTCAAGCACAACCGGGATGGACGGAGATGTAGCGACTTACTGGAAATTACTGGAAGTTACCATAGTACTACTACTGATCTAATCCAGCTCATCGAATATACTATAATCCAGCTCATTGAAATTACTACTATAATCCAGCTCAATAGTACTATAGTACTTTAGACAAAAGTCAAGTTACTAGTAGACCCTGACTGAAGGTTTGAAGCGTCGTATATAGTTCTCTGGATTCCGGATTCCAGAATTGTTATTGTTAGTGCGATCTGACTCCCGAACGTCTAAGTTGCTTATATGTATAATAACTTAATAGGCCAAACCGGAGGTTTGTCACGGTTCGTGCCAGCGACTCAGACCCAAACAACGGCGAGTCAACAGGTTTTTAGAGCATCTCCACCGGTTGGACTTATCCAAAGTCTTAACCAGGCGTTTAAGTCGTGAAAATTTAGATAAGTCTGTATCAAGGGCGCGTGCTCCCACCGGGAGGAACTCACGCCGAGTTTTACTTCCCATGGTCGGGCCTGGTGACTCACCAGGCCGCAGTGTTGGCAATACGGACTTAAACCCAGTGAGCCAAACCGTAGGACAAAAAAATCGGACAAAAATTTGCGCTCTTTCTTGGTGGCAGTATCGCGTGCCTTTTCCTGCCCCAGGACCGAGTACGCTGGGGCGTTCAGGAACGGTAGGTAGACGCTTGGAAGAGGGATGTAGGAAGAGTAGTAAACTTAAAGAAATGTAAAGTTTGTCTTTTGGTTATTTTACTTGATCTCGACAGGGAAGATTCACGACTGAATAGGGACCAACGGGATCGGAGCTGTTGATCTCTCTAGCTAATCCGGACCGTCCTCAAGGGCCTCCACGACGTCTCCTGGACCTCGGGGCGACATACCTCCTACTAGATACAGTATACTACATACTAACACACGCGTGACATCCGTCCTCGAAGCGCGCCGGGCTTCCTATGACCATAGCCGAGACCACTCAGCTTGGGGCCTCGCGCCATCAAAGACCACGCCCATCCGCGTGTGTCACCGCTCGACGGCATCGGGTACGCTATGCACGGCGCCCGAACGCATCGGTCCTCGAACCGCTGGGAACGCCTTCCGAACCCAGCACACGGTCGCCTGGTACGACCCCGTCCTGTCCTGGCACGGGACATCCTCCCCGACTGCAAGTTCACCGTCCTCGGCGAACGTCCGGGTGCTGGGACAATTCGAGTCTCAACAGGGCAGACCGGTCTTCAGTCGCTCGGAGCTCTGCCGAGATAGCGGCCGGCGCACGCGAAGGAGATTCCACAACTTCCACGCGAACGAATTCGGCACTCCTGGCCGACGAGGGGAGTGGCTCACCCTGCGAACCCTGTAGACGCCGTAGATCTTCCGTTTCAGTACGCTCCCGAGTTAAGGAACGCATCATCTCATAGACAATTAACTGAGGATTTCAGTGCTACCTAATTTTTGTAATATCGCCAAAAATTGACGACATTCCGCAAAAAAACTAATGACATTCAAAATCGGGCTTACGAAAGTTCGTCTGTTTCCTCATGAGCAGCCAATGGGCTGAGGTGAAACTGAAGAATCTCAGCTTTATTTTGAGCTTTAATTTGTTTACGAAATATTTTTTTCATTTATTTATGGCCGGAAAACAGAAATGTCGATTTTTACGTGGGCCAGAGAAGTATAGTATTGTCTAGCCAAGAGGAGTTGTCAACTTGCGATTTTTTTCTCTTGGACTGGCAAGCTCGTGATCAAGCGTTCTAGTGTCTGACCATCTAGACGTTAAACATTTTGGTTGCGCAACCTGTAACGGGCCGAGTGAGTACCCGTCACTAGCTTACACGTAGCGGTGAGGAAGCGTCCAGTTCTCAGTAATACTGAGACCAAGTATTAAGTCCGAAGTAAAATCAACTCTCTTTTATTATTGGGACCAGGGCGGGGGCCCGTGGTCTAATGTGAACCACTCAAATGCAGGTCAGCAGCTGATTGGCTGGAATGGGGTCTGGCTCCCCCACTTTCAGCCAATCAGATGATGACATGTCAGCACACGATAGTCGTGTGCTGTTGTGCCTACTTATGTAATATCTGTAAGAGATCTACCTACTTATGTATATGGAGGGGTCATTACACAAGCCCTTAATAGAGCGAGCACCAAATTGCGTGTACCTTTTTGGTAAGGCAATTGTGCGGGCCACTTGGAGTTTGTATGGGTCGGCGGAACCAATAATATAACAAATTGCGACAATATTTATTATTGTTTCGCTTCAAATTTGAAATCTTTATTATTGGATCGTGCTCCGAATAATCCAATTATTTATTGTATTGGCGGACCTCTGCTATTGACTACTCAGCCAGCCACTATATTCTGCTCCATAGTTCGTGGCGTCCAAAGTGCTGGCGAATGGCCCCCACCTCGTTCTGCAGCAGCACTGAAAAACCATTGAAATAATTCAAAATATTTCCTCTTCAGCTGCAACGTGGTCCCGCGCAACGCACCAGGACGCGCAAAGCCTGAGATGAATCGGATTCGATCGACCCAGAGAATGTGGACGGCGAATGGCCTTAGCGTTGCAGTTGAGCCCAGTTCATTCGCGATTTCGCCTGCAAGAGCTCAAGCGCCTCCTCCACCACCATGTCCAAGCTGCTCGCTACCACGCTCATGCTCGTTGTCGTTGTCGCACTCGACCCTGTGAACGCTCACCAAAACGCTGCGTCGCCTCTTCTGAGAGCAGTCGATGGCGGCCGCATGCTATTAATAGAGGAGGAATCATCGTCGGGCTCAACGAACGGCACTGTTACCAACCCGCTGTATGAGAAGTGCCACTGGTACTCCCATTTGAACCCGTGGAGCTGCTGCACCACCTTCGATTGCTATATAAGCAAGCACAACTAACGGGTCATGCCAACGAGGAGCGGTCATCAACTATTAATATCTGGGGGGGGGAACGCTACGAGTAATTTGTCGGAAACTACTGTTTCGCACTGTACTACTGGAAGTAATTTGGGGCGAGGCGTTAAATTACAACTACCGATGGAGTGCAAATAGTACTGTCAAACTAATGCTAATTACTGCTTGGGCAACTGAAGAAATCCAGGAGAGTTTGTCTTTTGTCTAACACTGCACACTCGCAAGCTTTCATGATGGCGCGAAGTCTGTTGTTTGTCAGGTAGGTAGCCGATCGATACGACGTTCGCCAGTGACAATCGTAACACAGGGCTGCTTTAACGCGCTTACCTTCTTTTGATTGAGCTTCCATTCTGCGATGTGCCAGCCCGACAAGAAGGTCAAATACGTTCCCGAACCAGCGCGCCGTCCGTTAGTGTGCAAACCTCGGTTGTTCATGTGCCGAGCTCACGAAGACGGACCCTTCCGTCGTGTGTGGTCTGCGGGCAGTAACGACACCGGCAGCCTGTCTGAGCGCTTCTGCAGCGCAACGAGCCTCTACAAGTGGAAGACATTGTTTTCGTCGCCGTCTGTATACCCCGAAAGTGGGCCCGTACACGCATGGATAACGAACGCGCAGAAATGTAGGTGCTGCTCAAGGGATGGAGGGTCGACTACTGGAACTTACTAGAAATTACTGAAAATTACTGGAAGTTACTATAGTACTACTACTATTCTAATCCAGCTCATCGAAATTACTACTATAATCCAACTCATCGAAATTTCTACTACTACTAATCTAGCAGTTATTTAGTTCCAGCAACTAAATAGTACTATAGTACTTTAGATTAAAAAAATCATGTTACTAGTAAGCCCTGACTGTAGGTTGAAAGCGTTGGCATTGCACATTGCTTCCGCGCACGTAGTTCTCTGGATTCCAGATTCCAGAATTGTTATTGTTACTGCGATCTGACACCCGAACGTCTATGTTGCTTGCATGTATAACTCAAAAGGCCAAAACGGAGGTTTGTCTTAGTTCGTGCCAGCGACTCAGACCCAAACAACAACGGCGAGTCAACAGGATTTAAGAGCATCTCCACCGGTTGGACTTGTCCGAAGTCTTAACCAGGCGTTTACAAGGGGTTAAGTCGTGAAAATTTATATAAGTCTGTATCAAGGGCGCGTGCTCCCACCGGGAGGAACTCACGCCGAGTTTTACTTCCCATCGTCGAAGAGGATATGAGCATCTCCAGCGGTTGGACTTAATTTTCGGTTCTATCGAGCCCTTTAAGACCACGAAAATTAAAATAAGTCGGTGCTGACAGGACAGCTCTCCACCGGGAGGATGTATTTGCCAACTTAACTAAATTGTCGACCACGGATTTTCGTCCTGAGCACGTTTCCTTCGTGGCGTCCGAGGTGCTGGCGAATGACCCCCACCTCATTTAGCGGCAGCACCTGGAGAAACATTGAAATAATTCAAAATAATTCCTCTTCAGCTGCAACGTAGTCACGTCCAACGCACCACGACACCTAAAGCCTGACTTGAATCGGATTCGATTGAACCAGCAAATGTGATGAACGTAGCAGTTGAAGTCAGACAGATCAATTGCGATTTCGCCTCCAAGAGCTCAAGCACTCCCACCATCATGTGCGAGCTGCTCGCTACGACGTTCATGCTCGCTGCCTTCGTCGTGCTTGACCCTGAAGACGCTGCATCGTCCCTTCTGAGAGCTGTCGACGGCGGCCGCATGCTGGGGGGAGGGATCATCGTCGGCACTGTCACCAACCCGCCGTACAAGTGCCACTGGTACACCTTATTCAACCCGTAGAGCTGCTGCGCCTACACCTTTCCATATTGCTAAGAAGCACAACCAACTGTCCATGCCGACGAGGAGCGACCTACTGTACTGGTTGAACTAAGCGTAGACATTACATACACGTATTGCTACCGCGTACGTAGTTCTCTGGATTCCAGAGTTGTTGACTCTACATGTGAAGAGCTTCGTTTAGGCAGCAACGGTATTGACTACTCAACAAGCCACTATTAATATATATATATATATCATGCTCCACTGTTTGGCGTCCAAGGCGCTGATGAGTGGACCCCACCTCGTCTTGCACCAGTAACATTGAAATATTCCTCTTCAGCTGTGCTGTGGTCCCGTGTAATGCACCAGCACGCCCAAAGTCTGGATGGGAGCGGATTAAGCTGGTCTAGCGAATGGCCTTCGCGTTGCAGTTGATTAATTAGCTCATTCGCGATTTCGCCCCCACGAGCTCAAGCGCCTCCAGCCAACTCTATCACCATGTCCAAGCTGCTCGCTACCACGCTCATGCTCGCTGTCATTGTCGTACTCGACCCTGTGAACGCTCACCAAGACGCTGCGTCGCCTCTTCTGAGAGCAGTCGATAGCGGTCGCGTGCTGGAGGAGGAATCATCGTCGGGCTCAACGAACGGCACTGTCACCAACCCGCTGTACGAGAAGTGCCACTGGTACTCCTATTTGAACCCGTGGAACTGCTGCGCCAACTTCAATTGCAAAAAAAACGAGGGCTCGTAGCATAGGCTGGGATAGCAACGATAACGAAGAGTGTGTTGTTTTAAAAACATTTACTCGTTTTCTTCAGAGCATTCCCACCCGTTTGAACAAAACCATGACAAAGCTCAAAACTCGTACTATTAATAGTATGACCCTTTACTACAGGAAAAATAGATTGAAGAGAGCAAGAAGAAAGGCGTTTCCGTTGTGCGTGCTCACATCGGTTTATTTAATAAGTTGTTTCACGACCATGTTTGGGCTCTAGCTTGGCGAGTGCGATCGCACTCGCCAAGCTAGAGCCCAAACATGGTCGCGAAGATCAACAGCATGCATCGGTTCGCTGTGCGGTAGCGAAACAGAGTTTGCTCTGTTTTGGCGGCGCAGCGCGTGAGCTCTGCAGTAGTTTGCTATCACTGCCCGTGACGATCACGAGCCCCACGATAAACGCGCAACTTGCACCCTCGTAGAAGCAGATTTTCAGGACCCAGCGTGAGTATTAGGCGCCCCGTGAAGGCGTAAAGTTTACTGTTGGACTGCTACTGATCCGCGTAGTGGACGCACCGCTGAAGCACACACAGTGCGTAAAGGATCGCCGTGAATCTCGCTCGTTTCCGAGAATGCTCCCGAGAATACGGAAAAAACTTCTTTTCATTCTTTCGCCGGCTACTTTCCATTCAGTGCGGATACATTGCATTCTGGTCAGCTCAATTACATTCTCGATGGATTAATCTCATTCTCGGTATTACATATATATTCCCTAAAATTTATTTCAGTTTCAGAACAAAGACACGATCCCGCTGACCTCCTTTTTCCATAATTTAATATATTGCTAATTTATGTACTGTTTTGTTGATACGATTAAGAGAGATGTTAAACTTACCGTACTTAATCTTAGTGATTCTGAATTTTCAGGCTACAGAAGTCGATACCTCTACTATCTTATGTATTACGTGCGTGTTGCCTGTGGCGTCGCCCTCTTGTACAAGTGCGAAATTCTGATAGACGCGGGGGTTGTGCGAAGGTAGTAACATATATCAAATGGACGAGAGGAGGCCGATTTGATCTCTTGGTAATTTATGTGCCGTTTTGTTGATACTATTGAGAGTATCGGAAATATTGTCATGTTGCAGTTGATCGTACAGAGAGCTGGCATTGATAGCACTGCTTCCCACTAGATAATATAATATATAATTAAGTGGAAACCAGAACATTTTATTCGGTTGGACAGGAAAAAAGTATAAGCTGTAATGGTATGCTACGTTTGGAAAATTCGCCAACACCCGGAGCTCTGGTTCCGCAATTGAATGATGATTTCAGTAATTGGCATCATGCACACGATGCAACTACTTCAAAGTATTATATGGTACACTGTATACAATATGACACGTGCAGATACTGCGGCTGTGAAGCAAGCGCAGGAGATGCACATTTTCATGCGAATCTAGCATTACAACAAGTTATGCCGTGCGAACAGCGCTACCAACCCAGCCCTCTAGTTAGTTTCTCAAGTTATTCACATCTTCGCGAGTCCTGCGCCTTTGGCACCTTGAGCCCGTTTGCGGCCACTGCCGCGCCATCTCTACCTTTAAACATTATCTAAATTATAGAGCTTCTTCGTGCCCCGCACGAGTTTGTATATAATTCGTTCTTCGGTTCAGTCACTTCAGTGTAGCGTATTCAAATTGATACAGACGCTATATGTATGTGCAGAGGGTACCTGCCGGCGACCAAGTTATACCCACACACCATTAAAAATTATCTGAACACAGAAATTTTCTATGTGCGTCATTAAATAAAGGAAGCTGAGTATTCAGTTGAAGTGCAGAAATCTCTATCATATTTGCTACGCATTGTATATTGCCTATCTGAACACCTATTTGTCCGGGTTGCTGTGGCATGGCATTAAACATTTTACCATGACACGCCAACCCAAGCGACGCCACGACGACAGAGACGACGAAGCCGTCCGCATCAACGTGATTCAGCGTTGCCTGGAAGCGCGTGAACGCACCCGTCTTCGTGTGGTGAGGTGCGGGCAACTTTCCCAGCGTCCAGAATATACCTTGAGCTAAACTTGAATCAGCAAACCTTGGGCCTAAGCTCAGGGGGTCTCAGAGTCTCAGAGTCTCAGCCGAATGATCTCAGCTGGACTCGACGAAGACTCAGTCGACGCCTCCGAACTCGGACTCTTGGCTTGACGCGGCGTGTGCGCCTCCCTTGCGATCCCCTTGACGGTTCTTGCTGGGGCTACGCTTTGGGCCCAGACGTCAGCCAACCACGTCCACTTGTTCCTTGTCCAGTCGTCCTTGGATGTCCTCCAAACGAAGCCGGCTCCCCGCTCAACAGGCCTTCGCTTGCACGTGTCTTGACCCGATTTGCCCCGGGGTTTTCTTTATGTAGACACGACTCCACACGCACTTGTCTGCTTCTTCCGAGACTGCAGACCCAGTCTCCCTTGCTTCTCCTTCTTCCTCCAGGCGGCTCCAGCTGAGAGCCGCGTACACAGGTCTTCACTCGCCCCCCCCGACCTAGGGTGGCTCAGAGAGTTGGCTCGGCTGAGCCTGTCTTGATCCAGGGTTCTCGCCTCTGCGCCCTGGGACTTCCTTGCGGCACTCAGGCTGAGTGCCGCGTACACAGGTCTTCACTCGCCCCCCCGACCTAGGGTGGCTCCGAGAGTTGGCTCGGGATGAGCCTGTCTTGATCCAGAGTTCTCGCCTCTGCGCCCTGGGACTTCCGCGCACCACGTCTTGACGTAGACGAAACGGCCGAGCGGGGAACCACTATCCCAGGCTCAGCGTCACACGGTATCCCTCCAACAACACTGAGAACCACTATCCCAGATGCTGTTCTGCCTGAAACCTCAGAGTAGATCACCTTCTACCCGAAAATATGAAATACACGCTGAGTGCAGTCGCCTAGTTCGACCTGTCGACGTGTAATGAAATGAAATAGCCAAATGAGTACCCCTTCACACCGAGGTACACCCACAAGGACTATATGGGGCTTGAGTTTTGGTTGAGTCTCTTCTCAGACACCCTCTTCCACAGCAACACACTTAGCACTGCGGCCTTCGGGGCAAATTCGATTCTGATTAATACTTTACACATGCAAACAAAGACCTATCAAGGGGGGGGGGGCGCTCGACTTCCTTCGGAGCGCACCCAAACAAAGACAGAAAGATATTATGGCGAGCGGCCTGCAATCCCTTCGGCATGCGGCTCTTCAGCTTTGCCTTGACTCTCAGGAATCTGCGGTGCTCTGAGTCTCCACTTGGATCTGAGCTCAGCGATTGGCTGAGTCCCGGTAAAGTCACTCGTGGCGTCAGCAATCTCGTGATCACCTGTCAGCAAACTTCTGATCACATGTCGGCAGACTCATGATTGCATGTCGGCAGACCCGTGATTATCCCACACTCCGTGCCTCTGATTGGCTGAAGGGTGCGCGTCACGGGGATGAGACAGTGCGTCACCTGGGTTCGAACATGGGTTGAGCCTGATTTATGGTCAGTCATCATTTGATGACCGCCTCTTCGCGGCGACTGTTCCCAGAACCTCATCGCCCATATCTCTTCTGAGCCTCTGAGCCTTCGCTGAGTCACCACCTGAAGCGTCTCCAAACGATCACTACCATCATGCTGAGTCCCACATGGACTGCGAGAGACTCCGCTGAACCTCCAAACGACTCAGAGTGTCCTTCAATGTCCTCCTCTGAGAGTCAACAGGGTTCTGCTGAGAGTCCGATGGCTCAGCGAACGATTGTTTCCGCTGAGCTACCAGTCACAGCGGGGACGAGTCGGCAGTTACAGATGTCACACGACAGCTGGTCATATTTCCACCAATCACCACCCGTTTTGATAGGTGCGGAGGGGGTACGGCGGCCGAGCGAAGGTCTGCTGGACCTGAGATTCGAGCGTACCTCGTCACATTCGCCTTATCAAGCGACTCAGACACCTCAACGACGATATCGAGGCGCTTGAGCCCTCAATCCACCGGTTCAACAACCACGGATTCGAGCGCGATCCGACACCTCCACCATCACCGATGCCGCAGCGCCAGTTACAGCTGGCGCGCACCTCATCGCCGCTCGAATTAATCTAGACATTTGGAGGCATCCCAAGCATAAAAAAGGATACTCTCGGACCGAGATCTCTACAACGATGCCATCAAACCCCAGCTCGACTATTTGAGTCTATCTCGATCTCAGCAGCAATTCGAGGCGCTGGCAGGGCAGATCACCCAGAACTGGGTTGACCTTGGCGAAGGTGAATACGCGGAGTGGTTGGACGTGGAATATCTTACAGCTCCATGGATATGTCGTTCTGTACGACCAGTGATGTCCCGGGTATCGTACCAAACCAAAATACAATTGAATCGCAACAACACAGCATTGAGGCAACTGCAGTGAACCAACTTCGCGCATCAACCGGGCATGTTCTTGCTTCGACTTGGCCTAAACTCCTGGTGGTGTGCGCGATGGAAATAGGGTCGGAACCAATACATCATTCTGCAGCGGGTCCAGTCTTAGGGGAGCTATTGCTAGCCGCCGTGTTGCTGTGCAATAATGAACATTATTACCCGATTCACAAACGCAAATCACGCAGAGCGGGTTTGCAGCATACCGGCATATTATTTCAATGAGAGTTACTGCAACGGCAAGTTCACGGCATCAATGTGACTGCAGCTCGAGCGAAAACGTACGAGCAATCTCTTCATGGGATCTTGAAACACGATGGAATAGTGGAGAACATACATCTTGGCCACCTCTCGTTGCAGAAGGTGGATATTTTGAGCCGAGTACCATTCGAGCACAACTGGAGCGCTCTGGTATGATCCCTCGAAGAAATCAAGACGATCCGATCGAAATTCAAGTGTGACTGCAAAGCATTCTTCCAAACGGGTTGGATGTGCGCTCATGTATTAGCAAGTCTGCACCTGGTCGACAATCTCGATTGGACCCTTATCCTTCGAGGACTGCCAGCACGTCGACCACCCGGAAGACCACGAAAGAAGAACAAATCTCTTCAACGAGACTGCATACGGTCCTCCCAGTACTCCGTTGACGCGCTAGTAAGGCGACTTGTGAGCAAACCAGCCAGTGTGATCAATTGGAGCGTGCTTATCGAGAAGACCATAGCCGAAGAGGATGGTGAAGAATCTCAACGAACCTACGTTGGCAAGCTTGGACCACCTTTTCATCGTGGAGGAAAGCGATACTGGGAGATCGCGTGCAAGGGCAGAAATGAAGTGACTGTATTGGAGGCAGAGTCTCAGGCAAGATCGATAAATTTTTCGATCCAAATGGGGCACAACATCGCAGAGGTCATTTCCACATTCATACTTTCATACTTAAGCACAATTGCAGATGTACGACATCAGGCTAGACTTAGTGAACATTTCGGGTGTTACGAACTAGGGACCGAGTAACTTGCACATTTGATACATTTTCCCAATAAATGCAATTACACCTTACTAAATGCAATAACGCCTTTGAAATGGAACGTAGCCAATAAAAAATGAAAAGCAATCATTTTGACCCTGAATGGAAAGTAGCCGCGAAAAGAATGAAAAAAAACCGCGCCCCGAGAATACCAGCGGCCCAGTCTATCAGCTATCGACTATACCGGTAATACCAGTAGCCTCGGCTTGGTCAACTGCCGGCTTCAGTTACCGGCTTCAGTTATCGGGACGAACTAGAGCGTCTGCGACTTAGACTGGGAATACCAATTTGCCTAGAACTAGGGCTCGTAGCATAGGCTGGGATAGCAACGATAACGAAGAGTGTACTGCTAAAAACATTTACTCGTTTTCTTCAACTACCGAGACGGTAGTCGTGAAATTGATTCGTTTTTTTTGCTGCTTTGAAAGTGCTACACGAGATAGCGAAATCCGAAGAAGCGCCTTCGATGGAGATCGAAACTCCATCACGTTGCATGTGAGCGTGCTCGTCTTGTCGGTGAAGACGTCCCGAGCTCTTCGTCGAGCTCCGAGGTGCGCGCAACGGCGAGGGTCCCTTCATACGCCGTCTGACGTGATGCTATTCGTCTGCAGCACCTTGATGATGTCGAGCGATACGTAGGCACTAGGTTGTTGTACATGGTCGTGAAGATCAACAGCATGCATCGGTTCGCGCTGCGGTAGCAAAACAGCGTTTCTCTGTTTTGACGGCGCAGCGCGTGAGTTCTACAGTAGTTTGCTCTCATTGCCGTAAAGATCACGAGGCCCACGATGAACGCGCCACTTGGTAGGCTGCACCCTCGTAGAATCAGATTTTCAGGACCCAGCGGCACGGCGGTCTCCCTCGGTCATCCTCATTGAGTAGCAGACGCCCCGTGAAGGCGTAAAGTTGATTGTTAGACTGCTCGTGCTGCACTGATCCGCGTATTTGACGCACCGCTGAAGCACAGACAGCGATATAGGTCTTCAGCTACCGACAACACCGGTAATACCAGTAGCCTCGGCTTTGGTCTACTGCTTTCAGCCTCCGGCTTCAGTTACCGGCTTCAGTTACCAGGACGAATTAATCCGATTTGGGCTGTCCCTAGCCTTCCAGGCTATCCCAGTAAAAGCAGCACTTTTGAATGCGACCTGCGTTATGGTGTCGGGCTGTGCTAGTATCAGTGCTACTGCACCTTTCACTATTTATATCATGCTGCTCTGCTACATGCAGTAACGTTACCAGTGCTACTGCACCGATGCGTAGATTTCTACTACGTATCATGCTGCTCTGGTAGCAGTGCTACCACACCAATTGCCTCCATTGCTATCCTGCTGCTCTGGTAGTAGCAGTGCTACAGCAGTGCTACTGCACCGATACTGTCCATTTCTGTCATGCTGTTCTGCCACAGGTAGTTGCACTGCTTGCATGAATAGTTATGACGTTGCGCGCTTTAAAGAAAGTTGCGAAGTGAGTTCAATTAGGCAAGCAGTTATTCCGTTCTACTCCTACTTGTACTTCCCTCATGGGAGCTGCCCTGTGGCAGCACCCCAATCTCCAACACCAACCATTGTCTTGATTATGAAGTGCCGCTGCTGACGCGGCACTCGCGCTTGCGCAATGCTGATGTAGTCTTCATGATGACGGGGTCTTCTGTTCTGTGTCGGCTGCCGGTGTCGGTGTAACAACAGTGTAGCCATCGGCGGCGGCGTCGACAACATCGACGTTGGCATCGCAGTCGTCTGGTACAACACACCACACTGCCCTCCAAGACGACTAGACGGCCAGCAACCATCTGACCCTCGATCGGCCTACTGCAGCTCCGGTACATCATTCTCCATAGCGTACTTGGCCACTAGCACAGGAATGTCATGCTGGATAGCGCTGGCGGGCTCCCACGAGTTTTCAATATCTTGAAGGCCACGCCATGCTACCAGCAACTCGAGACTGCCAGTGGCGCTGTTCACGCGGTGGTCGACGATCTCGCGAACTTCAAGCACGATGCCTTGAAGTGATATATGCTCACGGATCTCTGCTGTCACGTTGAGGTCCCTGTCGTAGTAGAACTTCAATCGCGACCCATGGACATCATACTCAGCTCCTGTGAGTAGATGGCGGATGAGAAAGGAGTGCGGAAGGGCTTTGGCCACCTGGAATGGACCAATCCAACGCACAAGCAGCTTTCCCCCTTGCAGTCGCTTGTCAACGCGCGACCAGAGCACATAGTCTCCCTCCGAGAAGTTGCACACGGTCCCTTTGGATCTGGCCATGGCAGCCGTACGGCTTCGCTCGCGCCGGTCCCGGACCACACGATGTAGAGCGTGGAGACTTGTTCGTAGCTCTTCGAGAGCCTGGCGGAAAGTGTCCTTCTCCAGCGGCAGTGTCCTTGGCAGCTTGTCCTGGGGTGTCACCACGACGTCTAACGCAGACGGCGCTGGAAGTCCAGTGAACAGCTCCACAGGGGCGCAGTCGCCCAGCGAAAGTACCGGGCTGTGGTTCAGATTGGCTTGGATGAGAGGTAAGAGGTACGCCCAGTTACGGGTGTCGAGCTGGTTCTCCAGTAACATAACCCTCAGCACTTGGAGGATGTCTCTGTTCACTCTTTCAACCGTGCCGTTGATCCACGGCGTATACACGGGAACAAATGAGTGAACCGCCCCTAGTCGCTCGGCGAGTTCCTCCATCACTTGACACTTGAAATGCGTGCCATTGTCCGACATCCACATGGCCGGGATACCAAACCGTTTGTGCCAGTCCAGCACGGCCGCCACAGCCGTCTGACTGTTGGCAGAGTCAGCAGCGACGAGCTCACAGTAGTGAGTCAGCTCGTCCTTCAAGACCAAGACGTACTTTGCCTCACCGTAGCTCTCACCAAGGTAGAGATAGTCCATATGCATGCACTCATTGCGAGAAGCAACCGGCCGATCCACCGTCCAGTCGCGCTGGATGAGCGCGCCACCCTTCACATGCTTGCACAACAGGCACTCGTTGAGGAACCGGATCACCACTTGTCGTGTGTTTGACAGCGTGAAATGACGATCAAGCAGCTCCACCATCACGTGAACGCCACGGTGGCCTTGCGCCCCGCAATGTGCTACCACAAGTAAGCGCTTCAAAATGTCTCTCGCCTTGGAAGGTACCCACAACTTGCCGTCCACCTCGAGTGATCCATCGGACATAACGGCGCCTACCGGTGCGTCTCGCCGGTACTTGTCCTGAGCTTTCGCGACATCTGCCCGCGTCGGCCACACGAACTGTCCGTCTTGGAGAGGTCGAAGCTCCGACAGTGTTTGTGCAGATCGAGTGGTCACTCGCTTCACTGCCAGCGTTGTTCCTGCGGTCTCGTCGGCAGGCTGTCCCCACCGTTATACGATATCGGCCCACAAGTTGTTCTCACCGGCGATGTGGTGAATGACATAGCGGCACCCAACCAGTGTCAGTGCCCACCGTTGCAGTTTGCCTCTCACATGTTGTTTCACCTCGTGATCGGGCGAGAAAAGCTTGATCATGTTCGAGTGATCACAATACACATGAAATCCTCCCTCTCGTACTAGCATGTAGTCCAGATCGGCGCAGGCCTTGACGATAGGGTAGCCTTCTTTCTCCACAATGGACCAGTTCCGCTGGGCCCCCTTGAAAAGACCACCACGGCATACAAGTAGCTCGTGCTGTTGCTCCTCAACTGGAACATCATCTTGCCAGCGACGCACTTGCGTCAGAACTAACGCATGACCAGTCAGTGAGGCGTCCGTGAACATGCACACAGTGGCGGCCTTGTCAGGAAACACGAGCTTGCAGGAGCGCTCCACCATCGCGAGCGTCTCCCGGTAGGCAGCTGCCTCGTCGTCGCTCCAGTCAAGTGAAGCACCACTTAGTTGCGCCTTGCGACGTCCTCGGGCCCGCATCACCTGCTCCAACTTCTCCTGCAATGGTGCCGTGGTCTGGGCATAATCCACCATAGAGTCCCTCAACCAGTTGAGAGCGCAAAGGAAATGCTGAAGAGCGGCACCAGTGGGCGGCAGAGGCATCTGCCGCAAAGCTGCAAGTCGTTCAGGGTTATGCTCAACACCTTCACCATCAATGAGCTTCCCACACCATTCCACGCGCTTTGCAAAA
This sequence comes from Phytophthora x cambivora, assembly GCA_033557925.1. Classification (NCBI taxonomy): domain Eukaryota; phylum Oomycota; class Peronosporomycetes; order Peronosporales; family Peronosporaceae; genus Phytophthora; species Phytophthora x cambivora. Next base: position 786,355 of record JAUCEB010000015.1, on the reverse strand, counting down.
AGCTTGCACTTCTTGGCGTTGAGTTTCAGCTTGCGCTGTCTCAAAATGGAGAAGAACTGCTCGAGATTCTTGAGGTAAGCGCCGGCCGATTGTGCGAACAGAAGTACATCATCGATCCATACCAACACACTGCGGAATAGCAAGTCCTTCAGGATGTCGTTCATCTGGGCTTGGAAATGGACTGCTGAATCACTAGCACCCTGGGGGACTTGTGTAGGGGTGAACACACCATCCTCCGTGACGAAACTGAACATCTCCTGGCTGTTGGAGTGCAACGGCATCTGCCAAAACCCTTTGTGAAAATCAAATGCTCCGAACCCGTAGGCACCTCGCACTGACTCCACCACCACGGCCAGGTTAGGCGCAGCGCCGGCCAGGGGCACTGTCATCCGGTTAACAGGACGGTAATCGATGGTAATCCTGAACTCGCCGGAGCCTCGCTTCGCTACCGGCAATGCAGGGCAAGACCAACGACTCTGGTTGTTTCTCACCACTAGCCCTGCACTCTCCAACTCCCGCACACAATCCCGCAGAAACTGCCGCTGCGCCTCCGGATAGCGGCGCACACCGCTGCGATAGGGCTGAGCTCCTGCCTCAAGTCGAACTTCCAAGGGTTCAACATTAGCTGGCTCATCATGACCAAGCCGGAGCCGAAAAACATCAGCGTAGTCGATTACAATTCTACGTAGTTCGTCACCACGATCAGCGTCGAAGCCAGCCTCGATAGCTTCATCCACAAGGCGATGCAACACGGTCTCCACCTCGTCATCCTCTGCGGTCCCCAACACTTCAACATGGGCGCTCGGGACATCGTCAGCCTCAGCTTCTGCAGCGTCAATATGCTGCTGAGCGAGCTGCTCGAAGACACCATCGAGGTCAACCCCGATCGACTGCAACGTCGTCTTCCCCAACAACAGCTCCTCCTCGGGGGCATCCAACACGAGACACTCGATGTTAGCCAATGCTAATGGCCCGGCTGCTGTCACGATCTGCAGGTCTATCTGCACCTTCTCACGACAGAGCATCACGCTGCCACCGGCAGCGATCACCTGGACTGGCGGCTCAACACGCTCAACAGGCAGGTCGTGCACTAGATCGCGTAATTCCTCCAACACCGGCCTGCCAATGATGTTTGCGTCCGACCCAGTGTCCGGACAAAAAGGTACGTCCAACACCCCGTTGATGACGGCAGTTCGGAATGCAGGAGCGTCATCCGTAGTGATGCGCTTAACACGCTCCGGTTGCCGGCCGCGCCTCTCGCGCAGCAACTTCTCAACGTTGGCTTTCTGCTCTGCAGTCGCTGTTGGGCAGTCCCGAGCCCAATGTGGCCCCTTGCACACCAAGCATCCTTCGCGTGGAGCTTTCCGGGGACCAGAGGCACTTCGGCCACCACCATTGGCAATCGGCGGCTTGGGCTGCGATTTTGCAGGCCGACTATGCACCTTACCAGTCGGACCGCTATCCTCCTTCGGACGCAAAGCTGAATTCTGTTTCATCTCGCTCTGCATCAAGTAGTACTGCTGTTGACGAGTCGCTCGTTCGATCATCAAATCATGCAGCACCAGGTCGTTCACCTTCGCTTCCCGGTGGGTCAACTCGACCAACCGCGTCAGATCGACCTTCAACATCTCGGGGGTCACGTGTTTGAGAAGCAACTTGCATCTCATCTTCATTCGCTGCCTACCCCCTTCTCCTTCGGCCGGTCCACGACCCAACATTCCCGTGAGGCCGTTGTCTTCAACCAGCCTGTCGAAACCCATGAAATACTTAGCGATCCGGGCTTCAACGTCGACCTCTTATAGGTCCATCTTCAGCTCTGTGAAGAGCCGAGACACGTCGGGGACTCGGTCGTTCACCATGCCGCCGACCTTCCGCTTCATCTCCGCGAGAAGCATAGCGTCCGTCACATTCTCGACCTCTTTCTTGAGAATGTAGTGAGCCACATGCTCCAGCACCCGGGGCTTCAATGACGTCCGGATACTCCTGGCCACGGTTTCTGGGACTTCGCCCGTGGTCGAACATCGCTCTGCGATCTTGGTTTCATACTGCCTGCGCTCTCTGATGAACGCCGTGATGGCAGCCTGGCTCCACACCGACAGCTCCGGTGCGGTCACTACCTCGAAGATTGGCTGTGGTACGGTCATCCTGACGTCGCCTTCGGCGTCGTAGTCGTAGTCCACCATGCCTGGCATAACGATGCTTGTTCTTGTCGTCAAAGAATTCTTTATGACGTTGCGCGCTTGAAAGAAAGTTGCGAAGTGAGTTCAATTAGGCAAGCAGTTATTCCGTTCTACTCCTACTTGTACTTCCCTCATGGGAGCTGCCCTGTGGCAGCACCCCATTCTCCAACACCAACCATTGTCTTGATTATGAAGTGCCGCTGCTGACGCGGCACTCGCGCTTGCGCAATGCTGATGTAGTCTTCATGATGACGGGGTCTTCTGTTCTGTGTCGGCTGCCGGTGTCGGTGTAACAACAGTGTAGCCATCGGCGGCGGCGTCGACAACATCGACGTTGGCATCGCAGTCGTCTGGTACAACACACCACAATAGTGCGCATCTGCGCGCGGTTCATGCAACATTGCTAATGTTGTACGAATGTTAGCCCAGGTTACGCTTACGCAGTACCGTGGATTTAATCCCTTGAGGGCTGTCCATCCCTCATTCTTCGGCATTCCCAGTATTAATCCGATTTGGGCTGTCCCTAGCCTACCAGGCTATCCCAGTAAAAGCACAACTAACGGGTCATGCCAACGAGGAGCGGTCATCAACTATTATATCTGGAGGGGGGGGCTAGTAGTAATTTGTCGGAAACTACTGTTTCGCTACTATTTACTGTACTACTGGAAGTAATTTGGGGCGAGGCGTTAAATTACAACTACCGATGGAGTGCAAATAGTACTGTCAAATTAATGCTAATTACTGCTTGGGCAACTGAAGAAATCCAGATGTTGCCTTTTGTCTAACACTGCACACTCGCAAGCTTTCGTGATGGCGCGAAGTCTGTTGTTTGTCAGGTAGGTAGCCGATCGATACGACGTTCGCAAGTGACAATCGTAACACAGGGCTGCTTTAACGCGCTTACCTTCTTTTGATTGAGCTTCCATTCTGCAATGTGCCAGCCGGACAAGAAGATCCAATACGTTACCAAACCAGCGCGTCGTCCGTTAGTGTGCAAACCTCGGTTGTTCATGTGCGGAGCTCACAAAGACGGACCCTTCCGTCGTGCATCGAAATTTCTACTATAGTCGAACTCATCGATATCACTACTACTACTCTAGCAGTAATTTTGTTTCACCAACTCAATAGTACTATAGTACTTTAGACAAAAAAATCATGTTACTAGTAAGCCCTGAGTGTAGGTTGAAAATGTAGGCATTGCACATTGCTTCCGCGTACGTAGTTCTCCGGATTCCAGATTCCAGAATTGTTATTGGTATTGTGATCTGACACCCGAACGTCTATGTTGCTTGCATGTATAACTCAATAGGCCAAAACGGAGGTTTGTCTCAGTTCGTGCCAGCGACTCAGATCCAAACAACGGCGAGTAAACAGGTTTTGACGACACTTTAATTCACTGTCAACTAGCGAAGAGCTCAACACAAGCAGCTTAACGGGGGTTGCCAGCTCCCAAATCTAGTGGATTCAGTTCAATAAGTCATCACACAGCGTTTTAGTCGCTACCACGAACTTAAGTAATACTTATTAACCCTTTCGCGAGCCTCTTGTCTTAATTATACTATACAAGCCTAAGTAGTTTGCTTCTAAAAGGGCACAGAATGCGCCCATAAGGATAATCACGGTACTCGCTTTGCATGACTCTTGTAACAAAGTACCTGCAGTGATTTGCTGATGCACCACGATCATATGCATACTACTTAATATTTGTATAGTTTGATGATTACTGATTGTACTGTTTATGATTTGTCATAAAAGATGGTACATCCACGGTTGAACTTGTGTAAAAGGGCACAGGATGCGCCCTTGTAGGCGGTGCTTTTACACCGTGTTTTGAAAACACCCTTAAAGGGCGAAAAATGTGCCCTTCTACCGCGAAAGGGTTAATAGTAGTCAATATTAATAACTCTAGGGTCTATCCACAGGATAGGATCGAGAAGTACTCGCCTCTCGTACACTATGGAGACCAGCCGTTTCCTACCAGCTCAAAGCTGACTTCAATATTCGAACATAAGTTAGCGGATTTATGGCCTCGCTCTATGTGGTCTAACCTTGCATCTTGCCACCGAAGTAAAAGAAGAAACCCCGTCGTTGGGTATTGGGGGTGCAGAACTCCGATCAGGCAGCAACGGTATTGACTACTCAGCCAACCTCTATCTCCTGCTCCATTGCTCGTGGCGTCCAAGCCGTTGGTGAGTGGACCCCACCTCGTCTTGCACCAGTAACATTGAAATATTCCTCTTCAGCTCTGCTGTGATCCCGTGTAATGCACCAGCACGCCCAAAGCCTGGATGGGAGCGGATTCAATTGATCTACTGGGTGTGGACGGCGAATGCCCTTCGCGTTGCAGTTGATTAATAAGATCATTCGCGATTTCGCCCCCAAGAGCTCAAGCGCCTCCAGCCAACTATATCACCATGTCCAAGCTGCTCTCTGCCATGTTCATGCTCGTTGTCGTTCTCGTACTAGAACCTGTCAGCGCTCACCAAGATGCTGCGTCGCCTCTTCTGAGAGCAGTCGATGGCGGTCGCGTGCTGGAGGAGGAATCGTCTTCGGGCTCAACGAACGGCACTGTCACCAACCCGCTGTATGAGAAGTGCCACTGGTACTCCCATTTGAACCCGTGGAGCTGCTGCGCCCTCTTCATTTGCTTTGAAAGCAAGCACAGCTAACGGGTCCTGCCAACGAGGAGCGGTCATCAACTATTATATATCTGGAAGGGGGGGGCTAGTAGTAATTTGTCGGAAACTACTGTTTCGCTACTATTTACTGTACTACTGGAAGTAATTTGGGACGAGGCGTTAAATTACAACTACCGATGGAGTGCAAATAGTACTGTCAAACTAATGCTAATTACTGCTTGGGCAACTGAAGAAATCCAGGAGAGTTTGTCTTTTGTCTAACACTGCACACTCGCAAGCTTTCGTGATGGCGCGAAGTCTGTTATTTGTCAGGTAGGTAGCCGATCGATACGACGTTCGCAAGTGACAATCGTAACACAGGGCTGCTTTAACGCGCTTACCTTCTTTTGGTTGAGCTTCCATTCTGCAATGTGCCAGCCGGACAAGAAGATCCAATACGTTACCGAACCAGCGCGTCGTCCGTTAGTGTGCAAACCTCGGTTGTTCATGTGCGGAGCTCACGAAGACGGACCCTTCCGTCGTGTGTGGTCTGCGGGCAGTAAGACACCGGCAGCCTGTCTGAGCGCTTCTGCAGCGCAACGAGCCTCTACAAGTGGAAGACATAGTTTTCGTCGCTATCTGTATACCCCGAAAGTGAGCCCGTACACGCACCGATAACGAACGCGCAGAAATGTAGGTGCTGCTCAAGGGATGGAGGGTCGACTACTGTACTGGAAATGACTAGAAATGACAAAAAATTATTGGAAGCTACTATAGTACTACTACTGTTTTAATCCAGCTCATCGAAATTACTACTATAATCGAACTAATCTATATTACTACTACTAATCTAGCAGTAATTTACATGTTAGTTCCAGCAACTAAATAGTGCTATAGTACTTTAGACAAACAAAATCATGTTACTAGTAAGCCCTGACTGTAGTAGGCATTGCACATTGCTTCCACGCACTGAGTTCTCTGGATTCCAGATTCCAGAATTGTTATTGTTACTAATGCCGTGCGTTGCCCGGAAAGCTCTGGATATTGACGCGAACACATTAGAAAATAGTATTGTGAATTCCGGCTAAATTTAGATATCCCGACCGGCTCGCTGAATCGCCCACATACAATTCCCAACTCAGTCGCTGAAGCAAATGAAGAGGGCGCAGCAGCTCCACGGGTTCAAATGGGAGTACCAGTGGCACTTCTCATACAGCGGGTTGGTGACAGTGCCGTTCGTTGAGCCCGAAGACGATTCCTCCTCCAGCACGCGACCGCCATCGACTGCTCTCAGAAGAGGCGACGCAGCGTCTTGGTGAGCGTTCACAGGGTCGAGTACGACAATGACAGCGAGCATGAGCGTGGTAGCGAGCAGCTTGGACATGGTGATATAGTTGGCTGGAGGCGCTTGAGCTCTTGGGGGCGAAATCGCGAATGAGCTAATTAATCAACTGCAACGCGAAGGCCATTCGACGTCCACATCCAGTAGATCAATTGAATCCGCTCCCATCCAGGCTTTGGGCGTGATGGTGCATTACACGGGGCCACAGCACAGCTGAAGAGGAATATTTCAATGTTACTGGTGCAAGACGAGGTGGGGTCCCCTCACCAGCGCCTTGGACGCCACAAACAGTGGAGCATGATATATATATGAATAGTGGCTGGTTAAGTAGTCAATACCGTTGCTGCCTAAACGGAGCTCTTCACATGTAGAGTCAACAACTCTACGCGGTAGCAATACGTGTATGTGATGCCTAATAATGCCGTGCGTTGCCCGGTGAAGCTCTGGATATGCCCATGCCACCTAAATTGCTACAGTAGTGCACCAGTACTGTACGAAAGTTAATCTAGCCCAGAAGAAGGCGCCGACTTACAACGTTAGTCGGAAGAATCTCGGCGACTTTTAGTCGAATTTCGTTGCTTGTAAACTTTTTCTCGTCTCCCGAACGAAGCAAAAGAAGTGATGTCCAGAAGCCAACGACGTCACCGAGATGAACTGTGACCGGTACAGTAATGTGCGTCAATACAATGGTTAAACTTAACGTTAGTACGCTGTCTTTCACTTAGTTTTCTATCGACCCAAGCGTCAACGCGCACTGAATGAAGGTGTGAGACAGCAATGTTGCGTGAGTGCTGCACGACTGTTGCACGACTGTAACCCTCCGTGGTTGTTGCATGAATGTCGTTCTTCACCCACTGGGTCAACATTCACCATGTTTAGTATAAAGTCAGACAGGTAATGTAATATCGCATCGCATTCTCATCTAAATGGTGCGCACCCATACTATTAGATATTACTAAAGTACTCAAATATAGGTTTATACAAGATTAGCGAGGCTCTGGATATAAATATCCAGAGAATATCCAGAGAACACTTAGTTCAACCAGTACATTACCAGCCATTTGCAACCGGGGTTGTATTTCTCGCATCGCTGGTCGATGATTGGACGGTTGCCCAGTATCGACCAGAACTTTAGAAGCTGGAACACCTCTTGGACCAAAAAGTGGTCTCACCAAACAATTCGTGATTAAACTTTGATGCGCGACCTTTCATCAGGGTTTTGGGAGGCACCCGGTTCTAATGCTTTCTTTAAATTAAGAGATTTATTCCGCCGTTGGAACCATTCCGAAGTTAACCTGCTCGAGAATCTGATCATGCTCAAGTTCGAGTTGACGCACAAAAAGGGGCAGAACTCCCTGACCACGCTGGCCATGATGAAGAGAACCTTCAACAAGATCACGAGGACGTCCGGCGCCAAGGTGCCGCCCGTGCCCGAGTAGTTCATTTCGAGTGATGACGTCGACTTCGATATCAAGGAGCAGTTCGACTGCGGCTCGTACGGGTCCGTGACCAGGGGCACGCAGGGCAAGGCATCAAGTCGCTGCTCATGAATGACGACCAGGCCAAGACGTCCTTCTTCAAGATGGTGGAGGTCAGGGGGAGGCTCAACAACCCCCACGTGGTGGAGCTCTTCGGCGCCTGCCACGTGAGCACGCCCGCCTTCTTTGTGTGCGAGGACGCCATCCACGGCAACTCAGCGGACCACTTCATGGAGGGCAAGAGCATTGACAAGACTGACCGTGTATGTCCGGGCTGCAGTGCGATGGTGGGTATCGAATTCAGCTTCTGCGGAGCGTGCGGACAACGGGTTGGTAACACCGTTGCCGCGTCCGCGTAAGAAAAGAAGGAGGACTGGCCATTACAATCGTCGTGCTAACAATTACTCGGTCAACTAAATCGCGCACAGAAGGATGGTGTCCAATCGACTGCTTTGCTCTCGCTCATGGTCATGACTCATGGTCATGGATCTCAGCTTGCACTGACCCCCCGCTACGTGTTGGCTCGGTAAAAGTCTACATAGTTGAGAAGAACGCCTGTGCTCCTGTAGTCAAATTCTGACAAAGGGATAGGCGCTACTCCTGGCAAATTTAATGTGCGAGGAGTCAGCATCGCCGATAGACTGTTGGGAGTTATACCTTCAGCCAGCCAGCGCTTGAACTGCAGCGTCTGCAGACTGCTGATGAGATTTTTGTTGGGGCCGGGACTCTTTAGCGCCGTAGAAAACATCTTGGCCAGCTCCAATTTTCCAAAGCGTTTCTGTAAGTCGGAGATGACAGCGAATTCGCCCGATGTCTCGTCGAGCTTGTTCAATTTTGTCACGTAGGAGACCCAAGCGCTGAGTTCACCACTGTCGAATAGATTTTTCCCTGTTGGGTCCAGTTTGAGTAATTTGAAAATGTCGTCCGCAGTTTTGCCCTCGCTTATCCACAGCTCCTCCTGCATTCGAGCAGCGAAACGCTTTGTTCGCGGGACTTTTTGCGCGGAAATGAGCATATTCGCCAGCCTTTCATCGTTGTAGCTCGTCTTCAGTGCCGACAGCATCAGTTTGTCCGGATTCTTCTTGTCCAGCTTCGTCACATAAGATTCCCAAGTACTTAGCATCGGGCTTTCAAAAAGCTTGTTCCCATCCTTGTTCAGATTAAAAAGCTTGAAAACGGACTCGGCATTTTCCCCCTGGCTCAGCCACCTGTTGAATTGGGCCTCTTCCAAGTTCGAGGCAATGCTCATTGTTTTTCGGTTTTGCTTCGCCATCACAAGCATACGCGCGAGGCCCTCGTCCGTGTAGCGAGCTGACAGTGTAGCAAGCATCAACTTGTACGGATCCTCCCCCAGCGTTTTCACGTAGGATACCCAAGAGCCTAAACCTGGACTCTTCAGGAAATCATCCGTTTTCGGGTTCAGGTTGAGAAGCTTTAAAGCATCGTCTGCGGTTTTTCCACCGCCGGCCCATTTCGCGAACAATATACTTTCCTGCCTCTCAGCAATGCTCTTCGTGTTGCGGGTTTCTTTCGCGACAGTGAAAATGTTGGCCAGAACGTCGTCTTCGTATCGGGTCTTTAGAACCGAAAACATCAACGCGTCCGGATTTTTGTCATCCAGCTTGGTAGCGTATGATACCCAAGTGCTGAATACCGGATCCTTAAAGAGTTTGCCCCCTTCGTCGTCCAGCTTCAGCAGTATGAACACGTCGTCGGCTGTTTTCTTACTGGTCAGCCAGTTCGCGAGTTGCACCTTCTCCAATTGGGTAGCAAAATTTCGAGTAGTAGAGGCCTCCTTCGCCGCAGCCAGCATACGCGCAAGTGCCTCATCGCCAAGTCGAGCCGTGATCGTCGACACTATTACTGCGTTCGCTGCGTCCGGGGTTTTCTTGTACGACTTGGTCACCGACTTGACCCATTTGTGAAATTTCGGACTCTCAAAAAGGTTAGATGTTGTTTCATGAAGCTTTAGGTTGGTGAAGAGCTTGCTTGCAGTTTTTTGCTTGTCTGGTGTCAGCATTTCCACGAGTTTCGCGACGCCGGGAATTTTGTCGAGACCCCTCTCTTCAGAACTGTTGTCCGCTTCCTCCATTGTCGTCCGTACATTAGACCGTAGGCGACGATGCGTTTGCGCACCGTTATGGTCTTCTCCAAAGGCACCGGCTGAAAAAGACGTGACTAGCCCCGAGGCCGTAACCTCAGTTGTAGGTCCGAAGCATGCCAGTAATGCGACAACAGTGGCCAATACGGCAAAACAGCGCTTCCTCGCCATGGAGCACCGGAGTTCGACTTGAGCGCCTTTGAGAGCGGATTGCTAAATGGCAAAGGTCCAAAGCAGGCTGGTTGGTGTCCCAGGATTGGTAATCGGATTGGTAAATCTTGTGCTCATTCCGCAACCGTACATACTGTTGCGGAGGTGGACGCTCCCCGGAACGGCTTCGTATCGGCAGCATCTGACCCCAGCCAACAGAGCCTCCAGAGAGAATAGCGTACCTACTTCAGAGATCCCCTAAAGAAAACAAAAAACAAATTGAGCAGAATATATTTAAATTTGACAAGAAAGGTACCAGCGGAAGGAGCAAATGCAAAGTACAATAACACAATTTCAAGAATCCGAAGATAATAAGCTGTTTGATATGTACATACACATTGCACAGTACAAACATTTGTTCAAGGAATACACAATATCGTTATTAATATATGTACTGGAAGGTTTTCCACCGTCCAACTTTGAGTGATTCATTCTGAGTCCACACTAATAAGGCATCCACTATTAATAATTAGGCATCCATCCCAGACTAAACAATGGTAACGTTGACGCGAATGGTGTGGACTATGATGGACGTGTTTTGGATGATTTATCATCACTTTCGGGCTGAATATCGATCGAATATGATCGATAATGGGTAACATGATCACCAAAATGGAATTGTTTATCACGGATCCGCAGAGTATAAATGGGAACCCATACTAATTATAATACATGCACTTTTTTACTCTACCAGTGTATTTTAATACACTCGTAGAGTAAAAAGTTATTAAAATACATGTAGTGGTGGTATTAATAGTAGAGCTGTCGACGTCGAGGGTCCGGACGTCAATCCCACGTCTTTTGGCCTCGACGTCCGTTGATGTCAGCCGACGTCGACTCAACATCGTGCCGACATCGACCTCTGGGCCTCCTAGTGATTGGTCAAGAAGGATTCAGTTGAGCCAATCAAAACTCATGCCCTCATGATACCTCATTGCCTCATTGAAGTTCAAATCCGACCTTGGACAAGCTTATGAGCGACAGCTAGCCCGTTCCCACATTCCCTCGCACCGAGAGCGATATTGCGCAGCAGAAGACCCCATCTAGGCCAAGGAAGCCGCACTTGAAAAGGTCCACGCATCCTTTTCCCCGGTATCTCCCACGAGCAGAACGACTCCCGTGCTGTCCGGGGTGACGGACTAAGCCTGCGCCGTTCGGTGTACTGGAGCTCGTGGTGTCCGTATCCTACGTCGGCTATTCCCGTGTCGCCCATTTTGCAAAGGCGTTTGTGTCAGCCGACCACTTCGTGTCTTTGGTCTGTCCGTATTCGTGGATCCCTTGCTGTCCGCGTTGCTGGAGCCTCTCGTGGCGGTGGAGACGTTTCGTGTCCGTGGAGCAGTTCGTGTTTGGGAACCTCGTGCTGTCCGTTGTGCTGCTGACGCCGCTCGTGGGGTTGAAGCAGTTTGTGTTTGTGGAGCAGTTCGTGTTCGTGGAACAGTTCGTGTTCTTGGCGGAGTTCGTGATCGGGGCCCGTGCATTCCGTGTTGCTGACGCAGCTCGTGTTGCTGGGGAAGTTCGTGCTCGTGACCCCTGTGCTGTCAGCGTTGCTGGAGCCCCTCGTGGCAGTGGAGACGCTTCGTGTTCGTGGAGCAGTTCGTGTTCGGGAACCTCGTGCTGCCCGTGGTGCTGCTGACGCAGCTCGTGTTGGTGGGAAGGTTCGTGTTCGTGGTCCGTGCTGCCGGTGCCGCTCGTGGTGGTGAAGAAGTTCGTGTTCGTGAACCTCGTGTTGTCCGCGTTGCTGGAGCCTCTCGTGGCGGTGGAGACGTTCCGTGTCCGTGGAGCAGTTTGTGTTTGGGAACCTCGTGCTGCCCGTGGTGCTGCTGACGCAGCTCGTGTTGGTGGGAAGGTTCGTGTTCGGGAACCTCGTGCTGCTGGTGCCGCTCGTGGCGGTGGAGGAGTTTGTGTTCGTGAACCTCGTAGCTCGTGCTGTCAGGGTTGCTGGAGCCTCTAGGCTCGGCTGATAAGTTCCTGTGCGTGGGGCAGTCTCGGTTGGGGGACCTCGCGTACCAGGCGCAATGGATAACCAAGTTGGTGCGGATGTTGGTGGGTTTTCATCGCCGTTGCCAGCACCACGATCAATCCCACAGTCGCTACCGCAACAGAAGAAAGCACGAACAACTCCGAAGAGATTGCATACCTCTCCGCGGTTGGCAAACTCAACCCCCCGAAAAGCAAGGCGCAATACCAAGAAGACAACGGCCGTAAATAAGACCTTCAGGGTGGAGATAACGCGGCCGGAAGCCCGCCCGCAGGTTTTTGATACTGCCAATGTTCGCGTGTGTGATGCAGGGCGTGCGTTTCCGGCACCACTAGCGTCACAAAGAGTAAAGGCATATTGGCAGTTTATAGTTTGCGTCGCAGCGAAAGAGCACGATCAGGTGCCAAGAGATGATCTCACGCGTGAACACGCCAAGAGTTTCTTCTGCTTAAGCTGCAAGAAGGAACTACCGATCTCAAAAGGCAAAAGCATTGTCGGCCCGCATATGAATAGGAAACATCCAGCCGAAGTTCAGGCTTTTCGGGAAAATGAACAGCGCCAAGAAGAAGACGCCGCTTCGAGGAATTTAATTGACGTGCTTGTCCCAGTGGGAGCTTCTGAGCAGAGCGTGTTTAACTCGATCCTCGCTGAGTGGGTTGGTACTAGCTTGCGGCCAATAAGTATCGTCGGAGACGCCGGATTTGTAAAAGCTATTCGGTTTGCGAACAATGCGAAGACTCAGCTAACAGTTCCCTCCCGCCAAACCGTTACGGACGGAGTGCATACTAAGGGCAGCCAATACTGCTCTCGCTTCGGCTTAGGCTGGACAATGATGATGAGTGCTACTTCTTTTCTCTATCGTCGGACATTTGGACATCACTCAAGCGCGAGAGCTTTATCAGTCTTACACTCCACTATGTCGACTCCAAATTTGACATGCATTCATGGACTCTCGAAGTGATCCCAATTCCTGGTAAACACGACGGCGACGCAATCGCTGAAGTTCTCGTACGATGCTTCGTGTGGTGGCGCCTTGACCCGAAGCGTTGTGCTATTTTCCTGCGAGATGGAGCTTCAAACATGAAAAAGGCTTGCGCTAACCTGGGCCTACGTCATATGTCCTGTTCCGCTCACTCGCTGCATCTAGTGGTTGGTGGTGCGCTTTTGCTTAAGGGTAAAGAACAAAGTAGCGCAGACGTTGAAGATGTCAGTGATGATGATAGTGATACTGATAGCATTCATCCAAGTAGCGGTCTGCTGCGTGAGGGAGGCGACAAGGATGATGTCGCTGCCTTTGTGGATTCGAGTGCGTCTTCGCGGCTTAATTTGCAGCGTGAACAGTGGATAGACAATCGCTTGGAGGAGCTAGAGCGATCGGCTGAAGGGGAATGTGTCGACTCTCAGTGTGAGCCATCCGAATGGATTAGCGACGCCGATATTGACGACCTTTGCAATGAAGTTGCAACGTTTGTGAGTGTAGTCGAAAAATCGGCCACGGACAAGGTGAACTCAAGTGACCTGGAGGCGGTGCGCAAAACGGTTCAAGGGTTCCGAAAACTTTCGACGTACTTTCACCACTCTCAAAAGGCAACAAACCGTGTCCAGAAGCTTCAGTCCGATAAAAAAAATGCGCTCGATGTCATGGGCGACTGTCCTACCAGATGGAATAGCACGCTCACAATGCTTGAGCGGTTTGTCGAGCTCCAGTTGACGTTACAGAGGTTTTTCTTTTATCTTGGTACTCCGGATGGAAAGAAGGTCAACAAAGAAATTGAAGCTACCCACGTCAGAGCAGTGGTTCACTATCCAATGTCTCGTCGAGCTCTTAGCCCCTTTCAGCGTTGCATCGGATCAACTCGGAGCTGAGTCATATCCAACTTTGGTGTCGCTGTATTTCATCATTTCGTCCCTCAAAGCAGTGCTGGCAAACTCCAGTATGTTTGATGAGCTATATAAAACGGTGCAAGCGGAGTCGTATGCACCAGAGGTGCTATCCAAGATGCAATCAGTCCGCAAAAGTTTTCTGGCCCTAATGGAGAAACGCTTTGACTCTCGCACAGAAGATGAAATCATCTGGATTGCACTATTGGATCCCTACACGACCAACTCGAGACTTTTTGCAGCAGAGAGATTCAATAAAGCAAAGGACAGATTGCTGGCTGAGATGCTTATTGTGAAACGATCAGCTGTCGGAGCGACTTGTGAAACAGAGCAGCCACTTTTCCAGAGTCCAGAAAAAATAATTTGCGATGCAAAAGAGAGAGCGCGTCGTCAATTCCAAGATCTCATGTATGCTCCAAGGCTGGACTCTCAAGCCCAGGAGACAAGCGACGCAGCTCTGAAGAAGGATTGCGAGCGTGAGCTGGAGAAATATGTCGAACGTTCAAGCGAAGCTAAAGTGAACAAGAAAGACAAAACTCCGCCGTCACCACTACTATGGTGGAAAGAGCACCATTCGGAGTTTCGGACTTTGGCGCCGCTTGCGCGTAAGTGGTTGGGATGTATTGCCTCTTCGGTACCCTCAGAACGTGCTTTCTCGACTGCTGGCAATACCATCACTAAGCGACGGGGTGCTCTCAATGCTGATACAGTTCGCGATTTGATTTTCATGGCTCAAAACTCGACGCGCTCTTAAACCCTTCCATTTCATTCTTAGGTGTCCAAGTAATAACACTTCATAAATATAAGAGCTTTACATCTCGACACGCTGTCTTAGAAACACTACCAACTCGAACTACACAAAACCCACGGACACGGGCGGCTCCTTGGACAAGAACCGCTCCGTAGACACTGGCGGCGCCACAGTCAACCCGGACTTCACCAGGTCCAAGGACACGAGCGGCCCCATGCCCACGACCTACACCGCCGCCAAGCGCGACACCTCAAGACGAACGGCTCCTCCAGCACGAGGGCACCATACCCATGCGGCTCGCCAAACACGAATGATACCACTGAAATGTACGGCTCCACCAGCACGGAATGCATACGGACACGATCTGCACCCAGAAACAAGAACCTCTCCGCCGACACGAACTGCTCCGACGCCATGAGCAGCACCACCACTACGGACCGCACATCATCCACGGACAACACGAACGGCTCCACGGGCACGAACTATATCGCCGACACGAGCAGCAGCACCACCACGGACAGCACGAAGTCTACGCACACGGGCAGTTCCACAGGCACGAAGATCTTCACCGACACGAGCCCGACCAGCAACACGTACTGCACGATCTCAACGCGCACGAATCCGCCGACACGAGCGTCGCCCTCAACACGGGCTGCATGAGGTCCCCGAACACGAGCAGCTACTCCGGCACGAAGTACTCAACTCCCACGAGCAGCGTCAGCAGCACCACGGACATCACGAGGTTCCCACACACGAACTGCTCCACGGACACGAAACGTCTCCACCGCTACGAGAGGCTCCAGCAACGTGGACAGCACGAGGTTCACGAACTCGAACGACCCACACCCACGAACTGCGTCAGCAACGCGGACTGGTCGGGGGCCACGAACACGAACTGCTCGACCCACACGAGCGGCGTCAGCAACACGGACCGCACGGGGGCCACGAACACGAACTGCACCACGGTCGCGAGCATCCCCACCAACACGGACTGCATGAGGGTAACGGGCACGAGCGGCCCCACGGAGACGAACTGCACCGCTGACTGGGGCGGCACCGCGAGGGACACCTACACGGAGAGCTACGCTCCACGGAATACAGACTGCACGAAACCCATAATTACTGACAGTATAGGGAACGGCCCGCGCGAGCTTCAGCGCCACGGACTGCACAGGGTTCAGCGGCACAGAAGGAATGGGCTCCACAGGGACGAAGAGCTTCTCCGACACGGGCTGCACGGAGCTCGTACAGCAAGTGCAAGGCGCCAAGTACACACCACTCTGCTAACAGGAGCGCCTCCGCAGACACGGACTGTTCGAGCTCCATCGACACGGACGTCTCGGTCTTCACGGACACCACTCGCAGACTGCACCGACGCTGCCCCCTACTCAAGTGCAGATGAAAATGTACTCACGGTCCTCACGATCTCTAATTGAGGCTTCTTCGTCGTAGATTTAGTTAGGGCCCTAATCCAAAAGAGTGACAGGTTTTGGATGTCGAGGGGGTCGTCGCCTCGACGTCCCTCGACGACTTTTGGACGTCCGGGTGTCAGCCCGGTCTACGACCTGACGTCGACAGCTCTAATATTAATTTAATAGTGGGTGAGTGAAGGGTGTACAGCACCAGGACTCCTAGCGTCAACACGCTTAGGCTACGCGTGTTGACGCTATCCCGACCACGACCAGATCATAAATGGGAAGCGATACTAATTATAATACATGCACGTTTTCTTACTGTACCCGTAGTGCTACAGTAAAAAACCTACGTACATGTACATGTGTGGTGGTGGAGTGAAGGGTGTACAGCACCAGGGCTTCTAGCGTCAACACGCTTAGGCTACGCGTGTTGACGCTATTTACAGGTTGTAATGAACCCTAGTAGAGCTTCAATTCAGCGTTAAGTTGAAGTTGTCTGACTGCTGATACCGACCGATAGTACTGCGTCCACAGTTACAACCTGTTCGCTAACACGTATCGGAAGGGCCGCTTCGAGCTTCGTGATATTATCCCGCTCGTGCGACTTCCGGTGTTAGCGGCAGTGACGCACGATGAGCTGGCTGCTGTGACTCATGAAGAGTTGACTGGTTCTCCTGCAAAAGCGTCGCCGCCTTTTGTCTACTGCTAGTGGTTCTGTTGAAGTGCACCGTTGTTGCACGGTTTGGCAAGCAGTTCGGACCGTGGGAGCGGTTCATGTTGAACCGCCCCAGGATTGGCTGATCAACTTCGGTGGTTGTAGACCAACCGGAACTAGTAGGAGAGACCTGAAAGACAGAGTTAAGCGATCTAATCTACTCACTTCGGCATTTGCCTTCAACTACACCAACAGGTTAACAGCCGCAGCTCCGAACGCTGCACAGACCAAGCACACCTCGCACGACCGTCAACATGACGAATAAGCGCGCCGAAGTCCTCCTTGGGAGTGGGAATTACTTCCACTGGGAGTACAACATGCGCATGACGCTGGCCCGCAAGGGTTTGCTTGCGCATGTGCAAGCGGTCAAGGTGGAGAGCGACATCACGGAGGCGTGGCTCGTCAACGACGCCAAGGCGCTGGGTATCATCGCGCAGGGCGTGGAACTCCAGCACCAGACCAAGATCCGTTCCGCCACGCGTGCCATCGAAGCATGGGGAACGCTCCGAGAGTTTTACAACCGTACCACGCTCCACAACCGTGTCACGATGACACGCCGTCTCCATGAGTTCAAGATGGACGACGGGGCGAGTATGTCCAAGCATCTGGACGCCTTCGACGAGCTCGTGGTCGGCCTTCAGACCATGGGAGAGCCGGTCGACGAGGCACGGCAGCTCGTGGTGCTGTTGAGCAGCCTCCCGGTTGAGTACGAGTTGATCTCGTCGATCATCGAGAACGCGAAGGACACTACGCTGATCGAGGTCAAGGAGAAGCTCTTGAAGGAGTACGAACGGTTGGAGAAGAAGGACACGACCACGGAACGCGCATTCAAGGTGAACGCTGGACGGTTCAAGGGCAGCAAGGGCAACGGTCGCAAGTGGAACGGTCCCAAGAAAAACGCTGGTGACTTCCGAGGCAAGTGCTTTAAGTGCAACCAGGCCGGACACATGAAGCGGGACTGCCCGGAACGGAACGCTGGAGGTGACGACGACGCGGTCTTTGCCGTGGGTACGGAACGCCTCGACGGGTGGTTGATCGACAGTGGTGCGACTGCCCACATGACCCCGCACCGTTCAGACCTTCTCGAGTACGAGGCTCTGGACACTGTCATGGAGGTCACGATTGCGGACGGCAAGAAGCTGACGGTGGCAGGTCGAGGAACGGTACGCTTGCTCGGTCTGGACCGGAATCGAATCAAGATGGTGGACGTTCTCCACATCCCGGGTCTCGACAGGCGTCTGCTGTCGGTGGGGAAGCTGGCGGAACGCGGTCTGAACGTTGAGTTCCAGCGTTCCTCGTGTGTCATTTGGGGGAACGCTAGTGCTATTGCATTGGGCAAGAAGGTCGGCAAAGCGTACGTGCTGGACTGCCACCAGGAAGAGGCACGGTTTGTCGAGTACGCTGGGGCTGACAGCCAGTGGGAGCTTTGGCACGCCCGCATGGGGCATCCCAACAAGGACGCTTTGGCCAAGACACAGCGTGCCACGAACGGTATCCCGGGTGTTGGACAAGCGTTCCCGACATTGTGTGGCGGATGCATGAAAGGGAAGCAGACGGTGGAAGCGTTCCCGAAATGGTCCAAAACGAAGACGTCGCGCGTTCTGGAGCTGGTCCACACGGATGTGATGGGACCGATGAAGTCAACATCGAAGGGTGGTGCGAAGTACATCCTAACGTTTGTGGACGACTTCTCGCGATACGTGGTGGCCTACTTCTTGAAGAAAAAGAGCGAGGTGGCTTCCAAGCTGAAGGAATTCATGAGATTCTACGAGAAGCAATGGGGGCAACGCCTCATGTGTCTCCGGTCGGACAACGGAACGGAGTTCGTGAACAAGGATGTGGCGAGGATTTGTACGCTGAACGGTATCATGCACCAGCGTACCGTGCCGTATAGCCCTCAGCAGAACGGAGTGGCAGAACGGATGAACCGTACCATCATGGAGAAATCTCGGAGTATGTTACACTACAAGAGCGTTCCAACGGAATGGTGGGCTGAAGCGGTGAGTACAGCGGTGCACCTCATCAACCGTTCCATGAACACGCAGCACACCAGTGTGACACCGTACGAACTGTGTTTCAAGGTGAAGCCTACGCTGGAGCACCTGCGAGTGTTCGGATCGCATGGGTACGCGCACATCGACAAGGCGAAGAGGACGAAGCTGGAACCCAAGAGCTTCAGGTGCATGTTCCTCGGGTACGCTGAGAACGTCAAGGGGTATCGCGTATTCGACTTGGACGCTTCCAAGGTCAAGGTGACACGCTCTGTAAAGCTGGACGAGCGTGAGGTGGACGGTATCTACGAGACGATGCCGGCCCGGAACGGAACGGTCATCCACGTCAGCGAGGACGCTCATGATGCAGTCACGCCTGCACCGGTGGAACGCCCGCCCGCAGTGGAGGAACCTATGGAAGGTGTTGAGAACGACGCGCCGGACGTAAACATGGAGAGCGTGGAACCGGAGCAGGACCCAACTCCACCACTGCTATTGGAAGAGGAGCGACCCGCCCCCACTGGACTAGAGCTGGCACCGTACCGTGCCCCGCCGACCGTGTTTGAGGACGATCGAGTGGTGTTCCATCCCCCGGTCCACCGTTCCAGACGTGCTCGTGAACCAGTGTTCCTTCTTGAAGATGGAACGGATGCTGAGGAAGAACGGAAGTCGGAAGGAAGTGATGGGCCACCCTCTCCGAAGCGTGCCAGGATTGATGAGGACGGTCTTCTCGCTGAAGCCGTTCTCGCGTACGCTGCAAGCATTGGGGACACGGTGGACATTCCGACAACGCACGCCCAGGCAATGGCTAGTGACGACGCAGCGCAATGGCGCGAGGCCATGGATGCAGAGCTGCTCTCACATGAACGGAACGGCACTTGGACATTGGTGCCACGAGGAATGGCCAACCGTACCATCGGCTGCAGGTGGGTCTTTGCCAAGAAGCGTGACCAGTACGGTCGCGTGGTACGCTACAAGGCACGGCTAGTGGCCAAGGGTTTCAAGCAGAAGTACGGCATTGACTTCTTTGAAACGTACTCTCCGGTGGCGAACATGAACTCGATCCGAGTCGTTCTCTCGGTCTGCGCCGCCTATGAGTACCGGATGGAACAGTTGGACGCAGACACATCGTTCCTCAACAGTGAGTTGAAGGACCGTGTCTACATGGAAGTACCTTTTGGCATCGAGAACGCTAGGAACTATCAGTGTCAGCTGAACAAGGCGATCTACGGTTTGAAGCAAGCTGCGAGTGCCTGGAACAAGACTATCCATCGCGTATTCCTCGGGAACGGCTTCAAGAGTTGCGGCGCAGATCAATGCGTCTACGTCAAGCGTTCCAAGAACGGTTTCATCTACGTATGTCTCTATGTCGATGATATGATCATTGCAGCGAAGACCAGCGAGGATATCCGTGAGGTTAAGGACGCGCTGAAGAACGCCTTCAAGATGAAGGAGCTTGGACCGGCCAAGTTCATATTGGGAATGGAGATCGACCACGACATGACGGCTGGAACGCTCAAAATCAAGCAGACACGGTACATCGACGACGTGGTGGAACGCTTTGGGCAGGAGAACGCTAAGCCTGTGGACAACCCGTGCGCAGCTGGTCTCAAGTTGTCGAAGACGCAGTCGCCAGGAACGGTTGCAGAGCAGAACGCAATGCGGTCGAAACCGTACCGTTCTCTGATCGGTTGCCTGCTGTACATCACGACGTGTACGCGTCCGGATATCGCGTTCGTGGTCACGCAGCTTTCGCGTTTCCTGGAGAACCCCGGACAGCAACACTGGAACGCTGCAGTGCGTGTGCTACGCTACCTCAAGTCGACGCGCCAGCACGGAATAATCTATCAAGGTGGAACGCACAGTGTGACGCTCAAGGCGTACTCGGACGCTGATTGGGGTACGAACCTCGACGACAGGCGTTCCGTCTCGGGTGTCATGGTTATGATCGGGAACGCCCCTGTGGTGTTCAAGTCGAAGTTCCAGAGAACGGTTGCTCTCAGCTCGGCTGAAGCTGAGTACATGGCATTGAGCTTGTGCGTTCAAGAAGTGCTGTGGACGCGTGCAATGCTAACGGACATGGGAACGCTTCAGCGGAACGCTACAACAATCTGGGAAGACAACCAGGGCGCGATCGCTCTGGCGCAGAACGCTGGCTACCACGCTCGGACTAAGCATGTGGACATTCGCCATCACTTCATCAGAGAGAACGTGGAACGCGGAACTGTCAAGGTCGAGTACGTCGACACCAAGCACCAGTTGGCGGACATTCTGACCAAGGCTCTCGGAACCAAGACGCTGAAGTTCCTGCGCGACGGGAACGGCATCAAGGAGAAGGTCACCGTGCCATAGCGGTGAGTGGGAGTGTTGAAGTGCACCGTTGTTGCACGGTTTGGCAAGCAGTTCGGACCGTGGGAGCGGTTCATGTTGAACCGCCCCAGGATTGGCTGATCAACTTCGGTGGTTGTAGACCAACCGGAACTAGTAGGAGAGACCTGAAAGACAGAGTTAAGCGATCTAATCTACTCACTTCGGCATTTGCCTTCAACTACACCAACAGGTTCTGGCTCTGGTGTTGTGGTGGAGCAGACTCCGGCCAGCATGGGTTATCCTGTGGTTGGACCAGTGAGCGAGCCTCCAGTGGGAGCGGCTTCGGCTGCTGACCCGCCGTTACTTATAAGTGCACCGCAGCAAGAGGGTGAAACCTCTGTGAGTGAAGACCATGATCAGGACGGTAGTGACTCTGAGGTAGCTGACGGTGTACTTAACCGTCGCCGTTCGGTTGCTTTGAGGGAGTTGCCGCCGCCTGCAGATGAGCAAGATAGAGACGATGATGTAGTTGCAGAGAGTGAAGAAGTTGTTGCTTCAGGTGAACCAGTGCAGAGGAGCGGAAGCTCAGTGGGGGACAGGATCTCGTCAGCCAGTAGTGATGGAGAGGAGGACGACGATGACGATAGCGGTGCTGAGGCATCGCTTCGCCGATCGACACGCATTCGCATACCCAATTTCCGTCTGTTTGACTATGAAATTAAAGTGCCAGAAAGTCTGGTGATCCAGGTGATGAATGCACTGATGGACCCCACCTCTGTGGATGAGGCGTTGGGGGCTCCTGACTCTGAGAAATGGGTTGAAGCACTGAATAAGGAATTCTTTGACCTGCTACGCAACAACACATGAGAGCTGGTGGAGAAACCCGTAGGCGCAAAGGTGTTGACGAGCAAGTGGGTTTTCGTCCGGAAGCGGAACGCACAAGGACAAGTTGAGCGGCACCGAGCCCGTATCACCATAAAGGGCTGCCAGCAGAAGTACGGGCTGAACTTTTGGGAGACCTACGCCCCTGTCGAATGTATAGAAGGGGTACATTTGGTTCTGCTGCTCGCGCTTCACTACGGTCTGGACTGTCGTCACGTGGACTTTGTGACGGCGTTCCTGAACGGACCCATTGATGTTGAGATATACATGAAGCAGCCTGAGTTCTTTGATGATGGATCTGGACGAGTCTGTCGTCTGCTTCGGAGCTTGTACGGCCTCAAGCAGGCCCCGAGGATATGGGACAAGTATTTAAGGCATTGTGGGTTCCAGTGATCGAAGATGGATGGAGGAATTTACTTTCGTTGGGTGAATGATAGTCCTATCTTCTTGACTCTGAATGTTAACGACATTGTAATTGCCGCGACTACTGAGAACATCAAGCTTGTGCTGACGGAGCTTGCGACGAAGTTCGAAGTCAAAAATCTGGGTAATGTGAGCCACTTGCTTTCGATGAAGATCAAATACGTACCCGGCCAGTTTCTGTCGATCTCGCAGCGTGGATATATCGGGCGGATTCTTGAGCGATTCAAGATGGCGAACGGCAAGGCCACGCCCACACCACAGGCGAAAGGCGTCTTTCCGCTGCCAGGAGATCCCGATAGAGAGACTGTGTGCATTAACATGGATCCTGATGTGGACTATCAGTGCATTGTTGGTTCTTTGCAGTATCTGGCGAGCTGCTCTCGCCCAGATATTGCTAACGCGGTACGGACTTTGGGAAAGTTCCTGACCTGCTACCCAAAGAAGCATTTCGTGCTGGCCAAGCGTGTGCTTCGGTACCTACAAGGTACTCGTGAGTACGGATTGGTGTGGAATGTGACTGTACATCGGGGATTGCAGCTACCTACACTGACGCAGACCTCGGAAACGAGAAAGATGACCGTCGTTCCATTACTGGGTATGTGTTGCAACTCAACGGTTGCACATTTGCCTACAAGATCAAGAAGCAGCCGATCATCACGGACGACACGTGCAGTGAGTTCGTGGCTGCGAGCGAGTGCTCGAACATGATAATGTGGACTCATAATTTGTTTGAGGAGCTGAAGCTTCGGCGGGCAAAGCAAACCATCTTGTTCGAGGATAACCAAGCTGCAATTATGGTAATCAGTGAGGTTGGCAGCAACTACAAGTTGCGCAGTGTGTATCTCAAGTTCCACAAGATTCGGGACTTCGTTGAGCGCAACGTATTCCGAGTCACGTACTGCCCAAGCGAGGACAACATTGCTGACAGCTTCACCAAGCCGCTAGGCCCACAGCAGTTCTGCAAGCTGCGGCAAAGCCTGAATGTGTTGCCAGTACCCGGCAACGCGTAGTTGCGCGCTCCGAGCAACAAGCTGACTTCAAGAGAGGTCCAGCAACATGAAGTGGGATTGTGAACTAGTGACAGTTGGGTTCTGTCGTGTTCCTGTTCCCCGTCGCAGTTGAAGCAGTGCTGCAGCTTACTTAAGCTTAATATTGTATACTCTAGCCTAGTGTAATGGAGGCTGCACTGGGGCGCAGTTCTCCCGCAATCCCAAATACGCTGAGTGGGCGAACGGTGTGTTTGGCACGTCTTCTGCGCTCAAAGCAACAGGTTATGAGCCCAAGCGTCTAAAACTCCGTGAGCTGCCCCTCGGGAGCTTTGCTGCTGTCTTCACGAGGATGACGACACCCACGACAAGCGTCGCTGGTACTCTGCCCGCAGCGAGTAACCCGCAAGCGACGAGTACTACGACAGGCTTTTCAGCACTGGCTCGACGGCGGCGACTACAACTACGGCTGGGATCCATCTTGGTACTATCGCGGCGACTGGTGGTGCGGCTGTGACGTCTGCAGCTACTACGATGATTCTCCAAGGTGGCTTTACGTTCCCCCGCGTGCCCAACGCCGCTGTGGTTGCGTCATCCCTGCCCCTGCCGATGCTTGGAGTTGTAGCGCCCTTGTCGATGGTGTATGCAAGTAGTGTGCCGTCGGTGGCTGGAGTATCATATGGCTATTACGGTGGATATGGTCATCCCGACCCGTCTAGTGGAAACCCATTGTATCCTGGGGCTCGTGGTTCTGGTGGTATTGTGCCTGGCATTAATGAGATCTCTACTAAGAAGGGTAGCTTCGACTTATGTGCTGTGCAATTAAGGACTTTTCTGACTAGATTGATACTTTGGGGAGTTGTCGACGTCACAAGCAGACGAAGTGTAAGTACGCGAATTACATCTTCGCCCGTGAGCAGCTCTATTCGAACAAATATACTCGTGATCAGATTTTGAGTGACTGGCTGCGTGATATGGAGTTGCATACGCGTGAGCTTTAACATTACAGCAAGGTGATTAGCGACGAAGAATTTGCAGAGATCTTGCTTGGTCATGTGTGATCTGTCTACATAGACTCAGCCTCCTACTAGTCTGAAGGTTAAATCTAAACTGTTCATTAAGATCTCGTTACTCCTAGCTAGCTCTCGTGGCCACCCGCTGGGGGCCTCCTTCTGGGCACCCCAAGTGCCAGCAACTGGGTACACCGTACCGTCCTGCACTGGTACTGCACTTGAAGTTGCTAGCGGCTGCTGCTGCACATCGGTGGCGATGTGTCTGCGGATATGCTTGGTCGTATCGCCGCAGATCAATGTGTCGCGGACTCACCGAGAGATTGTTCGCCAGTTTTCTTGGCACTATGCAGTGCTTGCCGTGCCAGGCACTCACAAACTGGCTCCGACAGCAGCCCAGGTCATGAATGCGCTGCACGCAAAGGAGGATCTGGATGAGAAGGTCGCTGAGGAGATACCTCAAGCCAGCATTAGCTCGGCGAAGAAGAAGTCGTGCAATTCTTCGGGAATCCCAAACTCCGACAATTCTGGCAAAGGCAATGCTGGAAAAAGAAAACGCCAGTGAGGCCGAGGTCGCTACAAGGCCAAAGGCAAAACCCAGGAAGGGAAGTCTGCTGGAGGCAGTGGTGGCAAGAGGAGTGATGGTTGCTGGAACTGCGGCGAGCTCGACCACGTTCGAGCTCACTGCCCCTACTCAAAGAAGAGTAATGACTCGCAAGGGCAGAGACCGTGTGCTGGCATGGAGGCTAAGCGGTCTAAGAACAAAAAGGGCGGTAATTCTGGAGGAGTGACGCAGAGTGTTGATGCACTGACGCAGCGCAGTATATGCGCGACTGTGGTCGGTTGTAAACCCCGCAAGTCCACTAGCATGGAGTGGGTCTTGGACACAGCGACGGACGTGCATGTCTGTAAAGACGCAACGCTTCTTGTCAACTCAAGACCAGACAAGGAGCACATCTTCTTGGACTTCGATGGACAACCCAAAGGAGAGCGAGTGGTAGGTGACGTGCGCTTCCTAGTGACTAATGTGACATCCAACCAGGATGAAGAGTTGGTGTTGCATGGTGTTGTCCACACCCCAACTGGACCGGATAATTTGCTGAGCTCGCATCAGCTCGAAGAGAGCGGATGGAGTATGAGCTTTACGGAGATGAACATGAAACGGATTTGTTGGCTGGAGAAGGATGGCTTAAAGCTGTCTATATGGTGAAAACGCGAGGCCGCTATCGGCTTCATGCGAGACCTGCTAATGAACGATCCAGCTGAGATAGTGGAAGCGCCGAAGCCTGAAATCCCGCCCGACAAAGGCATGGAAGCGGACTTCTCGGACTCTGCTTTGTTGGACGAGCAGAAGAGTTTGTTCCAGGACAAATTGAACAGGTTTAGTGACATTTTTGTGGAGTCATCAAAGAAACCTGGACGGACAGAGCTTTTGAAGTTTGAGATTGACACTGGAGATAGCAAGCCGATTAAACAACAACCGTACCGTGTATCGGGTGCGGAAGGTGAAGTCATGGAAGGTGAGGTCAACCAGTACTTGGAGATGGGCTTCATCCGTCCTTCCCACAGTCCTTGGGCCAGCTCGGTGCTCATGATCCGCAAACCCGACGGAGGGATTCGTTTCTGCATCGATTATCGCAAGTTGAACGCTGCGACCGTGAAGGACTGCTACCCTATGCAGTTGATCGATGACATCCTTGACGTGCTAGGGGGAGCTAAGCTGTTCTCCACGATGGACATTGCTTCTGGCTAGGTTTCAGTTGCCACCCTTCCTTCCAGCCGCCCGCCACGCCCTTGGTCGAAGCCGGACGCTTTGCAGGCGGCTCAGCAGGCGTGAAGGCGGACTCAGGGATCACGGACGTGGCAGCCACCACCGTTCCCTTCCGGATCCAGTACGCATCCGTCGACGCATTACAAACTTCGACAATCACTTGCCCCTTGTGCACGGTGCAAAGCGTTCGAGCAACGCACAGCGGTCGGCGATAGGCCCAACGAACTCTCCACCAGCACCATAGCCTCGTCGCCCACGTCCCCGATGACATTAGTCGTCACGAGGGCTTGTCCTCGAGGAGGTAGTCGGACGGACACGGCCATGACCGTCAGGTAGGTCTCTTGCACAACCGTTGCTCCTAATCCCAGCACTTCCTTCGCACTCTTGAGCATCATCGTTCGTTCTTCCACGTCTATCACGGCTCCAAACACGGCTAACGCATCAACTTCGAGAATCGCGTCACAGTTCAACTGTTCAGCCACCAACAGATTTAGGTTGGCCTCGAGCGACCCCAGACGCACAGGCAGCGTGAACCATCCACGGATACGAAGCTTGTGGCCTGACGAGCTACGCACTAGACCCTCGTACGGACGCAAGCTTTCTCTCGCTCGTCCCAACCGTTTCAGCGCCAACTTATCGACCAAACTCAATGTGGCTCCAGTGTCAGCCAATATGCGCGACGGCAGGCAGTCGATAAACCCACCCGAGAGGGCTTCATACCCCCCCCCCCCCCCACAGCACACACGACACGGCGACCTCCTGGAACTACTTCAGGTTCGTCCGTTTCTTCCGCTTCATCTCGGCGGAGTCCGAAACCGTTCGGAAGCTCGACCGTCACCACATCCACGAGACCGCGCTTTTCGGACCGTTCCTGTAGCGGGGCTACACATTCGGCTAACCTCACCTTAGTGCAACACGCACTAAGTGGATACATTCAGGTGGGCCACATTGCAGTGTGATCACCACTCATATTAGGAAGCAGTCCTATTGGTCAGAAAACAGGGTCTTTCTGCCAGTAATACTCAAGCATTAGGTCGGAGTTTCTGCCAACCACTCGTTGGCAGAACCTCTCTTTATAGATATCAGTTTTAGGAGGAAAGCCTCAGTTAACATTCAATTCAGTTCTCATTTTACCGCAAAAGCTACTATTTGTACCTTTATTTAGATCTAATTATTCTTGTGGATACAAGTATACTTAATCTAAGTTAAATACACTTTTCGCTTCCTCATACACGTGCGCTCACGTGTAAGCTGAAGTATTGGGCTAAGTAAGCCCATTACACCTGGTAGCACTTTGTAGTCCGTCCAACGACCGACTAGTTACGTATCGTATGAAATTCGATACGGGGGCCGATGACCTGCCTGTGGGCGCGAGTATGTCCACTGGTAACCCAACCACGAGTGCAACGCATGTTGCACGTGAAGACTGTCACCACCTGGCGGAGGCGCTCCAACGACTGTCGACGGTCATTGGAGAAGCGGCCGTAGCGTCGATGCTACGCACGCTATCGCCGACAGAGCAACACGGTGTTGCTCTAGGCTTCATCATGAAGGGACAGCGCGAGACCGCTGCTCGCGCTACGGTGTCGACTCCGTCCACATTGAAGATCGCTGCGAATCGTGCATTGGGCGCTCAGACGGATGCTGAGGCGGCGACGACCCATGTTGCGCAAGCTCGGACAGAGCATGAGGCGAAGCGAACTGCGCGTCGTGTGGAACTTTCGCTATGCGCTCCGGTGGCGGAGAGGACGCCGTCGACGGTATAGTTGCAGGATGGTACTTCTTGAGTCGCCCGACGTAGAACGTCGGGTGCAGCCGTAATGACGTAGGAATATCCAACGTGTAGGCTTCTCCGTTTACCTTTATGACTTTGAAAGGTCCAATGAATCGAGGCGCGAGTTTGATCGCGCCACGATTAGTCACTCCTGATGACCGAATGCCGATGCCGTGGAGTCGTTGAAACTCCACGTGAACAGCTACGTAGGAAGAGAGGGCAAGTCTGTCCTCCGTTGGCTTGTCGAAGTCGACACTGCCATTACGGCTCGACGTATAGTCGACCCGTTGTCGAAGGTTGCGTTCACCATGTCATGCCTTGGCGGGCGAGCAAGGAGTTGGGCGTACGGACGCCGGCTCATGCTTTAGCACGTACGAGGTGTTCAAGGAGGAGCTCAGACAAGCGTTTGAGCCCCCGCAGAATGAGTTCAGATCGAGGGCTGGGTTCCTCGATCTGCAACAGGGCAAGCATGACGTGCATTCTTACGCTCAAATGGCGCGGTACTTGGTCTCGAATATCGTGACCAATCCGATAGACGAGGCGACTAAGGTCGTCACGTTCATGAAGGGCCTGAAAGATGGGCCTGTGAAGACCTATCTCTTCCGATAGTACCCAAGTACTCTCGAGTCTGCGATTACGCTTGCGGTGCAAGAGGAGTTTAGCCTGCGTCAGGCTAAGCTCCATCTGAACGTCCCGCGGCCGATGCCGCGACCGATGGTAAAGCCGTCGGGGTGTCCCGAACCAATGGACCTCTCGAGTGCGGCCGCTGCTGGATCTCAGCAGCGTCGTGGACCAACGAATGTCCGCTGTTTCCGGTGTGGAAACAACAGTCACTACGCTCGTGAATGAGAGCGCCTGTCCAGGCGGCCAAGAGCCGGCGTGACTATACCGGATATCACCACGGGCAATAAAAAAACTAGAGCGGCCAGCAGGCGCGGGGTGCCCTGCTGGTGATGCAGTCGAGCGTGTCGATATTGGACACGCCGTATTGAAGACTGCTGCCCCCAGTGAGAGTCACTCTCACTGTAAGAAGCAGGATGACAGGCCTAACCTTGTCATCTTGAAGGTTAACTCGAAGAGAGAGAAGTCACTACGTGCGTTGGTGGATTGTGGTGCGTCGAACAACTTTGTTCGACTGCAGAGCCTAGCGAGGCTTGACTTCGAGGAGGTTGTAATGCCTCGAAGTCTTTTGGAGGTAAGACTAGCAACGGGTGTCGTTGTTAGAACCGAGAAGCGTGTCGTACCCGTACACTTCTCGTATCGAGAGAAGAAGTTCGTGGACAGGCTTATCGTACTTGACTTAGACGATAAGTTCGACATAGTGTTGGGCATGCCGTGGCTTGCACGGCATGATCCGGTGATCGACTGGACGAAGCGCACGATCGTGCACTTCGGGAGTAGCGGCGCGACAGTGAGCGATGGCCCTGTCGGCGCAGCACGTGCACCTCGCGGTGCACGCGACCCACCCGGAGAGGCAGAGCGACGCGTGGCTGTCTCCGGTCACCCCGCGCGGACACCGACGACTGAGAGAGTCGTCGGGAGAAAATGTGAGTCGAATCAGAAGACTCAGATTCGATCGGATTCGAGAGGTTCTCGAAGCGTCAAGAGTGACGCGGTCGTGTCGACTATTAGTGTTAACGCGCCAGTTCAACAAGAGGAGCCAGTCACTAATAAGGACAATGACTCGGGCGCGTCAGCTCAGGGAGCTGATGCGATTGGCCCAAACATCGAAAGACGCTCCGCCATCAGGCGTCGAGGTAAAGAAAGCGCACCGGCTCTGGGAGCCGACTCTGCAGGCAGTGCGGACGGTTGCAAATGTCCTGCACCGGAAATGCTTGCGTGCTCGCGGACAGCCGGGCTGCACGACGAAGCGGTACGCGACCAAGCAGGACTTGATTGCGTCCGCCCGCGGGAAGAACCCGCCGGCGACAACAAGAAACGCATTGCGTGCTCACGTGCAGCCGGGCTGCACGAAGAAGCGATGAGCGATCAAGCCGGGCTTGATTGCGTGCGCCCGCGGGTTGAACCCGCCGGCGATCAAAATGAAGATCTGTCCGCGGCCGGGCCCGGACGAAACAAGAAGCGCGGAACCGGGATCCGCACTAGAAGCGAACGGCGCAAGCGAGCAAAGCTGCGTAAGTCTCGGTCAGGGACCGAGGCGCTACTCGCAGTGTCTGCCGGGCAGACACAGGAACTGGAGACGACCGTCGAGACTCTGAGTGTCTTGACGCGTACTAATACTGGTCTCCAGTATAAGAAAATGAAGTTGGAGAACCCTCCGACATTGGCGTCGGAGTTGACTTCGCTTCCAGTCACGAGCTGGAGGCGCTTCGCCCGCGACCTGCACGATGGACGCATCGAGCAGATTTGCATCCTCTCGGATGTCGAGAGGATGAAGTGTGAAGCAGAAGAGTTGAAGCAGCTCGTTGTTGAGGGCGTCGGCGCCCTCAGCGCCAAGTCGACGAAAGAACGCTTCGACGAGCAGAGCTGGGACTCGCTGAAGTCGAGCCCCTTCTACGAGGTCTTGCGTGAGTACAGACACGTACTCCCGGACAATATTCCTGCGGAGTTGCCGCAGGACAAGGGTGTTCAGCACGAGATTGATCTCGTGCCGGGAACGAATTATTGCGTGACGCGGCAGTGGCCACTGCCGCGAGAGCAAGTTAAAGCGATCGACTTCTTTGAAAGTCGTCGCAAGACTGGGCAAGTGCGGGAATCGAAGTCCCCGCACAGTGCGCCTACGTTCTGTGTCAAGAAGGCACAGGGCGGGTGGCGCATCGCTCACGCTTATAATAAGCTCAACGACGCGACGGTACCGGCGCAGTCGCCGATACCCCGAAAAGATGTGGTCATCGATTCGATGGCTTTGAGCACTATCTTCAGTGCTCTGGATCTGAGAGGCGGATTCTATCAGATCCTCCTGCGTGATAGTGATATACCTCTCACGACAGTGAGCACTCCGAGCGGTATGCTCTGGGAGCGGCTTGTAATGCCGCAGGGTCTTAAGAATGCCCCTGCGACGTTCAACAGGTGCGTAACGCACTTGTTGCGCGACTTCGCACCGAGCTATTTCGACGATGTGTTCGTCCACAGCCGGGCTGTGGACGGGAAGTCGGAAGTGGAGATGCACAAGGAACATCCCCGCAGGTTGTTTGCGCTCATGCGCAAACACTAGCTCTATGCGAACCTGAAGAAGTGCATCTTCGGGGCTAGCGAGATACCCGTCCTTGGGTGTCTCGTAGGGAAGAACGGCGTACGCCCTGACCCAGGAAAGGTCAGAGTGATCAATGAATGGCCTACGCCTTCCAATGTCAAGGAAATGAGGCAGTTCCTTGGACTCGCTACGTACTTATGCAAGTACGTGAGCAACGTCGCGGGCAAGATTCGCCCGCTGTCGCAGCTCCTAAAGAAGGATGCTGCATGGGTTTGGACTGCTGATTGTCAGCAGGCCTTTGATGCAGTCCAGCCGGGCTTGACTGAGGCGCCGATCTTGGCGGTGGCCGACCAAGATCGCCCATTCCACGTCGTGTGTGACGCGTCCGATTTCGCAATCGGATGCGCTCTAATGCAACACGACCACGAGGGACGTGATTGCGTGGTCTACTATCAGTCGCGTCAGCTGAAGCCAGCTGAGCGCAACTACCCGGAACATGACAAGGAACTCCTTGCCATAAAGTATGCACTCGCGAAGTTTCGAGTGTATCTACTATGGAGTAGACCGTTTGTGAACTACACCGACCACGCATCATTGCGTACGGTGATCAAGTCGCCGCACATCTCACAAAGAATGGCGAGATGGCTCTCATTCTTTGCGGAGTACAACTTCCAGGTTGAGTACAAACCTGGAAGGTTGAATGTTGTGGCCGACGCGTTGTCGCGGCGACCTGATTATGCGGTGCACAAGGCCGACACCAATGCAATTGGCGACGCACGGACGTCTACTCCCTCGTCGTCTTTGTTAGACGACGTGCGGTCCGCATACACGAAGGATGCGGATGCGAAGCAGTTGTTGGACTACTTCGCTGCGCCTTCTGACAAGTCTCGTCAGAAGCTGGCGAAACATCTCCGTCCCACTACGCGCACGGTCTGCGCGTAGTCCGATCGACGAGAGCAGAATGTCTACGCCGGGCGTAGACACTCTCAACAACAACAACAACCACACACAGGCCGGGCATGTAGTGAACAAGAACAACGGGTTGAACAAGGAGTTCAACTCGAAGGCAATGGACTTTGTCCAGCGCCGCCAAGCCGTAATACGGTTTGTGCAAGATGCTATTGCAGCTTCTGTCGATCGACAGAAGTTGATTGCTGACAACAATGGCGGAGGAAACACAAATGAATTCAAAGTGGGTTCATTAGTTCTGTTAGCTACACAGAACCTAGCTAAACATGCAGTTTCCGACTTCGGAGCAAGCAAGATTGCCCCGCGCTTTATCGGGCCATTCACCGTGTTGGCAAATCATGGCAACGCGTACACGCTAGACATACCGTCCAGCATGCGCCTCCACCCAACCTTTTACGTTGGGCGGCTGAAGTCTCACTCGCAACACGAGTCACCTACTCCCGGTGACTCGGTGCGACCCTCGTCTCGAGCGCGTAGACACGTTGCCCCAAACGCGCAACGATCGACCCTAGGTCGACCTGGATATTCGAAGCGGTCTGCCCAGCCTGACAGATTCGGGCCTTCACGAGCTTCAGCTCCTGCCGTATCGCGGCGAGCTCAGCCGTCTGGATGCGCTCCATCGCCTCGAAACGATCCCAGACCTCGGCCGGCGACGGTCCGTGGCGTCTTCCCACCGCCGCCGCCCCCGTTGCGAATTGCACGCGGAGAAACTCGCTGGATTGTCCAGCGAATCGTTGATCATCAGATCCGGACCCAAGGTCCGGTTCATTTTCGTATTCGTTGGTTAGGATACTCTCCTGACCACAATACGTGGGAGCCGCGGAATCTCATGATGAGCGACGTTCCGGAAATGGTGACGGAGTACGAATCCCGCCACCAGCAGCTCCGCCGAAGGGCGTAAAACTTGAACGAGAGTTGTAGTCGCCTACAGCCCTCGGCTGAGTGTTGCGCTCACCCTCAGCACTCTCAGACGACAACTGCGTGATTAACTTCTCACGCAGTGTCTTCAACTCCACAGGCACACTAATACCAGTGTACCCGTTAAGGTCCCGTTCGGACAGCCGCACTGCCCCAGCTTGGCAGCGCTCGCACGCAACGCCAGACGGTACTGCGCACGGAATCCCCGCCTCGACTGCACTATCGTGCAGCCGCAAGATCTTGGGCCGCTTCGAGTAGCGCTCGTAGCGGTCACCCGCAGAGCGGACTCGCTCGCGATAGCCTGAGGGATTTTTGTTGAAGTTCTCGACGAACATCCCCCAGCTTTGACAGAGTGCCTCCCACTCTGTCACCTTACTCTTACGGGAATGCTTCTTGTTCCCGTAGAATCGGAGCTCGTGGAAGAGCCCGATGTAATAATCACGTCTTTGATCCGTTGCCGGATCAAAGTCGAGCTCCTTGGTGAAATCGTCATCAACGATGGCGCTGCAGGAGTACAACGCGTACGGACTGGCCGGTGTGGTACTGCCGTTGCGAGATTGGATCTCGCTCGGAGACGGCATCCACGGGTCGCGCACCGGCTTAGTGCGCGACGTCACAGCCACAGACAGAGTGGAGTCGTCGTCGCCTCCACCCCGCGGAGTAGACAGAGCCCCGGCATCAGCGAGTGGCCTGTCGCTGCCGCTATGCGAGCGCTTTGAGCTCGAAGCGTCCGAGTCGTCCTCGCGGGACGACGCGTCCCCACGCTTGGTTCATTCCGCCCTGAAGACGAGGAGCCTGGCTCCTCCTCGCCCTCCTCCATATCGAGATCCTCCATGCCATCAAAGAGGGTCTCGTTGGCATAGGTCGGCTTGCTCCGTGCCCTCTCGTAGTACTCTCCAACCGAGATAGTACGCTTGGGGAAGCTAGACGTCGTCACCGTGGAAGTGACGACGGACGCCGAAGCGGAAGGTGTGGCAGTCGTCGCTGTGCTAGCGACGACCGCGTTTCTTGCTGCAGGTGCAGCAAGCTCGTCAGAAGTCTGCGTCGTTGGCGCGCTCTTTTCGAAATGAGCACGAAGTTCTCTCCGAAGAAGACTTTGGATTGATGTGTCGAGACCGGCACATCAAGTCCTAACGGGGGGATGGTGTAGCGGGGCTACACATTCGGCTAACTTCACCTTAGTGCGTGTTGCACTAAGTGGATACATTCAGGTGGGCCACATTGCAGTGTGGTCACCATTCATATTAGGAAGCAGTCCTATTGGTCAGAAAACAGGGTTTTTCTGCCAGTAATACTCAAGCATTAGGTCGGAGTTTCTGCCAACCACTCGTTGGCAGAACCTCTCTTTATAGGTATCAGTTTTAGGAGGAAAGCCACAGTTAACATTCAATTCAGTTCTCATTTTACCGCAAAAGCTACTATTTGTACCTTTATTTAGATCTAATTATACTTGTGGATACAAGTATACTTAATCTAAGTTAAATACACCTTTCGCTTCCTCATACATGTGCGCTCACCTGTAAGCTAAAGTATTGGGCTAAGTAAGCCCATTACAGTTCCGGCGCAAGCCGTCCGGGCCTCACGACCTCCACATGGTGAGAGATGTCTTCCTCGCGCTCGGGGTACAGACTCACTCCGGGCACGAATTCGGCCACCTCCACATACAAACACGAGCCATCAAAGTCCACGTATTCCTTGGTTCTTGGTTATTTTTCCCCTTTCGGACTCGCCTTGTCAGCTTCGTGTTCGAGTAGCTTTTTCCACACTAGCTCGCCACACTTCGAGTGATAGCGTTCTACCCACTCCGAGAAAACCACCCATTCAGGTAGCGGAACGGAGTCACGCTTCGTCAACTCGGCCGTCACAGTGAGAAGTTGCACCCAGTCCACTTCGGGCACTTGGTCACGGAGGGTCGGTCCTCGACACGTTCCTCCGCCTCTCACCTTCTTCAGCCATTCATACACGGCTTTTCTTCCCAGGGCTCAGATCACTCGTGGCGAAGTCTCCACCGTCGGCTCCTCACCTTCCTCACGGTCCCTCATGGCGAAATCCTCCACCGAACCGTCGCTAGCCGGAACACCAATGTTCGAGTACACCACCACTTCAGCGTCTTTAGCGTCCATTTCATTCCCAGGCAGCACGTCCTTCTTCTTTTCCTTAACATCTTCCAGCGGTAGTCCAAAACATTCGACGATCACGCTTGTCGAGAGGGTTCTCAGGGGTTCAGTAACAGTCGAAGCGTTCCTAAAATCACGGTTCGCCCGCATTGATTCGGTCGAACTCTTAAGCGTCTTTTCAAACCAATCTTGCCAGTATTCAGGGGAGGTCATCTCTTCCTTGGATGATCCCTTCGTCACTCCCAGTACGTCGACCGGCAAGCCCAAGTAGCTAGCCATTTCTTCGATCGACAGTTCCTTCCTCGCTTCAGCAATCTTCTTTACACGCTCTTGTAGTTCAACTTCGTCCAGCGGATAGAGCCGATCTTCCAGTTCCTTCTCGTACTCCTGCTACTTCCGTGCCGGCCAGAACCGTCACTTCTTGGCCCGGCGCGCGCTTCTCGATGGCGTCCAGCCCATCGTCCTAAAACAAGCGTTTGAGGGGCAACGGTTCCACCGTGCCACCCTGCTCGTCCTCGTCAGCTCCAACCTTCACGGTGTCTCCGGACACCTCGACCTTGTCACCTTCGTCAGGCACGGTTCTGAGCCCGCTTCCGTCATCTGGCTCGTGAACACTCGCCCTAACGCCCTCTTTCAATTCTTCTGCAACCGTCTCATTCACGGCGATCACATTCTCCACACGGGCGATCGACTCTTTCTTCTCGTCGTCCGCAATCTCTTCCACAAACTCGCTCGCCTCGGGGCACGCAACTGCCTCATTCAGCACAGCCACGCCCTCCGGCTCATCAACACGCTCGACCGGGCTCTCTTGGACCCCGTCACCAACGCCCCTAACCGGGCTTTCCTTCATTTCGTCACCGTTCTGGGGCTCCGCCAGCTTTGCATCGGCGGCACGCTACACCCAAGTCTGTCCTCTCTTCGTCTTCGATTGGTCACTTCTCATCACCCTCACAACACACTCCGGGACGGCAACCGCAGCGTTCTTCTCTTCTCAACACCCACTGTTACCTTCCGAGCCGTTCTTCGGGCCAGAGGAAGGAGCGGCTCTCCCGCCCTCCCCCCTCCTCTCGCCGTCTTCATTGTTCAGCTTGCTGCTTCGCGTCGAGGTCTCTAAGCCTCTTGACGGTTGGGCAGCCCCAGATAGTATGACCCTCTACCTAACAAAACGAACACCAGCGACGACCGTTCCCGTTGCCTCCCTGGAAACCTCCAGGTTGCTTTTACGGCGGCGGCGGTTGCTCGCACTCGACTTGCATGTGACCGAATTGGTTGCACCGGCGGCACGTGAACGATTGGCGGCGGCAGTTAGCTCGACCGTGCCCTCGATACTGGCGACGCCCACAGATAGGAGCCCCCTCTTGATCTCGCCCATCGTCATCCATGCGAATACTACGGAACCCTTGACCGTTCCTTGGTGGTTGTGGCTGCGTAGGAGGTGGGGGAACGAACGGTACGGTCGCCATCGTCTGCAGCGCATATTGCGGCTGTGGCGGAGCACGCAGCTCGTTGTTCACCTTGTTCCTCCATTTCTTCTCTTGTTTCACAAAAGAATGCACTTCTTGCGCCAGCGCCTTGATTGGTCCACCATCGGCTTCATGATAGCCGGCGTTTCGGACGCAGCGGCAGACTTGGCCGGTGCAGCTTCCTCAAAGTCCTCGTCTTCGTCCACTGGACGGTACATGTCCTTCACCATCAACCACTCGCTTCAGGGATGTCACGAGCCGGGCTTGAGTCCAGAATAGCCAACATTCGGCGGTTGTTCAG
Organism: Phytophthora x cambivora; assembly: GCA_033557925.1. Taxonomy (NCBI): domain Eukaryota; phylum Oomycota; class Peronosporomycetes; order Peronosporales; family Peronosporaceae; genus Phytophthora; species Phytophthora x cambivora. The sequence continues at coordinate 749,617 of JAUCEB010000015.1, read as the reverse complement.
ACCGCGACGGAACAGTTGATAGCGCATCCTAGCGTCGGGGTAGTCCAGCGAGGTCACAAAGGTTGGCGATATGATCGCCCCATTCCTCGATCGACTCTCCTTTCTGGCGTTTAGTCGAGTGCAATCGTTCCCAGAGCTCATCAGCGGTACGGCTCAAGAAGTGGTTGTGGAAACGCACTTTCAATGTCTCGAACGTCTTGATGTGCGAGTTGTTCCACAAACGCTCGGCTTCACGGCCCTTCAACTTCTGCTGAAACACTAGTAGACGGCTCTTGTCCGGCAAACCTTCGGTGTTCTCTTCGAACGCTTCCCAGAAGGTGCGCGCGCTCCACGGTCGTAAGGTCCGAGTAGAAGAACGGAAGCGCTTGCGAGACAGATATCAAATTAGTCGGTACGGTCGCAGTCGGTTGCGCAGGGAACGGAGCGGCGTTCCAGCCGTTCACCCCTGCCGTCATTCCCCCCTTGGTAGCAGGAATCCCACTGCTCTTGGTCGACTTCTTCTTCTTAGGAGGAGCTGGAACGGTCGAGGGCTTCGCCGTCGTCGCGATAGTCGCGACCGTCGTCGGCTTCTTCGCCGTCGGCTTCTTCGTCTTCTCCTTCTTTATGACAATCTTGGCCGGAGTGTTCGCGGCTGGCGCCGTGCTCCATCCAGCACTCGGTGTCCAACCGAACGGTCTAGGAGGCTCACGAGGCGGAACAGGCCAAGCCGTTTAGTTCCAACCGTATGCCGGGCTATCGGAACGGCGGACTTCGGCGCCAGTGTACACCGGGATAAACCCGCTCGGACGGCGGCCGGGAGGAGTCTCTTCTCGAGCACGCCCTTATCCAACGTATTCAGTCGGCGGCGAGTAGTACGCTCCACAGGACCCACCGTAGCTCTGGCCACCAGAGGGCATCCACCGTGCTCGCGTCATTTCGGCAGCGTAGCGTTCCTCGAGTTCTCGACGGTAGCGAGCGGCATCACCCTCTCGCTCGAAGCTAGGCTCCATCTTCATCCTGTCCCCTTGGGCGGCACCTTCATCTTTATCATCTTCATCATCTTCGTCATCTTCATCGCCTTGCTCGGCGGCCAACTTCTCCTCAGCCTCCTTCTGCTCTTTCTGTTGCTGCTGCGTACACAAGGCACGCAGCACGCTGGTACGGCCTTCATCCCCTTGGCCTCCCACGCTCGCACTGCGCCTCAAAGGCGATGGTAGCACGATCGACTGCTCTTCTTCACGTTCTTCTTCACTGCTTTCCGACATATTCAACTCTTGATTCTCCAAGATCACTCAGCTCCCGATCTTCAACAAACTTTTTCTCCACGATAAACTTGTTTCCAGTACAAACGACTCACAAACGGCTTCGAAGCACGGCCCTCCTTCTACAGCGAGGCCTGTACCCTGCTTCTCCACCACGTGTCGCGAACCGTCCTTTGGGTGGGACTGTCCTGCGCTGTATGGGAACGGAGGCGAAGGTTGCTTCGAGAGGAAATCTGTAAGCGAGCACCAACAAGACCGCACACAAGAAATATGCAGCTTGTTATTGTGCCTTTCACCGATTTTGGCGGGTGGACTGTTAATTCATGCGGAATTAGACCCATAAAAAGGCAACCTACCTTTATTTAGTGCTAATTCTACCTATGATTGTGAGCACTTCCCCTAACGCCTACGATCGGCTTTTGCAAGCTAATCGACGAAGATACGGCGGATAAACACAGAATGGCGGGTGGCCAACCGCCAATCGCCGTGTTTTCCTCTAACTCGGGCTGGATTAGCTTATTTCACCTCAATTCATCCACACCATCGCCATGCTTATTTCGGCAACGTCTTGACAACCCATAATTAACAATGGAATTAGATATTAAAAAAATAACCCAAGACATAATTAAGATCGAGATAGGATTAGAATTAGGCCATAATTATCACGGCAGAATTAGTGAAAGGCACAATAGCTTTAAAGGTAAATTCACGACTGACCGTATTCTCTCTGCGTTCTCTTTCTTCTTTTCCTTGCGTCCTTGGATCTGCTCCGCACGCCACACTCGATTCATCATCCGGGGCCTCCGCGACACCCCGCCTCGTCCTTCGCACCTTCATCACTAACGCCCAGTCACCCAGGCGTCGTGTCATCCGTCCTTGCCCATCTCCGGACGCCCGACGATCCCACCGTGCTCCTTCCCGCTCACCCCTCCTTGCCTGACGCCCGCGAAGCACTGCGCAGTCAGCCACCAGCGTCGGCGCCTCCCCTCCTTGGCTCCCTCGCGCCCCCAGATCTGTGTTTTGCAGAATGGGAGGCCGAGTGCAACCACCGCGACCGCTGCGACAGCTCCACATAGTCAAACGCCGTGTACGGTCGCACCACAGCGGGTCAGTCACCCACCGCTTACTGTCTGATCCGCGCCGCTTCGCAAGGCGGCGTCTCAAACATCTGATTGCCGGTAGCGTCCGACCGAGGACGGTAGTTAACCCGAGTGGAACGGTACCGACCATTTCCACTCGGGACATTTTAATAGCAATTGAAGTTACCGCAGCAGCTCCACGGGTTCAAATGGAAGAACCAGTGGCACTTCTCGTACAGCGGGTTGGTGATAGTGCCGTTCGTTGAGCCCGACGATGATGTCCAGCATGCGGCCGCCGTCGACAGCTCTCAGAAGGGACGATGCTGACTCAGCACTCACATGGTCAAGCAGTGTTTGAAGCACGACAAGAGCAGTGAGCATAAACGTGGTAGCGAGCAGCTTGCACATGATGGTGCCACCAT